>CM070562.1:58149033-58749033 GCA_036346405.1 Phyllostachys edulis | reverse complement strand
TGGATGGATGATCCACCAAGTTTTTTTTTCTTCCAAACTCTTGTGGATGATAAAACCTTTGGTTGAGTTAACGGAGGTTGCCTTGATTTCAAAAAGAAAAAGAAATAGATAGACGAAGATTGGGGGTTTGGGTAGACCGGAGGAAGATAGAGGTCAAGGAGCGCACCCGCGGAGGGGCTCCACCGAGGAGTGGGATTGGCAGAGGTGTGCAGCGCAGGTGGGGCAATGACCGACGATGTAAGTAGGGGCAGAGCTAGACCTCGCCTATGAGGCAATGGTCCGAGGCCCTTGATAAAAAAATCCATGTAAAATTCCTTCAAAAATTAGTAAAATGCCATTTTGGGCCAAAAGCAATTGGACCGGTCTGAGGTTTGACCTGTGATCAGCTCTATCCCTAGATGTAAGTGCGAGAGGACAGAGGCATAGACACAGGACTTGCCCCACATGACCTATATGTATATGCATGGAATGGGGCCATGGGTCGACCCTATGATATTTTTCCTTGGAACCCTATGTCCCGTTGGTTCATATCTTGTGTGAGTAGGTGCTGCTGCATGGTGCCAGTTGGTAGGGATGGGGGCGAGCTAACTTGTTTGGTCCGGCATGAGTGGCGCAATGGAGTGCACGGCCAACCAGCGGCGTCCGCCTGGGCGATGCCAACCTTGGTCTTCCCTCTCTCTACTTCCACACTGTCAACTAGTTAATATGATCTGTTTCCCTTCATCAAGTGGGTGGATGTCATCTTGAGGTCGAGTATCCATCTAAATGCATACCTTTGGAGTGTTATGGACCTAATTTTCTCTTTTATATGCAAATAATTATACCATTCCTTCTCCGATTTCATTCCGCATAAGTGCTTCATTCCTTCCACATCGCCCAAATCCGGATCAATAAATCAGTTATCGAAAATACCGGCTTCTTCCCCTCAACCTCCAGTCCAGGAGGCCATGATCCTAACGGCTGTCAGACGCCTTCGCCTTGTTCCGAGCAACGCCAACCGTCTCTTCATATTACGCTGGCCGCTATCTATCTCTGGCGAGAAGGTCTTCGCCAACATCGTCGATCCGGGCGACACAAGGTTGGCACCGGCCGTCTCCAACATCTCCGGTGGGACTGGGAAGGCCTTGATCTCCGTCGTCCTTGGAGTTGACGGCTTCATGGAGCTCTGGTTTCTCCTATTAGCTAGGCAAACTTGTTCTGTTCTTTGCATAGGCTTCGTGTAATGTTTGTTGTACTGTACTGTAGTGTTTGTGGTAATGAAGCAGAGTTATTTTTTTTTTGGAATAACGGCTAGATTGCCGCTAATGCATTAAAGAGAAGAGAAACAAAAGTACACACAAAAAGGACACAAGGCCCAAAAAAACCAAAAAACCAAAAAAAACAAAAAAGAAGCTCCTTACGCCGGCTAGGGCCGGCGTTAAGCTTCTTCTACTATAGGCTCAGTTACATTGTTCCCCGGTAAATAGTCTCGGAGCTTGGTCGCCCCACTAACCGCTCATGCCCAGGCTTCTTCCTTAATGATGGCCAAGAATCCGACCGCTCCTCTCTCGTGTTGCTCAAAATTCGCTTATTTCTTTCTTTCCAAATGTGCCACAGAGTGAGAAGAATCAAGGAGGCTTGGCCTTTTCGCAACTACCTATGCCCGAGTGGAAGGTGTCAATCCACCAATCCACCATCCGTAGTTGTGTAGTCTACTGTGATGGGGAAAGGTTTTGCCGTCCAACCCAGGCAGCCACAAGAGTCCAGATTTGTCTAGTGTACCTGCATTCTACGAAAAGATGCATCGCTGTCTCTGGATTGTTTGTGCATAGAGGACACCAATGGTCATTTTGCATATGGCGAGCTGTCAGGACATCAGCTGTCGGAAGGCGATGTTGAACTAGAATCCATACAAAGATTTTGCATTTTTGCGGCGCCCAAATGCGCCAATTTTTTTTTTTGAAATGGGACGTCCGTCGCTCCGGTGAATTGCATGTCATATGCAGATTTAGTTGAGTAGTTCCCTGATGCTGTCCACCTCCAGGAGATATCATCTGGGACATCGTGGTTTAGTGAGGTTTGATGAACCATGGTATAAACTCGTACGAAATCTCGAATTAAGTCAATGTTGATTTTTTTTCGCAAATCCATTATCCATTTCCCTTCGTGGGTTGCATCTTGCACCGTGCGATTTTTTATGCGTCGCAATATGGTAAAGGTCGTGTCATCTCCTCGTAAGGATCTCGGTCCAAGCCATTTATCCTTCCGTAAGTTCGCCTTTATCGCCTCTTTCCAATGTTTATCGCTAGGAGGCACGAAAAAAGATGATCTTTCAAAGTTATCTAAGCGGCATTCCATTCCATTGTTTATCCGGTGTTTTCCATTGGTGCCAAAGCTACCAAGACGAAGAGCACGACTAAACCGCCAAGACATAAGACCCTAGACCACTAAACTTTTTTCGACGACATATCAGGCGCCAATTAACCCAAAGATTTTCCGCCGTTGTAAATGTCGCCACCGTCCGTAACTGTGCTCTTCGCCTTTTGTCTATTTGATTTATTATCCGTGGGTATCTCAATGGTCAGTAAGATGATATGTTGGTATAGCCGTGATGACCGCATTAAGTACAACAAGCCTTCCAGCCCGGGATAGCATGTTCCTCTTATATCCGCTCAGTCTGTTGTGAATTTTGTCCAGTAGAGGTTGAAACAACACCTTCCCTGCCTTGCGGCAGGTTAGCGGCAACCCAAGGTAGGTGCAGGGCAATTGCAGCCGTGTAGCAGGAAATTTTTGGAGCACTTCATCCAGTTGCAATGATTGACATTGGATAGGTATGACGACACTTTTTGAAATATTTATGACGAGCCCTGTTACCTCTTCGAAGATTCGTAGGATGTCCTTAAGTTTTTCAACATCATCCTTGTTCGGCGATAAGAAAATCATTGCATCATCAGCATAGACTGATATTCTTGCCTTCATGAATCATCCACTGAGAGGCGTTAGCCACCCATGTTGGTCTGCCAGTCAAGGATACAAAGGCAAGGCGCCAATTGCCGTAATGAATAGGAAGGGTGAAAGGCGCTCTTGCCGCACTTCACATTGATGCCTTATATGTGGTCCCCGCACACCATTCAAGATAATTTGAGAAGTTGACGACTAAGCAACATAGCAACCCAAGCTTTCCACGTCGCCCTCGAAATCCCGGTGGTGCAACATGTCTAAAATATAGGGCCAGGCGATGGAGTCGAACGCCTTGGCAATGTCTAGTTTCAGCAGCAGCATAGGGACCTTGGATCGATGATATGTGGTGACAATGTTTTGCACATACAGGTAGTTGTCCTGTATAGTCCGCTTTTTGATGAACGCACTCTGGCTCTCAAGAATCAAAGAATCCATATATTTTGAAAGCCTAAGGGAGAGGAGTTTGGACAAGATCTTGGCAATGCTATGGATCAAACTGATTGGTCTAAATTCTGAAATTTGGGACGCCTGATTTTTTTTGGGAAGTAGTATTATGTTTGCTGTATTGATTTTGTGGAAGTGCAGACTGTTTAGAGCATATACCTTCTGGAAGACTGCTAAGATAGTCTCTTTAATTGTTTGCCAACTTGCTTTGAAGAAACATGCATTGAAACCATCTGGCCCCGGAGCCTTATCCGCTGAAAGCTCGTCAATGGCGGACTTAATTTCCTGCTCGGTGAACGGTTGTTCAAGTTCAGCTGCAGCATTATCTGGCAAACGCTTTAGTCCAAGTGAATCACAGTGAAAGGTTTGGGTTGCCGGCTTTGCAGTCCCTAAAAGCTCTGTGTAATACTTAGCTAGCCCATCCTCTTTGTCGGCATGGAGTGTGAAGGTACTTCCTTGATGCGTTAAAGTGTGTATGAGCTTTTTCCTTTTTCTTGAAATAGCTTTTGAGTGAAAGAATTTCGTATTTGCATCTCCCAGACGCAGCCAGGTTAGTCGAGAGCGCTATTTCCATTTTACTCGTTGAATGGCCGCTAGCCCCAGAATTCTTAACTTTAACGCTGCACGGAGTTCATGTTCAGCTTGGGAAAGAGCGCGGTGTTCTTGTGCCTTATCAAGTCGGAGGACCACCTCGAGTGCCAAATGAAGTTGTAATTTGAGATCACCAATTTGCCATCTGCTCCATGCCTTTAGCGCCCTTGCGTTTTATGCGTTTGGCAACTAATCATTAATCGGTCAATCTCATGAACCGGCCGACCATGCCTCTGAACCACCTCATTATAACCACTATCGCTAATAATAATTTTCAAACAAAACGTAGACGGACGCACTGCCCCCCCCGAGATTAATAAAGGGATGTGATATGAGATCGAGGAAGAGAGCGATCGAATAATGATCCGAGTACGCCACGCCCCAATGTATGTTGCAAAAACCTTATCAATCCCTTCCATAGTGGGGTTACGCTGACCATTTGACCGTGTGAAACGCCGATCTTGAAGGCGAATCTCCTTGAGCTCACAAGAATTAAGCGCTGAACTAAATCGCCCCATCAAATTTCGGTTCAAATTCAAATTGTTTTTATCCGACGCTCAGATATGAGATTGAAATCCCCGAGAACGAGCCATGGTCCATTGATGCCTACATGAATTTGCTTGATCTCTTCCATGAAATCTTGTTTGTATTGATTTTCATGCGGGCCATAGACGCATCGTTAGCGACTCAAGGGGGCACCATCAAGTGGTTTAACCTTCATAGTTATGGATTTATTTAGAAGGAAAGAACTATCCATTTGGAACAACGCTTGGTCCCAATGCATCAAGATACCCCTCTAGTTTCACTGCAGGTTTATAACACATGCCTTGAAGCTTTCCTCCTGCAATTTCAGTTGCAAGGGTCGGTGAGATCGTATGAAGCTTTGTTTCTTGCAGGCAAAGTATGGAGCATCCTGTGTCCGCCACCAATTGACGAACTACTTGTCTCCTCGCCGGAGCATTTAAGCCTCTCACATTCCAATTTAAATTTTTAAAAGGAGGCATTATAATGAAATAGACTGCAAGAACAGCTGAGGCAATAGCATGTATTACTTATCATGTGTTTTCCATACAAGGCACCTGTCACCCCTGCAAAAGTATGCCACTTTCATTCCGTACACACACTGCATACACATACACTGTGGTCGCACAAGTACTAGCTGCACCCTACAAACAGTGAATAGGTGCGTATATCGACTACAACAGGCATGCTTGTAATCCTAAGTGGAAAGGAGGCCCTAGGTGCATAGAACATGAAGCACATAGACATGCTAAACGCCTCTACTATAAGCTGGGCTTGGAGCTGACCCTCAGATCACAGCTTCTTGGACCAAAGCCGAGAGATCTTGGAAGGAGTCCCAAAGCCGGAAGGTCCACTTGTGCCTTGTCACAACGCCGCTAGCGCTTTGAGTGCCCGGATGATCTGTGCGCCCGAGGTGTGTTGAAGAGAGCGCCGAGTTTCTCCTTCGCCGCTGTTGTTTGACGCTCTCGGTATCGCCGGGCTAACTTTTGCTGCAAGAAGAGGGATGCCCGCCACGCCCGCCACCTCTGTTGGATTGGCCTTCTTTTTTTTCCGCGAGACGATCGCTGCGCCGAATAGAAACCTGCACAGGAGTGACAGCAGTGGAGGGGTCACCGGATGACCTAACATGGATGGAGATCGTGGCCTGGATATATCTTGTAGCAGAAGAGTAGGCTCCATTTTAGGTGCAGCCTGTTCACTAACATTGTTTACCTGCTGCAGATCATTAACATTGTTTACCCGCCGCAGCTTCTCCTGCTAGGAGTCTCTGCTTTGGCATGCCGCCGCAGAGAACGGCCATCGAGGCCTCGCTGACTTTTTTTTCCCCACTGCATTGATCAGTGAGCGTTAACACGAGCAAGGCTTCCGTGAGCATTGGGTCAACACGCTGTTCTGGAGTGATTCGGACAGGAGTAGGATCAGTGTCTTCCAGCACTATTCAGCAGCCTTGAGAGATTGCTGAAGAGCCATCACGATCTTCTGGGTCTTGTGGCTGCCTCCAGGACGCCAAGAGTAACCTGCAAGATGAAGATGTGGAGTTTTGCATGAGGCGTTGCTGAAGTGGGTGAGGCTGCGACTGCACGGCCACGACGCGGCGACTGGGAAGCCTGCCACGACGCAGCCGATCCGGTGTCTTTGCGTCTGGTGCGGCTGCGACCCCTGCTGCGGATGGGCGACCTAGAGTGGCTGGAATGGCAGCTACCGGCTCAAGCCGAGTTGTGCCCACGCCAGAAGCGGCCGAAGCGAGAGCGGACTCGATGCCCTCGTGACCTTGGCGGAGGAGCCTCCTCCATGAGTCGCAGTTCGCTGAGCATCCGGCCACGCCCCATGGCGCAGGAGCGGGCCGTTCGCTCTGCCTCGTGCCATCGTAGTCATCATTCCATCATCGCGCTGCGGGCCCCAAACGCGAAGGTGTATCATCCGGTAGTCGCCTTGGGCGCTCTCAACACCATCAGAATGCTCGCCGCCCGTAAGAAATGTTCACGCTCGATATTCTCTTGTGATCAACAGTGATTCGCTTCGCCACCATGGGAGTGTGGTACACCGCGGTGAAAAATCCTCGAGAATGCCGAGATGAACTAGTACTTGATAACGCTCGCCTTCCTTGGGAGCACCTCTGAAGAAGACGCCTTTGGGAGGATTGGCTCGCCTCCAACACAGATGCCATTGGAGGATCAAGAAGCGCCGTGAGAGGTCTTCAGATAGCATCCGGGTCATGAGCCCATACCCACACCGCCCTGATGGACGTTCGCTCCTCTCCTGGATAACTCATCAACTTGGTCAAACCGTGATTACCTCTGCTACACGCCAAGAATGGAGGGTCGCCGTGCAAAGAGTGGAATTCCTTCCAAACAAAGCAGTGCATGGTACCTCCAGAGGTTGCAATGTGAGTGAGCCGCGTAGTCCCAAGCTTGAAACTCAAACTGGTAACCGTCAATCGAGCATCCTCCTGCCTCCAGTGCAGCATCGTGTTGTCGTCTGGAGTCAAACTCAACAAGAAAATCTTCTTGAAGGCAGCAGGAGACATGAATATCTCTTAGGGGAATGCAAAGACGCACTTGAATGGATCTTGCCACCAGGCTTGGCAGGGGGTTTCGCCGATGTCCAACCACCTTGACAAGGATTGCCATGTCACGAAGACGTAGTAGTTCCGCCTCCATTTCCCGGGTGATGGTGTGAGCGCAAAACCCATCAGCTGGCCTATTGATGGCTTGCCCTGCTGGAAAGTCTCCCATTGTGTGGTGCTGTGACCCACTGTGGTGTTTGGGCGATGGTTGTTTTGAAGGAAAAGGACGGTGGGGTGAAGCTGAGGACTGGAAGTTTCTTGTCTTCAGAGGGCAGTTACGGGCAAGATGGCCGCTCGCACGGCAGTGGAAGCAGCGGACAGGGAATACACATTGTGCAATCTTGTGATTTTTTGCTAGGCATCTGAAGCAATAGCGAGGTGAGGGAAGGTGAATACCAGGTTTTTGCCCCCTACGATAAGTGCCATTAAGACCGGTAGGTGGACGTCGGGACTTGGCAAAAGAGTTAGTTCTCCACCAATACTTTGGCCTCACCAGATTCCAGCCCTCAGCATTGAAGTCGACATTAGTTGTAGCATCTTGAATACCAGCATTTTGTTTCCAACTGCCCGAAAAAGTGCGTACCTCCCGATTGTGGGCAGCTTGTCTTGCCTTCTGCACCCACACAGAAGGTTGCATCACCACCTTGGAGATCAGCATTGAAGGATGGTGCTCTGATAGTCCAGCGGCCCGGTTGTCCTTGCTGCAATTACCTTTCTCCAGTATCGGCATTTTGTCGGAACGAGACAACAAGCGGATTGTTGTCGGTTCCTTTGGCATGTCGATCTTGGAGAAGAGTGATATGCCTTTCTCCTTTCTATCATTGCACAGAGACAAAATAGGAGCAGCAGGGCCAACTGGAGTACCTGAAGAAGACAAGGATTTCCGGGTGCCTGAAGAATCGGATTTGCTTGCGCTACTAAGCTCCAGATTAAAATTGCAGCCCGGACCGACCAGCCATTTCCGGACACTCCTCGTCAGAGGACCCATAATCGAGTAGGTTGACGCCTAGATTGGGGGAGGCGAACTGGGCTCGAGGCCAAAACCATTGGGGATCTCAAGGCCTAAACCAGGGGGGTCTTGCGAAGTGTGGGAGAGGAAGGTGGATGGAGGGGGTGAAGGGGAGGGGGTGGGCGGGGGAGGGGGGGTGGATGGGGGAGGGATGGAGGGGGGGGGAGGTGGATGGGGGAGGGATGGGAGGCGCGGTCAGTGGATGAAACTTGCGAAGAGCGGACGCGGCGGATGGGGGAGTTTGGTTGGTGGCCGCCGGTGCCGGAGTGGCACCGGCGGGGCTTGGGGCCGGTGGAGGAAGGAGTTACTGTGGAGTCGCCAGAGCTCGAGCGGAAGTGCACTTTTTTTTACTTAAAAAAAGAGGTTGTTAGTGGATTTCTGAAAGCTCGAAGGATAAACATGGTATTGGGTTACTATGGTATGTGAAACTATAGTCTTTAACTTTGTGATATCGTAGTATTTTTAAGAAATCATGATTTTCTCTTAAAACTCCAAAAATACTGGTATGTAAATGTAACCAAATAAACCCTAAGTTTCCAAGTAATTAACCATGGCTGCCAAAGATAACGCAAGCTCCTCCTCATGCCTAACTTTCCTCTAGGAAGCTCTAGTCTGTGCCTGAAACCCCAATAATTCTTCACCTCTGTCTTGCCTACTTCCCAGTCACTAGGAGTCCAGGATGCAAGGGCACAATGACAGCCGACGCCTACGTGAGTGCACACTGTTAAGGATATAAGGGTATTCGTGATATTTTCTATTGTTTTAGGGTTTAGAATTGTGTCTCTTTATACCCTATATATATTTCCCATTGGGTCTCTTCAATATACACACAATATTCATAACATGGTATCAAAGCAATACCTAGGATTTCGTGGTTGCTGGTTTGTCTCTCCAGCCGCCGCTGCCTAATTTTGCCGGATCCTTTGTGTCTCTCTCCAGCCGCCGCTGCCTGATTTTGCCGGATCCTTTGTCTTTCTCCGTCGCCAGGATCCTCTTCATCGCTCTTTCTCCACTGTGCTTACTCTTCGATCTGCCAGTCGCCGTCGCACCAGGTCGGTGCCGCCTCCGTCCGAATGTTCTGCTCATGACGTCGGCCACCGCTAGATAGCTCGTTGCTCGTTCGCCGCTTTCTCGCGAAGCGCACCGGATCGAAGGCGGGAGTCTTCGCCGCTGCCAGGCGCTGCGCCGCGGTGTTTCGCTCGCCGATCACCGCCGGTGCTCGGGACTTGTCATTGCCGGGCGCCGCCGCCACCAAGACGAGCCGCCATCGCGACGGGCTACCACCGGTGCTTAGGCGCCCGCATCATCGCACAAGATCACCGTTGGTGCTCATGACTCGCCGCCGCTTGTGGCGCCGCCAAAGACCGCGACGAGCCACCACCGGTTGGGGCGCCCGATCGCCGCAAGGTATCGCCGCCGGTGCTAAGCGCCGCGTGCCACCGCCCGCTCCGCCACCGTCGCTGCCGGGGGAACCCTAGTTCCCCCATGCGTGTGCGCTTCTAGCAGGCCGAGTGGGCTTTGCCGTACGTGAGCCGCTCGATAAAAGAAAGCTCGGTCAAAAAGAGAGAGAGAGAGAGAGAAAATGTTGTTCTTACCGCACTGCCAAATCGGCGTCGCCGTTAGACTTCAAGGACTTGGTCGCCAGCGTCATCCGGCGCCCGCCTACCAATGGGCACTGCTTCGCTCTCGCCGCCGGTGATCTTCGATGGTCTCAATTATCGGATCTGGTTTCAGCATATGCACCTCCACATGCATGGTCAGCATCTTTGGGAGTTTCTTACTGGCGAGTTGTCTTGTCCGCCTCACCTCGCTCTCCGCCGCCGAACTCACTCTGAAGGATGCTTCTGAAGATGCTTGTACAAAGGCATCTGAGTCTTTTGAGGATGCTATAGAAACTTTTCAAACTCAGTATGCTGCCTACAATACCGGGAAGGTCTTCAGGAAAGACATCTGGATATTCACATACAACTGGTACTGACTCCAAGGTAGGGGCGGCATCAATTTGCAATGCACCAAGATGAGAATGAACTGTTCTAGATTGAAAAACGACTGAAATGCCGTTTTTATTAGTTATAGATATAGTTCGTTGGGCACAATTAATTTGGCCGAGATTCTGGGACAACCAATCCATTCCCAAAATAACATCTACCCCTTGGGAGTTTATCACAATCAGGTCTGCCCAAAAATCTACCCCTTCAATATTGATATTGACATTATGGCAGATTTGATCAGTCATGAAGACTGACCCAGGTGAGTGAATAATATGTGGTGGATGAAGTGGATGCATAACTAGCTGATGTTGAGTAGCAAACTGCCTACTAACAAAAGAATGGGATGCTCCAGAGTCAAATAAAACAGTAGCTGAACGGAAATTAACTAGGAGTATACCAAGAATAACTTCAGGTGCCTCGACCGCTTCTTCGCCAGCTTATCTCGATTATACGGCCATGATCGAATCGATCAGCTTGATAGCCTCTGGAGAAGGTGCAGACGCACGCTACTGGGAAGGTCGGACAGTGGCAACCCCGTGTTTTAGCAAAGCATTGGTTTGCAAATGTCCCAAGCGCCCACAATGGTAGCAAATCACACCCTACCGACATTAATAGCGATGAGTGGCCGCTTCACTAGGTCGGGATCGCCAAAGGTGGAGGTGGACGAAATGCAAACACCGGTGTTCTCGGTGGAGCCGAATCGGCGCCGGAAGATCGAGGTCGCCACAAACACGGTCTTATCGAACGGCTACCGATGCAAATTGGGTAGTCTTTTGCCGCCTGCGTGACTCCTCTAAAGCCTTGCTCTTAGTTTCAAAGAATAATGGCTTTGTCCACAAGATGTTGAAAAGTCTCAAATCTTGCACCGCCAAAGCTAATCGCAACTCTTCGCACAAACCATTCTTGAACGGTTTCGACGACGAGTGTCAATAAACATCGCCAGGCATACCGAGTAAGGAAATTGAATTCATGAAGATACTCGGTCACCGATTTTTGCCCTTGCTTGAGAGCGAGAAATTCCGCCGCTTGAGCATCATCACTCCTTCAGAATATGGGCCTCGCGAAGGCCTCCATGAACTCAAGCCAAGAAGGGTATGTCCTGTGGGGTCGATGGCCGATAATTGTCCCACCGTTGCTAGCGGTCCGGTCAAGTTGGTAACTAGCATATAGGACTTTCTCCTTTCGTAACATTGAGCAATTAATAGCTTCTTTTCAATCTCCCTAAGCCAATCCTCCGCTTCCATCGGATCTTGGGAGCTGGAGAACACTGGCGGGTTAGTCCGCTGAAAATCAGCAAGACTCCCCTGCCCATGCTGACTTCCCCGCCCCGCCACCGTGGGGTGATGGAAGAAGTATTGCGCGCAATTTGTTCCAGTATGCGCGTCTGGTCCATTCGGTTGCGCTCGATTTGCATGAGCACATCCGCCATAGTGGGTGGTGGAGGAAGCTCCTCTTCCTGTCTACCACCTTGTGGGCCATGAGAACCAGAAGGGTCAGCCTGCTCCCCTTGAGTATAGGGAACAGGGGTTGAGAACCTCTCCTCTTGTTGTGCTCGTGCACGAGTAGTAGGTCCTATCATCCTGTTGCCATATAATGGTTAACAACATCACGAGGATATACTCGAGCGAACACATACAAGATTCTAGATAGAGAAGAAGGAAAGCACTAAACTGAATCATGCATTATGTTATGACATGCAGCCAAATTAACACCAAAATCATAATCACACGGGTACAACAAAAGGTTCGGCCCCCACTTCATTATATGTCGGCTGACCACAACACCAAGTCCAAAATCCAAAAATCGGCACACAGTATTTTTTACAAAATATAGGCTATTCTATTACACAATACTTAAGGGATGACTACAAGCCTATTACACATCTATCAGAACACATCATTCAAATTCTATGTATAATCATTACGGTTAAAATTCACCGGAAACTCATTTAACATATGAGCCTCAGGTGAACCTGTATCTATGGGGTCCCTTGGGCTGATGAGACGGGTAGGAGAACCCAACAGCAAATGGTGTCCTCCAGAAGGTGCTGTGTCATTTGGTGCGAGGAAAACCAAGCAGACATCCAGGGCTTGGCGACACCGCCCAAGGATAGAACAAGCCTGTGCACCTCTGGAAGCCGAAATCCCGGGGGTGTAGTAGCAGCTGGAGGGATCTCATTGTTACCATAGAGCACGTTACGAGGAACGCGGTTCGTGGCAACACCAAGCCTCAAATACTCCTGTGCCTCGCGTGCAGACGACGGCGGGTTTCCCATAGCTCATACACGAGACAGTGATGGACTTGGTCCATAATACGGACCAACCTCGCTAACTCGCAGACGTATGGGTCCTCTCCAAATCGAATCTCATCAAACGTACTCACATCTCGCTCTAGGGCCTTGTTTTGGGAAGTGAACATAGGGTGGGTGAGACAGCCGTCAAATCATGACGAAGGAGGCTCATCATCCCACGCCAGCCTTCTGAATGCCCATAGATTCAGAGGTGGCACGACATGGATGCAAGATGGAACACTACCCACCATTGCTTACGACCACATTAATGATAGCTTGGTACTCTTCCATACCTGTGCCCTCGATCTCGATTTATAGATGGCATACTCCTACCGATAAGTGAAATTGGCCCGCCACATCATATCTCAAGCAAGGCCGAAAACCCGCCCACATCTTGACTCGAGTCTCCTTAATCAAATACCGACCACTCATCTACGCATAAAGGACAAGGTAAGTAAGAAACTTATCTTGGAAAATCAATGTAAAGTTGGATAAGAATTGATACTAAGGAAGATAAGAAGTAAAAGATATCATACTTAGATCTTTAGTGTGGGTCGTAACATTGTCCAGTTCACGGGCCGTAGGCTAAGCATTATTCAAACTCTTATGGTTCGGTTACACCAGTACGCAAGGAGAAGGCTTTGAGACTTGATCAATACAAGCATTGTTCGATCGAAATTTTGGCCGTATTGATCGTTGCCACTTCAGATTTACAAGAATGACCGTCGCCGGATTTTTTTGTTGCAAAAATAGCGCCTATCAAGACGGCCATCGTGGTGGCGAGCCCTCCAATGCCACCACATGCCCTCTCCCGTACGGCGGGTGGGGTTGTTGTGGCTTTAGATAATTTCGAACATGCAAGACTTGCTAGTGTTTTATGGCGATGGTCTCGTACGGGCCGGATCCGATGGGTTGGACTTGTCAAGATGCCAGTACAAGGTGGTCCGGGCCGAGGGGCTTGACACAATGAATATTCACGAGCTTCGGAGCTGCAACCGGAGGGAGTTCGTCATGAAGGCAATGACGAAGAAACTTGGGATCGAGAGGATCACCTGCAGGAATGCCGTGTGGGGGCTCGTCAAGGTGGCTGGAAGTATAGCATGGAGCCATTACATGCAGATTGCCTCACAGCGCGAGGCGGCCATTTACGGAAGGCCGATGGTGTATGTGAATTTCATACGCAGGAGGCCTGGCCACCTTAATGATGTTGGGGCCACTACCAGCGGGCAAGTGCAACCCGAGCCTAAAGACGCGTGCATACTTTTGGGCGAAATGAGGGGGAGGGGATTATGGTGGTCGGCTCGCATTGACTGCCACGAGTATCTACCGGACCAGCCTCTCAGGTTGGAGTCCGACGAGGATGCTGACCCAGGCTCAGATGGTAGCGACGAGGACGAGCAAAGATCCAGTGGTCCAACGGGGGGAATTGTGTCATCAGAGGTGCCTTACGTGGCATTGAGACTTGATGATATCGTGGTGAGTTCGCTCGTACTGGCGCAAGAAGAAGGCTCCCAGTGGGGGTTTGATGCTAACACCCTCTTAGTTGGAAAGCGCTTCCCTAGCAAAGTGGTCGTGCAACAGGCTATAGCAAGGTACGCCTTGTCTATCAGCCATATGTACCGAGTGCACCGGTCCAACCTAGAACATTACGGCGAAGTGCGTAGTGGAAGGCTGCCCTAGCAAGGTCGGCCATCGAACAAAGATCTTCGCTCGGTCTTCACGGTCAATGCGGTAACCGACCACACTTTCGAGCTTAGCGAGCACTGCGGGCAACATCGAACGTGACTTCGCGTGATATGTAGCAAGCCTCATTAGCCACCTAGTTGTGGCGGACATGTCCGCTCTCCCAAGATGCCGATGTCGAAAAGTCGCTAATCTGGTTGGTTATCCAATGGCTACAACATGGTTCGACGAGCCAAGCAAAAGGTCATCGAGTCCATATACGGGACATACGAAGAGGCGTACAACCTTCTGTTGAGATTGCTTGACCAGATTGCCAAATCAAACCCCATCATGTACATAAACAAGTTTGAGAGTGAAGATGCTGATAGAGGGCCCAACTGCTTCATACTGGACTGGGTGCTCTGGGCTTTTTCCCAAGCTGTTCGGGGCTTCAAGTTCTATCGTTCTGTACTCACGATGTATGGCACTTTCCTCACGGGGAGGTATAAGGGCACCATTCTCACCGCGGTGACGGCCAACGCGAATGATCATCTTCTCCCGGTGGCATTTACCATTGTGGAGAGCAGGAACACATCTAGTTGGTTGTGGTTCCGTGCAAACGTGAAGAGGACGGTGGTGGGAGACTGGCACAACGTATGCCTAATCACAGACCGCAATGCTGGGTTGTTGACGGCCATCAACACCAGGGGCGGAAGTACTTGGGCCCACCCGGTGTCACAGGACACCGCCCCCCCCCCCCGAAAAAATAGCAGATATTATCATATATATATACTATGCGTTCACCCCCTAGCCAAAAAGTGGTGCACCCTGGTTCAGCCCAACCTCCGGTCTCTTGCAGAATTTTGCCACATAAATTACTATTTAATATAGTGTTTCTTGAAAATAATATATGTTGTTATATGTATGGTGAAGTGGTGAACCCGGGTCATTTTCGTTCTAGTTCCGCACATGATCAACACCATGTCGCATGGGACGGAACCCCCTCACTAGTGGAATGACGTGCAATCCAGGTGGTGCATGAGGCATCTTGCATTTAACTTGTTCACGTGGTTCCACAGCCAGGAAGTTATGAAGACGTTCAAGGCACTGTGTCTGCAGAACCAGAGGCAAAAGTTTGAGTCCATTTAGAGAGACCTCGAATACCAGACTCTAAGGCATACAAGGGAGTCCACTCCAAAGGTACTGGAGGGGGAGCAACCCAACAAAGGCTATAAGTTTCTGAGTGGATTCATCGCCACATTTTTGAATTGGAGAAATTGTTCCTTCTCTATGACACGAGCGGTGTGAGGTACGGGATTATGACGACCAACATGTCCGAGGTGTACAACAACGCTTCAATGTGTACGGTGCCTCCCTATCACCACGATCATCGAGGAGACATAGACTCACACTGTTGGTTATTTTGTCAATAGAGCAACCGCAGCCAAGCGACAGATGGAGGAAAGCAAGCAGCGGTCCAAGAACATGCAGAGGTATATAGACTAGAAGATGGAGAAGGCCCAAATACACGACATCTAGGTGATCGATGGCCCCAAAAGGAAGTACGAGATCAGGCTTCAGCAGAAATATGTCAACAGTCATGCTAGAGGGGGAAAGGAAACAGGCATGCACCCTGGATGATGTGGCTACATGCACCTACAACAAGCCGAAGCTCATGTACAAGCCATGCTCATATTTGTACAAGACGTGTATGCAAATAAGGCAAATGTCTACACCATACATCTCCGAGTACTACGATATACAACACCTTTTCGATACATAGAGTGCGGAATTTCACTCGTACGGCTTGGACATGAACTACAAGAATCTTTGGCCGGACAGGGTGCAATGGGGCCCGAACAAGGCCTTGAAGACAACAGGGAAGGGACGACGACAGATGGGGTGCTTCTGGAACGACATGGATGCCAACCAATGCACCAATATTAGCTGCACAATCAAGTGCAGGATCTGCAAGACCCCTGGGCACTCAATGAAGAATTGTTCCAACGGACCAAGCTCGTCCGGTCGTTATTCAAGGTCGTAATTTAATGTATTACCCTATTTTGTTATATACAAAGAAAACTTCTATGAAACCCAGATCTCGACTCATCGGTAAACTTCTACGCGAGGATGTTGCAGAGTGCAAGTGGCTTGCAGAGAAGGCCAAACATCTACAATACCCATATAATTCAATGAAAGATGCTCCGTACCACCACGGTTTTCGGTCCCGCGAATGTGTGTGGCGAGCCGACGGAGATCATTTGGTTCACACACCTAGACATCTCCTTTGGGCATACTACACGCGTGCACCACCTCGTAAGCATTTTTTTGGCACACATCGATATTCCTCTCCCTACGCTGATTGCCATAAATTGTTAACTTCATCACCGTAATGGCAGCCCAAGATGTGCTATCACTTCTTCCAGTGGATTGACAGCTTGGAGATATACGACAGAGTGTTCATCCAAACAGAATATATGTTCAACTACTCGACGGACCGAGACCTTCAAGCTGTGGAAACCTTACGCACTGCACTGCTGAGGCACCGCAGATCCTGTGACTCTACCGACGGACAAGAGGAAGGCACTTGCTACTGAGACCGGCGATCGTCATAGCTTATCCCATCGCCCGGGAACACTCCATATCGAAGAGGTGAGTTACATACACCAGGCGTCATCATTTTGTACTTGCCCTTTCGTTCTTCTAACAACAAGCAATCGTTCTACCCGTATCGTAGGGCATGGGGGCCTTCGACACACAACACCGACATGGGGAGTCCCGAGAAAGGGCAGGGGGAGGCTCGCGACTCGGCCCACCACCATAGCATATCTGGTCAATGGGCGCATTATATATCGACGACATGAGTTATGTATAATTTACATCCTTGTTACACTTTTTTACTTTACAGTGCACTTACATCATAGAATCGCAGGACATGGATGACTTTGACATACAACACCAATGCAGGGAGTCCCACGATAAGGGGAAGGTGAAGGCTCCTTTGACTGAGACCAGATGACGTCGTAGTGTATCTGGTTGCTCGGGTGCACTCCATATCGAAGATGTGAGTTATATACAATTTACATCCTTGTTACGTTTGCTATTATACAATCCACTTACATTATAGAATCGTAGGACATGGACGACTTTGACACTCGCCACCACTATGGGCAGCCCCGAGACAAGGTGCAGTGGCTGTGGCGCCGTGGAGACTAGTTGCAGACATCATTGCATAGATGACACATATGATATTCTTTGTTAATTTATCGGTTCAATGTGGATGATATTCTTTAATACTGTATTCTACCACAGGCTAGATAGGCTTATACATGAACCATTTGAGGGAAATACGTAGTATACAGATTATATAACAACATACCGTAGCCTTCGAAATGCACACGAGTCGGAGGCTACGTTACATTGTTATATGATCTGCATACCACTATTTCCCTCAGTTGGTTCATGTACAAGGTTATCTAGCCTGTCGTACAATACAACATTAAAAATATCATGTATATCAAACTGATAAATTAACAAAGAGTGTCATATTTGATCGGAGTACATGTAATAATACCCCCTCCTCCTCCACCCCGATTGCAATAAACCTATGCGTGTATCATGTAATGCTTGAAATGTTGTCAATTCTATATATGAAAACGTACATTACAACTCCATTGGAAACCATAATTTCCGAATATGAGTACTTTGTGTGCGAATTCTTGGAACCCTAATTTTTGAAACCTAAATTCTAAATTTTTGAGATAATTTCAGAACACATTTAAAATTTTTCAAATATTACACAATCAAATCCACTGTGTAAGGAGCCTTCAAAACCGATTTGATACTTTTTGGAGCTCATTTTCTATATTTACAAATTCCTACAAACAATACACTTAAATGAAATTACGAGAAAATTTCAGAATGAATAAAATTATGGAAAAATTACACAAACAAGTACACCATATTACGAGTATTCACATAAAATTTTATAATTTTTGGAGCTCATTTGCTATATTTTAAAAATCGCACAAACACCGCAAAAACCCTAATTTATAGAGTGAGAAGTGGCTACCTCACGGTGGCTATGCGGGAGGGCCTCCAGCGCACGGTGGCCGCGCGGGAGGCACTCTACCGCATGGCGGCCGTGCAGGAGAGGGCACGTGGCGGCATGGGAGGGTCTGCCATACGGTGGCTGTGCGGCACGGCACCATTTTTGCCCAAAAAAGAAAACAAAATCCGGCGACGGTCATTCTTGTAAATACGGGACAAAAACACGTCAATACGGTCAAAAATTCATGCCCGATCACCGTGCAGAAAGACGTATACCGGATCAGCTAGCGTGGATAGAGCGAGATCATATTCGTAAGCGAGGAAATATTTTGCGTATAGATAAAACTCCAAGCCATGTGTGAATTATACACCGTCTTTGTCAAGATATTGCTCCAGCAATCTAAAGCTATTGTCGTCGAGTCTCCCTCAATCTGATCATCCTCCCAAATCCCAGTCCAATTATTCTTGGTATGTAATGTGCTGACGAATCTATGTTTTTTCTGTACATTTTACAGTTTTCAGATGGGATTCTTGATCTGTAATAAGACTTTTTCTTTTAATTTTTGTAGGCTAGGTAATGCTTTCGACGGTCCGTGTTCTTCGAAGTATAATTTGGCCTGTGCTTGCCTGTTGTATCGGAGTATTGTAGCCGGTAACCTGCTTCCTGTATCTACCCCAATTCGTATCAGGTGTGTACAATTTTTTTTTCCGGGGTGGTGTGTGCAAGAAATTCTACTATGGCCACTCCCCGTTTTTTTTTTTGGCAACTATACACGGGAACATCACACAGCCGTATTAGATGTGGATACTAAATTGTGATTTTTTTAAAATAATATTTTTTTAAAAGATATTTACAAAAATAAATAGCCGCTCTTAAAAATTACAAAAATGACTGACGACAAATATTTTTTTAAAGATATTTACAAAAATAAATAGCCGCTCCTAAACATTACAAAAATGACTCCCGTCGCCAACAGGAACCTATCGCCAGTTGAACTGATGACAGGGACCCACTCACCTGCCTGTCGCCGGTTCAGGTACCTGTCGCCGTGCGAACTGGCGACAGCTACTTGTCGCCAGTTGAACTGACGATAGATACTTGAGACCCTAAACGGCGTGAATCGGGCGATACTACTACCGCCGATTGAACCTAAACTGATTTGTCTATTTGTGATTTTCATAGATTTTGAACGGTACAAAATCTGTTAGACTCGTAATAAAATTTTGTGATCGCCGTATGTTATTTTAGTACGGTGAATTTCTGAAGAATTTTGCGATGACGATTGAGGTATCAATTATTCGTAAGTAGGAAGGTAAGTGATATTGCCATGCGCCAAAGAATTCATACACTTGCTCATGTACATGCGCTAGAGAATTTTGTGAGGACGATTGAGGTATTAATGATTCGTAAGTAGGAAGGTAAGTTATATTGTGATATGCTAGAGAATTCACACACGATACACAATATTGGAGAAATAGTGCAATGATAACAATACGACAATGATCCGATAAGAGAGGTTACATGGCACGCAGCTAACTAACAAAGGATCGGACATGCATGCCTTTAGGGAATGAGAAATACAAGGACATATCGACGAAGAGGGTCGGACTACTACGTAGACCGAGGCCATTTACTCTTCCTTGCGAGCTCGACTTTGTACTTCTCATCGGCCGCCTTGGTCTCGACCGCCATTTTCCTTTTTCTCGTGGTTCTCTCACGAACCTCGCCTCCGGCTACCAGACGCCTCGAGATGGGCCTGCATCTCTGCGCCAGATCTGTTGGTTGTGCTCTTCAGGCGGCGCTCCTCCTCCCTCCTCTCGCGGTCCTCGTTGGCATCCCACCTTGCACTCGAGAGTCCACTCGTCGCGTGGGTGGATCTCTAGATCGATCCACTTGTGGTATCCACATAGCGGATCTGAGGACTACGAGTAGACAGGAGAGGTTGTAAGTGCGGACTTTCAAAGAGAAATGGTAGGGGAACATATTGCGGGGAGGTGGCCTCCTAGCATGCTCCTTTTGTTCCTCCTGAGCCGCATACTCCCTTTGCATTTCGCGGATCTCCTCCCAGTGCTTGTCCATCTGAGCGAGATTGTGTTGAAGTCTGGATGCAGGAGAACCTAGTGTGGAAGTGGTAGTACTTATATGCAGAGCCATCGCCGCAAAAGTCGACTTTCACCGGGTCACGCGTTCATAAAGTCGACTCGTCGGGTTACGCCGCTTCGCAAAGCTGACTCGTCGGGTCATGTCGCTCCGCAAAGCTGACTCGTCGGGTCTCGTCGCTGCGCAAAGCTGACTCACCGGGTCTCATCGTTTCGCAAAGCTTACTCATTGGGTCACGTCGCTGCGCAAAACTGACTCGTCGGGTTACGTCGCTGTACAAAGCTGACTAGTCGGGTCACATCGCTGCGCAAATAAAGGGGGACTAAAGGCGTAGAAAGAGAGTGGTGTGGGATGTCCCGATGCAGAATTGTACATGTGGTCACGGTTTCTAAGCAAAAAAGAGATATCGAAATACGAGACTAGCACAATAATACTTGTACAGAAATTAGTATTTACATGGCATGACTGATATTTGGAGGAATAAATATTCACCGAAGCCCTCTTGGGCGCACCTGCAGCCGCCTCGCCTCGCCCGACGATTGTCCGAGTACGTTAGAGGATTAGGCTGCCTGACTACCCGACCAACGCGAGTAGCCTGAGGTTGTGTTGTAAGGAGGGAGGGTCTTGCGTCGGTTGGGTCGATTCAAGACAAGCTGCAAACCGAGAAGCCCCTATGGAGGCGGGTGTCATGCGGGTCCATGAAGAAGTCCTCGAGGGTGCCGTTAGGTGTGCCTTTGTCGGCAACAATGAATCATCATCCCAAGTCATTCTGTGAAGCATTACGCTACAAACGTAATCATAGCTAAAACCACTTAAAAAGGACGTTACACAAGCAATCAAGGTGGTCATACTGCTGGCTCAAGACATGCCCCGATGACTCAACAGACTCTCGCCTCACAGATAGGTGGAGTGTGAGGACCCGACTGAGAGGGCCCGGAGGGATCTCCTAAGACCACCCAGGAGGTCCAACCAAACCACTCGGAGGTCTGGGAAGGTCCTCCAAGACCTCCCAAGAGGTCCCTCAGGACCTCCCAAGAGGTCTCTAGGACCACCCAGGAGGACTCAAAGGTCCACCAAGACCACCCGGAGGTTCCAGTCTCTGTGCACAATGAGCTAGTCCCTAAAAGCTGAGTCAGAGGTCTAGAAATTTTGGAGAAGTTCTCAATGAACCTACGGTAATATCCCGCAAGTCCAAGGAAACTTCGAACTTCAGGAACATTCTGGGTCGCTTCAGCCTAGTACATCTTGTACCTTGTCGATCAATAAAGAATACCTCCTTCTGATAACACATGTCCCAAGAAGGCGACTTGCTTGAGCCGTAAAAGCACACTTGCTAAATTTAGCATACAAATGATGCAAGCCAAGTGTATCCAAAGACAAGTCTCGTGTGTTGCTCATGCTCTTCGACAGACTTGGAGTAGATAAGAATGTCGCCAATGAACACAACAACAAACTTATCCAAGAAATCCATGAATACCTAATTCATAAGATTCATGAAATAAGTAGAGCATTTGTTAGACCAAAGGATATAATAAAGATACTCGCATAATCCGTAACGAGTAGAAAATGTCGCTTTTAGGAATGTCCTCACTCTAACCTTGATCCGATGATAGCCCGATCGAAATCAATTTTAGAAAAGACCCTGCCCTACTAACCGGGTCAAACAGATCATCAATTCGAGGCAGAGGATACTTATTTTTGACAAGGATTTCGTTTAATCTGACGGTAGTTCACACACATCCGTAAAGTCTTGTCTTTCTTCTTAACAAAAATGACCGCATCCCCAAGGTGAGGAACTTCCTACGAATGAATCCTTTGTCAAGTAATTCTCCAAGTCGTTTCTTCAATTCAACCAGCTCATTAGGAGGCATACGATAGGGTCGTCTAGATATGGGAGTAGTGCCGGGAACTAGTTCAATCACGAACTCCACTTCCCGATCTCGTGGCATACCGGGAAGATCTTCAGGAAAGACGCCTGGATATTCACATACAACTGGTACTGACTCCAAGGTAGGGGCGATCAATTTGCAATGCACCAAGATGAGAATGAACTGTTTAGATTGAAAACTAATCAAATGCCGCTTTTTATTAGTTATAGATATAGTTCGTTGGGTACAATTAATTTGGTCGAGATTCTCGGGACAACCAATCCATTCCCAAAATAACATCTACCCCTTGGGAGTTTATCACAATCAGTTCCGCCTAAAAATCTACCCTTCAATATTGATATTGACATTATGGCAGATTTGATCACCATGAAGACCCACCTGTGAGTGAATAATATGTGGTGGATGAAGTGGATGCATAACTAGTCGATGTTGAGTAGCAAACCGCCTACTAACAAAAGAATGGGATGCTCCGAGTCAAATAAAACAAGAGAGTGAACGGAAATTAACTAGGAGCATACCAAGAATAACTTCAGTGCCTCTACCGCTTCTTCGAAGCTTATCGATGATACGGCCATGATCGAATCGATCAAAGCTTGACAAACCGCTTTTGGAGAAGGTGCAGACATACAAGAATGGGAAGGTCGACAGTGGCAACCCACGCGTTTTAGCAAAGCATTGGTTTGCAAAATGTCCCGGCGCCCACAATGGTAGCAAATCACACCCACCGACATTAATAGCAGAGGGTGGCGGTTTCACTAGGTCGGGACTGCCCATGGGTGGAGGTGGACGAATGCAAACACCGCGTGCCTCGGTGGAGCCGAATCTGGCGCCGGAAGATCGAGGCTGCCACGACGCGGTCTTACCGAACGGCTACTCGATGCAAATTGGGTAGTCTTTGCCGCCGTGACTCCTCTAAAGCCTTGCTTTTAGTTTCAGCAATAATGGCTTTGTCCACAAGATGTTGAAAAGCTATTCGAACCGTGCATGACAACCATCATGCCGAAATAATTCCCCTGCCCATGCTGACATCAGGACTTTTCAACATCATGGGAATTATTTCGGCATGATGGTTGTCATGCACGGTTTGATAGTGCTCTGTCACGGTTTGATAGTGCTCTGTCACGATTTAGAGCAAAGTCTATACAGGTGACATCAATTCAAGTGTCGTCCGTAACCGTGGACACAGCTATTCGAATAGTTTTAAAACCTTACAGGGGTGTACATCTTTACCCACACGACTTAGTTAGCCCGTAAGCCTCCGGAATAATAGCACACTGCCTTTGGTATGCCGGCCGGGTAGACTAAGACTTGGTATTTTTCGACAAGTTGATGCTATTGAGTTGGACAACCCATGTGAGACTAATCCCGCTTAAACAACGACTGATAGCATCTGCTCAACCGGGGCCCACATGTTGTGTCGGGAATGCCGACCCAATCAATTAAATGCAAACTGCACTCACTGCACATACTACATCGCAATCGGAGCCCTTAAGGTACGTACATGCGATGTAACACATATACGCCCTCACCCTTCTAAGAACATCTGATATCGATATAAAATTCACATAGCATAAGACATGCATCAAGACTTAAGCATCTATGCCATATGAGATCAATACACATGTCCTCGCTTCTCCTATTCCCAACTCAATAGCATTAACCTTGTACTTAACCAAACAGGCCCATACACCGCGGTGGAAGCACGTTGGGTCTTGAATTGGCTTGTCGAGTTCAGGTCCTTAATCAACCTGCATAAGACATCCACATTTCCCAATTCTCGTGCACAAAGGCACCATCACTAGCATCCACTTGTCCAGATTTGAAATCAGTTTATTAACAAGGCTTAGAGTCATTTCAGATTTAAATAAACTGAACAAATAATTCAAATAAATAAAATTCAGCTTGTTGTTCCTGTGTTTGACAAGATAAGCTTGCCAAATACTATCGTTTCTATGGACTGCATGGCTAAGCAAAATTTAAAACTAAATACTATAATACAAAAGACTACCTTAGGTTGAGGGTATGATCGATTTAGGTAAGCCACAAAGATTGGGTTGTAGCTAACTAGAGACAGAGCACAAATAATTTTAGAAAATTGCATGCAACAAGATAACTCAGATTTTGTAAATCTACAGTTCACAAATTTGGGATCAACATGGTGCAGAGAGGAAGCTTGCCTTGGTAGTAATAAATAACCTCTTGCTTAGGTTCTTGCTGCTCAACAACAGATTCAATAACCTCAGAAGAACTAGAATGTAAAAGAAAATAAAATCCAATGAACACAGGGAAAAACAGAGAACAACATGTATAAAAAGAATGCATGGTCAATGGCTTAATGTATGATTAGCAACATGCTTAAGGTACAATAATTTAATTAAGAATAATAAACTACAACTAACCTTTGCTAGTACTATTCACTATAGCTTGGAATTTAGATTGAGCTACAGTTTCAGATTTTTGAAACTGGAATAGGACAGCTCATAATTGAATTACTTGCCTAGCTAAACATTATGTAAATGAAATACTGTGCTAGAGCTAAGTGTATTTAAACTAGTTCGTGACCTAGTCGATCATTTAATAACTATCAATAGCAATTTAAGAATTGACTTGTTGCCTATGTTGTCGGCTTGACCAACAACAAAAACAAAGAAAGAATCTCTTTCCGCACTTCTACTGCCTTGAAGAAATACACAAAACGAAGACCTTAAATGGAAGTTAGAGCTATCTGGAAGATAATTAATACCACAACCCATCAATGCTAACCTTAACTACCAGGTTTAAAGAAAGAAAAGAAGGGTTGAGCATTTGTCGGTTTTGGACCGACAATAACTAACAGAGAGAGGGTTTGTATTACTAATTGAATTGATGACCTTAATAATCAAAAGATGGTCTACTTATGATACTAGGGTTTACCTAGAACCTAAATAAGCTAGTATATCTTGGTAAGAGAAACCCTAGGTCTTGAAAACGATATGAAAAACCGAAAAGTTATAAAAAGAACTTTTCACCAAACCAAGATTGGAACATCACATGAACATGTGAGTGATTCATGTGAGCTAGTGATGTCCTTAGAGAGCTTAAGATAACAGAGGCAAGGTCTAAGCTTACCAGCTTAGGGTTGAAGGAGATGAATCAAGTTCTTGGTCAAACAAGAAAGATCCAAAGTCCTTACACCACCGACCAAAACAAAAATAGTAGAAACTTAAGCTCTAAAGACTACCACCCATGTTTTTTATAGGAAGTAATGGAGTCTAACTTACCAAAATGAGATTTCACCAAGTGGTGCTCCCACTTTGCTTAAGTTGACAGAGAGTAAACCCCGGTCCAACCCTACAAGAGATGCCCAAAATCCACATTAATATGAGATTTATGCATACTCAAAGTCAACAAGGGTAAGAGCAAGAAAGCTTCACCGGAAGGAAGGCAAACTAGTGGAGCTCCTCTGGCCAACAATGGCGTAAGCTAAGACAAGAGGGTTTATATAGAGTTGGAGTTCCTAGAGCAAACGAGAACTCTCCAGAGTCGATGAGGTGGCAACTAAGGCTAAATATCAAAGGAATATTCAGATATTCCTGTGCATTGCCACCGCCCCCCGAGGATGTCGGCGACGGACAAGACCGTAAGAGAAAAAGGAGAGGATCGTCACGACAATCCGGCCCCAAAGGCGAGCCACCACGCACGCACAAGATGACAAGCTTCAAGGATCCACAACCGCTCGATTAGAAGTGAGCTACCGCGATGAGGTGAGCAAATAACATCGAACCAGATCCTTCAATATGGACCGTGCGATCTCAATTGAACGGCTAGGATGGCTGGAACGTCCGGGTGGTCCGAAGGTCACAATCCACAAGGGCCGTGCGATCATCATCTAACGGTCCAAGATTTAATGCGCGCCTGCACGTTTAGGCCAAAAAAGGAAGGCACGGTTGGATCTAAGACCAACGGCCGCGATTGAAGGGAGGTCCGGGTGGTCCGAACGGCACAATGGATGCAGCCCGTCCGATAGAAAACCAACGGTGGAGATCACGTGGTGCGTCCGGATGGTCCGAACAGCCCACAAGATCTGGCCCATTCATTGAGGATCCAACGGCTCACACACTTTACAGTTTCTGCCATTTAAAAATGGCATCGCCTAAAGATCGCACACCGCACAATTCAGATCATGCGGTCAATATTGAAGGGCAGATTGGAGTGGTCCGAACGGCCCATCTAATCTAGTCCGTTCGTAAGGAAATCGACGGCTCTCGTTCACTGGAAGTTAGGGACGCTGCGCGAACGCGTTTCGGGTGAGGCCCAGATTGCATGGTTTGGACCTGCATTCGTCGCCATAAAGGCAAAAGGGTCGTTAGACCGGAAAGATTGACCAACCCTATTTAAAATTTCAAAAGTTTGACCGGGCTTTAAAATAGCAAATAAATTTGTAAAATTATGAAACTTTGCGTAAATACTATCGGGATGATATATTCCTAAATAAGTTTTAAAACCACTGCTTTCTCCTTTTTGAAATACATAAATAATTCATCTAGGCTCGATAGGTTTTGTTTAAAGACAAATATTTTTCTCAAGATCAAAATAATTTCTAAAACTCGACAAAAATTATTTTTGGGCAAAATAAATCATCCGGCTTTTAAATAAAATACTTCCGGTCTTAATACCAACATTGAGTGGTATTTTCTTTTGAAGCTTCGATCAAATATGAATTTTGGGCTAGAATTTGGGGAAATTAGATGGTAACATGTTGCCCATTTTGCCAAAATGAACAAAGGATGCTATGAACAAAGATCTTATTACCGCTTATTAGGGCCGAGGTCAGTTACACTCGAGATCTGCTCTCCTGCACCGAGCTAGTCCCCTGACACCGCCGCTAGCTCACACAGAACACAAGGTATAATCAAATCCATACGACAAGCTCAAACAGTAAAATGCACTCAAAATAGCACATATATTAACAAGTGGCCTTATGGCCAAGGTTTGTACAGGGGTGCCACTCAAGGCTAACAACAAAAGAGAACAACAACACAAACAGAGGCAAAGACATAAACACAAGGTCCATTCGCCAGCCCACAAAGCTACCAAGTGGAGGACGCCACCTACTACGCAAGGTCTTCAAAGGTGCTCCTCCCGAGAGCACCTTGGACCACTGAACTCCAACCTCTGGCGATCAAAAACAAAGTAGGCACAAGCCAATGAGTACTGAATACTCAACAAGCCGTGGTCAAAAGTATGCAAGTAACATTTATGCACGGCTTGACAAGGAGAGTCAGATGGTTAGTTTTGCACAAAGCAATATTGACAAGTGAATAATATAATAGATTGTAAAGCTCAAGTTTAGAAAACATAATACATAAGTACATTTGATTTTCAAAGGGGACAATGAGCACCCACTCACCCCCAAGGCACCAACCCAAACTCTCTCGAGCACCCACTCCAGAGCACCACAAGACCAGCCTCGACCACTTTGTGAGCAAGCCATGACCCTCCGAGCGGCCAAGGTCTCTTCGAGGTAAAGCCATGACCTCTCACCAAAGCGCCCAGAGTAACACCATTTCAAAAAGAACTCTACCCTCGATTCAAATCTTGGCGTGTCCATAACCGAGGACGCCATTATTCAATAGATTTACACTCGCAGAGGTGTACAACTTACCCACAAGAGGTAGTCGCTGATATTACACACGCTACCTTAGACATGTGAATCAAGTGGAGACTACCACCGGCTTTTACAAAGATCACCCCAACTTAGCTCAAGACGTTAAGGTTTCACCAACTCGCCAGCGATAGCACCGGTGGCCCCTCTTACGCCCAGCTTCAACGACTCATCTACCACGTAACCAAATCAGACTCTCTAGTTATTGCTCCCGGTCCACCCCATAATGGACATGTGGTTGCACGGTTTGGCCTGCATCAATGGCTCCCAAGGTTCACCCTTAATTGTTGCTCGTGCAAGGCTTCCATAAACCCAATGTGACCCCGAAGCTCTACAACTCAGTGGGCACGCAGTGACCCCATAGCACCAACATATGGAGCCCCCAGATGACTCCATAGCACCAACTTATGGAGCACCCACTACTCGCACCTTGCCAACTTGCCCGAGCATAAAAACAGCTTTTGAGTTCAACTCGCCAAAGACCACCCACCCTAGCATCGCAAATTTAACAAAGTGGTCTCAAGACCACAAACAACACAACTAAGGCTTCAACCCTAGTTGCTTATCGCTGGCACCAACCAATGTTCCATAATTCATTAGTCAAGATTAAGCAATAATGATGATTCATGAGGAGACCAACGCCTACTAGAGTAAGGCTAAGCAAGAACGATACCCATGTTGGCAATAGCAATAAGAGGCCAACTAAAGACCATCCTAAGGCTATCAAAGGTAACATGTCAACATGTGGATTACCAATAGACAAGGAGGCATAAAACCAAGAGGGTATTTAACTAGAGCCCAAGCCATTTTATACAAATAGCCAATGCGCTTTGTAGTAAAACAAAGTACTTTTGTAAAGATAGGTTCAAATGATCAAGGACAACGACTTGCCTTCAAAGTGGCGAAGTCTGCCGAGCTTCAATCGGGTCATTGGTCATCGAGCTCCTCAAATACCAACTAATCTACACTACAAGAAAAAGAAACAACTAAGTAAAGCGGCCCAAAAGGAAACCGAAAAAGAACTAGCAAGAATGTAAAGAAAAGATCCACGAAGGGGAGGTCCAACAAGGAAAGGAGGTCCAAGACCGAAGGCGCCCCAGAGGAGCAAGGAGAGCTTCTCCCAAAACCGAGAGAAAGAGAGGAGGAGAAGAAATGACTTAACAGGAGAAAATGGGTGCCCCGGTGCTCTATTTAAAGGGAGAGGAAAACAGTAAACACCACCAAAAGGAGACGCCTGTGTTCAAGGCATCAAGACAAAGGCACACCGCCAAAGGGTACGAAAAGGACAAAGAACAGGCTAAGGGGTGACAAAAGGTAGAAGTAAGTACAAAAGGAGGTGACAAAGATTTAATGTGACTCAACCCACATCAAATGCACTTAAGGCTATCAAGGAGCTACCAAAAGGTGCACAAACCAACAAAGGGCATGGTCCAAGGTCCAAAGAGGAGGTCCAACGAGGAGGTCCTGCGAGGAGATCCAAGGAGGTCCGGCGAGGAGATCCAAGGAGGACTGGCAAAGAGATCCAGAGAGGACAGACAGGGAGGTCTTTGAGCACAAGAGGTCCTAAAGGCCACAAGGAGGTCTAAGGACAGGAGGTCCAAAAGACGGGGGGGTCTAGACCGCAAAGGTCTAAACACAAAAGAGGAGGTTTAGGCCACAAAGGTCTAAACACCAAAGAGGAGGTCTGAACCTAAGGGAGGTCCAAACACAACACAGGAGGTCTGAACCTAAAGGAGGTCCAAACGCAACAGGGAGGTCTAGACCACAAAGGTCTAAACACAAAAGAGGAGGTCTAGACTACAAAGGTCTAAACACCAAAGAGGAGTAGTCCTATGGACTGGAGGTCCAAAAGACACACAACAGGGAGGAGGTCCTAATGGTTAGATCTCCAAAAGGGAGGTCCAACAGTCAAGATCTCAAAGAGCAGGACCTAAACGGTCAAGATCAAAAGGCAACGGGAGGTCCTGACACTCAGATCTCAAAAGGAGAACCTGAACGGCCAAGATTTCAAAGGGGAGGACCTGGACGGTCGAGATCAAAAGGCAAAAGGAGGTCCTGGCGCTCAGATCTCAAAAGGAGAACCTGAATGGCCAAGATCTCAAAGGGGGAGGTCTGAGCGGTCAAGATCTCAGAGAGGAGGTCCTAACGCCAGATCTCAACAAGGGAGGTCTGAGCAGCTAAGATCTCCAGAGAGGAGGTCCTAACGGCGAGATCTCAACAAGGGGGTGTCTGAGCGGTCAAGATCTCCAGAGAGGAGGTCCTAACGCCAGATCTCAACAAGGGAGGTCTGAGCGGTTAAGATCTCCAGAGAGGAGGTCCTAACGGCCGATCTCAACAAGGAGGTCTGAGTGGTTAAGATCTCCAGAGAGGAGGTCCTAACGGCCAGATCTCAACAAGGGGAGGTCTCGAGCTGCTAAGATCTCCAGAGAGGAGGTCCTAACGGCCAGATCTCAATAAGGGGAGGTCTCGAGCGGTTAAGATCTCCAGAGAGGAGGTCCTAACGGCCGATCTCAACAAGGGAGGTTTGAGCGTTAAGATCTCCAGAGAGGAGGTCCTAACGGCCGATCTCAACAAGGGAGGTCTCGAGCGGTCAAGATCTCCAGAGAGGAGGTCCTAACGGCCGATCTCAACAAGGGAGGTCTCGAGCGGTCAAGATCTCCAGAGAGGAGGTCCTAATGGCCAGATCTCAACAAGGGGAGGTCTGAGCGGTCAAGATCTCTAGAGAGGAGGTCCTAACGGCCAGATCTCAACAAGGGGGAGCTCTTAGAGCAATAGAGAAAATAAAGACAACCAAGAAGAGCGAGCGGTGCGACAAGACAAGTGCAAGGGAGGTCCAAGAAGGAGCTTAAAGAGATCCAAAGGGCACGGGGAGGTCCAAGACACAGAGAGAAAGAGATCTAGATCAAAGAGGACCTAGACAAGGGAAGAAGGTTTTAGACCAAGGGAGGTCAAAAGGGAACACCAGGAGGTCTATTTGAACATAGGGGAGGTCCAAACACAACACAGGGAAAGGGGTCTAGATAGAAGGAGATCTAGACAGAGAAAGGTTTAGGCCAAGAGGGAGGTCTAAACACAGAGATTCAAGCCAACAAAAGGGGAGGTCTGGACTAAGGAAAGTCCAAACAGAAAGATATAAGGAAAAGGTCCAAAGATCAAAGAGGTTCGAAACACAAACCTGAGCTGGTCTAAACTCAAAAAGAGAGAACTTAGACCAACAAAGGGGATTCGAGCAAGGAAAGGTCTAGCTCAAAGGAGGTCTGGGCCGACAAGGAGAGAAAGAAAGAGAAGAGGCACCCAGACACAAAAGAGGTCTGGGAAGGAGAAGCCAATCACAAAGGCACACAAAGCAAAAGAGGGAGGAAGGGAACACTCCAACAAACTCCCAAAGGTAACCGAACTGACTTAGTTCAAGTTTGGTTTAGTCAATTAAAGCTCTTTTGAAAACTCAAGTTAAGCTTTGAACTCTCACCAAAACCAGATGGTTATTTTTAAAAGCTTTTCAAAACTCTGGAAAATGGGACGTTACATTTGCTCCAGCGCGCTTCATGCTCAAGACCAAGAAAACGACCAACTATGTATACATAAAACGAAAAAGTTATGTAAGAACCTACCTCTGGTGTTCTAGAGTCTCAATCTTCTTTTCTTTTATAGGTCCTTTGGTGTTCTAGTCGCCTCTGACCAGAGCACCCCTCAAGAGAAAGTTCCTGAGGAAAAGGAGGTCGAGCCAGCCCCAGAGCAGGTGGCAACGTTAGCGCCTGCTCTGAAACCCGAGGCGGCTCCAACCCCTCCTAAGGAGGCGGAGGTTCATGAGGAGTCCCAGTAGGTTCTGACCCCTGGTGGGAAGTCTCCTCATCACAGAAACTTTCCTTGTCGTCCTCAAATCTTCAATGATGAAGAACTCGATGAGGCTTGGGAAAGAATATCGAACCGTCAAGCAAAGACTGGTCCTGATTCTATTTTTGCCAAATATAACAACACGACAATCTAGGTAAACATCCACGACCACTCTTATAGCCCTTTCCTTAAAGTTTATAAAAAACTTAGAGGAGTATGCTATTTTTATAGTATTTGGTGGAAAATTTCGCTGTGGTCGGAGGACTAACCCAACGAATAAAACTCTTGGAGAAAAAGAACTCCAAATTAGAAAGTAAGTACTCTCTTTGCATCTTCCGCTCTTCTTCTTTTTCATCTGGCTCCTTTCCATTGATTATTTTCTCTATTTATCGTATTTGATAGATTCAGAGAAACTTAAAGAAGTGGTTATGCTAAGGAAACCGTAATCACCAAGCTTAAATAAGAATGCCAAAACAACGACCGGTCGATCGAATACTTGTCAACCAGATACAAAGAAGTCCCTAAGACTATCAAGAAGAAGAGCTAAGGTAACTAGTCATAAACATAACCAGTGTACTGTCGTTTCTAATTATATATATTTATTCTTTGGTCTACTCGTGCAGAGCAAAATCAAACACTGAAGATAGCAGAAAAAGCTCTTGAGTTCGAACGTGACAAGGAGGCAGCCTTTGGGCAGAATCTTGAAGAGAAGGTTAAAGCCTTCAACAAGATGCTCTTTGACATGGGGTCGGGAGCTCAACTGCCTCTCCTAGGAGACCCAATGGAGAAGATCAACTTCCTTGGCCAACAACTCGAAGATCTCCGAAGTCTGCTGAAAACTACTCAAGAGAACCATACGCGGACCATGAAGGAAGCTGTGGCCAATGGAGTTTGCCTCGCTTTGGCAAAGCTAAAGGCTTTCGACCCCTCTATTCCCATCCAAGTTGGCGAAGAAGACTTCAATTGCTCGGGGTGAAGAAGCAACCAAGTTGTTTGAGGAAGTGATGCCTCTTGGAAACAAGGTTGCAGAGAAAATGGAGGTCGGGTCTCCGTCTCGCAGCGACCAGTCTAATGGTCCTAAGAAGTATATGGTTGTAATATAAGATTTATGGATGTAAAAACTTACCTTTTATCATCAATAAAGTCTTTGTTTATCCTTTTGACTTATGAAGTACTCACATATTTTCTAGCCCCCGACTGTTTGTATAGTAGAAGATCTTTATTATAGGAGCAGTAAGCCAAAAAAAGAGTAAAAGTCACGACTACTGTATAAAGTATGTGCTGATTATGTGACAAAACTGATTGTATTAATACTAGGAAATCAATTTTGGTCGAAACCAGTGTACGAAATACTAAACAATATGTTGTATGGTCGGAAGATAAGACTTGCCTTAATGAGAAAAAATTATGCAAGGATGTATGCAATAAATGATAAGTGCTTTTGTTTATACATAGTATCTGACGAGGATATAACAATCCTCATTTAATCATTTATCCATAATTCATATTATGAGGTAATAATGACATCACATAACTCCTGAGTATACCCCTTAAATATTAATAAGGGAGAAGCTGGAGGTCATAAGTTCTTCTACGACCACCCTGTAGTAGTGGGTCTTCCTACGACTACCCCATAGTCGTAAGTCCTTATACGACTATCCCATGATTGTAAGCTCTACTACGATCAAGATGCAACAGAAGCTTTCCTACGACCATCCTCTCGGTCAGTAAGACCTTCTACGACTGTGCCCTAGTCGACAAGGCTCACGTACCATGTGGGCCTAGTCAATAAAGGAATCTTCCGCACCAGATTCAAAATACGGCAAGAAACTACGTCATTATTTCCTAAGATAATGGCACGATTTTAACTCCCTTTTATGATGATAATTGCCTGGCAACATGGGAACGTTTTAACTCCTGCAGTAACCTCCAGTAACGGCACCACGATCTGGATGATTAAGTGACCTTTTATTAGAGGTCCAACGGTGTACGTTCTGGGGACGGTATAAAAGGCAAGGAGCATCAGAGCAATGAGGAGAGCCCGATTTCTGAGAAGCACAATACTCTAGTTTTCTGGCTTGATCTTGTAATCCAGTATACTCAATACATACACACAGGAGTAGGGTTGTTATTCTCCGTGAGAAGGCCCAAACTCAGATAAAATTCCCGTGTCTCCATCTCTGTGTGATTTTGAGCCCAGAGGAACCCCGAATCAAATAATCTTTACATAAGTTCGGTCCTAAAACACCGACAGTTGGCGCCGACCGTGGGGATCTTCGAGTCATCAGTGTTTCCCTCTGTCCTTCCAATTCTCATGCTCTCATGGCAGGAGAGTAGAACGAGGAGAACTGGTTCGAATTGGCCGATTATGCAGACATTGACATAGATGTCGGTTTCGACTACGAGCCGAGTGATGCATCCTCCGATGGTGATGTCGCCCCTGGAGATCTTTCTCCAGGAGACTTTGCCACCAATGGAGTTGAGGAGGGATCCATATCCCCACAACCATACGCCCAGACGGGGAACCAAATTTTCCTCAGAGGGCAAGGGTCAATTCGACTCAATGAGGATCGGCCCCAAGGCAGACTCAGGGCATGACGAGGGTTCCCTCTCCAAATGTCCAAGTCCACCTAAGACAGTCCGACCTGGCACGACAACTCTTGGAAGCCGTAATTCCGGGTCTTCATCAGCATCTGGTGATTCTTTCTCTCCGGCTAACCCAGCCAAGGATGCGATCGAATATGCTCTTCCTACGTGTCCGACCATCCCAACGCAGGATTCACTTGCCGACGGAGATAGTTATAACCCGGAATTCCCCTTCCTGGAGGGGTTTGCTCCAAGTCGCCAGATGGTGTCATTCGATGACTCCTCAAGTGAGGAGGCCTCTAGTGCAAGTAGAGATCATCAACGAGAGGTCTTCATCCTGCCCTCAAGTAGCAATAACTCTCGTGGAAATAGGGCTGAGGATGCTCCCCGAAGATCACACCCTACGACCGCTCGTGGCGATGACGAGGACGCCTCCAGCGACGAGCAGAGTCAACACTCTGATGAACGAGGGGGGAATTCTCGAGATCATCACACTCCGCTAAAGCAAGGTCAAAGGTCAGGTATGGATGATTCTGAAACAGTCCGACGGAAATGAGTCGCAACTCAGAGAAAATTGCCTGGGCGCGCTCAATACCAGTCGGAGGAAGCTCAGGAACTTCAGCACATCAACGACCTACTCGAGAACCCCTCTCGAGAACTTGCCCGAGAGCCCAGCTACGACCTCTTCGCTGAAGAGATCGCACAAAGGCTGTGAAATACGATGAGCAAGCTCAAACGACCCTGCCGACATCATTCTGGAAGTCGTGGCAGTACGACTCCATCGCCTTCCAATGCTCAATAATTCACCGCATGGAGATCGCCGCAAGGTACATCGCCCTCAATCCGAAAAAGAGTTCCTAACATCCAAGAACATAAAGCTCCTAGGAGAGGTGATCATTCACCGCTTAACCCAAAAGTCTCGCAATAATGCATAAGATACGAGGAGTATTACCTCAGAGGATCGAGACTTACCATAAGTCGATTCACTAATGGCCGGGTATCGCCGAGCACGATCACTGGCGATGTCAACCCTCTTTATGGAAAGGAGGCGTTATGACGTAATTACGGATGTCCGCATTCTCGCCGACCTCCGAAAGCAGCTTCATCGTCGCCGTAGCTTTCGATCAGGAACATGGAGAAATTTGATAGGTCTCAAAATCCCATCGAATTCCTTCAGATCTACACAACCGCTATTCGAGCAGCAGGGGGAGGAGAGCGCGTCATGGCGAATTATCTTCCAACTATACTCGAAGGGTCTGCTCGATCATGGTTATTAAACCAACCAGTCGAGTCGATCTACTCGTGTCAACATCTCTGCGATCTATTGCTGGCCAATTTCCAGGGCACCTACCATCGCCCTGAAAAGGAGGACGACCTACATCGGATGCGACAAAACGACGACGAAACACTACGCCAATTCATCAGGCGTTTTAGTCAGGTTCGCAATTCGATTCCTGAAGTTTTTGACTCATCTGTTATCAGAGCCTTCAAGCAGGGAGTCCGTAGTAGAAGGATCACGGAGGACATTGCTTTAAACCCTCCCCGCCATCAGAGTCAACTCTTCGAGATGATCGACGGTGACGCCATCTGCCGATGAAGCAATGAGTGGACCAAAATCATCGATCGAGATGACCAACACCCTCAGGAAACGGGCGAAGGTAACAAAAAGAGGGATAAAAAGACCAAGAAATCCAAGAACAAGGCAAAGGATGAAAAGCCTCAAGCCAATGCTTCTAAGGAGAACTTGGTCGTAAGTGATAAGGAGCCACGAACTACCAAACAATACCCCGATCGAGGCAAAGGTAAGCGCCCCGAACGGAAGAAAGACAAGCCTAGGTGGTGCCCTTTCCATAAAAAGGAAGGGCATGACCTCCGCAATTGCTGAGTTTTCCAACAAAAACTCGAAGACTACTACAACGGCAAAGGACCACTCCCTGCCCTCAAAGAAGTAAGGCAAGCCAGTGGTCGTATATAGTCAGACGACAACGAGGACATGCCATTTCAGGATCCCGTGCACACCATCGAGCACATCTTTGGAGGATCATCGGCTTACGAGTCAAGGCGACAGCTTAAGGTAGTCGAACGTGAGGTAAACTCTATTGACTCCCCTCTTGTCAATAAAGTACCGAAGTGGCCGGAAGTCACCATCTCTTTTGAGAAGGGTGACTGCACGATCCCTTCGATCCGATCAGGTCGTTACCCGATCGTGGTCGAACCCACCATAAACAACTATTGAGTGAATCGAGTGTTGATTGATGGTGGTAGTTCGTTAAATATTTTGTTGACGAACACCCTGGACGAGATGCAAGTACCCAGACCAAGGTAAGGCCAGAAGATATTCATTTCATGGTATTATAACGGATCTTCGCCAAACCTATTGGTCAAGTTTCCTTCCTATTACATTTGGTTCACCAAGTAATTTCAGATCGAGAAGATCTCCTTGATGTGGACGATTTCGACATTTAAGATATAACGCCATACTCGGACAACCCGGCTTTGGCAAAATTCTTAATGGCAACTCATTATGGGTATCAATGTCTTAAGATGCCAGTCCCAAAGGAGTAATTACAATTCATTGTGATAAGAAGATGGTGCACACGCAGGACCGCCGAGATGGTAGGTCGATACCTACCGAGAAGAAAAGGGCGCTTTCACCAAGTACTGAAGCCTAAAGTCAGCGCCAAGTTTAACGATTGTCAAAGAGGTTCCCCGATCGAGGAACCTTCAAAGATCGTTCAGACGGGGTACTTCCGACCCCAAGTAGGAAGACGCCCTCATCACTTTCCTCCGAGCAAACGAGATGTCTTCGCATGGCAAGCATCTGACATGCCCGGAGTCCTCAGGGAAGTGATTGAGCACATGCTAGCTTTACAGCTTGACAAAGTACTCGTAAAACAAAAATTACGGAGATTTTCCCCTGATCGACGAGATGCTATAAGGTCAGAATTGGACAAGGTATTTAAAGCAGGATTTATAAGAGAAGTCGACCACCCAGAGTGGTTGGCCAACCCTATAATGGTTAGGAAGTCTAACGGCAAGTGACAAATGTGCGTTGACTTCACTGATCTTAATAAAGCTTGTCCAAAAGATGATTTTCCTTTACCTCGTATCGATCAATTGGTTGACTCTACTGCTGGTTGCGAAACGTTAAGTTTTCTAGATGCATATTCTGGCTACTATCAGATCAGTATGTGTCTAGAAGATGAAGAAAAGACCGCATTTATTACTCCATTTGGTATATTTTGCCATGTCAAAATGCCATTTGGTCTTAAAAATGCTGGCGTTTCTTTTCAACGTTTGATGCAATCGACTTTTTCACCTCACCTAGGCCGAAATTTGGAAGCCTATGTTGACGATCTAGTCGTAAAAAGCATCAAACGGCTTGATCATATTTCAGACTTGCAGGAGACGCTTGACAACCTCGTAAAGCATCGCTTGAAACTCAACTCGAGAAGTGTGTGTTTGGAGTCTCTTCAGAAAGTTGCTTGGATTCTCGGTCTCTGCACGAGGATCAAGCAAATCCCAAAAGATAAAAGCCATTGTCCAAATGCGCCTCCAACCACGAAGAAAGAAGTCCAAAACTCACAGGTGTATAGCGATTTTAAGTCGTTTCATAGCACGATCGGGAGAAAAAGGACTACCTTTCTTCAAACTTCTAAGGAAGCACGAGGGTTTCGCGGCCGGAAGAGGCAAACGCCGCCGAGGATGTCAAGAGATATCTTAGAGTGCTCCTGCTCGTTTCCCAAACCGTAAGAGACGCTTGATTTATCTAGCCGCCATGCCACAGTAGTGAGCGCAAGATTAGTCGAGAACGTGAACATGTTCAACGCACTCAAAGGTACTATGTAAGTGAAATTTTGCATGCACTCCAAGGAGTGTTACCCTCAAGTCCAAAAGCTTCTATGCCCTCCTCATGTCTTCGAGGAAATGCGGCATTATTTTCAAAGCACAAGATAATTGTGCCGCTCGAGTTTCCGGGAGTAATACCTGCATTAGGGAAGCAATGGACGATGTCTAAATGGTCAATAGAACTTGGGGAGTTTGACCTCCATTTCATGTCCTGAATGGCCATTAAATCCCAAATCTTGGCAGACTTTGTCGCCGAATGGACAAATCCTGAACCTGTTCAGGATCCCCAGTACGATACCCACGACAAGTGGACGATGTACTTTGACTGGTCATTTACTTTAAATGGCTCTTGGGTCGGGTGGTCTCGAATCTCCTAATGGAGAGACCTTAAAGTATGCTATACAGCTAAACTTTCAGGCCACTAACAACGTGGCAGAGTACGAAGGTTTACTAGCTTAAGATACGGGTCATGAAGCGCCGCGATTCGACGACTACTGTGAGAGGAGACTCTCAACTAGTCGTGAATCAGTCGAAAAAGAGTACCGGTTTCTAACCCCACCATGTCTCTAAGATTTATCGGAAGTTCAAAGCTTGAAAAGCATTTTTTGCTTTCGAGGTACAATTCATCCTCGAAGGATAATTTTTCAGAGACCGCCTTGCTCGAATAGCTTCTTCCCAATCACCAAGCATCAAAAGGAGTCTTCTTTGAGAAACTCCGAAGCCGCCTCTAGTGGAAACACTAGAGACATCTCCTATTGAGACAAATTCTCTAGAATACGAGGATACTTGGATGGATCCCATTTACAAGTATCTTCGCATCGGTTCCGTGGTTCGATGACGCATCTCAAGCGCATCGCTTATCCCGAAAAGGCCAAAATGTATACTTTGGTCGAAGGAGTCCTCTATAAAAGAGGTACTCAAGGGGTACTCATGCGATGCATACCGCAGAGAGAGGGACTAAACCTCCTTCATGACATACACGGGCATCTGTGGAACTTATGCTTCCTACGTAACGCTGGTTGGTAAAGCCTTCGACAAGGATTTTATCGCCAACAACCTCTATGATGCCAAAGAGATGGTTAAGAATGTGTACAATGCCGCTTCATAACAGCAAATACATCAACCACCAGCATTACAAATAATTCTCTATCATGGCCTTTTTGCACTGGGTCTCGATATCTTAGGACCGCTCCTAAGGGCTCCAGGAGGTTTTGAGTTCCTTTTGTGGCTATTGATACGCTCACAAAATGGATCGGTTTAACTCGTGGATCGATAACAACGGAAGACGAAAATGGTTCATGATGAGAAGCTTAATTACTCGATTTGGAGTCCCAAGTCGAATAATCACAGACAATGGTAAATAATTTTTGAGCACAAAATTTTAGGAATTTTGCGACTAGTTGGGTACCAAGCTTTGTTATGCCTCTGTCGCCCATCCCCAAAGCAATGGGGCAGTCGAACAAGCGAATAGCCAAATAATGCGGGGAATTAAAACTCGAGTCTTCGACCAGCTTGTTAAGTGCTCGGGGGCTTGGGTACAAGAATTAGCCTCAACATTATGGGCAATTCGCACGATCGCTAGTTGGGCAACAGGCGAAACACCTTTTTTCCTAGTCTTTGGTGCTGAAGGCATGCTTCTGCCAGAACTAAAGATCAGGTCTACAAGGGTCGAGAGTTTCAATGACTCGGCCTAAGAACAACTTCGAGCGGATGACATTAACCTGCTCGAAGAGAAGAGAAATCAGGCCTTAATCCGTTCAGCAGTATACCAACAAGCCCTGCTCAAATACTACGATCCTAAGGTCCAACCTCATAGCCTTGCTGTAGGTGACTTGGTATTGAGGAAGATTCAATCTCAGTCTAATCGGAACAAACTTTCTCCTAAGTAGGAATGTCCTACACAAGGGTCGGGTTATGTGTCCGCATCAAGACGACCGGCAATGGAAGATGGCCGAAGTTCTCTCTAGTTCTTGGAATATCGACCGCCACGTTAAATTCTACGTAAACGCATCAACCATTCAATAAAGCATCGTGTTCTTTCTATATTTATTGTTTTACTTTGAGTAGCACTTTGATAATTCTTTCAACCATAACCGTCGGAAGGTCCGCCGACTCGACCTCCTAGTCGTGAGCTTTCTCATGACAACACACCGGTCGAAGACATCCTACTAATTCGCACTAGCCATCTTTACATCGGTCGAAAGGATGGTAACACCACCTAGTCAAGCCTTTTCTCTCTCGCACGTGGTCCCGCCCCACTAGAAGGAACTTCCTAGAGTTGACTCATTCCTCCCTTTTTACCAACACAAAGAGCTTGGGTTCAAAACATGGTTGAAATAATAACAAGCCAACTCTTAGTACCTTAGTTTATTTCTTCATTCATCTTTTTTGGAAAATAAACTAAACAGAGTACACTTTCAAATTTGCTCAACTACTCTCGATAAACTCGGTTTGTTTTAACTGGTCGGAGGAAGTTGCAACACCTAGTCGAAAACTTTCCTCTCTGCACGTGGTCTTGCCCACTAGAAGGAACTTCCTAGCATCGTTCTATTTCTAACTCTTGCTACCATAGTGAACATATTGAGTGCATTGAAATAAGTTGGACAAATTTTATAAAGGAACTCCATAAGTTTATCTAACTCAAGTTGACCGTTCTTGATTTGATTAATCTGATCGGAGATGGTAACATCACCTAGTCGAAGCCTTTCCTCTCTGTATGTGGTCTTGCCCACTAGAAGGAACTTCCTAGTGTCGACCTGTTCCTACTCTTTCAACCAGTGCGAGATAATCGTGATCGAAAAACTACAAGTTAGCTAAACCACTCTCTTTTTCAGAAAACCCATTTAGTACTATTTACTCGGTTTAGCTAAATAAACCAAGCAAAGTCGGGGTCTAGGATAAAGTTATTAACTTGACTTCAATTCTTAGTATTGCTCTTTTTTCCCATCCATTATCTTAAGAGTTGCTAGCTACTCGATAAGATGATTTTTCAGGAAAAAGGAAGGATTATATATCAACATCAACAAAAAACTTGTCTTTACAGACTTTCTAGACAAACTACTCTGGCGACAGGGTTTTATTTCCATACCCCGCGGACTAACTCGGCGATCGGATGCATTGACGCTATCAACTACTCGCTTCGCTTCAGACGTAAAGTCGCAATGACAAGTCAGAGACTCAGATTGGGATCATGAGATTTAAGTTTTGCTAAAACAAATCTTATTCCCTCCTGAGTTGCATCCTTTATCGAGTCGAATTGGTTAGTCCTCAGAGTAGTCACCAGCTCTTGCAAAGTCCCGACTTGTTCACCAATAGTACTCGAGTGGGCAGACAAAGTGTCGTCACGAGGAGTAATCTCCTCAGCATGAAGCCCACCGAGTACAAGGTTCAAAAGTGAAACGTTGTCTTGAAGATTAATCTTCAAAGCCTTCATTTCCTCCTGACTACGAGTCGAAGCCTCGCGAAGTCGTTTCACTTGTGCTACTTGTTCTGAAAAGAATAAGGCCAGCCAAATAAAATGACCTCGAGAGGAAAACACAATCAATCACAGGTAAAGATTTGCTTACCAATGAGTTGAGAATTTAACCTCTTAACTTCTTCAACAGGTCATGTGTCCTTAAGGTAACGCTGCTCCCACCCCTCGACCTCTTGGTCTTTATCTGAAAGGAAATAAGATTCAGAAAAAGAAGAAGCGATCGAAAGCGGTCTTAAGTTTAGCACTTACTGCTCAGTTGTCCCTGCAACTTTCGATTTGCAGAGTCTGCCTCCTGAAGCTTTTTTCAGAGGTCTTCTTTCTCCTCCCTTAGCTTTTTCGTCTCGGCTTTCTCATAGTCGAGAGAATCGGCTAGGGACTTCTCATTACTCTTAAGCCTGCAAAGGAAAGGGTAGTTGTAAGTATAGAACCTGGTCATAAGTTTCTTCTACGATCAGTTCCTAGTCGTAAATTCTTCTATGACAAAAACCCTGGTCGAAGTTCTTCTACGATCAAGATTTAGTCGAAGATCTTCTACTAACAAACCCTACAAGTAATCAAGCAGAAATAGTCAAAGCATAAAAGGTTATTTAAAAGCCTCGTTGTATTCAACAACAAGAATAATTTGCTCCAATGCTCTTCAAGAAAGCAAGACAGTTAGAAATGAGAAAAGGTATGAGTGCAAATACTGAATAACAAGTACTTACATTCATCGCCCTTCGTGCAAACAAAGACACGACCCTTGTGGGATCCCTCAGTTCATCAACCTCTCGAACTTGGTCCCACCACACCTCTTCGAGACGCACATCATCGAAGACATCCCTTCCGCCAGGAATGTTTTTAGGATGGACACGAGCACGAGGTCTAAGAGCTGAAGATTCCACAAGGGAAGACGGCTCGAAGAATTCAGAGGTGAAATTGGCATATTCCTCCTCCTCAAATTCGGTAACGCCAGCCCCTTCTTGGCCTGGAGGAACGTCCGCAACAACCTCCTTTCTAGCACGACGCTCTGATACCTCCACGGTGTCAGACGCCGCCCTTGCGTCGGCTCTCACGACCACCTCGTGGTCATAGTCGGGCCGACTCTTCGACCATTCTCGCGGGTCAGAGTCGCTTTAAACCCACGACCACTCACCGGGTCGAGCCACATCACCGCAACGGCACCTCCGCCATTCGGACAAAGGGTTGACTCTTCGACTACCGCCACTATTGTTTCTTCACCTGCTGAAGAAACTACAGTGGGTTCCTTGAAAGGAACATCCTTGATGATGAGAGGAGCCGCCGCTAAGACCATATAAAAGGAAAGCACGATCGTGGTAAAAAGCAAAAGGTAAAATACTATCCTTATACTTTTGTCTCTTTTACGCATCTCGAAAGTGCCGAAGAAATCTTGAGTTTGGAAACAACCTCCCTAAAGAAGGTTTTTCGACTTTTTCTCAACCACGCCCTGTTGAGAATTGTTCAGAACATCCACGACCACGCGTGATCGTGGGCCTTGATCAAGCGCCATCTCTTTGAGTCTCTTAGTTCTATGGGTGGTCGAGACCGTCCCGACCACCTCAGAGGCTAAGACTACCTCGATCATGGCATCGGCCGGGCGAGCACCTCCTTCTCAAAAGACATAAAACTTCTTCAATTCTCCTTCTCTAAGTCACTGACAGAGCCACAGGAAGTAGAGATTGCAAAATTCTAAATAGAAGGATACCTTGGTTTTGCGGGTTTTGCATATGAGAGATTCGAGCGCCTCTACCGCCGCAACCTGTGCTGCAGCCATGTCCTCAGCAAACTTCGCCAAAGGTTTAACCGGGACAAAGGAGCTCGAGCTTGGGTCTCCCTTGTCGATTGCTTTAACGAACCGATGCTTCTTAGCAAAAGGAGGAACAGGCTGCTCAACCATAGCCACACCAATAACCATCAGTTCGAATTCCTCGTCGTCCCAACGGTTCTCCATGCCTACTCTCTACAGAAGTCATAGAGAAAGATATTATAAAGTGGTCGTAAGTTCTTCTACGACTATTACCATGTCGTAAGCCTTTCTACGACAATTCCCCGGTTGTAAGTTCTTCTACGACCAGAACCTGATCGTAAGTTTTTCTACGATCAGTACCCCGTCATAAGTTCTTCTATGACTACAAAGTCCTAAAGATGAAATCAATTCTCGATTACCTTTAGGCGCTCCACCTTGTCTTCTGGGGACAAGACCGCCAAAATTGGAGGAGGAGCCACGACATGGGCAGTGGGCTTCTCGCAGATAAGCTTGACTCGGGCGTCAATCTCCTCTTGCAAGAGGTCTGCAGAAACAAGAGAACCTTAAACAAAGCCAATTCTGAAATCAACAGAAAGAAGGCTAAAGCTTAAGGTTTACTTACCCTCCGCATAGTCCCTCATCGGTCCGATGAACCCGAGTACCTCCACATCTGGTGAGCCCTCTTCTTCAGAGGGCTGATGCGACGCGTGATGAAATCCTTTACCACGTGCCATCCAAGAAGCCCTCTTCCTTCAAGTCTGCGATGGCTTGATGAAGGGGCAATCCCGCGAAGGTCCTTAGGAATCGTGATCCCATGAGGGAACCTTCTTTGCCGGCTTCCAATGAAGGAGAGGTCGTCCTCATTGGTGATCTCCCAATAGAACCACCTCTTTTTCCACCCCGCCACGATTTAACGTAAACATTCAATGTACTCCATTGACTTCCCGTCATGGAGCTTTAGACTACAACCATCGACAATTCCGCTTAACCGAAGTCATTCCGTAGTAAAACCGAACAACCTCCAGTCACCGATCCCTGTGTAGGTTCGCAAAGGTACACGAATACCCCCAACATTGTAATTGAATTGGGAACGAGGTTCACCAACTCTACTTGGAAGTACTCGAGTACCAATGTAAGGAAAGGATGAGCAAGTAATCGAAGGCCGCACTCACAGAATGCTTGAAAGATGGGGATTTGCCCCATCTCCCCCGACGACCAATGCTGCCTGGCGGCTTCGATCCATCTCACGAATTCAGCCTTCGGGATCTTCTCAGAGTTGACCAAAGCTTGAATCTTGGTCGCGTCTATCTCTGATTCAGCCCACTGGGAAGTAGCTCCGGCCATTTCTCCCGAAAGCTAAGAGATTGGATGCAAAAGGGTTGGAGAAGAAAGCTTGATTTGGTTAGCAGCGGAGAACTCGAAAGTTTTGAACAAAGAAGAACAAATTGGGGAAGGTAAAGACCTTACCTCACCCATGTGAAACTTTATAACCGCACGCTCAAGATGAAAATACGTGGCTACCCAACGTTGCTAACGCTTCGAGAATCGCTCCAGCAGACAACGGCAAGGGAGTCGATTGGCATTCTTAAAATTTGTCTGCTCGAGGAAATCAGGTCTGTTTTTACACCTCAAGCGAAATTTTCTTCTTGACCAAGTCTTTTCTGGTAAAAAATAACAACGGTTGGAAACTTTCTACTTCCAACCACAAGATCGCGACCACTCGTGGATCGTTAGATCTTCTACGATCACCTTGTGAGCCGCAAGGTTATCCTACAACTTTCTTGACTAAGTAAATTTCTAGTCAAATGAAACATTAGTCGAAGAGTTTTTCCTTTGACCACCTTTTCACGCACCATCTACCGTCGAAGATCATTTATCGCTTCCTTTCTCAAGCAAGCTATTTTTCGCTTAAGTCGGGGCTAGATGACGAGGATATAACAATCCCCATTTAATCATTTATCCATAATTCATATTATGAGGTAATAATGACGCCACATAACTCCCCGAGTATACCCCTTAAATATTAATAAGGAGAAGTCGGAGGTCGAAGTTCTTCATCGACCACCCCAGTAGTCGTGGGTCTTCCTACGACTACCCCATAGTCGTAAGTCCTTATACGACTATCCCATGATCGTAAACTCTACTACAATCAGTATGTAGTCGTAAGCTTTCCTACGACCATCCCCTGGTCGTAAGACCTTCTACGACCAGGCCCTAGTCGACAAGGCTCACAGACGTGTGGGCCTAGTCGATAAAGGAATCTTCCGCACCGTATTCAAAATATGGGTAGTAAACTACGTCATTATTTCCTAAGATAATGGCACGATTTTAACTCTCTTTTATGATGATAATTGCCTGGCAACGTGGGAACATTTTAACTCCGCAGAATTCCAAAGAACGGCGCCACGATCTCGATGATTAAGTGACCTTTATTAGAGGTCCAACGATTATGCTCGGGACGGATAAAAGGCAAGGAGCATCAGAGCAATGGGGAGAGCCCGATTTCTGAGAAGCACAATACTCTAGTTTTCTGGCTTGATCTTGTAATCCAGTATACTCAATACATACACACATGAGTAGGGTTGTTATTCTCCCAGGAGAAGTCCCGAACCTATATAAAATTCCCGTGTCTCCATCTTTGTGTGATTTTGAGCCTAGAGGAACCCCCGAATCAAACAATCTTTATGTAAGTTCGGTCCTAAAACACCGACAGTATCCAGCCTGGTTGTAAAGGTTGCTAAGAATTGAAGACATGAAAAACACTTTGTGAAATGTGCTCATGCTCAAGTCTGACTGGCAGCGAAGATCGTAGGAAAAGAACCGTCGCTAGGAAACTCCTTCTAGTGGGCAGAACCACATGTTGAGCAAGAGATTTCAACTAGAAGGCTTTCCATGTCCCGACCAGTAACCAAATGAGAGTAGAACAGAATGTTAAAGTAAAGAAATGTATCCTCCAAAATCTTAAGCATGTAAATCACTATATGTAGTTGTTTATTATGCTCCTTTTACTCGTATGTTTCTTTGAAAAAAGAGTGTGGTCGCGCTGAGAACCATTAATGTAATGGTCACGACTGGGACCCTTATGGCGTTTGACTAATATGTCTGAGACAGAGAGTAACAAAGATCCTTTAAATAGGATATCAGAGAGAATTTGGTCTTCTCTGACCAGCTAAACAATAATAGTATGCAACCAGATTGTAGGTACAATTATATAAACAGTATCACTCATCGAAGAAAGTAAAGGAAATGCATCTTTATTAAAATTGAAAGAATGTAAAAAATTATACAAAGAACTTACGCAACTGATCAATGTTCCATGAATTTGACAAAACACATCCGTCTGACATGGCTAGTCGTACCGAACCTGGTCTGGTGACTTCGACCATAGTGTATAGACCTTCCCATTTGAGAGAAAGTTTATTGTGATTAACCTGGTTCTGAATTTTACTGAGAACTAGATCACCCATAGCTAGGCTACGAGGTTGCACCTTACGACTATAGTACCTTCGCATGGCTTGTTGGTAGACTGCCGATAGTATCAGGGCTTGATTTTGTCGTTCTTCAAGGAAATTGAGGTCGTCAAGTCTTCGTTCTTCTTGATCATTTTCGTTAAAACAATCGGTTCGAGCAGAGCCAATTTTCAGTTCTAGAAAAAATGGTGTTTCACCAGTCGCACGACTGGTCGTGGTTTGAACGGCCCATAATACAGAGGGAAGTTCTTGAACCCAAGCTCCTGACTATTTCGTTAACTGGTCGAACACTCAGCGTTTCACTCCTTGAATTATGATACTATTAGCTCGCTCAATTGCTCCATTGCTCTGCGGATGAGTGACTGAAGTGAAATGTATCTTGATACCTAGATCTTCGCAGAATTCTTGAAAATTTCCACTAGAGAATTGGGTACCGTTATCTATGATTATACGACTGGGTATACCAAATCGTGTGATCACATTTTTTATGAGGAACCTCTTAGCAGCTTCAGTTGTTGTTTTAACAACTGGCTCGGGTTCTATCCATTTTGTGAACGTTTGTCAATCATGACGAAAAGGAATTCGAAGCGTCTGGGTGCTCTTGGGAAAGATCCCAGAATGTCTAGTCCCTAGGTTGCAAAAGGCCAAGAAATAGGTATTGTTTGCAAAGCTTGTACCCGTTGATATACTTGTCGACTATGAAATTGACATTGTACACACTTCGTCACGAGCTCTTTTGCATTATGAAGGGCAGTTGGCCAGTAGTATCCTTGCCTAAAGACTTTACCGACCAGTGTTCTGTAGGAATGATGCGCTCCACAAACTCCTTCATGAATGTCGAATAGCAACTTAATGCCATCTGTTTAAGATATGTACCTCATCAATACTTCGTGAGATCCCCATTTGTACACGGTACTTTCGATCAAAGTGTATGATTTGGCTTTTTGAGCTATACGATCAGCCTCTACATTATTTTTAGGAATAATGCCATGCTGGAGATAATTGTAGATCGACGTCATCCAATTTCTACAGGGATTGAGCTGTACGACCTTCTGTGGAGCATCTATGTTCTTAGGATCGATTTGTACTACCTCTAGTGGAACATCTATATCCTCAGAATGCTCAACCACCGAGGGTGAATCGACTTTTTCGAGAAAAACTCTGGGCGGGACAGGTGACCTTGTTGAGGCCATCCATGCCAACTGGTCTGCTAGAAAGTTTTCTTTTCTAAGAATATGTTGGATCTACAAACCGAAGAAGTGTGTTTCGAAGTTTCAGATTTACGCCAAATAAGATGACATCTTGGTACTTTGTAACATCCCAAAGTTCTCATACCAAAATAAAAATAAATAAATTTATTATTTTATTGGATTTTCTAAAATTTGAAAGAGTTTTATTGCTTTATTTGAATTTCTCAAGTTTTAAAAGTCAAAAGTAAAATTTATTTGAAGTTTTATTTGAGGTAAAGTTGAAAAATAAAAATTAAATTATTTTCTCGAATTTTTAAAAGCTTTTCCTTAATTATTTTAAAGCCAAAATAATTTATTTACAAAAATCTATTACCAAATAATAGTTGGAAATATGTTTTAAGTCCAAAATAACTCTAGGAATTTCGTGTATTTTTCTAGAATTTTTGGATTTTATTTGCTATTTTCTAAAGCCAAAATGAATTAATCAAATTATTTTAAAAATTAAATCAATTCAAAAACCCTTTATTGTTTAGGGTCGAATCCTCCTTAGCCCATCCCTATTCATCCTCCTTCGACCCATTTGGTCAAGGCCGATCTCGCTCGCCAGATTCGAAGTTCGACGGCACCGCCTCTCTCTCTCTCTCTTCGCTTTGCGGGCCCACCAGCCACAACCCTTCTTCTTTCTTTCCTTCTTCTCCAACGCTACCGAAGTCGATGCCGCCATTATTGCAGACGCGTAAGCTTCAAATCACGCTGCCTTCTCCTCCCCAATTCTCAAGATTCAAATGCGGTCAATCCTCAGACATCTCGACGCTCTCACGGCCGTTTCTTCATCAAGACGCTAAATCTCAGAATCACGCCACACCACCGGAGGACCCATACCGATCTCCTTCCTGGTGCCCTCGCCCCTATAAAGGGAGCAGGGTGCGCGACTCACTCACCCTTCTTCTCCTCCCTCCAATCGCCGTGATTTTGAGTTTTCGTTTGCGCCGCTGCAAACCCTTTCTTCGCCGGCTCTGGCGCCGACCGTGCCTCTCCGCCACCCTCGTCACCACCGCCGACACCGCCACCGTGTCTCCTACCTGGTGCTCATGCCGCTTTCGCTGAGGCGCCATCCGAACCATCCCGCCATCATGAGCTCGACACCGCCACAAGACATCTCTCGCCACGGCCAACCATTCGCGCTTCTATCAGAATCGAGGTGAGCATTAGACTCCCTACACCCTCCTCTATCCACTCGTGCCCTCGCCGAAGGCTATCTCACCACCGTTCGCCGACAAGCTCGCGGCCGAGCCGCCGCTGGCCATTTCCTACGTGGCCCAGCCACGTGGCTGTCACATGGACGCCACCTCAGCGCCCTCGCCTATGTGGCGCCCACATGGCATGCCCACGTGTCATGACGTGGCACCCTCTTTTGGCTGGAAAAACCAAAATGTCCGCTGACGTCACCATGACATCATAAGTTGACTTTCTTTCACAAAAATAATTCTGAAATTCCAAGAATCACTAATTCATCATTTCATGTGATTTTGAAACTTCCCAGGGTTCGTTCTCCTTCATACGAACTCCGATTTCATCGATTCAAATTTCTAAATTCATATAAATTCAAGATATAGCTAACTAAACTAAAATTATTTAATTTTGAGTTCATTTGCATCTTAATTTGAATTTTATTTGAAATTGGCTTATTTTCGCGTATAGAATTCGATGACTTCGGACGACCAAATTTCGACGCCGTTTGAGAACAACTAATCAAGCAAGGCAAGTTACATCTTTGATCATATTTGATCCCATTATTTCAAATTATGTAAATTTTGTTTTTAAATTATTATTGCATGCTTATTTCTATACAGTAATTTAAATTCTTGTTTTAAATTATAGTTATGCCTAAATCCTTTGTACTGCCAATCTTGACATTGAAATAAACCTACCTTGTCACCTTAGATGAAAATCTAGTTCATGCAATAGTATGAACTAGAACACTTTGGAAAAATTGATGCTTAGCCATCTTAGACCAAAAATGTTTGATTTGGGGAATTTCAGCCAAAAATCAAATGATGTTTAAATTGTATCCCTAGCATTGGTGTGTCATGGGAGGTTTCAAATTATTTGAAAAATGAAATAAAACTAAATGATGGTTTGGACTTGGGCAAATTTGGATGGTTGGTGGGTGCAGGTTTATGCACGGGCTTAATCTGGGTAGGATTAAGACCTAGGGTTTTTGGAAGTTGCCCAAGTCAGTTAAGGACCGGTCTTCGAGCCGCATCTTGCTAAGCCACAATCATACCACCACATGTCCTAAGTACGGGGAGGGGACCTAGCCAACTAATTTGCAATGTTTCACCATGGTCGTTCCCTTCAGATGCGGTGGGCAGTCATGTTATGACCTACGTTAGTCCCACCTGGCGCAAGAAGGGGCACAAATCCTGCAGGTTGTAGCCCAAAAGGAGCGAAACCTTAGCAAGGGGAGACTGCGGTGGAATGGCGCTTTGTAAAGGCCTTGACACGTGCTCTAGACTGCTTACCTAAGGTAGTGAGTGGTGGTATCGACGGATGCCAGACAAACTAGAGAATTCATGCCATGTGGGTAAAGCTGTATAACCTCTGTAGAGTGTTAAGAACTATTCGAATAGCCGTATCCACGGTCAAGGACATGCTTAGCAAAGCCACTCAAAGTTAGACTTTGGTTTTGATTTCAAAATGATTTTGTAAAATAGTTTTGACATGGATGGGTGTCCATGAGAAAAGTTATGGGTTGAAGCCCTGGGTTGGTGCCCGTATTTATGTTGGTGTTAGGTTGGTGCCTACACTAACTTTATTAATTCATTTAAAACTTAATTTTAATTATTGTAAAAATTGAGCCTTTGAACTTAGTATTGTACTTAAATTGTCAAATACTGCTTTCGCACAAATAACCCTATAATCCATCCTTTGTTACATCCATGCATGCATTAACTCTGTTATTGGGTGTAACTTGCGAGCACGGTAGTTGTGCTCATCCTTGCTTTATGCAAACAAATTTCAGAGGAGAAGGACTTCGCTATCGGTGTGGATCTCGACGACTAGGCCGCTACCCCAGTCGATTGCCTGTGGCAGATCAGTTGGATTCCACTACTTTTTTTATCTTCCGCTGTGTTCTTTATTGTTGGCTTGTAAGCCTCTTTTGTAATAAACTCTGTTGATTATTAACAAAGTATTGTGATTTATGGATGTTACCATATCTGTTTACTGTGTGAATTAGCGACTGATCATGGGACTAGTTCAGAAATACACAAAGGATTTGGGGGGTTACTCCTGGGTCCGACATACTTGAGCATTAATACTCTTTCCCGACTTGATTCGCTACTAGTTGAGAATCATCTTTCACTAGTAATCTGCGAATCTTGAGCATTCTAGGTGCTCGGAGTCCTGCCAGTAAACCTTCGTATTCTGCTACATTGTTTATAGAAGGAAAGTTTAGCTGAATGGCGTATTTGAGGTGTTCTCCAGTAGGTGATATCAAGACAACTCTATCCCCCAAGCCTTTGAGCATCAAGGAGCCGTCAAAGTACATTGTCCACTCATCATGGTGTTCGTACTCAAGCCCTTGGGTGGGTTCAGGGCTTGTCCATTCGGCAATGAATTCCGCTATTGCATGGGACTTGATTGTTGTTCGTGAGATGAAATGGAGGTCAAACGCCCCAAGCTCGACCGCCCATTTTGCTATTCATTCTGATGATTCCCTATTTCCGAGAACGTGACCAAGGGGATATCTGGTTGGTACGATCGCTTTGTGGGCCTGAAAGTAATAGCTTAGTTTCCTTCAAGCCATAAGGAGACCATAGAGAAACTTTTATACCTATGGATATCGTTCCTTTGGTCCATGTAAGACTTTGCTTACGTAATATACTGGTCATTGGACGTTGTCACGTTCTACGACCAGTACACCGTTGACTGTTTATGACGTTGCAGCCACATAAATCAGTAATGTTTCTCCCGATCACAGAGATACTAAGATCGAGGTACTCGTAAGGTACTTCTTAAGCTCTTCAAAGGCATCATTTGCCTATTTAGTCCATTCGAAACTTCTATGTTTCCGAAGAAGCTTGAAAAAAGGTAATCATTTTTTACCTAATCGTGCTATAAAACGACTTAGCACCACCATACAGCCGGTTAGTTTTTGGACCTCCTTCTTTGTGGTTAGAGGACACATCTGGTCGATGGCCGATATCTTGGCTGGGTTTGCTTCAATTCCTCTAGCCGAAACTAGGAACCCAAGTAGCTTTCCAGAAGGAACTCCGAAGACGCACTTCTTTGGATTTAACTTAAGGTTATGACTTCTTAAGTTATTGAAAGTCTCGTGTAGGTTAGAAATGTGGTCGCCAGCGTTGATGCTTTTCACAACTAAGTTGTCAACGTAGGCTTCTAGATTTTGATCTATTTGAGGACCAAAGGTCTTTTGCATTAACCTCTGAAAAGTTGCACCAACATTTTTTTTAGACCAAATGGTATCTTAACATAGCAGTAAGTGCCATATGGTGTGATGAAGGAAGTTTTCTCTTCACTATCTTTACTCATGTTAATCTGGTGGTACCCTGAGTACGCATCTAAAAAACTTAACAACTCACACCTGGAAGTAGAGTCTACAAGTAGATCAATGCGTGGAAGGGGGAAGTCATCCTTCGGACAAACTTTATTAAGATCTATGAAGTCAATACACATTCATCATTTCCCATTGCTTTTTCTAACCATTATAGGGTTGGCGAGCCACTTTGGGTGGTCGACTTCACGAATAAATCCAGCCTTGAGGAGCTTGTCGATATCTGACCGGATTGCCTCTTCCAATCAGGTGTGAAGCGCATTAGCTTCTGCTTGACTGGTTTTTTGTCAGGCTGGAGTGCTAGCCTGTGCTCGATCACCTCCGTGGGGACTCTAAGCATGTCGGATGCCTGCTAGGCTAATACATCCAGATTTGCTCGGAGGAAGGAGATGAGCGACTCTTCCTATTTGGAGTTGAGTTATGCCCCGACCAGTACCTTTCGGGTAGATGCGCTAGTATTTTTTGACCCAGACGGCATTTTGGCGCTTCCCGAAGAAGTGTCTTTGTCGAATGGGACCTCCTTGGTCTGGTCGGAAGGTTTTGGCGCCATCTTTGGCCTCGAGTGCTTGACCTGCATGGTAGGCGGATTAGTTTCCCTAGTCGGAAGTTCATCGACCAGTTCTAAGGATTTTCGATCACATGCATAAGCCATTTTTTGATCTTCTCAAACCTTGATGACTCCTTTTGGTCCTGGTATTTTTAAACTCTAATAACTGTAATGCGTGGTTATTAGGAATTTTGCCAATGCCAAACGACCGAGGATTCCATTGTATGCGGTTTCAAAATCCACCACATCAAATGGAACCTTCTCTGTTCGGAAGTTGTCAGGTCTTCTGAATGTAAACGGTAGGGACAACTGCCCTATTGGTTTAGCGGTAGAACCAGGAACTATGTCATGGAAGACATATTTCACAGGTTTTACCTTTGATCTGGGAATTTGCATCTCTTCCAATGCCCCCGTAAACAAAATGTTTAAAGTGCTACCTCTATCTATTAAGACTCGATTAACTTTACAATTGTTAATAGTAGGTTCAACTACGATAGGAAACCTACCTAGTCGGGTCAACGGGATGGGGCAGTCTTCTTTGCTGAAGGAGATAGTTGTCTCCGACCACCTGGATGGTTTGACGTCGATCAGAGACTCGGCGAGGTTCACTTCCCACTCCATAGCTTTCAAATGGCGCCTTGAGTCATACGAAGAAGATCCTCCGAAGATCATGTCCACAATGTGTTGCAGCTCCTGGTACTCTATTTCTTCGTCGCCATCTTTGTCCTTCTTGGAGTTGGGTTCTCCAAGTTCTGTTACGGAGGGGAAGGGACCTTTACCTTAGTAGTAATCCTCCAGCTTCTTTTGCCAAGCTTGGCAAGTGTGCAGATCATGCCCTGCCGCCTAGTGAAGTGGACACCACTTCTTGTTCTTTTTGTAGTCATCGGTCGGAGCTTTCATCTTGCCCCGACTGGAAAAATCTTTCTTGCCCTTGACAAATTTTTCTAGAATCGCAAGGACTTATTTGCTGTCGGTCTTGCGATTCTTTTTACCCTTGAGAGACTTATTGCTTTTCTTCTCTTGTTTTTCTAAGATAGGTTGTGGGATTTTGTCTTTTCGATCAATAGCTTCGCACCATTCAACTGCCTCGCTAGAAACCGCATATTTGTCAGCCATGTCGAAAAGTTCAACAGTCGTTTGTGGAGGATTCATTGCAATATCTTTCGTAAACAGCCGATTCCTTAACCCTACTTTAAAAGCTAGGATAACAGAAGATTCCGCGACCTCTAGGATAGAGTTTCAAATATGGCTAAACCTCTTGATATATTGTCGAAGAGTTTCATTGGTTTTCTGCCCCATCCGATGAAGATCATCTTCCTTCCCAGGGCGGTCGTACATCCCTTGGAAGTTAGCGATCGGAGTGTCGCACAGCTGCTCCCAAGTATAGATAAATCCGATCAGTAGGTTGAGTAATCACGATCGGACAGATCCTTCAAGGACTGTGGGCAAATAATTTGCCATCATATTATCATTACCACCAGCAGCTTTTATGTCGATAGTATAGATTTTAAGAAATTCTAATGGGTTCTGAGTCCCATTGAACTTCTCTATGCTGGTTGGTCAGAACTTGTCCAGCCAACGAACAGCTTGGAGCCCTGCCGAGAATGCTCGACAGCCCGTAATGGAGTCATGGCGGCTTCTTTGAAAAGGAGCCGGATTATAATCGGTCGGGGACCGGTTCCTTTGATTTGCATACCTTGAATCCTTTGTCCCGACCCGGTCGTAGACGTTAGTATTACGTCTTTAACCACTTGCTTGGTTTAGATGATGCCGAAGGTCACCGAAGTTAAGCGGTTGTTCCTCTTGACGAGGAGGAGGAGCGGCTGCTAGGAAGAGTCGTCTTCCTTCGTGGTTCCCTGGTCGGAACTTATGAGGGGGTCTTGGTATTGTTCGGTCCTCCGTTCGACCATGTTGTCCCCTACTGAGGGAGGAGCGCTGGGATGAAGTCATCGTGTGACTTTGTGTGTTCCTCTGCTCCTAGTATATTTATGTACACTGCATGGTTTGTTGAAGGATTTTTGATACATGCCCTGCAAGTTGGACATAGCCTGGAGTTCCTGCTAAATAATGATCTAAGTTATTTAGAATGTCACGAACTCGCTACAAGTTTTGTAGTGTTACTAAAGGTCTCGGAGGATTATGACTAGCAGTGGGCGTTCGATGAGTCAAATGTCCTTTCAACCTTTCGTCTTGTCCTGTCCGACCTGTCACGTGCTGTGAGGTAGGAATAGGCGAATTAATTGATCGACGTCCATCAGTTCGTTCGCCTCCGGTAGTAGGTGCTTGAGCGCCCGTACTATTTCCACCAACAAGTGATGGCGGGACAAGCCGTGGAGAACTATGCACGACATCTTGATCGGTATATCCGACTGCGTTAACCTCATGGTGCCAACAATGATCCTCCGAGGAGCTCCCGTCGTAGCTAAGGGAGAGCCTTCCAGAGCTTTGGCAAGGAGCCTCCACGACGAGGAGCGGTCAAAGATCACCGTCTTTGGTGGGCTTTGTGGTGGACTTGGCCTGATCCGACGGACAGCAGACCGTATGATGAGTCTCACTATGCCCACTTGGGCCACGATCGGTGATAACTTCATTGACACCCTTACCAGATGTCGGTTGGCTCTCGGAATACGTAGGAGCCGTTGGCGAATACGGGTCACCCATGATAATATCGTGAGTACTTGGACTTTCTGATTGCATCGTTGGGCTCTCGTCGCCATTCTTGCCGGTTAGGGGGGCCGGTCTTGTGGAGGCGTTAGGACATTCTGAACTGGTCGGAACGAGCGGTTCTTCTAAGAGTGCCATGGATGGTGGCAGCGAATCCTCATCCATCCGGTCGATTTCGCTAATCTCAGAGAATGACGAGCCGGCGGAGGAGGATGAGGACGACATCCCGTTTTCTTTCATGGCGCGGATGCATGCGTCCATGTCGAGGTTGGAGTAGTCTGCCAGGTCGAACTACTTTTCCTCATCCCAAGTCCCTGCTGTATTCGCATGAGCTGTGATGGGGAAAAAGGACGGGACGTGGAATGCTTGAGCGAAGTAGTCTTCAAGAACTCAACGCCCAGTTCCCCACGGTCGGCACCGGCTATCGACGATCGAGTCGCCGATCTTACGAAATAAACAGAGGAAAATGACAAAGAGTTCTTGAGAGAGAATGGGACTGCTCTTTATTGCTATGAACAGGCTATTACAGGGGGTGCCCTCGACTAGAAGTGGACTAATCCTAATTACACTGAGCGTAATGACTGCTATACTATTGAATCAAACTTGAAACATGAGCCTAATGCTGACGATGATGCTTCAATCCCATCCCTTGTTCCTCCGTGCAACACCTTTAAATAACCATTGAAGAGGTGGCGGTTGTTCTTGGAGAAGACGCATGTTGGAAGTGACGCGTTCGGTTGGAGGGTTAGTTACAGTTAATGAAATAGTAACTGGTCGTCGGTTAAGTGTCTGTGAGATAGTAAACCGTATAGAGATTATTGTCAGTGTCTTAGGACCATGAAGCATCGTGTGGTATGGAGCAAATATGACATGTGTTCTATTCATCACACTGTAAAGAATATATTTAGAGTTAGATCCAAATGCCAGTTCATTGCTTCTACGAGTAGCCATCTGGTCGGGGACTGGGTATAGGACCTCATCTGACTAGGGTATCCATTATGTAATCTCTGGAATCCTTACGACCATAGATGTCGTTAGCCTTAGGGGTTACGACCACAGAGACATGCGTTCTTTATTTAAACAAAGTAATATTTAGATGTTTTAATCCTCGTCATTTATATTATTAATTTCATTATTGTATTTGTGCTAATTATTTCTTTACTGAAATAATAGTTTGGAATGCTATGATGATTAGTTAGATCCTACCACACACACACACACACACCTGTTCTTTTGTAGGCCATATTCATCTTAACAAATTTAATGAATATAAAATAATATTTAATGTTTGACATTGTCACACAATGTTTCCACAAATACTGATATGGAAGATCGACTGCTCGCCAATAGATTTGGTGGCTAGTTGAGACCAGAAGGTTGGACAACCCAATAGACTTGATAAAAGTGAGTCGAATGTGAGACTAAAAAGGTGGGTATCCACGAGTTGGTTGAAACTCCATCTCCTTACTAGAGACAGGTAAGGACTAGAACCTTATGCCAAGTAATAGACACGGAACTCGCCCAACCACGAGTTTGGTATATCCAACTTGGCTTAGTACATTGCTCTTACAATTGAATATCTATAGAATGTCACCTGCTCTTGTTGTATAGAGCACCATGATTAAAGGGGTGAGACAGAGTGGGTAGGTTAGGTCACTCACGATCTACACAACCAGTAGGACGGTCAAGATCGGACCTCGCACTCCACCATCGGCCAGTGGTTTCTCGATGGCTGTATTGGCTAAGAATCTACCAGGTAGATACTAGAAAGATTGAGCAATGAAAACGCTTTGTTATCTCAATTCAGTCCCACGCTAAAATGTTGCATGTATAATCAATTGTATTCGGATACGTCGTTCTTTCAGTTAATGAAGCTGTGTTCATAGGTGATTCCAATAAATGAGACATAAGTAGAAATCTAAAGACGTTAAGATGATAATTACAGATATTGAAAACCCCTGATGTTATATTAGTATAGTTTTATGGTTGTAAAGATAAACTATTTAAAATCAAATGATGCATCCACATACACCAATTATGGTAAACCTTCATCAATCACTTGAAACCCTGGCAAGTAGCTAGATATCTTCCCATGTAACTTGCTGAGTACTGTTTTGCTCATACTTGCTAAACATCAACAGAAGAACTTTGGGAAGATACTAGTGATCATTATGAGCAAGAGGAACTACTGGATGGTGATGATTACTGGTATTAGGTCTCGATCACACTCAAGTGTGTCTGTGGTTTGTAAGATCTTTTGTCTGATAAAATAATAACTTTGAGTTTGGATGCCCTTGTCTATGTCAAGACTGTCTATTATGCTTTAATCTTATGTAATAAAAATTTGATTCTTATTGTATAATCGTGAGCTTGCTTGTTATGCTATTTCTTACTCCGCAACTCCTGACTAGTTGTGAAGAGCTTAACGATCTCAGAAATAAAGTCATCACAATTATCATATTCGTCCTTAGAACCCAGCAACCGGGAGGGATCAAATCCGAGAAGACCAGCAACCGACTATATGTATCTAACGGGACTCGAATCGTGGCCGTCAACCACAGCAGACTGGACCAGCCACTGGTCGTTTCACATCTCTCCTGTCTGGTGATTGGTTTTGTTAGGAAATGAGAGGATTCCTATGCTATGCAAAGGCGTTTTGTTCCGCTATCACGCATGCTTCTGCCAAAGTCGTCTGTGGCTAACAAGCCCTCAAGTCTCAAGCGTCAAGTCTCAGATGCAAGAACAGTGAGTTGCGATCACCATCCCTGCCACGTGGATCACCGGCATGTCGTGGCCGCATCCCGTCCGTCCGTTCGTTCTACCCACAACGGCCGCTTCCTCCCTCCCAGCGGGGCCCACCACGGCCACCAACTCCACGCCACGCCGGCACACCACCCGCGAAGATTCCCGCACACCTACGGTCTCGGGAACTAACCGCGACCGGCACGTCGCGCTGGCTGACGGAGCGGGCCCGCCCCAACCCAATTAATAGATGCGGGCCCACACCCTGGTCGGGTGCACTAACCCCACGCACACAGCACGACACTGGACACTCGTCGTCGCGGCGGCAGCTGTCGCGCACTTATTACTAGCAGCGCGGTAGGAAAGCCGCTCTGAACACCCTTCGCCTCCCTCCTTAATCTCGCCCCCGTCTCCCCTGGTCTCTCGGCTTCGCGCGCCTCTCGGACGCCGTCCTCGGGGCTCGAGCTCCACGGGACCCTAGTAGAGCTAGGCGATGCCCTTGTGGTGGCCGCGGAGGAAGTCCAAGCACAAGACCAGCGCGCAGCCCACGCCGGCCGCCTCCTCGCCGCGGAACTCCGTCGACCTCGGCTCGTCCGCCTTCGCGTCCGCCTGCGCCTCGCCGTCCACACCGTGGCGGGGGGCGAGGGCGCACAGCCTCGACTCACCGGCGGTGCGGCGGGGAGGCGCCGGCTCGCGATGCTGCGGAGGCGGGGGATTGGGGGGCGCGGCGGCGGGGCAGGGGCACCCGCTCCCGCGGCCGGTGTCCAACTCGGCGCCGCTGCCCCTGGTGTCCTCGCAAGCGGAGGCAGATGCGGCGGCGGCGGCGGCGGCGGCGGCAGCGTGCGGTGGTTGCGTGTCCGCGGCGGCGTCGGTGTCCAGCGATCACTCTTCGGAGTTAGACGAGGCGGTGGATCACCCAATTTACAGGTACTTGGTTATTAGCGTAATTGCCACGTTTCCAAGCGTTATTTTTAACGAAATTGATATGACGACTCTGAGGTGAGCAATTTTGTAATTACGTTGGTGAAGCTGCGTGATGCACTGTGTAAATGTACGTGGACCAGTACAAATCCTCTGTAATTTAGGGGGTTTGAGTTGAGTGCGAAGTCCGACGAGTGGGAAGTGAGGTTTCGCACCAGCTGCAGCCGTTGACCCCTTCCGTGCTTGTTCTGCTTGGACTATCCGAAACCATTATCTTTGTTTAGTAAATGCCGTGGACTTGGAGAGTGAGGGTGCCAAAGCGCGTGAATTTTTCAACCATCCTTCTTTTATTCATAACTTATATTTAAGAATGTAGATTGTGCTATGTTGTAACTCAATACTGTCCTACGGGAAACGGCGCCGAGGCACTAATTCTAAAGACAACATTGCTTAATCTTGAGAAAAATGTTGTGCATGAATTAGTTTTTCTTTTATTACGTCGTGGTAAATTTCTACACATTGATGGTGTTTTTTTTCCTTCTGTCTATAGTTGTTGAGGATGCCTATTGCTTTACCTTTGCCAGCATTGTCTATGTTGTTTGGGCCTATTTTGTTCTCTGATAACTTCTTGTTGCAGTCCTTTTATGTTCTCTGATATTTACTGTCGGTTGGTGCAATCTCCAGGTATACAGATCCAGTTGATTACCCTAGAGGAAAGACCATGCCACCTGATGGGCATAAGGGCATGGCGGAAGAGAAGCACCTTGTCTGTAGCTCTCCCCGGGAGCATCAGAAGTTCTTTGAGGTGCCTATCGCTAATGTCAGGGAAGTTTATTTGCAAAGCTTCGAGCCTTCGACAAGCGAAGCAAGTTGTTCACGTGGCAGAATGTTACCCGACGATACATTTGGTGCAAGAACAAGAAGTCCTTCTCCTGGCCCAAGAGGGCATGCTTTTGCCGCCCGTTATGCAAGTCCAAGAGATCTTTGGTTTAGCCCAAGGTCACCAGTGAAAAGGATGGATGATCTGAAGAGTCCGTCTCAACCCTTGCCTCTTCCTCCAGTTCCTGTTGCTAGCTCGCCCCTCCCTACATCTCCCATTGCTTATACACAATCCCAATCACAGTGGAGAAAGGGGAAGCTGTTAGGTAGCGGCACATTTGGTCAGGTTTACCTCGGATTCAATAGGTATGGGGGTCTTAATATGTCTTAGCTAGGTGTAATCTGGACATGCACGCATGAATGTTTGATACTTCTGTGGACCCACATGTTCAATTCAATAGGCTAGTAAAAGGGGACAGTAAGTCATAACTATCAGATATATATGGTTCTAATTGTCTTTAAATGAAAAATGCTGTCTGGTGCACTTTTCGGGGTATCATTAAACAAAATCCTAGAACTATTTCTGTGGAACTACTTCACTTTTGGCACCTCTATGATTGACATCCTGTGATTGACCTTAACTATGTTTTATGCAGTGAAAGTGGCCAGTTTTGTGCGATCAAGGAGGTACAAGTTATTTTGGATGATTCAAATTCAAAAGAACGCCTCAGACAATTGAATCAGGTCATTTGCTTGCCCTTTTTAATTGATAAGTTGCATATCTATCAGCAGCAATTGTATTGATTTAACACCTTTAGCATGCACTTTTCTGAGATGTTGTGCAACATATGTCCTGTTGATTTGGTTTAGTAACTTGTTATCATTCTTGTATTGACAGGAAATAGATATGCTTAGACAACTCTCACACCAAAACATTGTGCAATACTATGGAAGTGAACTGGTGAGTTCCATGTGATAACTGACAAAGTATACCATTTGAGTGCCATGAAGCCACAGAATTTTAATATATCATCATCCTAGCATATTTTTTATCTGCATATTGCTTCTAACAGGATGGAGCTGTGGGGGGAAAATAATAACAATATTTAAAAGTGGGAGCTAATTTAATGATGTATATGCTATGCACTCTTTGGTTATAGAGAGAGCATTAAGTTATTGTTGCAATGGTTAATTGTGTATACCTTAGCTTTTTCCACCTTTTCTTGTTATGACGAAGTAGGATGGATGTGTGCCATTGTAAAAGAAAAAAAAAATTAGCATTTACATGTCCTGTATAGTTAGGAACTTAAGAGCTCTACATACAAAATGTAGGTGCACCTAATAAGTGAGTATCCTTAAGATAGAAAAGAATGTGGCTGCATGATATGTGGTAATACTGGGAAAAATGAACCCATGTGTATGTGATCACATGGTCCCGTCCCTTGGTAATGAGTAGAATACTAGAATGTTACTCACAGGGTTCCTTCACTAAGTTAGAAGTAATTATTACATCAAAGATATGGTTGGTAATATGTTCAGATGCTATGATAAGCCTTATCTCAGAATACTGCTTCACTTCACTGCCTGATTATTTTACTTGAAACATGTCAAATTCCCTAGATGTGGTAACTTCATTATTGAAGGTTATGCATATACAAGTTTGCATGTACTAGATAAAAAAGTTGATAAATTACAGGCTTCCATTGTGTTATTCCTGATGGGTGCATATCCACTCAGATGTGGGAGATAGGATAAACTTTTATGCTAATGACATAGTATAGCTGAATAGCTTTGCCTCATTTTTTACTTTAATTTTCTAATTTTTTTCACTCATTTTGTATTATGTTACAACATCACTGTTGCCTTCCTTCTTGTCATTTGGCTTGTGCCTTTAACTTCTCTTATTATTTCTCCAATGGATGGTCTTTTTAACCGAAGAAGAAATCATTTGTCTTTAGTACTTACCATTTTGTAAATAAACTTAAACCGTGAGGTACTGATTATCGTTGGACTTACTTTTTTTTTTTTGTAGACTGATGAAGCACTCTCCATCTATCTTGAATATGTTTCCGGAGGTTCAATTCATAAATTACTTAGAGAGTATGGTCCTTTTAAGGAACCTGTGATCCGTAACTATACTCGGCAGATTCTTTCTGGACTTGCCTATTTGCATAGTAGGAATACTGTGCACAGGTAGTGTAAACTATCTTACATGTTTATCGTTTCCATGGTCAAAATTGAATAGAAAGATCACTTCCTAATGCTTTGTTTGGCAGAGACATTAAAGGAGCAAATATACTTGTCGGCCCTAACGGTGATGTCAAACTTGCCGACTTTGGCGTGGCTAAACATGTATGCAGTTTCTCTTAATTTTCTACCAAGGGGTTTTGTTTGTGTGCATATGTGCAGAAGCATCATTAGAACCTCACTATCACACCCACACAAGCATGTAACTCATCCAACAATATTTAGCTTGTCTCCTTGGCCAGCCAGCCAGGTTCAACTCAGGGAATCATGTCTGTTTGTCTCTCATATATTAGGTCTTGTACATAAACACTTGCCTCCTTTTAAGGTTTGAGAGTGGTCAAAATCTGTTCTCTACAGTCTGCACTCCATACTTTCCCCCAAGGTCTAGAAAATTTCCTCTATTAAATGCTGGCAATGTGTTGTACATGATTAAAGCAAAAGATAGTTTTGATTGCTATTGGTAGCCCTTCTTGCAATCAACAAGTGCAAAAAAGATTTTTTTTTTTTAGTTTTATTGCCTCCTTCATCTCACTTTATTGCTTATGTTGAAACAGATAACATCTTTTGCTGAAATACGCTCTTTCAGAGGAAGCCCATACTGGATGGCTCCTGAGGTACTATTTTCTATGATGACATTTGGACAATTTGCCATATGTGATTTACACCTCCAAGAATGTTTTGAAATAACTGCAAAATATGCAGGTTATAATGAGTAACAAAGGGTACAGTCTTGCGGTTGATATCTGGAGCCTTGGGTGCACAATTATTGAGATGGCAACTGCGAGACATCCTTGGCATCCGTACGAAGATGTATGCTTTCACTTGTGTTATACTTTTCTGAAATATTTCTGCCCTGCTTGGAACCAGCATGTGCTTCATACTTCTCTGATAGTTAATGGGGCTAACAGCCATCTTGTCCGATCCTTGGTCTTGCAGGTAGCTGCAATATTTAAGATTGCAAACAGTAAAGATACACCAGAAATTGCAGAAAGTTTTTCTAAAGAAGGGAAAGATTTCCTCAGTTTATGCTTAAAGCGTGATCCAGCGCAGCGCCCCTCTGCAATTCAGTTGCTGGGTCACCCTTTTGTTCATGACCATCAAGCAGTAAGAGCGGCAAAATGCGGTGCAACTCAGTTGAGAAATGGACTATCTTTGCCTGCAGAGGCTAGTCATAAAAAGGTGAGTTTTCTTGTTCTTTTTTTACAAACATTTTCTGCTCATTTTTAATGTTTCTTTTGCAAGGATTCTTAATATTTCGTTATTGTGTTTTGTTCTTTTCCAGCGCCAATAGGAGCTAGAGAGCAAATAGTTTTCTATGGCTCCTCTGTAAACTAAATTACACAAATCTTGAAACTACATTGTTAGTAGGGGACTAGTGGGTGCTTGCAAATCAAACCGTCAATTTGCTTTAGAATTTGTGCTTTTCATTATTTGGGGTATTTATACACCTTTCTTTTTCTAGATTCTTCTCCCCAGATGTTGAGTTTGTGTTTACCGTGTGAAACTACCCTGTGGTTGTCCATTTGTCCCATACCATCAGATGAGTGGTAGTAGGCGCTGATATCTTTGCTATTCCTTAAATTTGGTTGCAGTCCAACAGAGAATCTTCATCAAGAAGAAGCATTGCTCCTTTGCGGGATATTGGAGGACTAAGTGCGAGAGATTTCACTGGATTTTCCACAGCTTATCCTTCACCTCGCAATAGCTCCAGGTATAGCAATCTACATTTGCTGACCATCCTTTCTTTCAAATCCATCCACACATCCTAGCATCTTGACTGACAACCACCATCTTCCTGCAGCAGCCCTATTGCTGCAAGAACAAACATGTCTCTGCCAGTGTCCCCATGTTCAAGCCCATTGCGGCAGTTGAAGCAGTCAAACTGGAGTTGCCTGCCTTCCCCACCACATCCGGTTGTTTCCGCTGGATCTGCGGCCTATAACCCAATACCTTACACGCAGAACCAGATGAGACTAAGCACCGCGGTTCCAGATCCTTGGGTCGACATCGGCCAGTTGAAACCCCCAAGCCCATATGGCTCCCCGAAGAGATTCTGAGTCTGATTTGCAGAGTTCTAGGATGATGTGTTGACATTTGACAAGAAAGGTAGGGAACTGGAGATGTTTTTTGTCGACAAAATCTTTTGTTACTGTGACTAGTCTGATCTGATTCATTGTATAGAAGAAAAAGAGGGGGGTGTAACCTGAGATAGGATGATCTCTGATGCTCTGTAGTTGTTGATGCTGGTGTTGTACATGGTCATAATTTACCCTATAAATTAGAAATACAAATAACCTTCAGTTCTGTAATTTTAATGTACTGAGGACTTTCTAGACAGAATACGGTTGTCTTTTTTCAGTGCAATTGAGAGAGAGAGCGAGCGCACGCGAGCAACAACTAGCGAAGTCATTTTTATTTATTTTATAAATAATCCCTGGTGCTTACCTAGCTGCATCTGCTGATATCTTGCGTGAAGTGAGATCGGAGATATAACAATAGCTTAATTGTCACTGAAAATTTTCTTGTGTCACTGACATAAATTCCTTATTGCCTACATGTGAGTGACATAATGAGTGGTATACAAGAGATGATGCAAATTTTTTTATGGCAAATAAGGAATTTCCCATGTAACAATATTACTTCACACAGTGCTTAAGAGTTTTTTTTTTGGGTATTATAGTACTCACCAAAAATAAATGCTTATTTATTTATTTTATAAAAAAATAGAAATTTCTGAAAAAGCGAAGAAAGCCCAGTTGAAATTTAAAAGGGCAGTAAAAATTACGGTGAGCGATATCTTCAGTCTGACGGTCCCCCAACTGAACTGTCCCGGCTATTTCCGACTCTTATAAGCACAATCATTTATTATAAATGGCATCCATTTGGCTTGTTCTACCAAAGACTGCTTAAGCTGTCAGGGAATATCTAGGTGTCCAAAGAGACATGGACACCTCGGTTTGGACTTTGGATCACCACGGGTTGAGATTTTGGGTTTGGATGGTTGCCTTTTGGTGTTTTCTTTTCGAGAAGCTTGAGTGATGGTTAAGGTAAATCAATCGATTTGTTCCACCCTCTTTCCGTAAAGTAAGCCGGACTTGCTGGCCAAAAAGAAAAGGCAAAACGAGCTTTTCAGATCTAGGTAAAAAAAGGGCTTTGTTCACGACTCACGAGTCTATTTGCACTTGGTTGTCGGCACATGACGCCGTAAACCATTCATGTTCCTGGTTCCTACCGCTACATCAATCAGGGCACACGTGGGAAACAAGATAGTCATTTAGAACAGGGGTATCTGTTTGGTTGGAGGCCTCTATAATTTGTTTGGCAAAAAGTGATACCTGAAACTTCAGTAGCCTAAAAATAGGATGATTTTTGTCTAATTAGGTAGGTCTGAAGATGATTGTTTAGTTGGAAGCATGTGCCTAAAACTGATTGATCAAAGCAGGGACGATAGATCGAAGACTGGGACGGTAGATCGAGTCGTCTGGAAACAGACGCTGATTTTTGGTCGCCTAGGCCCGGGAGCGAGCCAGGTAGGGGTGGAAAAAAAGCTTATTAGTGGGGCTCGTTGGCTCGGTTCAAAATTACTCTAATTAGACTCGTTATTTAGTTGAATAATAAAATAAGTCAATTTCAAATGAAATTGAATTTCACTCTAACTCGACTCGACTCTGCTCGGAAAGCAAACACGTCCTAGGTGCGTATCAAGATGCATCCAGATTGCAGTCATAGCAAGGACAACAGCTTCTTGCGGTGTCAATTTGATCAAAAACCATTCTGTAAAACAATTTGCCTGTCTGTAAAACGAAGGTACGAACTGGTGATCTGGAGTCTCTCTAAACAGGTCTCAACATTATACAACCAATTGGAGTGATCTCCCAAATTCATTCATCACTCATGCTTGGCGCACGGCTTAGCAATCTTAATACCAGCTTACAACCACGCATCAACACATTGATAACACCAAGAAGAACTTACTGGTAATAGTAAGCTTTTGCGCGGCACTAGTTCTGCATTGACCTGAGCAGCGCCCTGGCCCTGGCCTTCGCGCGCTCGCCGCACTGGCTCTGCAGCAGCAGCAGCAGCTGCGCCACCACCCCGGCGCACACCGCCTCCCGCCGCGCCGCGCGCGACTCCCCGCACGCGGCCAGCAGCGCCCCGACCGCGTGCTCGCTCCCCTCGTTGCGCGACGACACCTGGAACACGTGCCGTACTAGCACGGGAACCGCCGCGGACGGCGGCGGCGACGCTCTTGACAGCGCCTTCGTCCCGGCTTCCGAAGTCATCAGCGTCTCCACCGCCGCCAGCGCGCTCGTCGAGGCGGCGGTGCCGGTGCCTTTCCGAGAGGATGTGCGCGATAGGTGAGCGACGAGTGCTCCCAGGGCGCCCTCTTGGATGGCGGTGGCGCGGGCGGGCTCGACGGCGCACGCGGCGGCGACAGCGCGCGCTGCGGCCTCCGACACGCGCGCGTCGGCGTTGTTGCTGCTGTCTTGCAGCAGCGGGACGAGAGCTTGCCACACGCGTTGGGAGGTGGCTATGGCGACGGCGAGCTCTCCCGTCGGCGCGGCCGTAGCGATGGTCTCGAGGAGGCTGCAAAGACCCGCCTTGAGATTGCTGCTGCCGTGCTCCAAGAGCAGCACCAAGGACGCGAGGTCGGAGTCGTTCTTGAGCAGCGCGTCGTCGAGGCCTTCGAGCTCCGCTGCCTCGGACGGCATGAGGCCGAGCGCGCACTCCAGCGCCAGCTCCGCCAACTCGGCGCGGCGCTCGGATGCCACCGGCGCGCCGAAGTGGAACACCAGCCGCAGCAGCGCGGGGAGGAACCCCAGCTGGAGCAGGCACGCGCGCCCGACGTCCGACTCCGATGCCAGCGCCATGACCTTCCTGAGCGCGCCGACCTTGGCATCATCGGCGTTGCCATTGGCTTGGACAAGCAGGCATCGCCTCAGAGACCCGAGAGAGAGCTCGTCGTCGCCGTCGTCGGAGGCGGCGGTCGTTGTCTCCGGCGGTCGGTCGTCGGAGGCGGAGGAGAGCAGCCAGCGGCGGATGTGGCGGCGCAGGGCGTGGTTGGGGACGAGCTCGGCGCCGTCGGCGAGGCGTGCATTGTGACGGGGCATGTGCGGTGGCCGGCGGCGAGCCAGCGCTGGATGCAGGGGCGGTCGTACGTCTGGCCCGTGCAGAGCGTGACCGGGTCCGTGAAGATGTCCAGGCTGATCGGGCACCTGAACAGCCGCGGCACGTTCATCGCGCCCAGCTAGCTGCGCACAGATCAACAATCCATCATCGCCTCTCACCCCTCGCCTCTCGCTCCGTCGGTGGGATCTCTCATTCTCTCGTCACGAAACCGATAGGGGCTCCGTCGGTGGGATCTCTCATTCTCTCGTCACGAAACCGATAGGTAGCCAAGATCGATTCATATATACGAGTATACGACCACTGCAAAGATGGATGTTGGTGCGACAAGAGAAGAGTCACAAAGAAGACGGTGACACCTTTAGACCAGCATGCAGGTGTGTTCATGCGCACGCGTGCACTGCAGTAAAAATGGTGGGTGCTCACTCCGGTGCTGCTAGTGTAATTAGTGTACGATGGATGCCTGGCAGTGTGTAGTTACTAGTTAGTGTACTAGCTAGCTTGCTGCTCTTGTGTAGTACTAATACTACTTGGAACAGGAGTTACAGACAGATTTACCAGGATTCTAGTTACAGTAATGGTAATGGATTCTCCTACTCACACGAGAGAGTGGGGCTAGAAAAATAGCTCGAGGCATATGAGCCTGCTCGGGCTCATCACGGCTCGGCTCGGGCTCGTGAATTTTCGAGCCGAGTCGAGCCCCCTCTTCAGCTCGCAAACAAAATGAGCCAAGCTCGAGCGGCTCGTTCGGCTCGGCCCACGAAGGCCTAGGTGCCCAGCCCAACCACGAATCCCCATCCAGCCATCCCTATTTCCCTAACCCTATGGCACCGCTGCCTTAGACCAGACCCGATCCCCTTTCTCTCCCGCGATGCCGGCCTTCCACCACACCGCCGTCTGTCCAGTCCTTCCCACTGGCGCCAGCGGCCCCCCTTGACCTTGTCCATCCCACCACCTCCATCTCGCCTCCTCCACCTCGCCGCTTCCACCTCACGGCTTCCCCCTCGCCCTCGCCTAGCTCCACGCCTCTACCCGCCGCCTCCACCTTACCTCCTCCACCCGCCTCCTCCACCTCGCCTCCTCCACCTCGTCGCCTCCACGTCGCCGCCTCCACCTCGCCGCCTCCACCTCGCCGCCTCCACCCGCCACCTCTACCTCGCCTCCTCCACCTCGCCGCCTCCACCTCGCCTCCTCCACCCACCGCCTCGCCCCTCGCGATTCCTCTTCCATAGCTGGCCTGGCAGGAGCTTCCTCAGATGATGGTTCATGTGGATGTGGAATCAGATGATGTTTTTGGGTTGCATATTGCGATTGGTGTTTTGTAATTTGTATGCATGGATGATGTTCTTGAGATGATTTCATGCTTTTCATGTTGGATCAACGTTCTTTTTGCTAGTTCTTTCTAGTTCTAGCTCTGAGATGACCATGGAGATGGAGTCATGGTCTCATGACTCTCATGGAGAGGTCAGAGGTGGCAGTGGTAGAGTAGGAGCTTGATCGGGGGAGGCGGAGGGGAGGAGCGCCGGTGGCCTTCGTGCTGGCCTGGAATGGGGAGGATGTGCATGCTGTGCCTCAAGCTCACGAGGGCTCGCGAGCCACTTCGAGCCCATTGCCGAGCCGAGCCGAGCGGGTCTTCTCGCTCGTTCCAAAAATGAGCTGAGCCGAGCCACTTTTCCATACGAGCTCGAACTGGCTCAGCTCAGCTCGTTTCCAGCCCTACGAGAGAGAGAGAGAGAGAGAGAGAGAGAGAGAGCTGTGCACGAAGGTTACAAGATGAAGGCAAAACCTCCTCTCTCTAGCTTTGTGGTAGGAGTAGGACCGGAAGAAAGAGAATAATTGCGTGGTATGGAATGTGAATCTTATGGCACTATATATCAAAAAATTCAGATGGAGTGGTCAGAGCAATGGACTGGTCATAAATTACCATGCCCGCCGTCCGATCACGCCAGGCGACACTCGCGCCCGCCCGATTTCTGCCGGTGCGCTTCATGCAAGCGGGCTTCTCGCGCGGCCGCACATCCGCTGGTGGGCTCGTTGCCTCACGCACCTCCACACCTTCGCACCTTCGCGCAAACCGTGTCCATGCGCCCAACGGGCCCCGCCTTCAGCGCTACGCGCATGCGTGCCCGCGCCAGGGGGCGTGGGTGATCTTCTAGTCTTAATAATGTTAAGAAATGGGCCCAGGCTGGCAGCCCTGGCCCACATTGGTCTCCTCATCCATCTAGTAGACTATATAAAAAAGGGGGACCCTTAACCATTGTACCTGTTTCATAGAAGAGCAATAAAGAGAAGCCAGAAGTCCCCTCATATCTCTGTGTTCAATCTACTATTCTGTTCTTGTGTTCTTGCATTGTTCTTACGATTCTGAGTTTGTCTACGAGGTAATCGCTCGGACTGGACTCACCAGTGACAGTTCCTCAACACGTTATTAGCATGATCGACTCTCCTCGGATCGAAAGGTAACCGTTGAAGAACGACACTCATAGATCAAATCATTTTTTCTATATTGCTTTCAATTCTGCAAATTTGGCTTTCTAGATTGTATCCTACGGTGCAAATCCACTCTAATCTACCGCGAGCCGACTTGAAGTCACCACCACAATGACGATCGGTAGATTGCATGGAAAAGTGGATGTCGATTGTACTGTAGATTGGAGATTTCAAATCCATTCTAATCTACTACGAGCTGACTTAAAGTCGCCGGCCAAATCGATCGGTAATTGCATGAACAGTAGCTGCATGAACAATAACGAGGCAGTTTTTTTTGCTGTTGGCCCCGTACGGCCTGGAGCCGCCCCGCACGGGCTCCCCCCTGTCGCCGGGCCATTGTCGGCCTGGAGCCGCATCCCCACCAGCCAGCCTCCACCGCCGAACGGTCATGACATCGCCCGAGAAGGGGGAAGAGTGGTTAGCGGCTGGCGCCGACTTGAAGCACCACAGCCGCTCACGCACGGCGCCGCCTCCAGCCACCCCGAACGACGCCGACTTGAAGCGCCGTCGTCGCACCATGGCCACGCTTGAAACCGGCACCAGACACTGCCCCGACCGGCCGGACGCTTACCAGACGGCGCCACATGGGCACCCACACATCGCCGGAGTCGCCTTGACCGCCACAGACAACATTGCCGCCTCCATGGCAAGAACGTCGACGCTGCCCTCCCGGCCACGTCGCAGACGCTTCGCTGCATGGGCACACCACGCCACGCGCCACCACTGCCGCCACAAGCTCCGCTCGCCCGGCTCCTGCGCGTGCTTGCAATGCCACCGCTGCCATGGAACCGGGGTAGGGAAACCCTACCCCGTTGGTTCCCCCTTGAACCGGCCTAAATGGGCTGGAATTTTGGGCCGAAGTGGGCTGGCACTAATTGGCCAAATGAAAGAAGCCCAAGAAAAGTTCAGCTGGTTCGAACGTTTTCGGAGGGGAGGTTCGGACGATTTGAAGTTTTTTGGAAAGAAAAAAAAAAGAGAAAACCGAAAAAAGGATTTTTTTTTTGCAAAAAAAGCCCTTCAAAATTCTAAAAATTACAGGGATCCATACGCGAATAAGGAATTTTTGCAAGAAGGCCCTTGGACTCTCTTAAAATCGCTCGAAAAATTTTCTCAGAACAGAAAATTAGCGGTTTAGCCCCTAGAAATTGCAGAATTCGTCGAAAATTCATTTTCCAGCAGAAAAGGGCCTTAGGAATTCAAATTTTGAATCGGTTTTTGCATTTGAAGCATGTTTAACTTTGTTAAATTTATTTCTATGCAATTTATATATTGTATATACTATTTTGATTGTCTATGATTGTTTATATTGCTTTTAATCACTGAAAATAGCAGTAAATCATGAAAAATGCGGGAACATTATGAGAATATTTGCAACCATTTTATGCAAATTACCAGCAGTAATCTTATGAACTCTTTGCATGAATATGCAGATGACTGGCATTACGAACCGAGAGGTTGAAGAGCTGCCCAGCATGGCCATAATTACTTGACTTGGGCATCAGATGTCGAGATCGTACTTAGAGCGAAGAAGCTCCGTGCTGCTATCGGACTTGACACCTCGTAGGATGTCACTACAACTGCTGAGGAAAATGATCAGGCACTTTATTTCCTCAGACACCATCTCTGCCTAACGCTCAAGAATGAGTATATGGCGGATAAGAACGCACTAGCTTTATGGACCGCACTGAAGAAGCGGTTCGAGAAGCTGAAGTACACCATTCTTCCTCATGCAGAAGCAGAATGGGCAAACTACGCTTTCTCGACTACAAGACCGTAGGGGAGTACAACTATGCTTTGCACAGAATTTGTACCAGTCTTCAGCTCTGTGGTAAGACAATCACAGACGAGGAGAAGATTGAGAAAACCCTCTCTAACTTTCACCTGAATGTGGTGCAATCCGCACTCAATTATCATCAGGATGGCTACAAGGAGTATGCTGAACTGATTGGCATCATGTAAGTTACAGAAGCTCAAAATGAGGTTCTAAGGAAGAACTGCATCTCATAGTTGCCTAGTAGCAAAGTTTTGACCGCTTGAATGTTCAACTGCTCCATTATTTTGTGGATGAGCAACAGAATTGAAACAAATCTTTGTGTCTATTTCATCACAGTAATCTTGAATAGATCACTAATGAATAGTGATCCATTATCAACAATAAGACGAGTGAGTACACCAAAACGTGTCACTACAATTTTCATGAAGAATGTTTTGGCTGCTGATGCACTTATTGTAGTGATTGCTTCAGCTTCAATCTACTTAGTGAATATGTCAATGGCTAGGGATGTTCACTTCTGCACTGAACCGAACAAACCGAGCCAAAAAAACCGAACCGTTTTAGTTAACTCGATTTGACTGGTATTTGGTTCGGTTTTCATAAATCAGTTTTTTTATTTGGTTTTTTGGGTAAAAACTGACTAAAACCCAAAATTTTGCTACTCGCTCCATCACTCGATCGCACCTCCAGTCCAGCACCCAGCCAGCCAGGCCACCCTATCCCTAGTCCCCACGGGCCACGGCCCAACTAGAGACTGGCCTGGCAGGAGCACGCTAATGCCTTCAAGGCTTGATGATTGGGTGCGTTAGTTGACGCCGAGGCTGGCTCTAGCAGTCTGGCTAGTGGCTACTAAATGTTGTGACTAATGAATGTCCTCACAGATGCATATCTAGTACTACTAGGCCTAGTAGTACTAGTACAAGTGGCAAGCGCCATGTGTCTACTGCTTTGAGCACAACCGATTCCTTTCGTGTTTGTTTCTATGCGACTTTGGACTCCGCATGGTACCTGTTGCTAAGCTTACCGGAGGAGGTCTAATGTAACATTTCAATCCCTAAGTTGAATTAGTTAAGTGTCTAATATGTATTTGTAAAATTTTGAGGTTTTTTAAAACTTTTATTGCAAAGCAAATGTGTTAAAACCTAGTAATTCAATACTTCTTCTCTAATTCAAAAGTCCAATTCGACATTGGGGCAAACTAAAAAGGTTTTAAGTGTGGGAATATTTTAGTGAGTTCTATATGCTCTGGTTTGCTTAGTGAAATTTTCTGGAATTTTTGGAAGTTGTTTGGTTTCTTGTCAAATTGCATGTTCAAAATTGAATATGAATTTAAATTACGAACAAATCTTGTGAACAGAGCCTGGAAATAATTTTCCTAGGTTCTGGAACACTTAATAAACTCATCTTCAAAATTTTCACAATTTTTAGACTTTGAATAATATCTTTAAGTAACCAGTCAAACTTGTAACTTAAAAGTCAAATACCAAAAAACAGAAATTTGAAAGAATTCTATACCGAAAATCAGTACATGAAAAATTCTAGAAAAATTACAGAATAAACTAGACTATGTCAAGAAGCTTCCATAAAAATTTTAAGATTTTAGGAGCTATTTTGCTCTGTCTAAAAATTACCTAAATACCTCAGCCATTTTTACGCAAAATTTAGAAAACCTAATTCTAACTCTTTTACAGTTCCTCCGACCGGACCCCTTCGTCACCTGGTTCAACCTAGCTAGCTCGGTTTAGCCGCACCGACCCAAGCCGACCGAGTCGCTCTCTTCTTCCTCTGGCAACCCGGCCCCGCCCACAGCATTCCTCCACGCGGCCAAGCACCCGGCGCCAACGCAGCCATGGACACCTTGCATGGCTGCCACACTCCCCGCTCGCCCATGCAAGCCTCACCTTGTACGCTCCGCCCCGCGCCTACAAAGCCAGCCCGGGACTCCCTTGTCCCTCCTTTCCATTCCCTCCTCCCCTTCCTCATTCTTCTCTACCGAGAGCCAAGAGCTGGCCCCTTCGCCTCCGCCCGCCTCACCTCCACCGCCGAGCTCGCCTTCCCCCTGGTCCGGTGAATGGCGCCGCCTCCTGGTGCTCCCGCACAGCTCCTCCTCTGGTTGACCCGTACTGGCCCGGCTGCTCCCTCCGCCCGACCCACCTCGGCCGCTTCCTCCGCTCGACCCGGCCCCTATGGCTCCGCCACCGCCACCACCACCGCCCTCAGCGCCGCTCGGCTCCCTCACACCTCCCTGCCCATGGCGCCACCAGAGCTGCACCGGCTCCGTCTCCCTCGGCCCCAGCCAGCAAGACTTCTAACATCTGGCGTCGTCGACCCTCCTGCCGTCCAGATCCGCCTCGACTGTCACTCCCGAGTGTCGCCGTGCTGGCCCGCTTCACCTCCTCGGACGGCCGACGATTCGGAAGCGCCGCCCTCGGTCTTCCCAGCAAGACGGCAACCGATCGCCGCCGCCTTGACTTGCCCGAGCCACCCGTTGCCTTCCCTGTCTTGGCTACCTTCCTTGTCCTTGATCTCTCTTTGTGTGAATGCCTGTGTATGTATGACCTTGTGAGTGCAGGAGTGATTAGTAGGATCCTTTTTGTCAGGGATGAATGTCTGGTGGCTAAGTTAGATAATTAAACATCATATAGATGTCATTAGCAGTAAGGACATCTTAGTAGCAAGGTAGAGGTTAGTTAAACAATTATTGGTTAAATTCAGAAGATTAGTTTAGTAAACTAGAGGTTAATTAGAAAGTGTCAGTGTTTTTCCTTCAGAATGATGATTCAATTGAGAAGAGAAAGGCTTAGAAGAAGACTTGACTTATCAGTTAAAACCACTTTAAGAATCAAACTTCTTTTGCTAACAAACCTGGTATATGTCAATTAAGTCACTCCTTTGAGTTATTGATTTGGAAATTTGATTTAATAACACTTAAGTCGAAAGAATCTGCTGTTGTAGTTTACAGGAATAGTAGGTTGAAAAATGTCAGCTTTGTAGGAAGGCTATTAACTTGACCGATTCTAGCAGTTAGAAAGGTTGTTGTTTCTTTTAGCCATATACACACTTAATGTAACATCCCAACTGTATAATTTGGGTTATTCAAGTATAATTATATGTGTAGAAATTAAAACTTTTTCTCACAACTTGAAAACCCCTAAAATCTCATGTAATTCTTGTCCAAGAGTTGTGTAATCCAAAAACACAAAGCTCTTGTTGGCCCAAAAGTCAAATTCATTTTTCCAATTGTCTAAATCTGGTGTCAAACATTGGAATATATTTTCCTTGGTCCCAAAAACTGATGTGGGACCCCTCTGAAAAACATCACAAGTTGTAAAACTAGTTTGATAAATTTTGGAGGTAAAACAATCCTTTAAACAACCTTAACGAATTTCCTGAGAAAAATGCATTGTATAATAACCTCTGGAAATTTTATGCAAGGTTATTCTCATTGTCAGCAAGCTCCAGTTAAAATTTCATTAAATTTGGAGTTCATTTGCTATCTCAAATAATTCTGCTAGTTTCAAATTTGTTAAAACTAAATTTAAAAGCCTACTTGTTCCTTGGGCTAGCCACTTTCCCAAAGTTGGTCGGCCCAGACTGGTCTGCACCTCGTGAGACCTCCCTCCATCTTGATCAGTGCACCGTTGGATTCACATCCAACAGCCCACGACCTCCCTCAAAATATCCAGTAAGACAAGACCTCCCTATCTCATGTAGTGTACCGTTGGATTAAAATCTCTGATCACGACCTCCTCCTTGTCTTATGCGATCGATCTCCTTTGCGCCACGTGCGAGGCTCAGACCTCCTGTTTTGATCACCACCGTTGGATCAAAATCCAAAGGTCTTGACCTCCCTCGCGCTTCACGCAAAGCCTCAGACCTCCCTTTGGTTGTGTGCCCTTGGATTTTAATCCAAAGGCCATGACCTCCCCCTCATGTCTTATGTTTGCGTGCGGTTAAGACCTCACAGGAGGTCCGCACCGTTGGATGGAGATCCAACGCTTTGGACCTCCTGTCCTATTTCCCCACGTGCGCTTACACATTAAGAAAATCGGAGGGCCACGACCTCCCCATCCTTGATCGTGTGGCTGGGACCTCCTCCCAGCCACTTAAAACATAACGGTTCAAAATGCCATCGGAGGGCCAGGACCTCTCCCAGGTCTTATCCAACGGTCATAAAGACCTCCCCTGTTCTTCTCCTTCCTCTGGCGCGCCTGCGAGCTCTGAGCAGTGGAGTTAATGCACGTCTGTCCACTTGGTACCTTTTCAACAGCTCTTTGCTGACCCGCATTTAATGCAGGTCAGCCTTCCGCCTCTTTGGTCAGCTCAGACCTGCACCTTGTCAACCTCATGTCCTTGCCACCCCATGGACCAACCCGTGGGCTAAGCTCACCATGGAGCTTAGCCCCAGCTCATAACCTTCACTCAGGCTATAAGTTACCCCTTGGAACTCTCCCGTGGCTTCCTTTGCACACAATTGATCTCAGCCTTGCACTTTGTGCGTGGCTGAGCTCCTCATCCCCAAACTCTCCCTCCTCACTGGTGGCTGCCATTGTCAAGGTCCTTGGAGCTTCTCAGTGGCTCAGATTTCGATGGCTTCCCTCCTCTCTCTGTTTCTATCTGGGCATCTCTGTGACCTCAACCCTAACTTAACTGGTCGGGGCATTTGCAGAGGTAGCCTAGTGGAGCTGGGAGCTTGGAGTTGGAGCTTGGACTTGAAGCGGTGGAGCTCTCCATCTTCCCCAACTCCGGCCAGCACCATCCTCAACCTCATCGGCATCTTTAGGACCTCCAGGTAACTCCCCTAGTAGTCCTTTAGTTGCTGGCACCCGCATGAATGAATGTCGCGGAGCTTTTGTTTGAGCATACGCTTGAATGTCGCGCGGAGCTTCATTTTTGCTTTTCGGTTTTGGCCGTGCTGGTCAATTTTGCCCTCTCCGGCTCGCCGGCGTTCAAAGCCGCCGTCGCCGTTGAGAGGAGGTCCACTGGAGCGCAAGCGTTATTGTGCACTCGGTGGTACCATTGACCTCACCGGCGGGCTCTACATCGCCGGCGAGGACCACTTCTTACGCCGGGATCTTTGTCGGACGTCCGGCGTGTCATTGTCGTTTTGGACAAAGATTCACCATTTTAATGCGCTAATCATTTGCTCCCATCATTGTAATCAATGGGCGTCTTAAGCGCCTTAAATCCACCCTTTAATGCGTGCATTTAAGACCTCCGTAGCGGACCTCCTCGTGGTCTGCGCGCTTTAATCCTTGTCAGCTGCGTGCTGCTGCTGGGTGCAGGGCGTCGAGACCTCCCCGAGGAGATCCGGAGGCGTCCAAGACCTCCCTTGCACTGTCGTAGCCGCCGGACCTCCCGGAGGTGCAGGACGTTGAGACCTCCGCTGGGACCTCCTCGAGGACATCCCAACCGTTGAGGACCTCCCCTTAGATCTGGTCCATTAGGACCTCCTTTCCATGTTGTGGTCCGTTGGATTTCCCATCTACGGCCCGACCTCCCCTCACTCGCGCATGTGCGTTGCTAGGAGGTCCGGGACCTCTGGACCTCTGAGCGCTGCGTGTCGTTGTTCACTGGGAGGTCTCGAGCCGTTAGATCTGTGATCTGTGGCTCATGACCTCCCATGTCCTTATGGGTTTTAGAAATTCGATAAATTCTTCATTATGAACTGAAATAAGGTATAAACTTTAGAATTTCGTATCTTTTTCATTTTAATTCCAAATGAGGTCATTCAAATTGTGTTAGCTCTGTCTTGAACTTGACTTTAATCCAAAAATGATTGTAAGTTGAGTTCAGCTCCAGAGCACAGTTTTGCCATTAGATTTTAAAACTCACTTTAAATATACACTCAAGTTAATGCTTAACTTGTAAAATACATAACTAATGCTCTGTAGATTATTTTTGGGTGAGACCAACTTTGTTGGTTTCCTCTATTAATGAACTCACTGTGAAAATTAGTTTTGAGCATGTTGCTATTAGGAAAATGAGGACTTGTGCATTATAATTTTGTTCAAGTTCTTGTTTTTGAAAAATTATAGAAAGTGCAATATAGCTCCAAATGAGGTGAACTCAATTGTGTTATTCATCTCATGAGGTGCTGGTTTTACAGTAAAAATTTCAGCTTCACTTCTGTTCTAGAAAATGTTGCCTCATAATTAAATTAGTGAATAGTGCAGTTTGGTATTTTAGGGCTGAGCAGAATTGTTTTGCTCATAACTTTTGCATCGAGAATCCAAATCAATTGGTTCTTGTTGAAAAATCCCTAAAATCACTCTCTTGCTGCTGTAGAAAATTCAGAGAATTTGGAGTTCGTTTGCTGTGCTGTCTTTGTTGTTTTTCGTCGTTCTTATCGGTTCTTTATTGCTTTTCCGTTAGGTTTCGACATTTGTGGTGATCCCGAGAGTGACCCTCCACAACAAAGTGACCAGCAACAAGGCAAGCAGTTTGATCATATCCCCTCTAACGTCCCATTACTTTAAAGGTTAATATGTTGTTTTACTTCTATGTATGCATGCTACTTTGTGTTAAATGTCGCTAGCAATCCTATAGTTGCATAATCTGTAGGAGTTGTTTATCCTCTACTACCAATGAGCCTAGGTTATTTGCTGTGATTTGAGCTCGTTGGATGAGCTCTTATCACTTAGTAGTTGCATTCCCTACTGCTTAGACATGCTTAGCTAATCGGTAGTAATGGGCGATCATCGACTTAGTCGATGGTCTTGATCACACAAGGATAATTATTCCTCCTATATGTCCAGCACTTGTGCTTTGATTAATTTGTAAAATCAAAAACTAAAAATAAAGGATTGATTTAGACTTGGGCATATTGGATGGATGGTGCGGTTTTGGAATGTGGTAGTATGCCCGAGTCATTAGGACCGAGTTACTTGCGCCACCGTTACGAGCAATGTTGCGTGCTAACCACACGAGGGGATATGGGACCTCTCTTGACTAAGTACTTTGGGAGGTGTTAATTATGAGCTGGTTGGTGGGTATGTTTTGATAAAATGTGTGTGTGTGGTGTTGGGGCGGAGCATTGGCGCACCGGTTAGGCTGTCTAATGTGTCCTTGTTCCGTGGGTTGCTGCTCGTAATTAGCATCGTCCATTGGAAATGTCTCGTAGGACTTAGCCGTGCTTAAGCATACCTAAGGTAGTGTGCCTAAAGGAAAGGCGATGCGGCGTGTGGGTACATTGGTACACCCTTGCAGGTTAAAACTATTGAATAGCCTCGCCCTAGGTTATGGACACGCCGAAACACCCAGAAGAACTAGACTCAACCATTTAATTAAAACTTGATGGGTTGGTATGAATGGATGTTCATGCTATTGTTGTGGTGACTTGGGTTAGTCACTTCGGGATGTTCTTGTTGTCATTACTATGTTAATATCTCGTTGTTATTTCAACAATTAAAAATGCTTTGTCAAATTGCCTTCAATCTATTATGGTATTGCAAATGAAAATTGCTTTATGTTAAAATGAGTCCAAAGCCTCATCCACTTAAATAAAGCTTGCATATAGCTAAATTATAGTTCTGTTATCTTACGTCGGTCTTGCGAGTACAATAAACAAGTTATTGTACTCATTTACTTTTCTTAACAACTTTGTTGCAGAGGATGAGGTGAGCTCCAAGAGCCTTACTTACGTGCCACGTGTTGCGATTTCTTGACGACTAGCTTGGCGGTCGGTCACGATGCCTAGGGGTTGAGGCACACCGATTGGCTTTGTGTTATAGCCATCTTTATGGCACTTTTGCTTCATTGTTATCTTTGTAGAATTGTTGCTATTTGGCCTAAGGGCCCTCTTTTGTAATAGCTATTCCATATTAATATTAACTTCGGTTTGTTGCTTATGTACTATGTGTTGTATGGAATTGATACATTCTTTTGTTGTGAGGTATGTATCTTGCATTCAGGAAGTATACATCTCTCGAGACCGGGTTTATTTGGTTGATAATACTAGGGTCAATTGGATGACTAAGTATTATGAGCCGAATAAACGTCGGGGTCTCACACTTAAACTTTTAGGAGCAAACCTTTTGAAAACATTTATGGAGATGGATAGTCTGAAACCTTGAGAGAATAACCAAATCCTTGTTTTGCATTTTTTTTAACAGAGAAGGTTAAATGAATGTATGAACAGGAAGGAAAAATCTGTAGAGAATTAAAATGTACTTTGAGCTCGTGGTTTTTCTAATACAAACAAGAGCTAAAAGACTTGGCAGATGCTAAAGCAAATAGATTAGACAATATAATTGTTAACATTTAGCATCTAATCTATAAGGCTTAACATGAATCTTGAGTCAAGAATTAAATTAGTGGTTAGTAAACAACAGTAGACCTTATGCCTTAGTTTCGATTTCAAAAGTTCTTAACCAATTCAAATCAACTCCAATTAAGGTAATTCTTTCATCTAAAATCATTCCTTCATTCTGTTTTAACTTTATAATTTTTTGGAGACTTTTTGGAGTTCTGGTGTTTATTCGATGTTTATGCTTTGTCAGTTCTTACCGTTAGATGACGATGATGCGGGAGTGCAACCAAAATAATCGTGAGAATGTCCAGATTATCAGCAAGCAAAGGCAAGCAGTTTTCCGTTGATGCATGTTGATCCTATTACTTTCAAAAATCTATTATCTTATTTTGCAACTGTATGTATGCATGCTTTATTTGTCAAATTATGTTTGCGATTAGAGGTAGTTAATCCTGTTGCATAAATTCCCTAAAATTGTTCATCCCCTGCCACTAGCCTAGGTTAATAATCCTGCCGGTGAATTAGAGCCCGGTGGATGTTATATGGTTTATTTATGTTTATTCGTTGTCATGCTTAGCAATACTTAGTTTCCGGTAGATTGGGCGGTTATCAACTTGTCGATAACCTTGATCACACAAATCATATTTATTTATGTGATAACCAGCACCTTGTGCTATTATATTTGGAAAAACGAAAAATGAAAATAAAAAATTTTAGACTTGGGCACATTGGTTGGCTGGTGTACTTTTGGGTGTGTGCTTGGTGCCTGAGTCAACAAGGACCGAACATCTCGTTCCACTAAACCAAGCATTATTGCGTGCATCCACATGAGGGACATATGGGACCCCTCTTGACTTAGTACTTTGGCGTGCATTAGTTTCGAGTCGCAGGTGGTGTGTGTGTGTTGTGTTGAAAAAGAAATGTTTTGTGTGTGTTGGGTGTGTGGGGGTGGGGTTCCTGTCTAGGTCCTCCAGCTCGAGGGGGGGGGGCATCGGCAGTTGCTACGGCTGGGCCGATGTCCCGACACAACGTTTGGGTCCTCTGTGGGAGCCCCGTCTGCACACACAAGTGCGGTTCGCGAAGGGTTTCACCCATGCGGGCGACTCGTAGCTAATACACAATATTGGAAAACGTCTCGTAGGACTTAGTCGTGCCGGCATACCTAAGGAAGTGTGCTTAATAGCTTGGCAAAAAGGCAATCTGACTTGTGGGTAAAGTTGTACACCCTGTAGGGTTTAATCTATTCAAATAGCTAAGTCCTTGGTTATGGACATGCTTGGGGAGGTCTTTCGAGAGTTAGACTCAACATTTTGGAATTTAAACTTAAAACCTGATGGGTAGTATTGAGAATGGTTTCTCATGCTATTGTTGTGTGCTGCAGGGGCAACCACTTGTTGGGGATTAGTTGTTGTCTAATATTAATTACTCATTGTTATTTCAAGTATTAAAAACATTTGCTCACTTGCCATTTGAATCTATTACAGTGTATTCAAATTCAAATATTGCTTTGCGCTGAAACTAAACCTTGTGGCCTTCTCCATTGAGTAGAGCTTGCATGCAGCTATGTATAGGTTTATTAATCGTAAGTCTTGCGGAGTACATTCATGTACTCACTGTTTACTTTTATTTACTAATCTGGACAGCAGGTATTGAGATCAATTCGGGTAAGGAAAGATCCGTAGGAAACGTCGATTTGCTAAGGTTTTAACCCCAGTCGGTTGCCCTGCGAGTTATAGCAAGCCATTGGGACTCCATCGATGGTTATTTTAATTTCAGTTTATTGATTATTTTTCGCTGCGTAATTGATATTTTATCTTGCAATATTATGATTACCCGTGTATGGTTTGATACTGTTTGTGAAGGTGTGTGTACCGCTCTTGGGAGGTACATAATACACTGAGAGCGGAAAAATTTAATTTGTGGTGCTAGGACCAATTGGAGGGTTAAGCATTACAAGTTAAATCGCCCGGCGGCTCTCACATTTAAAATTACTAATTTGTGAAACTATACTTGATGCCACTGGCTAGCTAAGCTAGCAGCCTATTAGGCTGGCTAGCCAGCGTTGGATCGAGCTCTTCACAAATATCATCGGAGTGGCGGCCTGTATCTTGTATCAGAGCAATTTACAAATATGGTATTTACCAATACCGTACCGAAATAAATTGGTATTTACTGACAATGAACCGTATTTTTTAAAATACCGTATTTACCGAACTAACAATACTGTATTTACCGTATGTACCGTATTTACCAAAAATACCGAATGAACACCCCTATCAATGGCCACAAAAAAGAATTTGTACCCATTAGTTGCCCTAGGTAAAGGTCCAACTATGTCAATTCTCTATGTCGAAAATGGCCATGACAATGGAATTGTCTGCAATTGATTTGTAGGTTGATGTACTTGTCGAGCATGAAATTGACATTGCTCATAAGTTTTTACAAGATGCATTGCGCCTTGTAGCATGGTTGTCACGGCGTCGCCAAGGCGTCCCGGCGGTGCGGAGTAGACGCCGCAGTCACTCGCCTCGCCTTGGCCATCTCCGACCGCGTCATCGCACCGGCCGCCAGCCCCCAGGTGCTCTATCTCCCTCCTCCTCTCCCTCCCTCCCTGCCCGCCGCCCTCCGGCGTCCCGTCGCCGGATCCGGCCTCTCTTGCTCCGGATCCGGCCTGGACCGAGTCGTCGCCGCCTCCAGGAGGGAGAGGGGGAGGAGGAGCCCGAGCCAGGAGGGAGAGGGGGAGCCTCGCCGCTGCCGGGAGGGAGAGGGAGAGGGGGAGGAGGAGCCCGAGCCAGGAGCCTCACCGCCGCGAGAGGGAGAGGGGGAGGAGGAGCCTGAGCCAGGAGCTCGCCGCCGCGAGAGGGGGAGGGGGAGTGGGAGCCTCGTCCTCACGGGAGTCGGAGAAGCGTTTATCTTGAGGCGTGAGCGAGGCTAAGCGGGGGTCGGGCAGCGGGGCGTGGCGATCCGGGGTAGGGGAGGCGGGGGCGTGGGATCTTCGCTTCAATTTGGTGGTGTTGCTACTTGCTAGTGGTAGAATTATAGTTACTACTTAGCTCGCCTTGCCTCGCCTAGAAGACGACTAGGCGCCCGCCTGGACGATTAGGCGTCCTGGCGCCCCTTAGGCGCCGTGGTCGCCGTGACAACCTTGCCTTGTAGTGCAATGGGCCAATAAAAACCTTAGTGGAAAGCTTTCTCGACCTGTGTTTTATATGAAGCATTTGCTCCACATAAGCCCCTATGTATTTCATGAAGTAATATTTTACCGTTCTCCTGGGAAATACACCGCATTAGAACACTGTGTGCTCCTTTTTTTATAGAGGTCATTGTCGACCAATTTGTACAATCTTGCCATTTGAATTAATTTGTATTTGTCACGTGCATCCTTTGGCATTGTCTCATGCGCTAGATAGGTTTTTAATGGTAGGATCTAATATGCATCATGCTCAAGAACGGTGGCCTCTGAAGTGGTCGATGATACTTCTATTGATGTGCTTATAGAGGATTTAGACAAACATTCAAAGAAAACACCTGTTGGAGCTGGTGATCATGAGGAGCTCTGTTTTGATAATTGGTCCGCTAAAGTATTATCCTTTTGCGGAATATATTGGACTTCAAAGATACTGAAGTATTTTTGCAATTTCCTCACTTCTTCCAGGTAGTGAGCCATTGTCTCAATGGAATATTGAAATTCCTTGCTAACCTGGTTTATGGCTAATAGCGAATCGACCACCGCTAGAAGTCGATGGACACCAAGAGATCTGGCTGCTTAGAGCCCAACTAGAAGACTTTCATACTCTGACATATTATTTGTAGTAGGGAAGTGCAGTTGGATTACGTAATGTAACTGGTCTCCTTGTGGAGTGACCAGTACTATATCAACCCCTGAGCTTTTAAGTTAAAGAGAACCATCAAAGTATAGTGTCTAATGGTCATCTTGGCTAGACTCAATATGTTCCCGTGGTTCATAATTAGTCCATTCAGCAATAAAATCTGTAAAGCCTGAGACTTAATTGTTGTTTGAGCAATAAAATGGATACCATACGATCTAACTTCTACTATCCACTTAGAAATGTGAGAAGCTCACTCTTGATTGTGTAGGACACTTCTCAAGGCAAAGGACGATGGTACCATAATTTTATGCGATTGAAAGTAATGTTGTAGCTTACAGCAAGCCATTAATAGGGCATAAAGTAACTTTTAGCCTTAAGGGTAGCGCTCCTTTGGTCCATGTAGTATTTCACCTACATAGTAAACATGTCGTTTGACCTTATCTCATTATGCGATCAGTACAACACCGAGACCACAGTAGGTGTAGTAGTCAAATATACCAACAAAGATTCTCCTGGATAGGGGTGATACCAATATGGGTAGGCTTGCTAAATAAGTCTTAATATCCTCAAAGGCTTTGTTTGCCTCATCCGACCAATGAAATGTGTCATGTTTTCGAATTACCTTAAAGAAAGGCAATCCACGTTCACCTGATCAAGAAATAAAGCGACTACCATTCGACCAGTTAAACCTTGAACCTCATTCATAGTTGAAGGTGGTCGAAGAGATTCAATGGCGTGAATTTTTTTCAGGATTGACTTCAATGCCTCTAGAATTAATAAGAAAGCCAAGTAATTTACCAAAAGAAACACGAAATGTACAATTTTTTCCTTCAACTTGATTCCTTTATTATTCAAATTGACAAAAGGTTTATACCAAATCAGACAGATGACCAGAGATTTTTTTTTCTCCTTACAACAAGATCGTCTACATATGCTACCAGATTATGCCCTATCTAGTCAACAAATGTCTTCTGCATAAGTTGTTAGTACGTGACACCAGAATTTTTTAGCCCAAACAACATCTTGATGTAGCAGTAGATACCGAAAGGGGTGATGAAGGAAGTCTTCTCTTCATCTTCTCATGCCATGCTTATTTGATGGTAGCTTGAGTAAGCATCCAGAAAACTCATCAATTCACATCCTGCAGTTGAGTTGACCAGTTGGTCAATGCGGGGTAAAGAGAAGTCATTCTTAGGACATGCAGCATTCAAATTAGTAAAGTCAGCGCACATGCGCCACTTACCATTTGCTTTCTTGACCATGACAGGATTCATGAGCCAATCTGGGTGATCAACTTTGCGAATGAAGCCAGCGTCTAAGAGTTTGTCCAACTCTTGCCGAATGGCTTCTTGCCGATCAGGAGCGAATCATCGAAGCTTCTGCTTTACTGGTCATTTGTCAGGCCGTATGGCTAGCCTGTGCTCGATCACCTCCTTTGAGACTCCAGGCACATCAGATGGTTTCCATGCGAACACGTCTACATTTGCCTGGAGGAAGGCAATGAGCTCGAGTTTCTATTTCTCGTTCATTCCTAACCCAATCCGTATTGTCTTGGACTGGTCATCAGAAGTAAGCGGGACTTGCTTCACTTTTTCATTCGGTTGAGGAATTTCCTTCAACCGCTTTGCTTTTGTAGGCTTTTCAGCCTTGTTCGGCTTCTCTGTATAATTAAGATCTCTTAATGGTAATTGATCAACAATATCTAAATATTTTCGATCGCAATTAGGTGCAGTAGAGTGATTACCTTTCATAGAGATGACGCCCATCGGACCAGGAATTTTGATACTTTGGTAGGCATGATGAGTAGCTGCCAGAAACTTTGTCAGTGAAGGTCTACCTAGAATGGCATTATATGCTAACTCAAAGTACAATTTCAAACGTAATTAACTCTGTTCGAAAGTTGCGAGAATCTCCTAAGGTTATTGGTAATACTATCTAACCAATTTCGAACGTAATTAACTCTGTTCGAAAGTTGCGAGAATCTCCTAAAGTTATTGGTAGTACTATCTAACCAATAGGAGTTATTGAGGGACCAATTAACTATCCAAAGAAAGGATTTGTAACTAGTTTTATTCAAGAATGAGGTATTTTCATCTCATCCAAAGCGTTTATGAAAAGCAAATCCAAAGAGCTACCCCCGTATACCAATACTCTTCCTACTTTGCAGTTACTTATTATAGGAGAAACGACTAGCGTAAGCTTACGAGGAGTGGACATACCTTTTGGACAATCATCTTTGTTGAAGGTCAAGACCACGTCCGACCACTTTGGGAAGCTTGTCTTCCCTGGTTGAGTGTCGACGCAGTTGACCTCCCTCTATGTGGATTTGAACTGCCTTTTGGATGGATAGGCAGTAGACCCTCTAAAGATGACATTGACATGGTTTTCAGGCTTTTGATAAGCCATTAGTTCATCTCCGTTAGCATCTTTGTTGTTACTAGGCACACCACCTTCAGGTATTGTAGGCATTGGCCCTTTACCTGAGTAAAAGTCATCCATGTGCTTTTGCCAAGTATGACAGTTGCGCAAGTCATGACCAGGCACACTATGGAGCGGGCACCAGCGGCCATTTCCAACAGTCACACTAGAGCCCTTGGGTAAAGACTGGTCAGTCGGACAACTAGCTCTTTTCCTCCATGTACCCTTGCCTTTATTGTATTTCGGACGCTGCTCTATAGCAATGACCTCCCTTGGTACATGCCTTATTTTATTCTTTTTCTTGGCCTTGCTTTTGTGGTTGTCAGGTCTGGTCGGTTTCTTGAATTCTTTCTTATCAGAACCTTCGATACCTGGCTGCGGTAGTGTATGACCCTTGTCGACTATACGGTTGCACTCCATTACTTCATGACCATCCGTGTAGCGACCAGCCATGTCAAACAACTCTGACACAGTTCTCGGTGGGTTGATGTTTATATCTTCTGTGAATCTTTTGTACCGCACCGCCTGTTTGAACGCGCAAATAATAGAATCATCAGTAATATTTGGAATAGTATTTCATACTTATACAAATCTGTTAACAAATTACTGTATATTTATAACGCCCGACCCGAGGTCACCCGAGAGGTCCCTTGAGACCACCCAGAGGTCCTCCAAGACCTCTCGGAAGGTCCTTCAAGACCACCCGGATGTCCCCAAGGTGGACTCAAGACAACCACGAGATGACCCCAAGTGCCACAGCTCAACCCAGGAGAGGCCGAGAGACAAATCCTGAGGAGGTCGTGAGACCTGAGGTGACCCAAGTCCTCCCATGACCAGTCCCGAGGGAGGTCGTGGAGGGCTGAGATCACCCCTAAGACCTCCCAAGACCAGACCCGAGGGTGGTCGTGGTGGTTAGGGATCACCCCATGGTCCTCTGTGTGAACCGAGTTAGTCCCAAGGATCAACAGCTAACTCTTCACAGCATACAACAGTAGTAACATACATCAAACACAAGCTTTATTAATAACAAAGGAGTTGATTACAATAGGGCTTACAAGCCTACAAACAAAGTACAGTGGAAGGTAAATGAGTAGACCACCCGATACACCACAAGCAATCGGCTGGAGGGCGCATCCTAATCGGCCAAGACCTCTAGGTCTACTGCGAAGACCTCCTCAAGCTTTCTTTCCTGCTCAAAACAGTTATCAAGCAAGAGTGAGCACAACAACCATGCTCGCAAGTTACACCCGTCCAATAACAGAATGATATGTATAAATGGATATATCAAAGGAAGGCATAATATGGTTGATTTGCATAAAGCCAAGTTTATTTCAAATATAAGTACTAAGTTTCAAGGCAGACAACAATAATTAAAATTCATTTTCTAAATCTCAGTTTTCAGTTGGATAACATTCATCACAAGTGATGAATGATACCCTCTTGTCACAAGGCTCCGCCCAAAACCCATTTGGATAGAGATCCAAAACAAGTTTAACAAAACCATTTTAAAGCCAAAACCAACATCTAACTTGGAGCAGCTTTGCCAGCATGTCCTTAACCGCGGACTTGGCTATTCGAATAGATTTTCACTCTGCAGAGGTGTACAGCTTTACCCACATGAGATAATCAACTTATACTGTCCACCCACACACTTTCAAAGGTGTGCGACTAAGAGATTATCACAAGGCCTTTACAATGCATCATTCCACCGCAGTCCCCCCCCCCACGCTAAGGTTTTGCTTCCATTGGATACAAACCCGCTGGAAAAGCCCCCTCTTGCGCCAGGTGGGAATGCATAAAAGTAGGTCATGAGAGACACCCACACATCAACAGGGACAACCGCGATGGAACTTTGCAAATTAGTCGGCCAGGTCCTGCCCATTCAGGATATGTGGTTGCATGGTGTGGCATGGCAAAATACACTCGAAGACCGGTCCTTAACTAACCTGGGCGACTTCCACTGAACCCTGGGCCTCATCCATAGAAATGGATCGATCCCGTGCATAGACATGTACCCATCCAAACAACCAATTCACCCAAGTCTAAATCCATTTTCCTTGTTTTTCTTTGCTTTTCAAAAACATTTGCAAATTACCATGACAACCCAATGTCATGGATTAAAACAATTTAGACAACATTGGTCAGTTGGCAGTAAAACTTCCCAAAACAAGATTTTTAGTCTAAGCATGACTAAGCATACATTTTTCAAGAGATCCTGGTTCACACTATTGCATCAACCAGATTTTGACTAGGGTGACAACAGAGTGGAATCGATGTCAACATGGGCCATACAAAGAATTAGGCATAGCTATGAATTTAAAACATGTATTGAAATACTTAGCATAAATAAGCATGCAATAATTTTGAAACAGAACTTAAATAATTTGAGATACTGGGCGCAACATGGTCAAGAGTGTAACTTGCCTGGACCGAAAGCTTGAGGAACTAATTGGGAGAACTCGGGCTCCCCGAAGAGTCGCAATCTACACGAGACAAAGTAAAATAAAATCAAATAACAGCCAATAAGATCCAAATGAACTCTAAACAACCCAAATAGCAAAGATCAGAACAAGAAAAACTAAGAAGGGGCTCTCTGGAGGAGGTCCAAGAGGTTGAAGGGAGGTCCAACGAGTTGGGGAAGTCCTCAGGAGAGGGTGGTCTTTGCAAAACACCAAAAAGCGCAGCAAAGACCAAGAAGGTGGTCTTTGCAAAAAGGGAGGTCCTGAGAGAGTCCCGAAAGGGCAAAAGGGAGGTCTCAGAGGAGGAGGTCTAGAGGAGGACCCAAGAGGGTTGTCTCTGCAAGAAGACCGAGAGGGCCGTCTTGCAAGAAGGCCAGCAAAGACTGAGATAGTGGTCTTTGCCAAGGGAGATCTTAGAGGAGCTCAAGGGACGTCCTGAGGAGGATGTCCTGAGAAGGTCAAGGAGGTCTTTCAGGAGGTCCTGAGAAGGTCGTCTTTACAAGAAGACCAAGAAGGTCATCTTTGCAAAGAGGAGATCCAAAGGAGGAGGTTCAACAAAGGACATAACTATGCTGCGTGGTCGTAAGAGATATACGACTTCGCAACATGGTCGCACAGAACCAAGAAAGGAACACAACACGGAGGTACTCACCAAGGCCGAGAGGAAGGTAGAAGAGGAGGGGGAGGTCGAGGGCTCGGCGGCGACGGTTGAGGACGGCGCGGCGCTCCGACGGACTCCTTTGGTGGCGAAGTGACGGCGCAAACTCCGGCAAGCTCCTTGTCGACGAGGAGGTGACGTCACTGCCTCACGGACTCCTTGGCGAAGCTTCAAGCACTGAGCAAGATGGAAAAGGGTTAGAGAGCTAAGTGGCCAAAGGTGAGGAAAGGAGAGCAGCTCAGGCTAGCTAGAGCTTCTGTGAGTTTCAAGGCACACGCGTGTCCAAAAGTAGGTGGAGGAAAAGGTGGGAGCAGGTAAAGGAGGCAACAACAGAGGCAAAAAGGGGTACAATAGAAAAGACAACATTTAATGTGCCGCAGCAGCATTTAATGTGCACAGACTTCTGAGGTGGGGAGAAGGAGGGAACGAGTTAAGCTGACAGGTGGGACTAGTCAACTCACGGGCGAGGTGGTCAAACCAATCGGGTGGTCATGACCAAGGGGGAGGTCGTGACCAGCAAAAGTGGTCTTGACCACAAGGCAAAAGGGGAGGTCGCGACTCCAAGGGGAGGTCGCGGCTAAAGGACAAAAAAGGAGGTGGTCGTAGCCTCAAGGGAGGTCGCAGCAAAACGACAAAAGAGAGGGGAGGTCGCAACTCCAAGGGGAGGTCGCGGCTAAACAACAAAAGAGGGGAGGTCGCAGCCTCAAAGGGAGGTTTGGACCATCAGATCCAAAGGAAGGGAGGTCTAGATGGAGGGATTTCAAAGGAAAAAGTATCCAACGGAGGAGATCCACAGAAGATGATCCAAAGGAGGTCTTGATGGTTAGGATGAACTCAAAGAAGATCCTGACGGTCAAGATGGAACCAAAGGAGATCTCGACGGTCAAGACTAACACAGAGAAGGTCTCAACGGTCAAGATGGAACCAAAAGAGATCTCGACGGTCAAGACCAACACAGGGAAGGTCTCAACGGTCAAGATTGAGATCAAAGGAGGTCTTGGCGGTCAGGATGAACCCGAGGAGGTCCTGACGGCCAAGATGAAAGGCAAAGGAGGTCTTGACGGTCAGGACAAACTCAAAGGAGATCCTAACGGTCAAGAGGAGATCAAGGAGGTCTTGGCGGTCAGGATGATCCCGAGGAAGGTCCTGACGGCCAAGATGGAACCAAAGGGAGATGGAGTAACAGAGAGGAAAGGCACGGAGGAGCGGTGCTGCCAGATTACGATCGGGCGGAGTAAAGCGATGAGGATGTTCGGACTAGCCAAAAGTGCCAATAAGATCGGGTCGTCCAATACGGATCAGACGGTCTACACGAGATGAAGGTTTGGAATAAGCGGGAGGTCCAAACGGACGTGAGGGAGGTTCGAGGGAGGTTCAGAGGGACACGAGGAGGTCCAAATGAACCTGGGGAGGTCCAATTGAGCTTGAGAAAATTCAAATGAACACGAGGAGGTTCAAACGAAGGGGAAGTCCAACCCAAATTTGAATCTCGGATTTCAAAGGGCATTTGAAACACGAACCCGAGCTTGGAACACCTCGGGGGTGGTCATGACCCAAAGGAGAGGTCAAACCAAGGGAAGATTCAAACGGAGAAGGAGGTATAGACCACAATGAGGTCTAAACAGAGAAGGTGGTTTAGATCAAGAGGAGGCTTAAAACCCGAAAAGAGATTCAAACCAACAAAGAGGTCTGGACTGAAGAAAATCCAAACAAAAGACACGATGGGAGGTCTAAATCACAAAGAGATTCAAACCAACAAAGAGGAGGTCTAAATACAAGGGTAGTCTAGACACAAAAGAGGTCTAGACACACAGGAGAGTTCCAGACACAAGGAGACCTGGACTCAAGGAGAAGGCCAAACAAGAGGGAGGTCTGGCCACAGAGGAAGTCTGGACACGAGGAGAGATCCAAACTCAAGGAAGTCTGGACAGAAAGAGCAGGGCTAAGAGGAGAGCAGAACTAGAAGAGAAATAGGGAGACAGCTCCAGGGCTCGGACAACTCCAAATAAACCAAGTTTTAGGATTAGTTGAAGTTCGGTTTAGTCATTTTGAATACCCAATTCTGAAAATCTCAGATTAAGCTTTTAGGACTCTCAACAAAACCAAATGGTTCTTTTTATTTTGAAAATTTTCAAAAAGCTCAGAAAAACCAGGGTGTTACAAACCTACCCCCTTAAGGGAATCTCCACCCCGAGATTTGGAGAGGCTAGAGAGAAGAGGTGGGCTACAAGGAGTCTTCAATTGGATTCGTTGCTTGATGGCGAGCTTCACTGTCTACGGTCTCTTCGGACATTTATTGGCATAATGTCCCAACTCTTGGCAACAGAAGCACGCGACACTTGCAGCATGAGAGGGCTTCTTCAGGGGCTGACCTTGAACAGGTAACTTGGAGGTGCAGGGGTTGGTCTTAGAGTTCTTCTCACTAACTTGCACTTGATCTCGCATCTTCCTCTTGTGATCCTTATCATGCTGGTGGCGGGTAGCTAGAAAATTGGGCACCTCGGGATTGGTTCTGTTTCAGCTCAGTCCCTTAGCTCTTTGGGATAACCTGACAGATGAATCCATGGCCTTGTCTGAATTGTCCTGATTAGAGGTGGCTTGATCTCTTGTACTGTGCTGTTGGGTTGCAGTGGTCAATGGTGTCTTCAAACAATCCCTGTCTTCATGACTTGAGCACTTGTTTTCCTTTTGGTGGGATGTCTTAGGTCCTTTTGAACTGCCTTCTGGTGCTGAAGGGACAGTGGCTGAGGGAACACTATTGGCATCCATTTGTTGCATTATCCGTTGCATAAGCTGAGTTTGGATGACCAAGAACTGATTCAAATTCTGAAGGTTAGCCCCAGCCCAAGTCCATCTGGCCTTTTCCTTTCCCAGTCGTAGCCTATTCCCTTCTTCTCTCCTTTCTCTTTTGTTTTCTCCCTCTTACATGTGGACCCGCCCCTATCAGCCTTCTTTTTCATTGCCTGGACTCTACCCAAAAGCAGTGTCCAAGTCACATACGAAGCACAGCCAACCTTCACATGGATACTCCCTCTCCGGTGCATATAAAAGTTGAGCTGCCACGTCATATCGATCGCCTCGCTATCCTCTTCCAAACCCCCGAGTTGGTTTCGCCAGAATCGACTTCGTTTTGCCACAATCTACAAAGAAGTCGTGCGACACCAAAGGTCTTCTCCGCCGCATTCCGCTGCCATCCGACGTCCTTCGGTCGAGCCATCTACACCATCGAGTTCGCCTCAACACGTTCTACGTCGAGCTTCCATCGCCATCGCCTGAAGATCTCCGAGTCGTCGCCGACCTTGTCGAGCCACGACACTGAAACTGTTTCTTCACGTTCCTCATTTTTTTTGGTGAGTTCCTCCAAACTCTGTTTGCGTCATCATGTGTCCCTCATCCTGGTCTATCTTTTCCATCCCTAAATTCCAAGTTTTATCCACCATTTGTCGAGTTCTTCCCTTCCTCTATCCTCTATGTCTGCCTTCCTTCACTGGACGATTGCGCCGCCATCGTTGAGCTCTCGCCTTCATCTTCACCACCATTGGGTTCGCATCGTCGTGTTCTACGCCATGCCCCCTCCCTTTTCCTGGAACATCGCCAGATCTACCTCGTCACCGTTCAAGCCACCGTCACTGCCGCTTTTTCCATCGCCCTCGACCACCGTCGCCACTGTGCGCCATGATCGCTGGCCAAAGCTCTCTATTCTCCTTAGTTAGTTTCTCTTTTCTTTCACTTACACATTGGTCCCACATGTAAGTCATTATTTAATTCTCTCTCTCCTATGCCTTGGTCCCACATGTCAATCTATAACTTCCTCCCTCTTTCCCTTCAAGGTGGACCCCACATGTACGTCCAATTTCTGTTATTTTAATTTCAGCCAAAAATTCCAGAATAATCTTTTCTATTTTTTTCTTTTTGGCAAACCTTCTAAAAGCCCGTTCTTCTGCATACGAACTCCGATTGAGCCCATTCAAATTTATAAATTCATCTAAATTAAAGATCTACCTTCCTGAGATTTTTATTTAATTTGTGGAGTTTGTTATCTCTCTGTTTTGTATTTATTTGGTTATTCTATTTCATTTGCGAGTAGACGTTGATACTTTGGGAGTTTTCGAAGGAGGAGAAATTGATCAAGCTCAAGACCAGTACCAAAACTTATTCCAAAGCAAGTTGTACATTTGACCATGTTGAACCCAGTTTTCCAAAATTACCTTGATTCAATTATTGCATTTTATTTTAAGTATTTATTTAAATGTTTTGAGATTAGTTATACACCATTTGGTTGTATCCAGCTTGCCTATTGTAATATCATGATCTTTTGTCACCCTAGCTTGGTTAATTATTAGTTGGTAATATCATAGCACCAACGTGAGTTGGTTAGTTATGAATAGTTTGCCTAGCCATGCAATGAGTCATTTATCTTATTTGAGTTGCAAATATAATCTTGACTAAGTGATTATGAAACTTATGTAAAATTGTGTGCAGTACGCTGTTACTCGTTGATGCATGTGTTGCACTTAACTAACAGGGTAGGAAAAGATTTAGACTGAGATGAGTGGATAGAACTATGTGATATGGTGGAACTGTGTGATTGGGAAAAAATGAATATGATAGTTGGTAGTAATTGGGCAATCTCGCATTGGTCAATTAAGGACTTAACTTTGTGCAGCATTGCACTGAGCCATAACTGTATGACGGCATGCCTGATGGGATGGGCCTAACTTAGTAAGTTATGAAATTTTGGCATTGACTACTCAGGCATGTAGGATAGACTATGTGCTAGGGTGGAGGTGTGGACTACTCTGAAAGTCACATCGATGGACGGTTCGCCGCTTCCAGGTCCAACGGCATCTGTCGTAACAAAGCGCTGTGGTAGGGTACCTATGCAAAGTGTTGACAATCTATTCGAATAGTCGCGTTCGCGGTCATAGACATGCTCGGGGATTTCACACGAGGGGTAGATTTTTATAACATAATTGGGAAGGGACAACTGTGTGGGATAACTTATGCAGCTATGTGAAAGAAACCAATTAGGCTTAGTGTCTTTGTGAAAACAATTTTTAAACTATTACTGTTTATTTGTTTCGAATTACGCTTTCAATCTATTATTTGTATTCAATTGCAAATGCTGCTTTATTGCAAAATAGCCACGGAAGCCATTTTATTTTGAATAAGCCATCATCTATAATTACATTATGTGTTACAATTTGTTGAGTACTCAGAGTAATCATTCTTGCTACAATCATTCAACTGAAGTGGAGGAATCGTCGTCTGCTTTTGAGGAGAAGCTTTACGAGGATGGTGATCATTAGGTCTTGATCCCAGTCTGTTGCCTATGGCTAGTCGATGGGTATCCGCTGGAGTTGCTTTCATTCCGCTGTTGTTTCTTTATTTAATGTCAGCCCTACGTGGCTTAATAATTGTGAACTCGACCATAAATCAAAACTGCTATTTATTTAATCAAATTAATCATTTATTCTTATATTCATCTTGTGTGGAATGATATTAATCTATGTTGACACTGTGTACACTAGATTGATCCTGGACTGATATTCATCTATGTTGACACGTGTGCACTAGCTTGATCCTGGACTAGTGCATTATACACAGAGGCTCCAGAATTGCATTTTTAGGTCTTGGTAGTTTGCCATTATCTTTTTTCGCCGCTCGCATCTTAGACAGCGGTAGTGTAGATCTGAAGGAATTCTAAGAGATTTTGTGTTCCATCGAAGCTCTCCAAATGCCCCTGGCTTGAACTTTTCATGCCAGTCGACATCTCTTAGCCCGAGTGAGAAAGCCTTGCACCCTGTGTATGTCCCCAATCATGGTCAGACATTATGGCCCTCATCATAATTTTTAGGAGAAAAAGGCCTTCTGTGACCATGATTAGAGCGCTCACCTAGGCCTAATCTGTCAAATGCATTCTACCCAGGCAGATCATCTTCTTGACGAAGTTTACTGCCAGGACGAGGATGCCTAGAAACAGAGTGGTTTGCTCTAGAACTGCTTTAAGATCTCAACGATTGTGAAAGGCTCTGCACTTCTGCAGTAGCCTCTTGTAAGCCGACAGCCAATGAACTAATGAACAAAAGGTCATGCTTATCGTTTTGTCCTATCTGGTGGTTAGCAATGGCACTTGAAAGTATATGCACCATGTCGACGAGAGTTTCTGCCTGTGAAGGTGATGGTACAACATTTAAATCTCTTACCGTCGTCCTCGGGACGACTTGGGGCATGGTTAGCCTCCTAGATGCCCCCAACGCGTAGTCATGGTACTAGTGATGGGTCTCCTCCATTGCCTTCGCTAAACAAGAAGTTGATTGCATTGCTGTCGCACCAAATGTTCGGCCTACTCCTGGGCCTCACGTTGTTCACGTATCGCCCGTTGCTCATTAGTCTCACCAGTGCTGACAAATGCACATTCACGAAACTCATAGCAGATAGAGTGTGAGAACATCCCATCCTCATCAGAGGAGGGGTAGTAATTGAGGCCTCAGAGTAGATGGAGTAGATTCTGGAGACTACTCCATCGCCTCAACATAATCTTCGCCATCGAGATCATCATGAATCACCACAGTAACAACATCGTGGTGACTTGTCTCTCCAGATGAGAAAGAAATTGGAACATAGCCGCCCTCGGAGTTGCTTGAGGGTGGACCTGATGTCCCCACCACCTCACTACCGACTCTTTTCCTTACCCCCGGCCTCTCACTTCATTTCATTCTTCCTCTGTACCCTCGCTTGAATAAATACACCCGATCATCCTGACTTTCCCAAATGCCCACCATCGGCCCTATCCTTTCCGGGTCTTGATTTGTTGTGTCGTTTTAGTCATAGTGGTCGACGGGGAAGAAAGAAATGAATAAATGTCCTTTTGGGAAAATGTAGAATAATACACCTATCGAGACGAAAGTCAAAGGTGAGTATCGTAGGTGTACGTATCGAACACGGGTTGGGTTGAAGGCGGCGAAGATTCTCCTCTGGAACGTACTCGATGTAAAAGTCGCATTTACATGCCTCCTAAGGGACATAGTTCTCAAATGTGAGGTGGGCATAGTCGGCAAGATCGAAGGAGTTATCTGTGTCCATTGGTGAGGACGTAAGATCATCACAACGATGATCTCCGCGTTGATGGTGCCCTCCTTCTAGCTCCGACTATCGACAATCGGAATACGGGGTTCCCTATCGAGCTTATCCAGGAAAATGATATGAGAACACTATCAAAATGAAGACCCTTTATTTTTGTGGACACACTGAGTATATGTATGATAATACGATGGGAATGTTACAGAATTGATCGAATGATCGTATGATCGTATGAAGTCGTTATGAATGTTGATAGTGATTTTGAATCTATATTATTACAGAGTACGTGGGTTATCCCCTTCATAACTATTGAAGGGGGTGGAATTTAATGTTGCTAAAGATGCCTCTAATTTTTACGCACGTTCATCTGTTGAGTCTTGAACCGTCACGTCTTTTAGCCAACTGCCGTAAGTTGCCAGATGCGCCAATAACCGCTCTCACGTTAGTCACGTGGGAAACTGTCTTGTCTTCCGACCAGTTCGCTGGTCAGGGATTGACCAAAACCGTATAGCAGGTCGGATGGTGTCCATAGCTCGTCATCTCATAACTCAAAGTGGTCGTTGATCAGTTTGGCGGTAATAAAGGGTATTAGACTTTCTTTAAGTACTGGTTGTAGCTTCATAATCATTGTAGAGTTAATCTATGATACGTGAGTCTAATTTGACAGAGACTCTGACTTTGACAAAAAATATTGATATGGATCATCGTCATTAAAGTATGGAGTAAATTTAATTTCCATCGAAAAAAAAGTATGGAGTAAATTAAACCTTCGTGAGGCAGTGTACCCAACAGATCGGCCGGACGGCAGTGCCAAATTTAAGGGTGTCCTAGGGTTAGGTAGATGCCCAAGATGAATAGAAAATTGGCTAATTTAATTGGGGAAGATAAAAGTTGGAATGATATATATGAACAAACAGACTATAGGTTACCACATGCTTGTCAAAGTAAAACTTTCAGAGCTAGAGGTTTCACAGAGAAAGGCTATAATAGGTTGAGGGGCTCATGGTATCATGTGTACCATATAAGTTCGCAACATATGACATGTCACATGTGAGAAACTTTTGTATGCATAGTTTGTTTCTTAGCTTGTTACTAAGAGAAGAGAAAGTACTCAATCTAATGAAAAGAAACAAGTCTTTCAATAGATTATTTCTTGAGCTTGTATCTAAGACTTTAATTGCTACAAGTGTGCATGATTCTTGATGATCAATAATGAAGTACAACTTTGTGGCCTACATGTTTTGGCTCATTTATCGTATCAATAATGAAATCGGGTTGCACAAGTGATCCGGTGGATATTTTGCTTGGAGACAGTGGGACCCACAAAACGCGTTTGTAAGTAACATGTAAGTCTCCAATAGAGTATTTGGTGGTTTCTTGAGTCTTGGTATTAATATTTTGCTGGTTTATTCATCTAGAAACAACTTCACCTTCTCTCCTCCACATCACTTAAATGCTGATGTGGCAACCCCTTAGTAACAAGTGACGTAAACTGTTGTAGATACTCTGACACCGTAGTTACCTAAATCTCACCAATCACCAAAGTTCGTGTATGCTAGTGTGATATGCTAAGTCAGAAAATAGGAGAGGAAAACTAGGAATTCAACATGCATGCATAGGTGAAAAACATATTTGCTTTTTCTAAGTTAATTTTTGTGATAATTGGATTTGTATGGAAAATGATGTGCCATATGATTGGATATTGATCCAATGGACAAACAGACAAGTACGGCCATTTCCAAGTTGCATTTTATGAATGTCATTTCCCTTTTTTTAACATGACACACATTGCACGTTTGAGTAGAATGGTTTTTGGCCCTTTAATCTTCCCATACATTGGTCAAAGCAAGATTTTCAGACCAGTGCAACTTAAGACAGTGATATCCATCTCATTTTGTATTTTTGTCCAGATGCCTGTGCAGAATCAGGCAGTCAGCTAGCTGGTGTAGGCGAATCTTAGCAGCAACATCACGTCTAATACTAAATACTAATGTGTTATTTACAGACAAGATTAGCTAGGTCGCTATGCTAGCTACAAGAGCATTTGTCTTGTAGCTTAGAATGCAATTTTGGTTCAACGACGTCGTAACAATCTTCTTAGATAGAACAAATTATGTCTTCTTCACGTGTTTTTTTTTTCTTTTTTGGTTGACAAAAGCATATCATGTCCATTGTTTTGTTGAAGTTATATCGTGACAGAGCGCTAAGTAAGAAATGCAGTCCAATTTTCTGGTGTGAATCGAACTAAGGATCTACCGAGTAACGGCGAGCTATCGTATTTGGGTTTTTTTACCTGTTAGACTGGTGGATATTTGGTTCATAGCCAGCTTTGCTAGATACAAAGTTAGACAAAATATAGCTGCTTGTACTTTTCTTGGTACTCAAATTGGTCGCCACAACTTAAGCATAGGCCCTCTGAAAAAAGCGTAGGCAATATTAAGTCTACGACAGGTGGGCCATGAAGCTAAGAAAGTTTTATGGCAAGTGGTAACCAATGAACACTTACCTAAGATAAGTGTAGCCGCCTAAGGTTATAGGACTTACGAGTGGCAAAGTTAAGCCGTATATCAATTAGGTTACATTGATCCCCATATGATCTTGCTGTGGTGAGTTAATCGGATCAAACGGCCTCCAAATCAAACATCGAGCACATGGAATCGACTCCCTGGAGGGCCCAGGCAGAGTACCATGAGCATGCGATGCAAATCATGCAACCTTGCAGGATATGGAGGAGACATGCATGATGAATTGAGCTCATCTAGTCAGTCTAAAGGCATCTCACATCACATGCACCCCTTTACAACACTTGGTTCCTGCCTCTAGCCCAACCACTTTACCCAACGTTTTTTCATGTGATCTGCCTATTTCCTGGAGCTGGTCGACATTTTCTGGGGAGTTTGTTGTTTTTTTTTCTCTTCATTCACCTTGACATGATGCATCCATTGAGCTATAGTCTGACAATGTGAGTATGTGACACATGCAGATAGTTAAAGTTAAGTACTCCTAAACAGACACATGATTTCTTTTGAACAACTACAGAAAAGAGGTTAAATTGACAGGGTAAGAAAGGGCAAACCTACTCATACCTCAACACTCAGCTCATGTGATGGATTAACCAATTAAGGCTCCGTTTGGAATGCAGTGATTTCACAGAAACAATTCGATTCCCGTGGGAAGCAGGAAAAAAATCGCACATTCTAAACATGGCCTAAGCGCATGCAATGAGGATGTAAATAGCACTTTCGTGTTGATTCCTCTGGCTGAAACTCTGAAACTATCATGACAAGGCGGCGACCACAAGCCATAATCATGCACCCCATTCATAACAGCAGTTTTATAAGAACCTATTTGGGCAGCCAGAGGACTTAAGTATTCAGCTTAATCTGCATGTCATTCCCTACCTGAACGAGCAGGACAAGATGTCCTTGACTCAAAGTCTTAGCAAGGAAGAACCGAGAGAGGCTGTCTTTTCCAATAAGAAAAATAAAGCCCCTGAATCAGATGGATTTTCAGCAGAATTTTATCAGAGATTCTGGCCTTTGGTCAAGGCTAATCTCAAAGAGGTGTTGGATGACTTTTTGCTTGGAAAGTTGGATATTTCCATAACCATGGCATGATCTCTTTGATCCCAAAAGAGAAGAATGTAGATAGAATTCAGAACTTTAGGCCTCTTTGTCTGTTGAATGTTAGTTATAAAATACTAACCAAAATCTTAGCAGCTAGGCTAGCCAGAGTGATAGACAATGTGATCCTCCCAGCTCAAACAGCTTTTCTTAAGGGCAGATTTATCATGGAAGGGGTGGTAACTTTGCATGAAACCCTACACAAACTCCATAGAAAGAAAAAGTCAGGGCTTCTGTTCAAAGTTGACTTTGAAAAAGCTTATGATAAAGTGAAGTGGCCTTTCCTTTTTAGGACCCTCAATTTGAAAGGTTTTCCATCTTAGTGGACTGATTGGATATTAAAAGTAGTTACTGGTGGGAGAGTTTGTGTTAAAGTCAATAATAATCTGGGTCATTTCTTTAGAACCTACAAAGGTCTCAGGCAGGGTGATCCTCTTTCACCTCTGCTGTTTAATCTAGTGGGGGACATCTTAGCTCTCTTAGTTAAGAGAGCGTAAGAGTTGGGCTTGATTAAAGGGTTGAACTCGCACTTAGTTGAGGGTGGTCTAGCAATATTGCAATATGCAGATGACACTATTTTCTTTGTCTAGGATGATCTAGAGAGCGCGAGAAATTTGAAGTTTATCCTTTGTCTTTTCGAGCAGGTCTCAGGCCTGAAAATTAACTTTCATAAAAGTGAATTATTCTGCTTCGGATCAGCAGGAATGAGACAGAAAGTTTATGAGGAAATCCTCACATGTAAGGTGGGGGATTTACCTTTTAAATACCTGGGCATCCTGTTGATAGGAAGAAAGACAAAAATTCGGATTGGAAAAGGATAGAGGATAAACTGGAACATAAACTAAGCTGTTGGCAGGGGAAGCTTTTATCAATAGGGGGGAGGTTAGTGTTAGTAAACTCCTCTCTTACCAGTCTACCTTTGTATATGATGTCCCTTTACAAGCTCCCTGTGAGGGTTCGGAAAAGATTGGACCTCTTTAGGTCCAGATTCTTATGGAAGTCAGATGAAGGTAGAAAAAAAACCATTTGGTTCGTTGGCCGGTGGTATGTCTACCTAAAGACCAGAGGGAATTGGGCATTCTAGATCTGGGCGACATGAACTCAGCCCTACTGGGTAAATGGTTATGGAGGTTGGAGAATGAGGAGGGTCAGTGGCAAAACCTGATTAGAAGAAAATACCTTAGTAAGAATACGCTGGCTCAAGTGACTCCTAACGTGGGGGATTCCTGGTTCTAGAAAGGTGTTTTAGGGGTGCGGGATACCTTTTTGTCTTGCTGCAAGAGAAAACTGGGAGATGGTACTAGAACCAGATTTTGGGAAGATCGGTGGTTTGGGGATGTACCCTTCTCAGTTAAGTATGCAAGGCTTTACAGTATTACCACGTCCAAAAATATCTCAGTAGCAAAGGCCCTTGAGCATGAGTGTTCAAACATCAAATTCAGAAGGTCGGTGTGTGGAGAAGGGCTTGTTCTGTGGAATAGGCTTCTTGCAGATTGCAATGGTGTAATACCGAAGGAGGAAAATGATTCGTAGGTGTGGATGCTGTCCCCTTCGGGGACCTTTTCGGTCAAATCCTTTTACAATATTCTGAGGATGCAGAGTACTGCCTTTCCACATAAATTCATCTGGGATGTGAAACTACTCCTAAGGCTCAAAATTTTCCTTTGGTTAGTGATGAAGCGAAGCATTTTGACCAAGGATAATCTTGGCCACAGGGGTTGGGTGGGTGACAAAAAATGCATGATGTGTGGGGCAATGGAAAGCATTGATTATTTGTTTTTGCAGTGTCCTTTGGCAAGATATATTTGGAATATCATGAGTTGTACCTTTGGCCTGCCTAGCCCCCCAAACGATACTGCCCATTTATTCTCTTTATGGGTAGGGAGTTTTGCTAGGAATGTTAGGAAGCTCGTGTTGGTTGGCATTTCAGCCATTCTGTGGAGCATCTGGAAAGTACACAACTTCGCATGTTTTCAGAAAAAATAGCCTATGGAACCTATCTCAGTGATTCATATTATTTGCCATTGGATTGACTTCTGGTTGACTTTATAGAAGGAGGAAGGACAGGAGGTGCTCCTCAAGGGCGCTAGAGCAATTGGAAAGGTTGCTACTGAAGTCTTTGGTGCTAAGAGCAGTTGGACGCCTTGGATCAACAGAATAGCTCCTGGTAGTGGATATGATTTTCTCTTGGTTTGAAGGCTGTCTATAACTTGTATTTTGCTCTTAGTCTCCAAGATGCTTCTCCTTCTAAAAGTCTTTTGTATATATCTCTGCTGTACTTTGGATATATCTTTGCTATACTTTGGATCTTGTAGTTTGGTTTCCTTTAAATAGAAATGGGGTGCAAACCTTTTATCAAAATAAAAAAACAGGCACTAAAGAAGAGAGAGGGAGAGAGACACAGAGAAGTGAAAGACAGAGAAGAAGAAAGAAAAAAAGATCTTAAACAAGGAATTCTCCTTTAAAAAACTTGAAGAAAATAAACTATTTGAATTTGTTTTCCTAACCGCCAATAAGCCAATGCCACTCACACACACTCAAACTACCCGGTCCATATAAGAAGAAGAGAGAAAAGGGCATGGATTAGAATAAACAACACCAAAAGTTGGACGGATCGATGAGGGGATCAAAGCAAAAGGCAGCAAATAATCAAGAAAAAAAAACGGCAATGAGCTAGCATTTGACCTTGATTCTTGATCCATTGCTTCCAGCCCCAGGAGAAAGAAAATGCCCTGTTCCACCACCTCGCGCCGCTCGCGCGCATTTGATAGATTTGTTTAATTCTGCCTGCCTCGCCACACCGCGCGCACATCGCGCTTTGCTGTGCACTACTGGAAAGATGACCACTGTGGGGACTCCCTCTCCTTCTCTGAGCCATGAGTGATGCGCCTTTTATCCCTTCTTCCACCGTATCGCGTCTCTTTCCACTCCCTCCCATGCTCTGGTTGCTTCTTGTTTCGAGAGTAGGAGTAGAAGAAGGCCACCCGGTGTTCTTGTTGGATAGGGAGCAGCAGCAGCGGAGATGGCGAAGGAGACGGAGTACTACGACGTGCTCGGCGTCTGCCCCGCCGCCTCCGACGACGAGATCCGCAAGGCCTACTACATCAAGGTAGGCCCCCGCCTTTCTTGTCCTTGCGTCGATCAGCTTCTTGGCTTTTTTGAGATTGGGAACGTTTCATCGAACTGATCTAGTCATTTGGATTTCACTTATTATTTCTTCAGGCAAGGCAGGTGCATCCTGACAAGAACCCCAATGATCCGCAAGCGGCCGAGAAGTTTCAGGTTCTTACTACGATTGAAATCGATATACATATATAACATATTGATGTCGAATGATTTGACGTAGTGTATGTGAGCAGCTGAACTTCTTTGTGGATTTGTAGGCTCTTGGAGAGGCCTACCAGGTCCTGAGTGACCCTCTGCAGAGGAAGGCCTACGATGGCTATGGCAAAACCAGCATATCCAGGTGCCCAGTTGATCTGAGATGACATAACTCGTCAGCAAATCAAGCTTCACTCTGACAAGTGAACAATTATTTTCTAGGGAGAACATGCTAGATGGTACCGTGGTGTTCACCCTTCTTTTCGGAAGCGAGCTGTTCGAGGACTACATTGGCCATCTTGCAATGGCAACAATGGCTTCCTCCGAGTTGACAAGCGAGAACGACAACCCCGAAAAGCTTCAGGATAGGCTCAAGGTCAGTGGACTGAACAGGCAGGCACTCATGAATCATGATGGATGCCCATTGCCCAGCACCAACCTGGTGTTTTCTTTTCAGATGGAATATTTGTAGTGATGATACTGTGCTACTTGCAAATTTTGATGTAAACGCTTTTGGTTCCACTCTATTTTGTTGTGATGAAGGGTGTGCAAAGGGAAAGGGAGGAAAAGCTAGCTAGGTTCCTCAAGGAGTTCCTCTCGCAGTATGTTCGCGGCGACAAAGAAGGGCTCGCTAACCGTGCGGAATCTGAGGCGAAGAGGCTCTCCAGCACTCGTCAGTCTGATCTCTACAACTCACTTCTATCTACCTGTCATCTAAAAAGCTTTCATTTAACTGTCGTCAAGTGCCATTGACAGCATCTGGACTAGACATTCTTCGCACCATCGGATACGTGTACTCCCGACAAGCTGCAAAGGAGCTTGGCAAGAAGGCCATGTACCTAGGGGTTCCATTCCTGGCAGAGTGGGTGAGGAACAAGGGCCACCTGTGGAAGTCACAAATCACAGCAGCGAAAGGTGAAAACTTCGCAAAGCAGGTTTTGTCGTAATCATTATAATTGCTGACTGATTAGGGGGCAAAAAGAACAATGCAGGAGCACTGCAGCTTCTGCAGCTGCAAGAGGAGGCCTGCCGGCAGAGTGGCAAGGACGGCTGCGCCACCGAGAGGGACGTCGACTTGCATATGGGGATGAACAAGGACCTGATGATGAGCTCACTCCGGAAGCTGAATGTTGTGGATATCGAAGTGACCCTTCTGCATGTTTGTGAAATGGTATGTGTTTTGAGATATCTTGTCCAGTCGTATCTTCAAGATTAATCTGTTGAAGTGATTAGGACATCAAACTGATTTGGAAAGTTATGACTTCTTAGGTGCTGCATGAAAACAATGTCAAGAAAGAGGATCTCAAGGCCCGTGCAATGGCATTAAAAATTCTGGGGAAAATATTTCAGGTACAGCACTTGACCTTTTCTTTAGGACAGTTCATGTTGTTACATAATGTAGTTGGTGAGTTAGTATTAGAGTTTAATCTGAGCCCGGATCGTGTGTGAGTCGAGAGTCTAATAAAGAGTTGTGTTAGAGCCAGATTCTAATGTTTGACACTATAAATAAAGCAAAATTGGCTAAGGGACAATAAAATTTTGTGACATTTACTTTAGGACATTGGTTTTTTATGTCTTTACTGGAAGACACTAAACTTTAATAGCTCTTTGCTGGTAGACATTAGGCCCATTAAAATATTATTTTGCTGAGAGAGGACCGAGAAGATAGGTGAAAAGTCTCACATGTCCTCTTGGCCCCACTCTCAGCCTCATCTACTCTCTCATTTCATCTCTTGCTCTCCTTGTGGGAATAAATCTAAGTCTAAGCAACATTAGTGACATTAATCCTAGCTCACTGATGAACACCTATTACAGTCGTTAGAGCGGAAGCGTCAATAGACATACCCGAACCTGAGGAAGTCATTGTAGTTGTAGATCGGTTGATGTAGAGCAGTGCAGAGCCGGGGACGATGGTGCGGACGAGGGCGACGGTGACGGCGGCTTGAGGGTGATGACGGCTTTCGGCTTCCGGTCTTCGTCCACCTCAGTGCTCAAAAGAGATCGGATCTGTGTGGAATATGGTTGCCTAGAACAACTCGCGTAGCTAGGCCTGCCAAGTCCCCTCAGTATTTATCTAGCGCTGGGTGTCCGGGACCGAAACCAAATGAGTCGGTTGCGCCCCCGATCAGGGCGCGCGAGTGGGAGCGTGACCCCCGTGAATCTCAGAGGTGGTTAGCCGAGATCAACCCAACATTCTCCCCTTTGATCGTAAGGCTAACATCATAAGCCCATTCTCAATAAAACAGCATACCAAGGTAATGCGTTGCATGACCAATGAAGTGTCATACAACCACAGTACCTATAGTGTACTATCCATCTTGAAATGGATATTCATTATACTTTATGGGAGTTGGTTTGCTTTAAGGTCCTTTTTATCCAGAATCAGAGGCTTTCCAATAAACCCATGCCGCCAACATGATCACGAAAGATATTGAGTGGTAAGCCTTTAGTAAGCGGATCCGCAAGCATTGACTTAGTACTAATATGCTTGATACTAATGGTTTGATCCTGGATTCTGTCTTTCACAACATGATACTTAATGTCAATGTGTTTGGCAGCACCACTTGACTTGTTGTTACTCGCATAAAAGACTGCAGGTTCGTTATCGCAGTATAAGGTGAGTGGTTTAGAGATGCTGTCTACCACTCTAAGTCTCGGGATAAAGTTCTTAAGCCATACAGCCTGCCCGGTAGCCTCATAACATGCCACAAACTCAGCTTGTATCGTTGAAGATGCCGTAAGGGTTTGTTTTGAGCTTTTCCACGAGATAGCTCCCTCAGCGAGTGTGAAGATATAACCTGACGTGGATTTCTTAGTATCAACACATCCCGTAAAATCTGAATCTGAATAACCAACAACCTCAAGGTTGTCAGAATTCTTATATGTGAGCATGAAATGCTTAGTAGCTTGCATATAGTGCAAGACTTTCTTATGACCTTCGATTAGTGCGGTCTGGATTTGGTGATATCGCCAAGCATCCGGTTACAAAAGCTAAATCGTAGCGTACATACTTGAGCATACATAATGCTTCCGGCAATTTGAAGCATAAGGAACCGACTTCATCGATCGGTTTCATATTGGTTCTTTGGACATTGAAATGTCCCAAACTTATCGCCCTTAACAATAGGAGCAAAGAGCGAGCACTTATGCATATTATATCTCTTTAGTACCTGTCAATGTATGCCTTCGAGATAAACCTAATACTCCTTTGGACCTATCTCGGTGAATTTCAATGCCAAGAACGTAAGAGGCATCACCAAGATCCTTCATATCAAAATTAGATGAAAGAAATCTCTTGGTCTCATAAAGCATATCTTTATCATTGCTAGCCAATAAGATGTCATCCACATAAAGAACTAAGATGGTGAATTTACTCCCTTGAACTTAACATATATGCGATTATCAACTTCATTTTCCTTAAACCCAAAATTCCTTATGACCTTATCGAATTTGAGGTACCATTGCCTTGACGCTTGCTTTAAGCCATAAATTGATTTCTTAAGTCGACATCCCATATGCTCCTTGCCTTCCACGACAAAACCTTAGGTTGAGCCATGAAAACGTTTTCTTGCAAGTCGCCATTAAGGAATCTTGTCTTAACATCCATCGATGTAGCTCTAAATCATAATGACCTACAAGTGCCATAACAATTTGAATGAATCTTTAGTTGAGACAGGAGAAAAGGTGTCATTATAGTCAATCCTCTCTTTGTGAGAAGCCTTTTGCTACAAGCCTTGCTTTGAACCTTCGATATTTCCTTAGAATCATGCTTGGTTTTGTAGACCCATTTACTGACCCTCTTGTTTTGACTCGTCAGAATTTCTACTAAGTCCCATACATCATTAGTGCTCATAGATTTTAGTTCATCCTTCATGGCATCAAGCCACTTAGAAGAATGTTCACTTATCATGGCCTCCTTATAAGAGGTGGGATCTTCTACCTTCCCTATATCATTAATATCCTCATTCATATAAACAACATAATCATTTGGGATGACAAATCTTCTCTCCATTGTGATCTTCTAACAGGTTCAATGACTATTGCGAGGGCTGCCGAGGCTCATCATTAGGTACGACATTAGGAATTTCAGAGACCTCAACATGGGTGCGACAAAGATTTTGTCTTTGGAGGTGCAACCACCGAGGCATGAGAATAAAGGTCTCAGGATAAGCGGTGAAGGAACATAAACCCGCTTCTCTTCAAGATCTATTTTCCTGGGCTCCGGGTCCTCGTCATTCTCTAAGAACACAGCGTGTCTTGTTTATACAAACTTAGTTATCCTATCAGGACAGTAAAATCGATACCCTTTGGATCTTTCAGGGTACCCAATAAAATGGCAACTTATTGTCTTAGGATCTAATTTCCCAATATGTGGATTAAATATCTTAGCTTTAGCACGACAACCCCACACTCGTAAATATTTTAAACTTGGTTTCCTCCCAGTCCATAATTCATAAGGTGTCTTACGTACTGATTTACTGGGAACCCGATTAAGAATATGTGCGGCCGTCTTTAATGCTTCCATCCACAAACCAGTTTGCAAAGTAGAATAGCTAAGCATGCTCCGTACCATATCCATAAGTGTACGGTTGCGTCGCTCAGCTACCCCATTCTGCTGAGGTTCACCTGGTGTAGAATATTGGGCAACAATGCCATTTTCTGAAGGAACTTAGCGAAAGGGCGAGAATTTGCCCATAAGGGCATGTCTCCGTAATATTCTCCCCACGGTCCGATCTTACCACTTTAATTCTTAGGTTGTGCTGATTTTCAACTTGACCTTAAATATCTTGAATTTGTCAAGTGACTCAGATCGGTCTTTAATGGGAAAGATATAACCATAACGGAGAAATCATCGATGAATGTGATGAATGAATCAAAACCATCCACCGATGTCACAGAAAAGGATCACAAATATCGGTATGAATTAATTATAATAGTCTTGTCTTTGCGAGTGGCTCCCTTCTTTATTTGCTTTACATATTTTCCTTTAATGCAATCAATGCAATGGTGCGAGTTAGAGAAATCTAATGGGTGGAGAATCTCTTCCTTAATGAGGCGCTCCATTCTCCCCTCGAAATGTGGCCTAAACGACATGCCACAGTTTCGAAGAAGTCTCATCATTATTTTTACGCTTAGCATCACACACATTCAAAGATATATGAGATTCATTAAGGGAAAGCATATAGAGCTTGTCTTGTCTAAAAGCAAGACCAACATTATTTGAATTAAATGCAATGATGCACTTATTGTTACCAAAATTACATTTAAAACCATCATCGTCCAATAAAGAAACTGAAATCAAATTCCTCCTTATGGAAGGAACATAAACTACATTATTAAGACGAAGTATGAAGCCGCTATCTAAAACTAATGAAACAGATCCAACTGATTCAACTTCAGCTTCTTTTCCATCCGCGACTCTAAGACTTCGCTCCCCTTTCTTAGTGTTCTCGCGGTATGGAATCCTCAGAAGAGTTGGTAACGTGTGCAGCTTGCACCCGAGTCAATCCACCAAGATTTAAGGAGAAATCAGCATAAAGAGTTTACGTGAGACCGACATTTATTAGGCTCATAATACTTAGTCATCCAATTGACCCTAGTATTATCAACCAAATAAACCGGTCTCGAGAAATGTATACTCCCGAATGCAAGATACATACCTCACAACAAAAGAGTATATCAATTCCATACAACACATAGTACATAAGCAACAAACCGAAGTTAATATTAAAAATGGAATAGCTATTACAAAGAGAGGCCCTTAGGCCAAAAAGCAACAAATAAAAAGATAACAATGAAGCAAAAGTGCCATAAAGATGGCTATAACACAAAGCCAATCGGTGTGCCTTAACCCTAGGCATCGACCGACCGCCAAGCTAGTCGTCAAGAAACAAACAACACGTGGCACGTAAGTAAGGCTCTTGGAGCTCACCTCCGATCTCTGCAACAAATTTGTTAAGCAAAGCAAATGAGTACAATAACTTGTTTATTGTACTCGCAAGACCGACGTGTAAGATAACAGTAACTATAATTTAGCTACATGCAAGCTTTAATTAAGTGGATGGAGCTTTGGACTTACATTTTCGCACAAAGCAAGTTTCATTTGCAATAACATAATAGATTGAAGGCAATTTGATAAAGCATTTTTAATTGTTGAAATACAACGCGATAATAACATAATAACAACAACAAGAACAAACACGAAGTGACTAACCCTTAGTCACCACAACAATAGCATGAACTCCCCGTTCATACCAACCCATCAAGTTTTAATTAAAAGGTTGAGACTAGTCTTGAACGACCTTACCAAGCATGTCCATAACCTAGGACGAGGCTATTCGAATAGTTTTATCCCTGCAGGGGTGTACCAATGTACCCACACGTCCAGACCGCCTTTCCTTTAGGCACACGACCTTTGGTGTGCCGGCACGGCTAAGTCCTACGAGACATTTCCAATGGACGATGCTAATTACGAGCCGCAACCCACGGGACAAGACACATTAGACAGCCCTAACCGGTCCGCCAATGCTCCCTCCCAACACCACACACACAGATTTTATTAAAACATACCCACCAACCAGCTCATAATTAACACCTCCCAAAGTACTTAGTCAAGAGAGGTCCCATATCCCCTCGTGTGGTTAGCACATAAAAGCGCTTGGCTTAGTGACCCAAGTACTCGGTCCTTAGGGACCCGGGCATACCACCACATTCCAAGAACCGCACCATCCATCCAATATGCCCAAGTCTAAATCGACATTTTATTTTCAGTTTTGATTTTACAATTAATCAAAGCACAAGTGCTGGACATATAGGAGGAATAATTATACTTGTGTGATCAAGACCATCGACTATGTCGATGATCGCCCATTACTACCGATAGCTAAGCATGTCTAAGCAGTTTTAAACGCAACTACTAAGTGATAAGAGCTCATCCAACGAGCTCAAACCACAGCGAATAACCTAGGCTCATTGGTAGTAGAGGATAACAATTCCTACAGATTATGCAACTATAGGAAAGCTAGCGACATTTAACACAAAGTAGCATGCATACATAGAAGTAAAACAAAGTAGTAAGCTTTAAAGTAATGGGACATGATGGAAATGGTCAAACTGCTTGCCTTGTTGCTGGTCACTTTGTTGCGGAGGGTCGCTTATGGATCACCACAAATGTCGAAACCTAACGGAAAAACGATAAAGAACCGATAAGAACGACGAAAAACAACAAGACAGCACAGCAAACGAACTCCAAATTCTCTGATATTTCTACAGCAGTAAGAGGGTGATTTTTAGGGAATTTAGCAACAAGAACCAATGGATTTGGATTCTTAATGCAAAAGTTATGAGCAAAACAATTCTGCTCAGCCCCTGAAAATACCAAACTGCACTATTCACTAATTTAATTATGAGGCAACAATTTCTAGAAAAGTGGTGAGGCTGAGATTTTTACTGTGAAACCAGCACCTCATGAGATGAATAACACAATTGAGTTCATCCCATTTGGAGCTATATTGCACTTTCTATAATTTTTCAAAAACAAGAACTTGAACAAAATTATAATGCACAAGTCCTTATTTCTATAACAGCAATATGCTCAAATCTAATTTTTACAGTGAGTTCATTAATAGAGGAAGCTAACAAAGTTGGTCTCATTCAAAAATAACCTACAGAACATTAGTTATGGGTTTTACAAGTTAAACCTAAATTTTGAGTGTATTATCCAAAAGGAGTACTAAAACCTATGGCAAAACTGTGCTCTGGAGCTGAACTCAACTTACAACCATTTTTGGATTAAAGTCAAGTTCAAGATAGAGCTAACACAATTTGAATGACCTCAAAAGGATTTAAAATGAAAAAGATATGAAATTCTAAAGTCTACCTCATTTCAGTTCATACTTAAGAATTTACTGACCTTCCTAACATTCACAAAGACACGGGAGGTCGTGAGCCACAGATCTCAGATCCAACGGCTCAGACCTCCCAGGAGAACAACACACATGCACATGGGAGGTCCAGAGGTCCTGGACCTCCTAACCACGCACATGCGCGAGGTAAGGGGAGGTCATGGCCGTAGATGGAAGATCTAACGGACCACAACATGGAAGGGAGGTCCGGAACGGACCAGATTAAAAGGGAGGTCCTCAGCGGTGAGATGACCTCGAGGAGGTCCCAGAGGGGGTCTCAACGTCCTGCACCTCCAGGAGGTCTCATGACGGCTAAGATTGCGCCAAGGAGGTCTTGGACGCTCGAGATCTCCTTGGAGGAGGTCCGACATCCTGAGCTTCAGCGACGCACATGTTTGGACAGGGCATAAATGCGCGTGGGACACAAGGAGGTCCACGGAGGACTTAAAGGCGCGCAATAAATGGTGGATTTAAGGACATCAAGACCCACCCAATGATTGCGAGATTTAGCAATTTATGGCGATTAACCCCAAATAAGCTCTGTCCTAAAACGACAACAACGCGGTCGCTAAGGTCCGACAAAATCCGTGTTCAAATATTTGGTTCTCGCCGGCGATGTATACCTCGCCGGCGAGGTCCAATGGTACCGTTGGGTTTGCAATAACCACGCGCACCCAACAGACCTTCTCTCAACGGTAAAGACGGCCTTGAACGCCGGCGAGCCAGAGAGGACAGAGGTGACCCGCACGGGCAAAACCGAAAAGCAAAAATGAGCTCCGCGCGACAAACAAGCTTATGCCAAACTAAAGCTCCGCGAGATCATTCATGCGGGTGCCAGCATCTAAAGGACTACCAGGGGATGTACCTGGAGGTCCTAAGGTGCTGAGGAGGTCGAGGAAGGGAGGACTGGTGTTGGGGAAGACCGGGGCTCCACGGCCAAAGCTCCAGCTTCAAGCCCGACTTTGACCACCTCTGAAAACAAAATGCCCAACAAATTAGGTTAGGGCTTGATCCCAGAGGGAAGGCACAAATGGAAGCAAGGAGAAAGGTGGGAAACCCCAGTGACCCTTGTCCACCGAGGAGCTTCAAGCTCCAGCAATGGCGGCCAAGGAAGCTTTGGTGGTTTAGAGCTCACAAGACAGGGTGTAAGCCAAGGAACAAAGGTGTGCAAAAGGAAGCCAGCAACACAGTGGGGAGGCTTTATACTAAGGGCACGGAGGTTGTGGACCATCGCCAAGCTCATGGTGAGCTTGGCCCATGGGAGGTCCATGGCTTGGACAAGACACAAGGTTGACAAGGTGCAGGCTGTGTGGGCCAGTGAGGAGGCGGAAGGTCGACTGCATTAAATCTTGGTCGGCAAGAGCTGAAGTGTACCTCATGTGCGACACGCAATAAATGCATCGCTTTCGAGCTTGCCCGCGCCAGAGGAAGGAGAAGAACAGGAGGTCTTAGTGGCCGTTGGATAAGACACAGGAGAGGTCCCGCCATCGGATGAGAGTTTTGAACCGTTACGTTTTAAGTGGTGGGTGGAGGTCCCACCACACGATCAAGGATGGGGAGGTCGTGGCCCTCCGATTTCATTAATCGCTAAACGCGACGTGGGAAATGGGACAGAGGTCCAAAGCGTTGATCTCCATCCAACAGTGCGGACCTCCGGTTGGGACTTAACGCACGCCAACATAAGAGATCGAGGGGAGGTCATGGCCTTTGGATGCAAATCCAAGGGCATGGACCTCATCAAGGCGGGAGGACCTTGCTGTAATATTTTTCAGAGGAGGTCGTGGCCTTTGGATGTAAATCCAATGGCTACGACCTCAAGTGAGTACAAAGGGAGGTCAGGAGCGGTTGGATGTAAATCCAACAATGATGACCTCGCCAAGGTGGAAGGTGGTTTTGAGGTTGGATAACCATGGGAGGTCGGGCGGTTGGATCTTAATCAAGGGCCAAGACCTCAACAAAGCGGAGGTCTTTGGGATTTAACGCACAGGGAGGTCATGACCGTGGATCTTTGATCCGGGGCCGTGACTCGATGAGGTGGGGAGGTCTTAATCGAGAACGTTTGAGGAGGAGGTCGTGGTGTTGGATGTAAATCCAACGGCCACGACCTCAACTAAATGCAAAGAGGGTCTTCTGGCCGTAACGCGGGAGGTGGGGAGGTCGACGCCCACGCTGACCCGAGGAGGTCCACGAGGTCAAGAGGACCTCGAATGGGGAGGTCTGGGGGCCTTGGTTGAGGGGAGGTCGTGGCGGTTGGATTGGATCCAACGGCCACGACCTCATCAAGGTGGGAAAGGAGGTCGATGGGGTTGAAATTTGGACCAGTTTGAGTACTGCCCACCCAAGGAACAAAGGCTCTGTTAAATTTAATTTTCTAACAGACTAAGACTTGGCAAATTTGTTTGAGATAGCAAATGAACTCCAAAATTCATAAGATTTTAACTGGAGCTAGCTGACAACATGATTAACCTTACATAAATTTTCCAGAGGTTATTATGCAATGCATTTTTCTCAGGAATTTCATTAAGGTTGTTTAAAGGATTGTTTTACCTCCAAAATTTATCAACAAGTGCTATAACTCATGATATTTTTCAGAAGGGGTCCCATATCAGTTTTAGGACCAAGGAAGATACTTTCCAATTGTTTGGCACAAGATTTGAGAGAATTGGAAAATGAATTTGAGTTTTGGTCAACAAGAGCTTTGTGTTCTTGGTTTACACAACTCTTGGACAAGAATTACATGAGATTGTAAGGGTTTTCAAGTTGTGAGAAAAAGTTTTAATTTCTACACATATAATTATACTTGAATAACCCTGATTATACATTTGGGATGTTACAAAATCTCCCCTAACAGAAATCTCGCCCCGAGATTTGGCTCACTCGATAAAGAAGGATGGATAGTCCGCACGCAGCGATCTTCTCTTTCCCAAGTAGCCTCATCCTCGAATGGTTTGACCACGAACTTTAAGGAACTTGATGGTCTTATTCCTTGTCCTTCGTTCAGACTCATCGAGTACGCGAACAGGGTGCTCGCGATAGGTCAAATCTTCCTAGACATCGAGGGTTTCCAACGGAGCTTCCTCAGTTGGAACACGGAGGCACTTCTTAAGCTGGGACACATGAAAACATCATGTACCCCTCAAGTGCAGTAGCAACTCCAACTTATAGGCAACAGCTCCTTCTTCTCGATAACGCGGTAGGGACCGACATATCGAGGAGCCAACTTGCCCTTGACGCCAAACGTTGATGGCCCTTCAAAGGAGAGACTTTGAGATAAACAAAGTCATTAGGCTCAAAACGTAACTCACGCCGACGGCGATCCGCATAGCTCTTTTGCTCGATTGAGCATGCGCAAACGCCACGAATAATTTGGACTTGGCGCCGGCCTCATTGATTGAGTCCGCCAAAGAGAGTCTCTCACCGGTCTCGACCGGTTCAACGGGTCCTACACTTTCTCCGTATAAGGCCTCAAATGGTGCCATGCCGAGACCGGCTCGAAAGTCGTTGTTATCTGGCTTCGGCGAATGGCAAGCATTTCTCCCAATGCTTCCCATAGGAAAGGACACAAGCACGAAGCATATCCTCCAAAACTGGTTGACCCTCTCGGTCGACCATCGGTTTGAGGGTGGAATGCCGTGCTAAAAGCAAGATGAGTGCCCATAGCCTCTTGCAAGCTATGCCAAAAGCGAGGCGTGAAAAGGATCCACGATCCGACACGATCGTCTTCGCACACCGTGCAAACTCACGATGCGGGCGATGTAGAGCTCGCCAAAAGACCTACCAAGGTCGGTCTTGACGGAAGAAAATGTGCCACCTTAGTCAATCGATCGATGACGACCCAAATGGCATCATTCTTCTTGAGGATGTGGGTAGACCGGTGATGAAATTCATTCGATCGAATCCCACTTCCACTCAGAATTGGCAAAGGTCAAGCGACCAAACAGACGCTGATGCTCGGCCTTGACACGACGACACACGTCGCACTCGGCAACGAACTTCGCGATTTCCCTCTTCATTCGGGTCCACCAAAATCTCGGCGGAGATCTTGATACATCTTTGTGGCCCCGGGATGAATGGATAAAGGCGAATCATGGGCTTCAGCGGAGGATCAAATTCGCAACTCCATGTCCTTTGGAACCACAAGGCGCGTTCGAACCTCACAACACCATGCTCATCCTCGAAAAGCACTTGGTCGTTCGCCTTGACATTTGCCTTAATGTGGCTCACTCCCAAACCGGCTGCACGAGCGGACTTGATCCGATCCACCAAGGTTGGTTGCACAACCATGGCAGCGAGAAATCCATGCTCAACTATCTCCAAGTTGAGACGCTTTGGAATGCTTCGAGAAGAGAGGCGAATGCTCCTTGAGCACTAAGGCATTACAATGCGCTTTATGATTAAGCGCATCGGCATCGACATTCGCCTTGCCCGGATGGTAGTGAATACCCATATCATAATCCTTGATCAACTCCAACCATCTCCTTTGCCACGAGGTTGGTCGGGTTGGGTGAACAAGTACTTGAGGCTTTGTGATCCGAATACACTTCACAACGACACCGATTAGGTAATGTCGCCAAATCTTAAGTGCATGAATCACGTGACCAACTCCAAATCATGAGTAGGGTAGTTGAGTTCATGAGGTCTCAACTGTCTTGATGCATAGGCCACTACCTTGCCTTCTTGCATAAGGACATAACCGAGGCCTCGACGAGAAGCATCGCAAAAGATATCGAAGCTTCGATGGATATCGGGAAGAACAAGAACGGAGCGGTGGTCAAACGCTTTTGAGTATTTGAAACTTTCTCACACTCAACGGACCACACAAACTTCTTGTCCTTCTTGAGCAACTCCGTCATCGGCTGCGATCTTGGAGAAGTTCTCGATAAAGCGACGATAATATCCCGCTAAACCGAGAAAACTCCGCACATCGGTGACCGAAATAGGTCGACTCCATGAAAGAACATCGCTGACCTTGTTAGGATCAGCGGCACGCCTCTGCTAAAAGAATATGGCCTAAGAAAGCCACTTCCTTCAACCGAATGCACACTTGTGAACTTCGTCAGGTGGTGCTCACGTAGCTTGCCTAACACAAGCCTCGAGATCTCGATCATGTTCCTCATCGTTCTTGGAATAGATAAGAATATCATCGATGAAGACCACGACAAACTTATCCAAATACTCCATGAATACCGAATTCATGAGGTTCATGAACAAGGCAGAGCATTGGTTAAGCGAACGACATGACAAGGTACTCGTACAAGCCGAAGCGAGTAGAGAACGCCGTTTTGGAATATCCTCGGGCGAATTGAACTCGATGATATCCCACTCTCAAATCAATCTTGGAGAAAACTCGAGCTCCAGTCAATTGATCGAAGAGATCGTCGATGCGGGGCAATGGATACTTGTTCTTTATCGTCACTTCATTAAGTGGGCGGTAATCAACGACATGCAAAAGTACCGTCCTTCTTCTTTACGAAGATTCTTTGGACAACCCCAAGGAGATGAGCTAGGCGAATGAAACCCTTCTCTTGCAGCTCACTTAATCGCTTCTTCAACTCCACCAACTCGTTCGGTGGCATCCCAGAAGGCCTCTTTGAGATAGGGGCGGTGCACGGAGCCAACTCAATGACAAACTCGAGGTCTCGAACGGGTGGCATCCCCGAAGATCAGCGGAAAGACATCAACAAAGTCACAAACTGTTGGGACTTCGCTAATATCTCGAGCGGGCTTCGCTTCAAGTGCGAAGAGATGAGGATCTAGCGACCGGTGAGAAGCAAACCCGCCACCGGAAGAACTAGACAGAGAGATGAGCTTCTGGCACAATCGATTTGTCCCATGTGCCGAGACAGCCAATCCATGCCAAGAATCACATCTAGACTCATTGAATGGAGAAGGATAAGGTTTGCTAAGAACCCACGCCGATCTCGATAGGGACATCCCTACACTCAATCTCGGCTCTCAACTCCGAACCAGAGAGCGAATGAGAAGCGGGACCGACAATGGAGAGGAAAGAAGCTCTCCAACAAGAGCAAAAGACTCGTAAACAAAGGAATGAGATGCTCTGAATCAAACAAGACGATGGAGAGGTGAGAGTTAATGAAAGTGTACCTAGTACGACGCCGGGTGCCTCTGAGCCTCCTCTGCGGTGATGGCGTTGACGCGACCACTACCCACGCCTTGGGTAGCCGGGACGATCTTCGGTCCGAGATGCACCACCTCGACCGCGTCCTCCATTAGGACGAGGGTCGCTCTGTCTTCTTAGGGCATTGGTTCGCATAATGCCCCTACGTTGCATGAGAAACATGTGACCCGCCGCCGGGTTGCGGGGGCCACCTATTGATCGGCGCGTGACGTGATCGGGCACGGCTGCAAGGACGACGAGGAACAGGGGTGACCTCGGGCGCCAAGAATGAGAGTGGTACCCGAGACCGCCTCAAACGAGGGCGGAAGAAGCTGGGCTCGAAGTCTTATAGGTCTCCCACTTGCGCTATGGAATCCATAAGCCCCGAGCCGCATGCTCACGACGATGGCCTTGTCGACCAAGGTCTGAAAATCGGGAAAGTCGGCAATGGATAGCTTGTCCTTCACTCCTCGGACAAGCCGCGCTGAACTTGGCTCGCTTGGCCATATCAAGCCACATCCTCGGGGAGCATAATGAGCGGATGGTTGAACTCGTACACATACTCCATGATCGAAGCACGCCTTGCTTGAGCGAAGAAACTCCCCTTCTTGATCTCCATCAAGCCGGCAGGATGTGAGCCCGACGGAAGGCAATCTGAAACTCCTCCCAAGAGACGGTGTGGTCTCACGGGCTGCATGGCGAGATAGCTCTCCCACCAGACAAAGCCGCACCCTCAAGGTGGTGCGATGCGAACAACGCCTTCTCGTGCTCGCTCGCTGCGCTATCTGGCTTACGCCCACAAGACGGCCAATCGTCCGCATCCAAAGGGTCCTCGACCGGGAAAAGGTGGGGGCTGAGTACGAAGAAACTCCGCGAGTCCTCCACGCGGTGATGGGCATTCACGCCCAGATCCTCAAGCTCCGGAAAGTGCAGAGTGTTGCGCGATGACGCCCGAGAGAACTCTCCGGTCATCCGCGGTTGCGCTCTATCTCAAGAAGAACCTCGGCCATGGTCGGAGGAGGAGGAAGCTCCTCGTCCGGACGGTGGCGATCGCCTTGGCCGCTACGAAAAGGCCCGCCATCTGTATAAACGAATTTTTGGTTAGCAACTAGACCCGAAAAATTAAGCCTTAAAGAAAGCAAAAGCGATCGACTAGGGGAATGGAGATCACCCTAAACGAAAGCCAAAGCAGCGGGTAATTAAACTTTAACAAGCTTCTAAAAGACTCCAAAAACAGCCAAGAAACACCAAAAGCAAGGTTCAACTTCTCAACTCAACTAACCCGTATTGAATGAACGAGTAATTGATCGGGAAGATTACAAATCAGATTGTAAGATGAGATCTAAAACTATTAGAGAGCAAGATTAAGGCAGCGAAATAAGTGTTAGATACTTAGCTAACTAGTATCACATCTTACCCTTTTATTCCCACAAGTTTTAGTTGATTAGCCTCTCATTATCTATCCTAATTAGACACCTTTGAGACCGCTGTCCAGGAAATTTGATGCTTGCTGTCGGTGTTTCAGATCCAAGCTCCTTGTCGAATCACCGACTCCATAACTTCAAAACCTTGTAGTGGGCAGCTCACACTTCAATTTGCCAATCTCATTGGTTCTCCCAAAAACCCAGTGTTAATCGATACAACTATTTTGTAGAAGGGAAGAGAGGAAAACAACTTTTAAAACTCAAATTAGAGTGGGATGAGAAGAGAAAGCTAAGATAGGTAAGGAATAAAATCCGAGAATTTACCTAAGCTTTCAAAACTCATTTGATGCTTTGAAAATAGGTTTTCAAAATATCCTAAGAACGACCAAGCTTGCGTTACTACGGTCATAACGGCTCTGATACCAACTTTTGTGAGACCCCGACATTTATTAGGCTCATAATACTTAGTCATCCAATTGACCCTAGTATTATCAACCAAATAAACCCGGTCTCGAGAAATGTATACTCCCGAAACGGTATACATACCTCACAACAAAAGAGTATATCAATTCCATACAACACATAGTACATAAGCAACAAACCAGAAGTTAATATTAAAATGGAATAGCTATTACAAAAGAGAGGCCCTTAGGCCAAAAAGCAACAAATAAAAAGATAACAATGAAGCAAAAGTGCCATAAAGATGGCTATAACACAAAGCCAATCGGTGTGCCTTAACCCTAGGCATCGACCGGACCGCCAAGCTAGTCGTCAAGAAGAAAGAACACGTGGCACGTAAGTAAGGCTCTTGGAGCTCACCTCCGATCCTCTGCAACAAATTTGTTAAGCAAAGCAAATGAGTACAATAACTTGTTTATTGTACTCGCAAGACCGACGTGTAAGATAACAGAACTATAATTTAGCTACATGCAAGCTTTAATTAAGTGGATGGAGCTTTGGACTTACATTTTCGCACAAAGCAAGTTTCATTTGCAATAACATAATAGATTGAAGGCAATTTGATAAAGCATTTTTAATTGTTGAAATACAACGCGATAATAACATAATAACAACAACAAGAACAAACACGGAAGTGACTAACCCTTAGTCACCACAACAATAGCATGAACTCCCGCTCATACCAACCCATCAAGTTTTAATTAAAAGGTTGAGACTAGTCTTGAACGACCTTACCAAGCATGTCCATAACCTAGGACGAGGCTATTCAATAGTTTTATCCTGCAGGGTGTACCAATGTACCCACACGTCGGATCGCCTTTCCTTTAGGCACACGACCTTTGGTGTGCCGCACGCTAAATCCTACGAGACATTTCCAATGGGCGATGCTAATTACGAGCAGAACCCACGGGGACAAGACACATTAGACAGACCCTAACCGGTCCGCCAATGCTCCCTCCCAACACCACACACACAGATTTTATTAAAACATACCCACCAACCAGCTCATAATTAACACCTCCCAAAGTACTTAGTCAAGAGAGGTCCCATATCCCCTCGTGTGGTTAGCATAAAAGCGCTTGGCTTAGTGACCCAAGTACTCGGTCCTTAGGGACCGGGCATACCACCACATTCCAAGAACCGCACCATCCATCCAATATGCCCAAGTCTAAATCGACATTTTATTTTCAGTTTTGATTTTACAATTAATCAAAGCACAAGTGCTGGACATATAGGAGGAATAATTATACTTGTGTGATCAAGACCATCGACTATGTCGATGATCGCCCATTACTACCGATAGCTAAGCATGTCTAAGCAGTTTTAAACGCAACTACTAAGTGATAAGAGCTCATCCAACGAGCTCAAACCACAGCGAATAACCTAGGCTCATTGGTAGTAGAGGATAACAATTCCTACAGATTATGCAACTATAGGAAAGCTAGCGACATTTAACACAAAGTAGCATGCATACATAGAAGTAAAACAAAGTAGTAAGCTTTAAAGTAATGGGACATGATGGAAATGGTCAAACTGCTTGCCTTGTTGCTGGTCACTTTGTTGCGGAGGGTCGCTTATGGATCACCACAAATGTCGAAACCTAACGGAAAAACGATAAAGAACCGATAAGAACGACGAAAAACAACAAGACAGCACAGCAAACGAACTCCAAATTCTCTGATATTTCTACAGCAGTAAGAGGGTGATTTTAGGAATTTAGCAACAAGAACCAATGGATTTGGATTCTTAATGCAAAAGTTATGAGCAAAACAATTCTGCTCAGCCCTGAAAATACCAAACTGCACTATTCACTAATTTAATTATGAGGCAACAATTTCTAGAAAAGTGGTGAGGCTGAGATTTTTACTGTGAAACCAGCACCTCATGAGATGAATAACACAATTGAGTTCATCCCATTTGGAGCTATATTGCACTTTCTATAATTTTTCAAAAACAAGAACTTGAACAAAATTATAATGCACAAGTCCTTATTTCTATAACAGCAATATGCTCAAATCTAATTTTTATAGTGAGTTCATTAATAGAGGAAGCTAACAAAGTTGGTCTCATTCAAAAATAACCTACAGAACATTAGTTATGGGTTTTACAAGTTAAACCTAAATTTTGAGTGTATTATCCAAAAGGAGTACTAAAACCTATGGCAAAACTGTGCTCTGGAGCTGAACTCAACTTACAACCATTTTTGGATTAAAGTCAAGTTCAAGATAGAGCTAACACAATTTGAATGACCTCAAAAGGATTTAAAATGAAAAAGATATGAAATTCTAAAGTCTACCTCATTTCAGTTCATACTTAAGAATTTCTTGACCTTCCTAACATTCACAAAGACACGGGAGGTCGTGAGCCACAGATCTCGAGATCCAACGGCTCGAGACCTCCCAGAGAACAACACACATGCACATGGGAGGTCCAGAGGTCTGGACCTCCTAACCACGCACATGCGCGAGGTAAGGGAGGTCATGGCCGTAGATGGAAGATCTAACGGACCACAACATGGAAGGGAGGTCAGGAGCGGACCAGATTAAAAGGGAGGTCCTCAACGGTGAGATGACCTCGAGGAGGTCCCAGAGGGGGTCCTCAACGCCACTGCACCTCCAGGAGGTGCAGACGGCTAAGATTGCGCCAAGGAGGTCTTGGACGCTCAGATCTCCTTGGAGGAGGTCCGGACATCCCGAGCTCAGCAAGACGCACATGTTTGGACAGGGCATAAATGCGCGTGGGACACAAGGAGGTCCGCGCTGGAGGACTTAAAGGCGTGCAATAAATGGTGGATTTAAGGACATCAAGACCCACCCAATGATTGCGAGATTTAGCAATTTATGGCGATTAACCCCAATGAAGCTCTGTCCTAAAACGACAACAACGCGGTCGTTGCGTCCGACAAAATCCGTGTTCAAATATTTGGTTCTCGCCGGCGATGTATACCTCGCCGGCGAGGTCCAATGGTACCGTTGGTTTGCAATAACCACGCGCACCCAACAGACCTTCTCTCAGCGGCAAAAGACGGCCTTGAGCGCCGCGAGCCGAGAGGACAGAGGTGACCAGACGGCAAAACCGAAAAGCAAAAATGAGCTCAGCGCGACAAACAAGCTTATGCCAAACTAAAGCTCCGCGAGATCATTCATCTGGTGCCGAGATCAAAGGACTACCAGGGGATGTACCTGGAGGTCCTAAGGTGCTGAGGAGGTCGAGGAAGGGAGGACTGGTGTTGGGGAAGACCGGGGCTCCACGGCCAAAGCTCCAGCTTCAAGCCCGACTTTGACCACCTCTGAAAACAAAATGCCCAACAAATTAGGTTAGGGCTTGATCCCAGAGGGAAGGCACAAATGGAAGCAAGGAGAAAGGTGGGAAACCCCAGTGACCCTTGTCCACCGAGGAGCTTCAAGCTCCAGCAATGGCGGCCAAGGAAGCTTTGGTGGTTTAGAGCTCACAGCACAGGGGTGTAAGCCAAGGAACAAAGGTGTGCAAAGGAAGCCAACCAAGACAAGTGGGGGAGGCTTTATACTAAGGGCACAGGAGGTTGTGGACCACCGCCAAGCTCATGGTGAGCTTGGCCCATGGGAGGTCCATGGCTTGGACAAGACACAAGGTTGACAAGGTGCAGCCTGTGTGGACAGAGGGCGGAAGGTCGACTGCATTAAATCTTGGTCGGCAAGAGCTGATGAAGTGTACCTCATGTGCGGACACGCATAATAAATGCATCGCCGAGCTTGCCCGCGCGCGAGGAAGGAGAAGAACAGGGAGGTCTTAGTGGCCGTTGGATAAGACACAGGAGAGGTCCCGCCATCGGATGAGAGTTTTGAACCGTTACGTTTTAAGTGGTGGGTGGAGGTCCCACCACACGATCAAGGATGGGGAGGTCGTGGCCCTCCGATTTCATGTAATCGAAACGCACGTGGGAAATGGGACAGAGGTCCAAAGCGTTGGATCTCCATCCAACGGTGCGGACCTCCGATTGGGACTTAACGCACGCTTGAACATAAGAGATCGAGGGGAGGTCATGGCCTTTGGATGCAAATCCAAGGGCATGGACCTCATCAAGGCGGGAGGACCTTGCTGTAATATTTTTGAGAGGAGGTCGTGGCCTTTGGATGTAAATCCAGCGGCCACGACCTCAAGTGAGTACAAAGGAGGTCGGGAGCGGTTGGATGTAAACCAACAAGCGATGACCTCGCCAAGGTGGAAGGTGGTTTTGAGGTTGGATAACCATGGGAGGTCGGGGCGGTTGGATCTTAATCCAAGGGCCAAGACCTCAACAAGGGAGGTCTTTGGGATTTAACGCATGGGAGGTCATGACCGTGGATCTTTGATCCAGTGTTTGTGACTCGATGAGGTGGGGAGGTCTTGGCGAGAACGTTTGAGGAGGAGGTCGTGGTGTTGGATGTAAATCCAACGGCCACGACCTCAACTAAATGCAAAGAGGGTCTTCTGGCCGTGTGCGGGAGGTGGGAGGTCGACGCCCACGTTGACCCGAGGAGGTCCACGAGGTCAAGAGGACCTCAAATGGGGAGGTCTGGGGCCTTGGTTGAGGGGAGGTCGTGGCGGTTGGATTGGATCCAACGGCCACGACCTCATCAAGGTGGGAAAGGAGGTCGATGGGGTTGGGTGGACCGGGTTTGAGTACTGCCACCCAAGGAACAAATGCTACTGTTAAATTTAATTTTCTAATGACTAAGACTTGGCAAATTTGTTTGAGATAGCAAATGAACTCCAAAATTCATAAGATTTTAACTGGAGCTAGCTGACAACATGATTAACCTTACATAAATTTTCCAGAGGTTATTATGCAATGCATTTTTCTCAGGAATTTCATTAAGGTTGTTTAAAGGATTGTTTTACCTCCAAAATTTATCAACAAGTGCTATAACTCATGATATTTTTCTTAAGGGGTCCCATATCAGTTTTAGGACCAAGGAAGATACTTTCCAATTGTTTGGCACAAGATTTGAGAGAATTAGAAAATGAATTTGACTTTTGGTCAACAAGAGCTTTGTGTTCTTGGTTTACACAACTCTTGGACAAGAATTACATGAGATTGTAAGGGTTTTCAAGTTGTGAGAAAAAGTTTTAATTTCTACACATATAATTATACTTGAATAACCCTGATTATACATTTGGGATGTTACAGTTTCATCAATAAACGTTATTGTATCATTACCCTTTTTTGCGAGCCACTTCAGAAAACCGACACAATCCTTCTGAAAATGTCCCATTTGCTGCGAAGTGACATTCATCCTTTAAGTGCTCCAATAGAGCAACATGGGGCTTAGGTGTATTGTGCACCTTAGGCCCCGACTTATCTGAATTGGGGAGTAATGACTTTTTCTTGGATTTGAAGTCCCCGAGAACTTCCTTTTGTTAGGACCGCCAACTTGATTCACAAGATCTTTCTTTTCGGTCCTTATTCTTTCTTCCTCCACGACACACATGGCGATTAAATCGCTCATGCTCCACTTATCTTCTCGAGTATTGTAATTTATCTTAAAAGCGGTGTAGTCGGAAGGAAGAGGTCATAATAAAATGGACTAGGAAACCATCGATATCTCCATGTCCATGCCCTTGAGTTTTCCACCATATCGGTCATCATCATGATATGCTCGCTTATGCTCTGGGACCGTCATACTTAGTGGTTAAGAGCCTCTGGATTAAAATCTTGGCATAGACTTTAGTGGAGCCTCTGAATTTCTCCTCAAGCTGAAGCAGTACTCCTTAGCATTTTCGAATCTGGATTGCTCCTCGATTCCAACCGAGATAGAGGTCTTCATTATCATTAGTGAATGACGATTAGACCGCTCCCATTTTTCAGCATTAGTGTCATAAGTTTTCTTTTTCTCATCGTAATTTTCCTCACCGTCGGTGGGGGGAATGGGAGGAGTCACCCTTAACGCATAGTCAAGGTCTAAAACTCCAAGGACAACTGAAATTCTCTCTTTCCAAGCGGGAAAATTGCTTCCCGTAAGCTGCTCAATGTTGTCAATTGTGGCGGCAACATTTGAAGCGTTTATTGCTGCAAAAATTTAAAATAACTTAAAGATATATTGCATGCAATTAACCCTACGTTGGTCTGATTAACAACATGCAAAACTACAGTTCTAATCCATATCACCGTTGGGCAGAAAATGGAAAAAGAACTTAACAATGTTAATACAGCGACACATGATTATAAACAACGTTGGTCAGAATATAATCATATGCATACATAATGCCAAAATATAAAACATAAAAATCTCTAATCAAAATATCTCGTTGGTTCAATTTTAATTAGAGACCAAACATTATTTATAATATATATTTATTTGGCAATCCAAACATTAATTAAAAACAGTGCATCAACTTAATGAACATTAATCAGCCAACTAGTCATAATGTTTAACTCTCAGTCGGCCCAAAAAAAAAATCTCTCGGTTGGCCCGAAACAGTGCACAGAAAAAACTCATTCGGCCCAAAAATTGCACCGGCCGGCCTTTCTTGCTGCCGTTAGATCTGAATGGACAGCTAGGATGAATCCTGAGAACAAACAAAAAACCACCAAAACCCTAAACCTAACCATTTCACCCTTCTCCTCAACCGAAAAACACGGGCGCGCGTTGAGGGCGCCATGTGAGCGGCGAGTGGCGGCATGAGGCGATGTGGCGTGCGAGCTCGAGGTGTGCTGCCCCGAGGCCGTGGCAAGTGGCAAGTCTTGGTGCGGCTTGGGATTGCGACGCTACCGAGGAGCATCATCGGTGGCAAGACGCGCGGAGCGCTTGACCGACGAGGCGAGCGGCAATGGGTGGTGTGTGAATATGGGCGCCGGTTTGAAGCGGCGGCGGCGGCTGACAAGACGCTGCCGACGGCGACGCGCACAAGATAGGAGCGGCCGGATACGTAAGTCTCCGCCGCCGCACCTTATAATTCTTAGGGTTCCGATTATGGGGATTTTGATTTGGGGATTTTCGGGATTTGTTGATTCCCCTCCTTCAAAATGCTAAACCGAAAGTCTAATCATGTAATCCGGTTCGGTTGGGACTAATTTGGGTTCAACATGAGTCTAGGGCCACTCTGATACCAAATGTGGGAATAAATCTAAGTCTAAGCAACATTAGTGACATTAATCCTAGCTCACTGATGAACACCTATTACAGTCGTTAGAGCGGAAGCGTCAATAGACATACCCGAACCTGAGGAAGTCATTGTAGTTGTAGATAGGTTGATGTAGAGCAGTGCAGAGCCGGGGACGATGGTGCGGACGAGGGCGACGGTGACGGCGGCTTGAGGGTGATGACGGCTTTCGGCTTCCGGTCTTCGTCCACCTCAGTGCTCAAAAGAGATCGGATCTGTGTGGAATATGGTTGCCTAGAACAACTCGCGTAGCTAGGCCTGCCAAGTCCCCTCAGTATTTATCTAGCGCTGGGTGTCCGGGACCGAAACCAAATGAGTTGGTTGCGCCCCCGATCAGGGCGCGCGAGTGGGAGCGTGACCCCCGTGAATCTCGGAGGTGGTTAGCTGAGATCAACCCAACACTCCTCCCACATGAAGCCAGGCTCCAGCCAAGGGCTTGTCGATAGCTTTGTGTTGTGGTGGTAGAACAGTGACAACGGCGGGAGTTGAGCGTGCTCTCGGACGCGGTGGGCCCATTTTTGGTGAAAACAGATGACAAAGATGACTATGGCGACCAGAATGATAGAGTTGAGACGGTGGCCGCCGGGATGAAGAGTTCACTGGTGGCCTGGCTCCAGTAACAGAACGAGGGATGCGACGGAGCAAGGGCACGGCCTCGACTAGGGGAACCCATCGGTGGTGGTTTATGGGGTCGAGGATGCGGATGGAGGGCTGGCGACGTGGGCCTCCTTGGCACGGTGAAGGGGCTCGCCGGCGGCAAGCTACGCCGATGGAGTGGTTCGAGCACAGGTGCGGTGAGGTTTAGAAGATAGAGGCATTCATGGTAGCGCGTGTGTCGAGGGCGAGGAAGGCTCGGAGCAACGGATCTGCGAGCACGGCGAGGGACGCAGACACAGCTGTGGCGTGGTGCATCGACAGAGAGGCTCAGATGACAAGGAGGATGGAGGAGGGTTTGAGGATGACGGGGAAAGACCAATTTGGGAAAAACATAGATGGGGATGGTGAATTTTGAGAAGCAGCGTAAATTGGGGAGGAATGGCAAGTTCACCATGTCAACCATGGCGGCGGCTGTACTATGGAGGAAAGAAGAGGGGAGGAGGAGGTTTCGTGAGAGATAGGAAGGGAGATTTGGACAGCAAGAAAGAGGAAGGGAGTTGCGGTCATAGCTGGAGGTGAGTGGTTGCGGCAAGTGGTGGTGGGTCAGTCGCTGGCGAGCTTTGCCGAGGCAGAGGACGAAAGGAAGGAGGAGAAGGGCAAAGTAGTAATTTTAGTTTGTTTCTCTCTCCTAATTAGCCAGATATTATATTTTAATAGGCAAAGTGTCAACCACCAAAATTTAGTATCTTTCAGTAAAGACACAAAAATCAGTGTCCTGAAAACAAATGCTATAAAATTTGGGTGTACTAGATAATTTTGTCTATAAATAAAGGGTGTGGGAATCCTAAGGAACAACACACCATTAATCTTTGAAATCAATATGGTATTAGAGCCTAATCCTAATCCCTAGACTCACCTCAGATCCAATCCTCCGCCATCGCCCGTTCACCACCGATCCAGATCCAATTCGGATCCGATTCGTCACCGTTGTTCAACCGCCGACACCTGTAGCCATCGCCACCACCTAGGCTCAGACCACCGCAGCACTGTCTTGTAGGCACATGGGCCACTGCCGTGCCTCGCGGGTGGGCATGCATGCCACTACCGCAGCACCTCATGGGCGTGATCGGAGGGTGTCACGATGCTATCTCACCGATGCATTTGGGGTGCTACTGCCTGCTCCTGTTGGTTGTCGTGAAGAGCAGATAAGGGGAGACAAAGAGACAAAGCTTCCTAATACTGTTTGTTGTGAGGAGGAGAGAAGGTACGAAGGCTTGTTGTTGTTGTTTGCTACGAGGAGGAGAAGAGAAGTTTTCTGCTGCTGCTGTTTGTGTGTGATGTTGTTTGGTTTGCTGTAGGGAGACTAAAAGCATAGCAGAGAAGGAGGAGGCACGCACATATTAGGTGATGCTACTTTGTGTGATCTGTGTGATGACTGAGGTTGCTTAGATCCTTTATGCTTGAATAACTACCGTGATCGCCTAATAGCAAGCGATATATCTTGGTCGTGATTGACATTGCTCTAGTTGTTCGAGAAGATGGCCCTTGAGGAGATTGAGGCAACAGGAGGAGTCAATGGAGAAGTTTTGTTAAATTATCATCGCTTGGGACATCTACCGTTTGAGAGTTTAAGTCGGTTATACCCAGATTTGTTCAATAAAGTAGACAAGACTAAACCTGTGTGTGATGCTTGTACGTTTGGAAGGCATACACGATCTACATATAGTAGCATTTGTTTTCAAATTTACGAATCTTTTACATTAATACATTCTGATGTTTGGGATCCATGCTCAGTTACTTTTGTGAGTGGTTTTAAGTGGTTTGTCACATTTAGCGATTGATATACTCATATGACTTTGATTTATATGATGAAGCACAAGATTGAGGTCATTCGGTGTTTTCAGGACTTTCATAGACTTGTTGCTATTCAATTCGATGCAAAGGTTCGGATTCTTCGAACAGACAATGGAACTGGGTACGTTAACAAGAAATTTACAGTGTATCTCTCAGAGGAGGGCAGTGTATCTCTCAGAGGAGGGGATACCTCATTAAACTACTTGTGTAGGAACCCTACCTTAGAATGGAGTGGCTGAAAGGAATAATCGATATTTGTTGGACGTAGCACATTCACTCATGTTTCAGATGAATATGCCAAAGGGATTGTGGAGCGAGGCAGTGGTGACAATAGCTTATATCATCAATCACATGTTGTCTCGAATACTTGAGATGAAGTCTACGGATGAACTTCTATTAAGTTAGCGGGAGTTTAATGTGCCTCCCAATGTGTTTGGATGTGTGTGCTTTGTACGGGATCACATGCCAATGGTTAGCAAGCTGGATCCTCAAGCAGTGAAGTGTATCTTTGTAGGGTAATCATCAAGTCAGAAGGGCTATAAATGTTACAACCCAGTTGAGAGAAGACTGTTTATAAGTATGGATGTGACTTTCCAAGAGTTTGAGTCGTACCACACAAGTAGTGGTGATCTTGGTCAGCTCTTGGAGGAGTTATTTTCTATCATTGAAGGTGATAGTCGAGAGGAGGAGAACAAAGAGAGTGATAGCGGAGTAGAGGTTGAGATGGGGAGAGAGGAAGTTACTGTGGGGACAATTCTGTTTCCAAGCTCGAGCCTAACGAAATGTGCAGGAGATGTAACAACCTCAAAATAATTGAAGGTTTATCAGTGAAGGCACTTTGGAAGATAGAGGGAGAAGCAATTGACACTACCCAAGCCATTGGTTGAGTAGCGAGTACTGCCAGAGGAGCAACAACAGGAACAACCACAGCCTAAACAACTAGTCTTTTCAGTTGATACAGTCACAAATCCCTCATTGGGTCTCTCTTCATCAAGTTCCTTGCCTCCTCCTAGGGCGAGTGGTAATGATCCATCTAACCCTTCTAATTTAGAGTTACCACTTACACAACGTAGGAAAACTAGAGTTAATGCTGGAAAGCCTCCTGTTCGGTATGGCTTTAAGCATAATATTACAAATTCCATCTCATATTCCCATATTCCACATGCATACAAAACATTCATTGCATCACTTCAGACCATGCCTATTCCAAAGGATTAACGAGTTGCTAAGTAGGATCTTAAGTAAAAGTATGCTATAAATGAGGAGCTTAGTGCACTTCAGAAGATCAAGACATGAGATCTTGTTTCACTTCTAGCAGGAAAGAGGACAGTGAGATGCAAATGTGTGTTTACGATTAAGAAAACTTCTGAAGGCAAGATAGAGAGATACAAGACATGGTTGGTTGGAAAATGTTATAGTTAAACATATGGGATAGACTATGATGAGATATTTGCATCGGTAGCGAAGATGAGCACAATAAGAACATTGATCTTCTATGCAACTAACTTCGGATGGTCCCTACATTAGTTGGATGTGACGAATGTTTTTTTTTACATAGTAATTTACAAGATGAGGTATACATGGAGATTACTCCAGGCTTTAGAATAGGCAGACTGGTAGGAATGTGTGTAAACTCAAGAAGTCTTTGTATGGCCTGAACCAATCTCTAAGGGCATTGTTTGATAAATTCAGGCGTACAGTTTGTAGTGTGGACTATTCTCAATGCAATGGAGATTATACTGTATTTTACATGCATAGAGGATCACATACCACCATATTAGCGGTCTATGATATTGTGCTAATTGAAGATGACACTAAGGAGATCAAGTCCTTGAAGAAAAGACTGCGAGAGGTGTTTGAGGTGAAAGATCTTGGAAGCCTTCGATACTTTCTTGGGATTGAGATTGTTTGTTCTTCGAATGGTATAGTTCTCTCATAGAGGGAAGTATGTTCTTGATGTATTGGCAGAAACAGGTATGCTTGGGTGTCACCCTATTCCTTCACCTATTGATAGGAATCACAATCAATGTGCCGAGTCAAGAGATCTAGTTGATAGGGAGGCTTACCAAAGGCTTGTTGGGCGTATCATCTATTTGTGCCACACAAGACCTGATATATCATATACAGCGAGTGTGGTAAGTTGATATATGCATGATCCCTAAACAGGACACATAGATGTTGTATGTTGAATCCTGCGGTATTTGAAAAGTACCCCTGAGAAAGGCCTTTGGTTCAGGAAGAAACAACACCTAAATGTGGAAGGGCATTGCGATGCTGATTGAGCGAGCAACGTGGATGATAGGAGATCTACCTCTAAATATTGTATCTTTGTGGGAGGTAACCATGTGTCATGGAGGAGCAAGAAGCAGGAGGTTGTGGCTCGGTCTACTACAAAGACAGAGTACAGAGCAATGGCATTGAGTGTGAGTGAAATGATATGGATGAATAACCCCTTGGTGTTGCATTGTGACAATAAATCTATAATCAACATTGCTAACAATCCGGTATTGCATGATCGTACCAAGCATATTGAGATCAATAGGTTCTTCGTCAAGGAGAAGCTCGATGGCGAAATACTGAAGCTAGAGTATATCAAGTCTGGAGAACAGTTGATTGATTGTTTTACCAAAGGGTTAGTTCCTAGCGAAGGTGCTACAATATGTAACAAGATGAGTATAATTGATATGTTTTACCCATCTTGAGGGGGATTGTTGGTGAGTTGTATTAGAGTTTAATAAGAGTCCGGGTCGTGTGCGAGTTGAGAGTTTAATGAAGAGTTGTGTTATGGTTGGATTGTAATCCTTGGCACTATAAATAAATGGTGTGGGGGTCCTAAGGGACAACAAACAATTAATCTCCGAAATCAACAAAAATGTAATTAAAATTGACATCACTATTTGATCAATTGGAAAATGGATAGGGAGAAAAGGAGGCATTACCAGGGCCATCAAAACCGACCATTCTCGATGATGATAGCAGCTCAGATGAAAGTTCAGATGAGGATGTGTCTCGAACAGTGCCATATCGAACTCCTGCAGTTACTCAGGTAATTGTTCAACCATCACACTCTTATATTGTATAGACATCCGTTACATATTCAAATCTTTAGTAAGACAAGTTCATATGTTTGTGATGCAGGGAATTGGCAGGCTATTTAGATGCTTATGCAACCCAGCATACGATGTTGATGATGACTTCGAACCACGAAAATGAGTGGTAAAGAAGCATAGACACTACAAACCATTTCAAAGATACCTGACCTTTGCCAGATTTATGCTTCAGAACAGCTGGGATCATACATCACCATCCTTCATCTGAAGGATATACATGTAGATGCTACTTCAACACTGGTGATCAGACCGATAGTTCAGAGTTCCCCTTTTATCTCTCTCCCATGAACAGTAGTTGCTCAGTTTTTTGAAATAGATTCCATATCGAATTGTGCCGCACTTCTGTAATTGTTTGGTTTTGGAGTTATCAAAAGAAAACAAAGAAATGTCTTTGGAAGTCTAATCTTCTGATTCCAAAATGATATGGAAATTCTGACTTGAAAATCAACTTTTCATACTAATGTCTGCACATTATATAACATCAGCAAGTATTTTGTGACTTCAACACTTCATACCGACAAATTTGACTGCCAGACAAAGTTTCTCAACTTAAAAAGAGTGTCTTTACTGGTGATTTTGAAACTCCTGCATTGAACATTGATGCACATTAAAAGGAACCAAAATTACATGCGAACATCACGTGTATGATCCTAATCTTAGTGTTGAACAATTGGCATTGGTGTCGAGGTGTTTAGGCATCAAAACCTCGGTTTACCAAATTGTTGAATTTGCTATCAAGCTGCAGGCAGTCTGAACGGCCCTAGAGGCGGTCTGACCAACCGAGGGCTGGTGGTCTGACCAGCTGACCGGCCTTGGGTGGCAATGAGATCTCTTGAGGATTGTGCACTAAACACTTGTGTGGGAGCGTTTAAGGGTGTATTTACACCAGATGCTATTGACAATGGAGACTAGACGCGAATGTAGATAGAATTTTGTCGAAAAGTCCACAGAGGGTGTTTGTCGGACTTGGGAAGCAATCTGATCGGCTAATGGTTGGCGATTAGACCGACCAGGGTGGAGGTCAGGCAAGCCTGGCTGGCGGTCAGACCGGCCGAGGGGCGGCGGTCTAATCAACCAGATGGAGTTCATGCACCGGGAGTGTGGTGAACGTTGTGGATTTAGCAAAAGTCATAGGTTTCAGCGCATAGGTGTTGCATGATGCATATGTTTTGGCTAACGTGGCTCAAGTTGCATGGAACTTGTGTCCGGAATCGATTTTTTGGTCTATTGTTGTGCAGGTGGTTTGAAGTCAACTATGGTCAACGGCGGGGATGATCAGGACTAAACTAGGAGAGCTGTGGTCCAGAACGATTGAGGATGCCAAGTGAAGTGGTTGAACTTAAGCGTGGCGCAAGACGGGCAAGAATGACCGAGCGGGAAGTTCAGTGCAATGGGTTGCACCAAGTGACAATGGGGTCAGTGCAAGTGCTCAGGTGGTTCCGGTGGAAGCCGGAAGACTTGCCGACATGAAGAGAGTCATTAATGAACCTACGTGTAGCGAAGCATGAGGTTGCTTCGCATTGATTGGACTCGGCCTTGGAGAAGAATCAAGAAGGGGTATTTTAGTATCTTCGCCAAAATACCGGGTTGGTAATTTTGGAGAAACCGCGGCGTGAGACATTGTCGGAACCCGAAAATGCATCTCAGGAACCCTCTGTGTTTTTTGAACTAGTCCCAGATCAGTAGCTAGCTCACACAGGAAACAGTGATGAAATACCATCCATTTATTCGATTTAACTAAAAAGATCTCAAAGTAGCAAATAATAATAACTAGACCTTATGGTCAATGTTTACTTAACTTGCCACACAGGGCTAAAGAAACAAATAAACTCTTGCAGCAAAACGAAACTCTTGAAAAGGCCATTCGACATGCCCACGGGCAATCGAGTGGAGAACACATCATAATCCGCAAAACCTTCATAGTCCTCCTTCTGAAAGAACTCTTGGGCAGCTTGATATTCTTCAACTGCTGATTAAACAGAGGGCACAAGCCATGAGTACTTTTGAATGTACTCAGCAAACCGTAGGGAAATGTATGCAAATAGTATTCATGCATGGCCTAACAAAGGTTAGCTGTATGGTTCTTTTGCAGAAAGCAGCATTTACGATAAATACAATAAATAGATTGAAATGCATAGTTGAAAACAATAATAAATAATTAAACAATTTCTTCGAAACGACTAGTGAACTTCCCATTCACTTCCCAACCCAAACCAAAGATAAGTGAATCCCCAATTCACCAATCGACACAAACCACCAAGTGAATGACCTGTTCACCAAACAAACATTATATTCATCAAGTGAACATCCCATCCACACTCCGACTCATTTTAAAGAAACTCTAACTCCCGTGTGAAATCCCCGAGCACGTCCATAACCGCGAACACGGCTATTCGAATAGTTTTACACTCTACAGAGGTTGTACAACTTTCCCCACATGACACGACTTCTCTAGTTTGTTTGGCATCTACCACTGCTCACTACCTTAGGTAAGTAGTCTAGAGCACGTGACAAGGCCTTTACAAAGCTCCTTCTTAATCCAGTTCTGCTCGCTAAGGTTTCAATACTGAATGTCTTTCCGACCAGACAGGGCCCCCCTCTTGCGCCTTTGTGAAGAAACGTTTCCCATAACTCACGCTTTCCACGACAGAACCGAAATTAAGACTTTTTTTCAATTAGTTAGCCAGGTCCGTCCCATACCAGACATGTGGTTGTATGGTTAAGGCCCAGTTCAATGGCGCACAAAATTAAGTCCTTGACAAGTTACTCAGGCGAGACTACCACAAACCCACAACATGTTACATCCACATCCCCACTATCCACCAACCACTCGCCCGAGTGAAGACCATTTTGTTTAACTAAAACCAATGAAAAACCCTGTCATGTCACACAAATTTTAATAGCAGTGGCTAACCGCTATGATTCTATATATCATTAAGTCAAGATTAATCATTATGACACATGAGATAATGAACCCATTGTAACTAAGCAGAACTAAGCATCTATACGATACCCATGTTGGTGATATGAATATGTCCAACTAAAATTATCCACGCTAGGGTGACAAAGGATTCATGGCATTCAAATAATCAAAGGAGGCATAATGACAATAGGTAATAACTAATCTCAAAACAATTTGTATAAAAATAGCATACAATTGTATAAAACAATATACTTTTGAAATCATAGGTTCAATATGATCAAAGGACTACGGCTTGCCTTGGAATAAATCCTGGGATTGATCTTGATCTTGGTATACTCCTCCTTGCTCAAAACTTCCCGAAGTATCAACGTCTACTTGCAAACAAGCAAATAAACTAAATAAATAAATAATAGAGAGCAAATAAACTCCAAAAATTAAATAAAAATCTCAGATAGATAGATCTTGAATTTAGATGGATTTAGGAATTTGAATGGACTCAATCGGAGCTCGGATGCAAAAGATATGGGCTTTGGACGATTCACATGAAATGATGAATTAAGAGAGAAAAGAATATCTTGAGAATATTCCTTCAGATTAAAACAAATAAAAAGAATTGGAGACTTACAAGTGGTGTCCACTGGTAAGTGACACAAAGATAGAATCAATGGATGACAAGGGGTCCCACATGGCATAGAGATGGGTGTATGGAGGAACAGGTTCACATGTTTGGATCTAGGGTTTTGACACATGTGCTGCTGGCTAGATATTGACTTGGATGCCACATGAGCTTGGATGCTGAGGTGGCTAAGGAGCTGGCGCTGACGTGGCCGCATGGACAGAGAAGATGGCCGGCGACTTGGTGATGAGCTCCACGGTTCCGGCTGACTTGACGAAGGAGTGGCGCTCTCCAAGATTTAAGGTGAGCACCGGGGTGGCGACAACGAGAGGATCATAGGGGTAGGCGCAGTACGGCCGGGGGTTGACCACACTGACAGCAAGGAGGAATTGACCGGTGCACAAGAAGATGACCGGCGACAGCAATTCAGCGGCCGAGAGAGAATAACAAGGGAAGGGATCGAATGATTAGAGCAAAGGGAACAACCTGACGTGCTTAGAAGTGCGAGGGCTCGCCGGAATAGATAGATCGGTTTGGGCGGTGGCGACCGAACTTGATGACGAAACCGACAATGGCGAACAGAGCTTCTCTGAGCAAAAAGGGTGCGAGCACGGTGTAGACCTCGGTGATGCGAACCCGGAGACGGTGGCGGCTTGAGCAGAGACGGACCAACGACGACGAATTTCGCTGGAGAAGAAGCTTCAAAGACGTTCGGATCTTCGGCGATTGCGGCGCAACCAAGACGAAATAGGGGAGGAGACTTTAGGGTTTTGGGAAAGGAGGTCGATGCGAAGATCATGACGCGGTTGGGGTGCTTAAATAGTGCCGGATGGAGGAGAGTTAGAGATAGACCCGACGGCTGCGTGTGTTGCGTCGGGACTCCATGTCCAAGTCGGCCACGGGAAGGAGATGACCACGTGCAAGCATGAATTGGTCCCACCGGTAGGGACACAAAAGAAAAGGAAGGGCGCTGATGCGGTTGGGCTCCGGTTGGGCATCGTCCACGCAAGAACGGAAAAAGATCGTGGTAATTTGGACTCTCGCAGCAGAAGGAAGGAGAGGAAGGGCCAAGCGGGAGAAAGCATCGGCCAAGAAAAGGATTGGTGGGCCGGCAGATGGGAAGAAAAGGAGTGGGCCAAAGAAATGGAAATGGGCCGTGGCTAAAGAATCGGCCCGAATATTTAATCTGAGATTTCTAATAGTTTTCTCTTTTTAAAAAATAGCAGAAAATCCAATTGGCAAATAGAAAATAGCAAATGTACTCGGATAAATTCTAGAAAAATCTAGAAAATATATCCAAGCACAAAGAATCCAAATAAAATAATTTTTATAATAGTTGATGTTGACATTAATCACATTAAATTGTCTTTGAACTCTGAAAATTCCAATTAAGCTTTTAACTTTAGCAGAAAAACCAAATGGTTATTTTTCTTTTAAAACTTCAAAACAGACCAAAATTTTGGGATATTACAGATGGTGCAAAGGAGAGACGATTTAGATCAAGAGAAGAAGAATATCATGAAGAGATAGATTAGGGAGACCCGATTCATCATCTGCTTTGAGGAGGGTGCGTGAGTGTAGACCTATTTGTGTGTGGGCTTTACGGGTGCCCAATAAAGTTTTCTCTCTAGTCCTAATGTGGGACCTCTAGGCGTGAAATACCCGAAGATCCTATGTGTATATCGTGTTAGTCTCAGGATTAATGGCTAGCACACACATTCACAACAGTTGACAATCACATCTGTACAAACACATACTAAAGTAAAGAAAAAGGGATATTCTACTTAAGCTATTACAACAGTTATTACAACAATGGCCGACTGGCCAAATAAAAGCAGTCATCAGAGTAAACAAAATAAATAGCAGCAGAAGACATAGTAATAGTAGCAAAAGTCCAACGGCATGCCCATCCGATCCCGCAGGCAACCGACAAGGAACAAGGTCTAAGTAGACCCGTCACCGAACCCCTCGGTGCCGGAAGCAAAGAACTTGTCATCTAGCGTCGACTCCTCTGCAAACTCTAAACCAACAATAATAGCAAGATTAAGAGTACTTGTGTACTCAGCAAGACTTGTAGTGTATCACAAAAGTTATATTAGATGCATGGCTAAACAAAGAGAAGGCTCTATGCTACAAGTTGTTTTGCATTAAGCTGATTTTATTCGTAATATTCATAAGTAGTACTTTGCAATGACATTTTAAAGATCATTTAAATAGATAACATGACAGTAAGTAAGTAATTGGATGAATCACCAATAATATTAACTACAACTCGCCACGCTCCTCGGCCGTGAGCAACATTTCAATAATAACTACGACTCGCCACCCTCCTCGGCCACGAGTAACATTTCATGTTCAGCCATAACATGGTAGTTATCTCAAATAAATCACAAACCATTTCCCATGTTTGCTCGATAAGACAGTTTTCAAAAAAATCAAGACTATAACCGGCAATACTACACTTAGCATGCTCATCACCGCGAGCATGACTATTATAATAGATTTACACTCTGCAGAGGGGTACAACTTTACCCACAGTACATGAATTCTCTAGTTTGTTTGGCATATATCTATGCCACCGCTCACTACCTTAGGTAAGCAATCTAGAGTATGTGTCGAAGCCTTTACATTATCTAGCCCTAACCTTGCACTTAGCCCGTCGAATGTTGTTCCTCACTTCGCCCGAATGTACCCTTCTCGGTATATAGGAACCCTTCTAAGTACACCCGTCTCAGTGAGGCATTCGCTGTTATGTCGGCAATCATAACTCGATTGCTCACACGTCTCCCGCCTACCCCTCATGCAACGCTAGATCTAGACAACTTAATTAGCTAAGGCTATCCCACAATACCACTATGGTTGTACACTTACGCTTAGGTTATAAATACCGGCATTCGGTCCTTAATTGACCTGGGCAAGAATCTCCCCCTATCTACTAGTGAGACTCGTCTCCCACTATCTCAGAATATATAATATAACTCGCCCGCGTTGAAAACTATGTTTTCATTTTTATTTTTATACAAAATAACAGAGATACCTCCTCTGGATATTTTTTCAAAATCTCCCAAATTCACATTTATCATATTGTCCTTTTATATCTTTTTCCGGAAAACTATCGTTCTAGTAAGCATTTATGCGATAAATCGCACTCAAAATTTCCCCAAGTAACATTATATATTGTCTAACCCATATCTAATGGCTACAAAAATAAGACATCAATTTTTCAAGGATGTATATGCAGCAAACAGGATTTACAACTACCGCTTTCCCTGACATAGCAATTTCATACAAACATACAAGCATGCATAATAGGTTTTGCAAAATAAAGTACAATAAGTAAAATACCGGGATCAATATGATCAAAGGGGATGCTTGCCTTGCTCTTGCTGTTCTGGAGGTAAGGTTGATTGATCGTCACAATAATAACCCGAATGATCGATGTCTAAAAAGAGCTGAAAACGAATTAAATAACATCCAATAAAATCAACATAGAGCAAAAGTAAATATTTTTACATATTCTGGTAGATTATGATTTTAGCTAAATTTAGAGACAAATTTCATTTAATTTGGAGTTTTGCATCAAAAGTTATTAAGGTTTCATTTTGGTTCGGTTTGATAAATTCAGTTTCGAGTACTATTCATAGGTTCGACTACACGTGGTCGTTGGTAGATTCAACTACATGTGATCGTAGGAGGTTTCGACTACACGTGGTCATAGGTAGATTCGACTACATGTGGTCGTAGGGAGGTTCGACTACATGTGGTCGTAGGAGAGTTCAACTACATGGTCGGAAGGAGCTTCGACCACCTGGTCGAGAGAAGGTTTCAACTACGTGGTCGGAAGGAGTTTTCGCTGTGCACTTAAGCCGTGGGGCCCACATGTCATAGACTCATCTACGAGAACGTTTTGATTTAGGTTTTCTTTTAATCTATAGGTTGGTCCCACAAGTTAGTGACTTATTAGCACTAAACCGACAGTTAAACATCACTTGGTGTTTAATGATGGGGATTAGGCAACTGATGACGAGCTACAGTGCTCGTCACCGTTGTGCCGCGCGGTGGCGCTTACGCCCGCGCGTCTTGTCAGCGGCGTGATACTCGTAGGGGTCGAAGAGTGCCCAAAATGGAATCTCCATACCCTTGAGCACCCGTCGGCACCGACGGCGAGGCCAGAGGTGGCCTGACGCGGCGGCACGCGCGGTGTCGTGCAGAGGAGTTGCTACGGCAATGGGTGAAGTTGCAAACGAGCTATGCCCTTGACTATCTGTTGCATGCATAAGGATCTAGGGGCTACTAGGGCCATACTGGAAGGACGTGGAGGCTTGGAGGTGGTCGGAGACGACTAGTCGATGGCGAGCCGAGGCGGTGAGGTCAGTCGCACATGGAGAAGAGGCTTGGGAGATTGAAAGGATTGTCCAGTGGTTCGAGAAGCTTGGCAATGGTCCTGTGATGATCCTGGCATGAAGAATCGGCTTGGGGTGCAGTGGAGCTCCGGCGACGATTGGAGCGGCGGTTCTGGTCGAAGATAAGGAAGAAGAAACGATCTGGGAGCTTCTGTGAAACAAAGATGAAATTGAATGAGGGAGAAGGTTCTAAGCGTGCTGGAACACGAAATGATGCGGTAAGAGTGATACAAAACCCTTCACGACGTTGGGGACGAAGGCGGTGGTGCACGGCGGAATTAGGGCTCGCGCTCCTTGAGCTTTAGAGCTTGATTCATTTCAGGAGAAGAGGAGAGGAGATGCACACTAGCTTGGAAAGGAAGAGACGCAGCTCGAGGTGTCCTTTATATAGGCGGAGATCAACGAGGAAGAGCTCGGGAAGGTCAGCGGTGCTCCCGAAGGTCTCGGTGGTGTACGGGCAGGAGCAGGTGCGGCCGTGCAAGGGACTGGGCTCGGCGTTATGGCGACACGACGCGACAGGTGTGGTCGGTGGCAAAAACCGAGGGCGGTGAGGGATAACCACGGGCACAGCGGAGCTCTCGTGGTGTCACACTAGCGCGCTCGGGCATGAGGTGGACGAAGGTCCCTGCGCTCGGGGCCCACCGATCAGCGAGGGTGAGAGGGAGTTAAGATTTTTGATTTTTTTGTTTATCTGCTGATTTCTTTGCCGATTTTATTTACTGGTCGTATGAAGTCAAAAATTAATGAAAATATTTGGGTAGGCTTTTGACCTAATGTAGTTTCTCCTGTAAAATTTTCAAAGGTTTAGACCTTCTGTGAATTTCTACGAAATTCACAGAAATTTCTGTTCTGTGCTTTTGTAATTATTTTCCTAAACAAGATTTCATATAAAATCTTCGGTGAATTATATCTGGGATAATATGCCCAAAATAATTCTATCCTTTGAATTCATTTGCTTTGTTTTATCTATTTCCTTTTTAGCACCTTTTTGTTTGTAGCTCATGTATTCCTTTTAAATTCAAAACCCAAATTCAACATTTTATATTTCATATGCAAGTGATCAAAGTAATTTTTCCTAATGCATTTATATTACATAATCCCATAATTAGAATTTTTGGATGTTACACCTAACCTCCATTATAAAGGTTAGTGCAGGATTTGCACAACCAAGCCTTGGAAACTCAAATTTGAGATTTGGGGAAAGTAAAGAAAATAGATGAGGCTAAGTTTGATAGATGGATTGAGAAATTGGGTGCTCAAGTGTGAGCTTTTTTCCTCCATGGTTTAGTAATTGTTAACTTATAATCCCTCACATCAATCAAATCAAGATTGCCCTCAAGATGAGTTCTATCTTGTTCTTGTTCTTTTTAATGATTTTCTGGTTTTTATGTTCTAAGGGTTTTGGTTGGGTCTTTTGCTGTGATCTAACTTGCTAGGATTTGTGAGATCTAATCTAAGGTTATCTTGACCATTTTCCACCCATAAGCAAGCTTTTGGCTCAAGTTTTAGTTTTCCCTGGCTTTTAAGCCTTCTTGACCTCAATCAAGAATTTTGTTGAACCTTGGCTTCGATCATCAATTGGAATAGGTTCATGATCTTCTTGATGAGCTATGCCTTAAATCTTAGGGTATTTGAATTACGAGATCAAAAGTTATATCGTTTTGTGGATTCTTCTGACTCTTGATCTCTGATGACCGGTCCGATCGGCCTCACCACCATGTTAGGCGGCCTCGGTCAGACCCAACCGTGAGGCTTTGAGCTCGGCGATTAGACCAGCCATGAGGCTCTGAGTTCAGAGTTTTTCGGTTTCAACGCAAAACTTTCACTGTGATCTTATAGCTTTGTTTTTCATAACTTTCATAGCTATTGGAGTGAAAAGAAAGTTAAATACCGTAGAGGTAAAAAATAGGTGGCTTCTATTCAACCCCTCTAGTCACTAATTCGGTCCAACGTTGCCCGATTAAGGTTGGCCATGATTAAGGTTGACCATGCGGAGACCAAAATTTTTAGCTAGCCGAGGGTGATGATGGATCAGATTTTGTACAGATTCTAGCATCTTGCATGCAAGTTGATGCAAATCAGTTGAGCAAATAGTCACTCAAACGCACATGCACCTCAACAAGCAGTATGCAATCTGCATTGCACAGAACGAACCACCAGTTTAGCATTTGTTTTCTACCCTGGTAGATAGAGCTCCATACGGACTATACAGCAAGAGCTTGCCATATGCCACATGCAGTTGCTCCCCCCTAATCTAGTTTGGGTCATCTTTACGACAATTGCGCAATCGAAAAGGGATCGGAATCTGAATTCAGAGTCGATCGATCATGCCCGGAGCTTCGCGAAGAGGCTGCCAAAGGAGAAGAAGCTTGTCCGGGCCAGGCTGCCTGGCTCCGGGGCCTTGACCGCAGAGGGCACTCTCTTCACGTCGAGCATGACGGTCTGCCCGATCTCCCCCCGGAGTCCCTCGATCGTCTTCATGTCCACCGGCTGGCCCGACGGGTCGCGGACGTAGAAGACGTTCATGGCCTGCTCCCCCACCGTCGCTACGTCGGCTCTGGTCACCGTCAGGCCGTGCTCGCGGAGCACCCTTGTGACGTCCGAGAGCAGCCCCACCCTGTCCCTGCCGCACAGCTCAAGGGTAAAACCCTGCAAGGCGTGCCGGTGTCAGGAACAGGAGCAACAGCATGGCAATAGTTAGTAGCATCTATTGCATAATCTTTCAGTATCAGAAACAGCAGTACACTATTAATTACTAGCTGCTAGTACTACTTCAGAATTTTTTATCTGTCAGCAACAAACAAGCAAACAGCAATGTACTGCTAGTCACTAGTTGCTACAGTGCTACTGCAGAATCTGAATGTACTAATGACAAAATTAAGAGGCATGGTAGCATGGTACTAGACTACAACTAGTCACTACTGCAACAAGGTCCTGGTAGAAGAATCGGGAGTAAACGTCAAATTGCAGGTTGTTAGTTAGTACTAGTTGCTTGTACGAGATCAAGAACCAGCAAAGGCTTTGAATTTTACCTCGGATACTCTTCTCGAGATCGCTGCTTCGAGGCACTTGATCACCCTCTCCGCTTCATCTTTCAGAAGCGTGCGACCGTCCTTGCGACGAATATACAGCTCCTGAAGAAAAATTTCATGAATCCTAATGCCTGATACTGATTTAAAACAGCATCAAATGTCTGAAAATTCAGGTTTGTGCACCATGCAGTGGTACTACCTGGATGCCATAGGTCCCATCAGATGAAACCGAAGCATGGAACACGACGTACTGCATGTCCGTCAGCGTGCAGACGATGTCGAACAGCAGCTTCGACCGGTCCTTGCACTTGACGTTCACCACCGAGTACGCCTTCTCGCAGTGGTCGACGGTCACCACCGGCCTGATCTCTGTGCCGTCATCGGCCTCAGCCACCGCGCCGCCATCGCCGTCGAAGTCCACGTCGGCGTGCATCAGCTGGTGCAGCCGGCGGTCCACGTGAGTTGACCCGACGGAGAAGTTGGTGTGAGCTCCCCGGACGTCGTCCCCGTACCCTCGGAGGACGTTCCTCAGCCGGTCCTCGATCTTGGACAGCCGGCGCGGGTCATCGATCGCCTGGCCTGATGCGACGTCGTTGACGTACACGACGCAGGCAACTCGAGTCCTGTGCGTCCAGACCTCAGCAGCTATGACATTGCACTCGAGATGGGCAAGAACGGCAAAGATCTCAGAGAGGAGGCCAGTTCTGTCAGGCCCCTTCAGCTCAATGGCGATATGGTCGCCGATGGAGTGCATCCCGACCGATCTCCCCGGCGAAGAATTGCCTTTTGCAGCACCCAGCAGGTTGCTGTCCGGGCCTAAAGCCTGTGAAGAAATACTTCAGTTTTCAGAGTAGAGTCTACTGGTGCAGTGCACAAGCTCAAACTTGATGGCAAACAGTGTGTCACAGAGAACATATGGTAAAATTTGCCAAACCTTCTCGATGTACTGAATAGTCTTCACATCAGTCACCTTCTGCCCTTGCTTATCCAACACATGAAACACTTCATCAAGTTCAAGTTGCAACAGACAGCATGAGTTGTAAGATTGTGAACCATAGAACTTGGAGTATAGGTGTTACATGAAAGTATGCATAGCATAGCCAGTTATCTTACCATCCATGAACCATCCACCATCTGAGGTAATGTACGCTTTCGAGATGGCGAGGTCGAGATCACTAAGAACCTGCACCACTTCCAGCAGAATGCCATTCTTGTTCAAGCTGTCCACCTAAATCCAAAGTCAAACAAAGGGTGCACAGATGAATCGAAATGATTATTGAAACCAATGTTCTGTAAGATGAATTTAGATGATTTATTACCTTCACTAAGGTGCAGTCTCTGCATGTGCTATTGTCGATGCAAACCCTGCAAAATTATCATTGTGTTCGGTACAGAAAGTAGCAGAGTTTCTAACAAGTACTGAAATACTCGATAATGAAGTGAGAAATTCTGCAGTTTGAAGGGATAAAATAGAGACTGACCGAGGCGGGTTGATGCGCTGACTGAAGTTCTCGTACTCCGGATCAAAGTAAGGAAGCATCTTTCCGAGTCCGAGGTAATGAAATCCTTCCACTGAAAGAATTATGAGCCAAAGTTAGTATCTAGCACTGTCATGCTCTACGACACAAACGCGTAAAAGAAATGAACACAGCATCATGTGAAACATGTGTGATAATTTCCAATCATGAGAGCAGAAACTTCAATCCAAATTATCAATGGAGAAGGCAGTGATGAGCTTCTGATAAAGAAGATCTAATCACTTTAGAGACATAAAATAGACCAACCTTTTAGTAGATTCTTATTTCAGCAGGCTTCAAAGTTCCATTCGCTGAAAAAAAATTTGATGGCTTCAATTGAAAGCTAAGCCAGTACTGCACTGTAGTTTCCTGAAAAGTCTTCAGCACTTTCGAATCAATTTCTGAACAAGGATATCTACCTCATGAAACTAAAAGTACTTAGATACCCTGAAACTTCTTATGAATTCAGACACTGAATAGTCAGAATTGCAGAGGAACCCTGAAACTTCTTATGAATTCAGACACTGAATAGTCAGAATTGCAGAGGAAACACTTGCTCTTCTTTTTTCAGGGAACAATGAAATCCTAGATCGAAATCTTAACCAGAACGTTTTGTTCCTAATTATAAAAAGTAACCAATTGGGATCATGGCAATTAACAAATTAACAATGGTGGTTGGACCATATTTGCTTGGGACCATAGACTACTACAATTCTACAGCACTATATAGCCCTTGGGCGTCCTCATTGATCACCCCACAGAAGCAAGATACTCTTTGGCCTGAACAAACCAGAGAAGAACAAAGTGCTTGGCAAATTAACGCATTCTTTATGTGCTCGTGATGTGTTGATGCAGAACCAGCAGCCACAAGCAATGGCCAAAATTATTGCTGGAATCGGCCAACTAGAGCTACCCGGTGCAATGGGCATTAGAACAAGCTCTGAGGAATCAAGAACCACGTCAGTGTAACTTAATAACTTCGGATCTTCACAATATACCACTGGTGTCTCACTGGTATATTGTGAATTTTCTCATAAAAGAAATGCGTCTGGGCTCTGGCGACATGGAAAAGACAAGCTTTTGAGGAGCTTTTCACCCCAAGAAAGACGTACGCACGCATGGGGTTAAGACTGCAGCATGGTTAAGGAGACAAGCAGACGGTGAACACTAGCTAATAATCACAGGAAAAACCAAACTTGCATTGATTAACAGAAGGCCGATTAGCCGATCGATTAACCCGTCATCTTGTCCTCGCATGGTCCCAAGTATAGTAGCCATGCGTCTTCTTGTCCTCACCTGGTGTTGATCTCTAGACTCCTGCACGGTGCAGTACAGAAGCATCGCATTGCGAATTTGCAGTCGCATGCTACCACCCAAGCTCGGCTGGGTGGAGCATGTCTGTCACCGACAGGTGGGCCCGGGGAGTTAACCAGGCGAGGCGAAGAGAAGCCGAGGGGAGCCCACGCTTTCCCAGAAAAGGCTGGGCCGCTTTCCGCAGATGCGGCGGGTGTACAAATGGCTCGCCTGCCCCAGCCGTGTGATGGAGATCGGACGGTACACGGCCCTCCTCCTTGCACCCAGAGCCTGATCTAGTGCCTACTGATCGTGGAGCAAAATAGATGCATAAATACATTTGGTTTTGCAATTCGTTCTAATCCAGCTATATCCGTCCGAATAATACACTCCCTCTTGTATAAATTTGAACCGATCACGTACCAGCAATAAGGTGCTCTTGTGGGGATCCGGACGTCACTGCACGAACGGTAGATAGAATACGGCAGGGAAGACACTGTTTATATTGTAGTGCAGCGATCGATCTTATCTATCCGTATTCTATCTCGGACGATTGAGAAGTGTTAATACAGAGAATACTGTACGTTTCTACCGTTTGAGCCAGAGCAGTCTCTTATTTAGATACTGCAACAATCTCTCACCTCATTTAATCTACTGCCATCTCAGCACTTTGCCTATATGGCACCCTTAAAATACTAACCAAGGTGAAACACTGAGAGCAACCTTATTACTTAGCACGGGTCTTACAAACAAAGCTAATCCTGCAAACTCAACCTAGAAAATGCCCCAGAAATGCATTACCTTTATTTTAATGATTAGCGAGAACACGTACTAGGGGAACGGACAGCCTACCACCTAATCATAACGAGCGTGATTTTCTGTCACCCCTCCGATGGCGACCAAAGTGTTTGGGGCCCGCTCGTCAGCGATGGAGGGCAGAACGACCAATGGAGAAACAGTGCAGGGTTTGAAAGGTACATGTCCCTCATCATCGTGCACACCCAGCCAGCTTTCCCAATCCGACATGATACAACAGTAGAGAACCAACCAACCAAGAACTAGCAAATAACCAGGAAGAAGAAAACAAAAACAGCAGAGGCACACGCCGGCGGCCGTCACCGACATATGGAATCGCTCAAACCACCTAGTATTAATTCAACACAGGTTCCCAGCTAATCGATCGGCAAAGAAATTAAGCAATCAGTGAGAGAGAGAGAGAGAGAGAGAGAGATTAAAGAGTGAGTGATTTGGTAATCGTTACCTCTGTTCTTGGATTGCTTTCTTGTTTGCTTTGCCTTGGATGCCTCCTCGTCCTCCTAACTTGTTGGTGTGCTTTGTTCTTGAGATGTCGATGTGCTCCTCTTACATCTCACGCAGAGGGAGAGGACGACAAGCTGGTAGGGGATGAGGAGGATGTGTTAGGAGGAGAGAGAAGACTGAGGAAGAATCAAATCAGCAAAAGGAATGGGAAAAGGGAGGGAGATATGGATGGATGGATGGAGAGGCAAACGGGCCTAGCCTACCAATGTGTGTGTGAGAGAGGGGGGACTCACTAGTTAGCTCTACATATGCTCGCCACTTGTTGATGATACTCTGTCTCTCCTCCCTCTAGGATTATATAGACCTTCGAAATGCTAAGGGCACACACATAAGCCCTTGGGAAGTTTGAAATGGCACCCTTGTCCCTAAAGGAAAGAAACAGCCATAAGGGATGGTATTACAGATGTGCGGTAAAGCTGTAGATAGTATACGACAAGTAGCGCCAGGTAATCATAGTGTCGATGTTAGGGTTTTGTTAAAAAGTATGGACGTACAGCTAAGTATGACATAGCCGCAACACTGGCATTTCAAAACTACAAAGCATAGTCACATGGTTTTTTTTACGTTTGTTGCGTTGATCACACGATAAACAACAAAATGGAAATGATCTGTATAAACAGAGGTATTCGTGTGAATCCTCGATGCTTTATGTATTATGATAAGAAAGCTACCACCAACAACATTGTCTGTACGCGGCAAAGTAATAATTACAGGATAAGCAAGAACAGCTTAATATGGCTATACTATGTGTTCACAAAAGGTTGGATATATATGGAAGGGCCTGAAAATTACAAAAACAAATATATTGATGAAAGCTAAGCATTAACTTATATTTGTTTTAAAATGTTAAGCAAAAAAACGAAGGCCTAGATAGGGGGTGCTTGATTTTAATGTTATACTGGACATGTTAAGTAAAATAAATTTCCTAAATAATGAAATGAGAAAAGTACATATCTAACCTACATGCTTTCGTGAGTTATGATGAAGCGTTACTGAAAGAACAATATTGGTTACCTATGATATGGTGTCAAAATTGGAATAAATAGATTTACAAAACGGCATATACAAAAAAATGTTGAAAAAAATTGCCCTTTTGCAGAACTTGAGTTAGTGAGCATGGCACTATTATCAAATTAGCATCTCCAAAAACTACAAAGGGTCTGTATTCCATTAGCTATTGTGTCACAAAAGAAGAATGTCTGGACAGAATTTTTTTTATTAATTAATTATTTTTCAAATTTTATTTTAAAGTTAACTCCGACGCACTTTATTTCTAATTCTGATCCCTTTGGTCACGTTACGGGTGGTGGCGTGACAAAATAACACTGTCACGCCAACCCGTTTTTGAAAAATCTCTTGTCACGCCACGGGTGGTGGCGTGACAATGTTGTTTGGTCACGCCACCACCAATGACGTGACTAAAAGTACTATTTTGGAGACTTATCCTGTGGCGTGATAATGTTGTTTTGTCACGTTACGGGTGGTGGCATGACCAAAGATGTTAGAATTGAAAATAAAGTTCGCCGAGAGTTAACTTTAAAATAAAAATTAAAAAAAGGGTTAATTAATAAAAAAGGTTCGTCTGGACACAATAGAAAAAGGATTATTCCATATAGCTGACATAAGGCAAGAGTCATCAGAGAACAATTCTGTCTTGAAAATGATTGCAAGTCAGCTTTGTGCCACAGCTATTTCACAAAAAGAAAGGCCATGTGGATATGTCTGTGATCTAGTGCAAGAACAAACATGAAACAGAGATGCAGCTAGTGCAAGGCAAGACTAACACATCATGCCTTGTGATAAGAATCGAAGCAGAGCAGCATGTAGAATTTTACATAGTAAGGTCCAGACCTGGGTGCGAAGGATTCGGATTCCAGCTCCAGTATCATGCGCTTTAGTGCACTGTATGGCCATCCGCTTATGAACTGTCCAGATAAGCTCTAGTGATCAGATATTTAGATCGATACAAGTGTTGGTGTAACTTGTAAGCCTATCTGGACAAATGAGACAAGCGATGTTCTTCTTTGCTTAAGGAGACTATTCTTCTTCTTTTCTTCTCCTTCTCTCAAGAAGAAAAATCTTGCATCATTTGATACACATGTTGCTGAATTTCATTTTAAAAATAGGTTAAATGTGTTGGTGAGAGACTTGTAGAACTTTCTATTTTTTATGGCTAGGAGCAAGGTTGTCAGGGATCATGAATCAAATTGTAGATGCTCTAATAAAATTACGTTCTAGGATCGAATAGTAGAATCTAAGATTCTATCCTATACCAAAGATACATTTTCTAAAATCCACCATGTATTTAAACCATGATACTTTTTTAACTTAATTTTAAAGCCTTTATGTTTTCAAAAAAAAGTCCAAATGGAATATCTATTGTTGTTTATACAAATAATAGTTCATATTAATGGATAAAAAGTGAAACTTTACAATTGAAAGGACATATACAAGTAATTGTTTATAATTAATTACTAGGATCAGTATAATTTTGCAAGAATCATAAGATTATTAATATTCTACCAAATTAAGATCCTACCTAGGATCAAATTGGTCCACTATATCTAGAGTTGTTGTTAGAATTGGGCACATATGTGTAAAGGCCCATTCATTCATAAAATCCCAAAGCATGTAATTTCTTAAACCAGTAGTCTTAGACCAATGTGGTCAAAGTCGGTCTTAGACCAGTATGGTCGAAACTAAGTGGTCGAAACCCAGTGGTCGAAACTGTATGGTCGAAACCCAGTGGTCGAAACCTAGTGGTTGAAGCAATAGACCAGTGTGGTCGAAGGCCTAGACCAGTATGGTCGAAATAATCTAGTCGAAACTATAGACCATTGAGGTCGAAGGCATAGACCAGTATAGTCGAAATCATCTAGTCAGATCCTTAGACTAGTGGTCGAAGCTTTAGGCTAGGGTACAATCAGGATCAATAAACACTGCTTAATGACCAATAATTGGCTTTGAATTAGCGGTTACCAGTGGTTTATTATGACAGTTACTAGAGAGTAATTGTCTCGACCATAAATAGGATCTGGAGATCTTTTCCATTCCAATTATTCTTCTTCTTCCTCTCTTTTTGTAGGATCATAATGGCAATCAGAAGGGGGGGGGGGTTGAATGATTGCAGCGAATTGACCCCCAAATTCTAACTTCTTCTTGTTATCAAGAATTCCAGCAACTTCTCTGTTGACTTGAAAAACTTCACAACCGAGACCTCCTCAGGTGCACAGGAAGAACATCAAATCAAGAATCAAAGTAGAACGAATCTGAACTTTATATATCAAACTTGATTTGTGTCTACAGAGAGCTTAGCAAGCACCACTCAAAACCCTAATTCAAAGGACCTTACAACCGTAGCATAAACAACAAGAAAGCTACAGCCAAAACCCAGCAAAAGCACGTAACCCTCAAAAATCCACCTCCAGGCCGTACCCTACTGCCTTCTCTTATAGCCTAGAGTTCTATCCATGTCCAACACAACACCAATATGGATTCTAACTCAAACCAACCAGATTTGGAACTCCTTCCAAATCTGTCTTTCCAATTCTCTCATGTCGTAAGCCTCCAGGACACCACCTCCCGTAGCTTAAACGTGATCCCCTTTGATCTCCACGTGCTCCAGCGTGATCCAAACCACCTCTTGACATCCACGACTTCCAAGACCTCAGATTCCCCATCCTAGTCCAAGTCAATCCCGTCACCGATTGTGATTCGTCCTCACGCCTCAACCTGCACATGCAAAGATCAAAGAAACCCCAAATCTTGGCACAAGTTCTCCAACTTGACCATCCATTAGCTCACTCACACCCATAAACACTATCATGCATCATGCAACAAGATATAGCTTACGAATTCAACAAATCATGATCAATTCCCGAACGATGACTTCCAGAGTACAATCGGTACTACCGCCATTGTAGGTCCGGTACTACCGCACACGCGGTCGTACCGCTCCAAACACACCGGTACTACCGATTCTCAAGAACTTCAAAAACTTCCAAAAACATCGCTTCTGGAAAAACCATGCCGCAACCCTGCGGTCATACCATTGTGCGGTACTACCGCCGTTCAAGCTGCGGAAATACCGCTCACCAGTCGTTCCGCTCCAAGACTCCAGACCATCCGATTTTCATTTAACTGTTCATGTCAGAGATTCTCTCTTTCTGAAAAACCAAGTGCGGTACTACCGCCAGGCATGGCGCGGTCATACCGCTCAGCAAGAAATGCAATGTCCAAGAAAAACAAGTGTTCTGGTTTTTCCATACCGCCAAACACACAACGGTATTACCTATGTGCGGTACTACCGCAAAATCAAATGGTACTACCGCACCACTTAAAAGAGCAAACAGTGTATGTCAGAACCTCTTTCTCAAAGGAAAACAAAAGCGGTACTACCGTTATTAAAACAACGGTACTACTGAAATTTAGGTACTACCGCCATTCAAGCTGTGGTACTACCGTTCCAGGTAAGTTCACAAAGTCCTCAGAACAGCGTCCTTTGCCACGTGGACGCTCCAGATCCATGGGCCGATTGGACCATGGGTCTCAGCCGTTGGATTTAGAAGCACTGTAGACGGTCCGAACGACCCACTTGATGTCATCCGTTAGATTTCAATCCAACGGCTCAAAGTCTTTGAGCAGTTCCGACGGTCCGAACGTTACAACTCAATATTAGCCGTTAGATCAAGATCTAACGAACTGAGCAAAACGCATCAGAGGAAAAGACTTGCGGTACTACCGTTGTACACCCGCGGTCATACCGCAATCCGGTAGTTCCGCACAATACAAGTTGGTACTACCGATAATCCTGACAAAAGCTGATTTTCGACAGAATTCAACAGAGCTCAAAAACAAGTTAGCAAAAAGATCAAAAGCATGTTCCAGAGACAATGTATTGAACTTTAAGCATCAAGACTAAGTCTTCATTATTGGCAATGTATTCATCATCAAATATCATGACCAAAAACCTCTTGGTCTTACAATCTCCCCCTTGATGAATACACTGACAACACAAACAGTTTCAAAAGAGCATGAGAAAGACAGAAGTGTCAAAATTCCAAAAACTGTTCAAAAGAACCAAGCAACAGATTTCTCCCCCTTTTTCAATTAAAAAAAATTGCACATTCAGATTTCTCCCCCTTTGGCAATGTGATCATCAAGAGCTTCAAATTTTGAAAAGAGAGGAGCCAAAAAGTCCAGAAGCTTTAAGTAAGTCAGTTTTATGGATTAATCAAGCCAATTACGTGAGTAGAGCTAACAAGATCATATAAATGCATATACCACATAGCAATATCCAGACAAGTATTTCAAAGTGGTAAATCAATTTAGATTCATGACAAGCATTTACAATGACTAAAAAGATTATAATATCACAAATAGAAGTCATCAAAAGTGAAAGCCTAATGATGAGACAAACTTTAAAAAGCTGGATGAGCTACGGTCTCATGAATCATCCTTTTGCTTCACTTTCAATTTTTATGTGCATGTGGCATGCTTGGAGCATACATCTTTTCGTGGTGGCATGCTTGAAGCATACTTCTTTTGATGAAGCACTTTTGTGCATTTTTCTGCTTTTATTATATTTCAAAAATACATAGCTAGGTATGGCATGCTTGAAGCACACTTCTTGTCATTTGAGCATCGTTATGTACTTCTCCTTTTTTCTTTTTGATACCCAACTATGCATGGCATGCTTGAAGCACACTTCTTTTCATATTCTTTTCTCAACCCTTTTATTTTTAAAACATGCCAAATTGAGTGAGCAATACAGATGAAAAGAAGGACCTTTTTGCTTCAAATCCAAGACTTAAAAAAGGACTCACAAATCAGCTTTCCTTTTTAATAAACAACACAAAGTGATTCCAATAATCAAACTAGTCAAAGATTTCAGCCATGTCATGCTTTAGTTATTTATGTAGCAAGTTTATTAAACCAGTCCAGATGAAGACTACATAGCACATGAATGAATATGATAAAGATAACTCTATTTATTTCAATGGCTTGGACTAAATGAAACATCAAAGCTTCTGAAATTTTGACCAATAGCTCCCCCTCAAAATAAGCCCATAGGATGAACAACACCCAATTCACTCCTCAGACGAACAAATCGAGAAGTATCAAGCGGCTTAGTGAAAATATCAGCAATTTGAAAATCAGTTTCAACAAAGTGGAGAACAATATCACCTTTTTCAACATGATCTCTGAGAAAGTGAAATCTGATATCAATGTGTTTGGTTCTAGAATGTTGCACTGGATTTTTAGCAATGTGAATAGCACTAATGTTGTCACAATAAAGAGGAATAGTGCCCAAATCTAAACCAAAATCTTTGAGAGTAGCAGAAATCCAAAGAATTTGAGAGCAACTAGCAAGAAGAAGAACATACTCAACTTCAAAGCAGATTGATTGAGCAATGAAGATTGTTTTCGAGAGGACCAAGACACTAAAGAAGTGCCTAAAAGTGACAAGTGCGGATGTGCTTTTTCTATCAATCCTACACCCATAAAATCACTATCGGAGTATGCACTTAAAGTAAGACAGGATGAAGATGAATAGAAAAGACCAAATTCTAAGGTTGATTGGAGATACCGAGAATTCTTTTCTGACTTGTCGATGAGATGCACGAGGTGATGCTTGAAATCTAGCACATAAGCATACTGACAAAGTGTATATCCGGCCTTGAAGCGATCAAATAGAGTAGAGATCCAATCATACTCCTGTAATCTTTTGATCCATTGCTTCACCTTCTTCATCGTGGTCAAGAACGGATGTAGACCCCATTGGTGTAGAGATTGGTTTGCATGTTGCCATGTCAAAGCGTCTAAGCAAGTCTTTTGTATATTTGGTTTGATGAATGAAATTGTCTTGCTTGGTCTGCATTTTACTTGCAATCCTAAGAAGTAAGTTAGCTCCCCATCATACTCATCTCAAACTCCCGCTCATAGTATCTCGAAAACTTGGAAACCAAAGCATGAGAGGAGCCCCCAAAGATAATATCATCCACATAAATCTGAATAAGTAATAGATCATTGCCATGTTTCAAAGTGAAAAGAGTTTTGTCTACCTTGCCCATTTGAAAATCATTTTTAGCAAAAACAACTTAAGTCTCTCATACCAAGCCCGAGGAGCTTGCTTCAAACCATACAAGGCTTTTGAGAGTTTGTAGACATGATTAGGAAACTTAGGATTTTCAAAACCAGGTGGTTGCTTAACATAAACTTCTTCCTCAATGTAGCCATTTAGAAAAGCACTTTTAACATCCATTTGAAACAATTTGAATCCTTTAGATGCAAAGAAAGGCTAAAAGAATTCTAATTGCTTCAAGTCAACTCTGAGGGCAAAAGTTTCACCAAAATCTAGACCCTCCACCTGTGAAAATCCTTGAGCAACAAGTCTAGCCTTATTTCTCACAACAACACCATCCTCACTTTGTTTATTTTTAAAAACCCATTTAGTTCCAATTACATTATGTCCATGAGGAGGTTCAACTAAGGTCCAGACTTTGTTTCGCTCAAAGTTTTCTAATTCTTCATGCATGGCATTGATCCAAGACTCATCAGATAAAGCGTGACTTACATCATTAGGCTCAAAAGAGGCAACAAAAGCAGAATGAGCATGTGAGTCAGGAGAAGTAAACTTAGAACGTGTTACCCTTTTATGAATGTCACCAATCATCAGTTCTGGAGGATGAACTCGCTGTATCCTCAAAGGTGCCGAAGGTTCTGAATTTGCTTCGCCATTTTGAACAACCCGATGGGTCGTTATATCACTTGATGATGGCGCCACAGAGGTGTATGATCAGCACTTGATGTCATGGGAGAAATATCATTACCAATATCAAAACCATCTTCTTCATTAAGAAATATGCTTTCAGACTCCCCCTGAACTTGTATACCTGAAATGTCAGTTCTAGAACAGGGACTGACCTCATCGAAGGTAACCTCACAAGTCTCAATAATTTTGTTTGTTTCAAGATTAAGCACTCGATAGCCACGAGAATGAAGGGATATCCAAGTAAAATACCATCACTTGATCTAGATTCAAATTTGTCCAGATTACCATGTTTAAGAATAAAACATTTGCAACCAAAAACTCAAGTGAGAGACACTAGGCCTTTTGCCAAATCTCGGCTCATAAGAAGTCTTGTGCAAAGAGGCTCTCAAAAATACTGTTTGAGACATGACAAGCGCTTGAGATTGCCTCTCGCCCAATACTTCCTAGGAGTGGCATGTTCATCAAGCATGGTCCTTGCCATCTCAACCAAGGTTCTATTTTTCCTATCAACTACACCATTCTGTTGAGGAACACGTGGAGAGGAAAATTGATGTTCCAAACCTTGTTCAGAGCAAAAGGAAGCAAATAGTGAATTCTTAAACTCAGTACCATTATCACTCCTTGTAACTTTCACAGCACCATTCAATTCATTATTTAGTCTGAGAAATAAATCTTTGAAATGACCAAACGCTTCATCCTTAGACACCATGAAGTACACCCAAGAGTACCTAGAGTAATCATCAACAATCACAAGAATATACCACTTACCACCAACGAATTGAACTCTTGAGGGACCTACAGTGTCCATATGCAACAATTGTCCAGGGCCATCTGTGATAATTACTGAAATAGGAAAATGAGGAGCAGCAACCATCTTACCGTGTCGACAGGGAGAACAAACCAAATCTTTTTCACCTTTCAATTTCGGCAGCCCCCTAATGAGATCAGTTCCACTAATTCGAACAAGATGATCAAAACCAATATGTCCTAATCTACGATGCCAAAAGAAAAGATCACTAGATTCAGAAGCTACCAAACATCTAACATTAGGTGAAAAAGAATGATTGAAATCAGCTTTAAAAACTTTCCCTAGGCTAGAGATGTTAAAAACAAGATCACCAGAAGCATCTAAAACCCTACAAGCATGTTTCTTAAAGCTTACCTCAAGATTTTCTTCAATCAATTGTGAAACAGAAAGCAGATTGTACTTCAATTTACTTACCAAGGCAACATCTTTAAGAATGAACTTGTCATTTACGCGCACAGTACCTTTTGCCATCACAATTCCAGTTGAAGCATCCCCAAAAGTAATCAATTCATCATTGGATGCCTTAGTGAGGGAGGAGAACCACTTTGAATCACCTGTCATGTGTCTTGAACATCCTGAATCAACTAGCCAAATGTTCCCCTTCCTCAACTGTTGTACCTCATCGGGATCACTGTAGAGGTTATCATCATCATTAATTTCTTCACTACTTGCCATAAAGCACATCCCTGTGAAATCAGCCTCTTTTGCTTTCTTGTGGTCATCCTCGTTGTCATTTGTCGAATCAACATCACTTAGCCCAATCTCCTCAAGAGCCGAAAGCACCTTGTTGTGATTTTTACGATAATTTTGCTTTTTGCTTGAATCAAATTTGAATTTTGAGCGCCGAATCGGTGCTTTGTCCTCCTTGGCTTCTTTTCCTCTCACTTGGGACAATTTACTTTTATGTGGTTTGGCTCACCACATTCAAAGCATCCGATTGGACCTCCTCTTCTCCTTGCTCGACATTATTGATTGCTTTAGTCACCCTATTTGAGAAGAGTACAAGCTGTTGTTCTGAGATCTCCTCCAATTGTTCATTTGAAATAGCACTCAAGGAGAAACTAGAAGAACTTGATGAACTATCAGTTTGGTTAGTCACTAAACCCAAAGAATTTGACTTATTTATTCTGGCCAAAATATCAATCTCATGAGTTTTCATCTTAGAATAAAGATCATTTAATGTGAGTGTTTCCATATTAACAGAGTGATTGATAGTAGTGACTAGGACCTCCCAAGCAGACATATCCATAGCATTCAAAATTTGTCGAGCATTGTCGTAATCGTAATATATAACATCAACTCGATTGCAAATCACTAACAATTTTATTGAAGCGATCAAAAGAGCATCTACGGATTCACCCGGTTTCATCTCAAATTTAGAGTACTCCTTTTTAAATTGGTTTTGACGAACACCTTTAACAGATTTTGAACCTTCATGATAATCAGCAAGTGTTGTCCAAATTTTCTTAGCAGATTTAATATTAGCAATTCTAACAAACTCGTTTCTACTCAAGCCTTGCAACAAAATATTTCTAGCCTTAGCATTAGCTTCAACATCAGCAGTATTATTGTTGGTAATCACAGCAGGCACCGCATAAGGATTTTCAACTTTTTGCCAGATGACATTACCTTGTGCTTGGAGAAAGACCTCCATGCGTGTCTTCCAATAGATATAGTCCGATCCATCGAAATATGGTGGCTTACCTGAGAATCGATCTTGATCTGATGCCATTGCAACCTTGCTCTGATACCACTTGTAGGATCGTAATGGCAATCGAAGGGGGGTTGAATGATTGCGTGAATTGACCCCAAATTCTAACTTCTTCTTGTTATCAAGAATTCCAAAGAACTTCTCTGTTGACTTGAAAAACTTCAACCGAGACCTCCTCGGGTGCAGGGAAGAACATCAAATCATGAATCAAAGTAGAACGAATCTGAACTTTATATATCAAACTTGATTTGTGTCTCAGAGAGCTTAGCAAGCACCACTCAAAACCCTAATTCAAAGGACCTTACAACCGTAGCATAAACAACAAGAAAGCTACACCAAAACCCAAAGAAAAGCACGTAACCCTCAAAATCCACCTCCGGGCCGTACCCTCGCCTTCTCTTATAGCCTAGAGTTCTATCCATGTCCAACATGACACCAATACGGATTCTAACTCAAACCAACCAGATTTGGAACTCCTTCCAAATCTGTCTTTCAATTCTCTCACGTCGTAAGCCTCCGGGACACCACCTCCGTAGCTTAAACGTGATCCCCTTTGATCTCCACGTGCTCCAGCGTGATCCAAACCACCTCTTGACATCCACGACTTCCAAGACCTCAGATTCCCCATCCTAGTCCAAGTCAATCCCGTCACCGATTGTGTTCGTCCTCACGCCTCAACCCTGCACATGCAAAGATCAAAGAAACCCCAAATCTTGGCACAAGTTCTCCAACTTGACCATCCATTAGCTCACTCACACCCATAAACACTATCATGCATCATGCAACAAGATATAGCTTACGAATTCAATAAACCATGATCAATTCCCGTAACGATGACTTCCCAGAGTACAATCGGTACTACCGCCATTGTAGGTCCGGTACTACCGCACACGCGGTCGTACCGCTCCAAACACACCGGTACTACCGATTCTCAAGAACTTCAAAAACTTCCAAAAACATCGCCTCGGAAAAACCATGCCGCAACCCCTGCGGTCATACAGGTGTCTTGGTACTACGCCGTTTAAAGCTGGAAATACCGCTCACTAGTCGTTCGCCCAAGACTCTGCACCATCCGATTTTCATTTAACTGTTCATGTCGAGATTCTCTCTTTCGAAAAACCAAGTCGGTACTACCGCCCAGCATGGCGCGGTCATACCGCCAAAGAAGAAATGCAATGTCCAAGAAAAACAAGTGTTTCGGTTTTTCCATACCGCCAAACACACTGGCAGTATTACCTATATGCGGTACTATCAAAAATCAAATGGTACTACCGCACCACTTAAAAGAGCAAGCAAAGGTACGCCGTCGAACCTCTTTCTCAAAGGAAAACAAAAGCGGTACTACCGTTATTAAAACAACGGTACTACCGAAATTTAGGTACTACCGCCATTCAAGCTGCGGTACTACTGTTCCAGGTAAGTTCACAAAGTCCTCAGAACAGCGTCCTTTGCCACGTGGATGCTCCAGATCCATGGGCCGATCGGACCATGGGTCTCAGCCGTTGGATTTAGAAGCACTGTAGACGGTCCGAACGACCCACTTGATGTCATCCGTTAGATTTCAATCCAACGGCTCAAAGTCTTTGAGCAGTTCCGACGGTCCGAACGTTACAACTCAATATCAGCCGTTAGATCAAGATCTAACGAACCGAGCAAAACGCATCAGAGGAAAAGACTTGCGGTACTACCGCTGTACACCCACGGTCATACCGCAATCCGGTAGTTCCGCACAATACAAGCTGGTACTACCGATAATCCTGACAAAAGCTGATTTTCGACATAATTCAACAGAGCTCAAAAGCAAGTCAGCAAAAAGATCAAAAGCATGTTCCAGAGACAATGTATTGAACTTTAAGCATCAAGACTAAGTCTTCATTATTGGCAATGTATTCATCATCAAATATCATGACCAAAAACCTCTTGGTCTTACAATCTCCCCCTTGATGAATACATTGACAACACAAACAGTTTCAAAAGAGCATGAGAAAGACAGAAGTGTCAAAATTCCAAAAACTGTTCAAAAGAACCAAGCAACAGATTTCTCCCCCTTTTTCAATTAAAAAAAATTGCACATTCAGATTTCTCCCCCTTTGGCAATGTGATCATCAAGAGCTTCAAATTTCGAAAAGAGAGGAGCCAAAAAGTCCAGAAGCTTTAAGTAAGTCAGTTTTATGGATTAATCAAGCCAATTAGGTGAGTAGAGCTAACAAGATCATATAAATGCATATACCACATAGCAATATCCAGACAAGTATTTCAAAGTGGTAAATCAATTTAGATTCATGACAAGCATTTACAATGACTAAAAAGATTATAATATCACAAATAGAAGTCATCAAAAAGTGAAAGCCCTTCTCCTCGGTTTGCACGTGGAAGGAGGGTGAGCGGTATCTCCGAACCATTATCGCAGAGTTCACCTACATGGGGCGGCAATAAGGTTTTCGGCAGCAGATTCTGCGATCGCTTCTTTGCATTAGACGTCTACGATCGTGACCTTGCATCGAGTCCGAATCGCTTCTGTTCTTCATCACACTCGACTATAAGTTGGTCTTACGACCAAACTATTCTGTAGTAAATCTTTTATTGTGTATATTTAGAAGTGCAATGAGTAGCCTGCTGTTAGTATCGATTTATGCATCACTAGTTATTTGTGATCTTTGCCTCATAATCAAATCTGGATATAAAAAGTTGTCCACTTTTCCAACATTCCAAAAACCTTATTATGAACATTTTTGTGATTCATTAATGGCTGGTGCTTCTGATGCTATGAAACCCGAGAGGTTTTCTGGTCAGAGCTTTCATAGATGGCAAGTTTTTGCTCATGTCTTTGGGGCTGTGGTGGGTGATCCGACCACAGTATCCATTAACGAGTGAACAGACCATGCGGTTCGACACAGATAACAACATCGCTCTTGGATGCATACTGACCATACTGGCCAACCAGCTCTATCATGTGTACATGGACTTCAAGTCCGCCATAGAGTTGTCGGATGCACTCGAGTACAAATATGCTAAAGCTGAGGTTGGTCGTTGGCTCTATATATGCGAGCAGTTTCTCGACTATAGCATGGAAGATACTAAGTCGATAGTTGCACAGGCTCATGAGCTTTAGCTACTGGTCGGAGAAATTGCGCATCTGGGAGGTCGTTTAGTTCGATCAGATACGGACTAGTCATATGGAGATACGAGCTGGTCATAGACTAGTCGAACATAATCACTAAGTGGTCGAAACCTGATCGTTAGGAGTTACGAACTGGTCGAGACTATATATGAACTGGTCGTATAGAGATACAAGCAGGTCGTTAGTGACAAGAACTTGATCGTAGATCATATTGTTGCCAAACTTGCTACTTCATGGCGGGATTTCGCCATTGGCTTAAAGCACAAGAGGAAAGAGATATCCATTAAGGATCTCATTGCTGCCCTTGATGTGGAAGAAAATGCAAGAGCAAAAGATGCACCAAGCACTTCCAGTTGGTCGAAGTCTTAGACCAGGGTGGTCGAAGCCTTAGACCAGTGTGGTCGAAGGCATAGACTAGTGTGGTCGAAACCTTAGACTAGTGTGGTCGAAAACATAATCCAATGTGGTCGTAATAATGTGAGGCCAATATACGGCATTCTCATTTTTTGTCATATTGGTTTTGATGGTATTGCTCGAATGTCCAGATTAGATTTAATTCCAAAATGTGAAATTGTTAGAATCAAAGTGTCAAACTTGTGTGCAACCAAAACAACCTCGAAAGCCCTTTAAGGGGTTACAGGAGGAAAAGAACTTGGCACATTTAGATCTTGTTCATTCTAACTTGTGTGAGTGAATGGATTGTTGATAAAAAAAGGCAAAAGATATTTTTTGTAACATCCCAAATTTCCAGAGTTTTTGAAAAATTTTAAAAAATTTAAAAACTAACCATTTGGCTTTATTAATTCACTAAAGCTTAATTTGTAATTTAGAATTTTAAAAGCGGTTTAATTTGAATTAACTAAAACTTGAACTAATTGAAGTTGGTTTAGTTGAGTTTTGTTGGATTTTAAGTTGGTTTTTCCTTTTGCCTTATGTTAAAAATAATTATTTGCAAAAACTAAAAGCAAAAGTTAAGCTGAAAATATTTTTATTAAGTTCTAAATAATTCAAGGGATTTCTATGAATTTTTCTAGAATTTTTGGACAGCTTAAGCTATTTTCTAAAAATGCTTTTCCTTTTGTGGTATTTTCTAATTAAAAAATCCTCGATTTTCTCCCTCCGGCTCTTGGGCCGATTTCCTCCCGGCCCGTTGCTGTTTTCCCTCGTGCGGCCTGCCTCGCCGGCCCGCTCGCTCGCACGTAGCGCCTCCCCCCCGATCGGACCGTCCGATTTTGATCGGACGGCTCTCAATTCACCGCGCCTCCCCGTTCGTCCCTCTCTCTCTCTGACCGGTGGGCCCGCCTTGTCAGCGCCCTTCCTGGGTAGTCTTCAACCTCCGCCTCCTGGCCGCCGCCTCGCCGTGATTTTCACTGCGCGCGCTTTCCTCGCTAGGACCTAGCCCTACTGTCCCTTTTGTCGCGCTAGTCTGCCTCCGCCCATGGCAGTGCACCTGCACCCCCCTCCTCCATGCAGTAAAGCTGCACCGCCCCGCCGCCATTAAATTCGGCCTCCTCCTCCTCCTCCTCCTCCGGGTCTCCTCGTGGCTTATAAAAGCGAGCACCGTGAAGCTCTCCCTCTCCTCTCTCTTTCCCCTCAACTCACTCTCCCTCTCTCGCCGTCCTTTCGCCGGATTTCGCGAAGAAGCGCCGCCGGCCGTGGAGCTTTCAACAGCATCCGCCACCGCCATCGAGCCTCCTCCGCCGCCATCGACCTCGTCTCTGGCACCGTTTCATCGAGGGCCACTCCGTGCGCACCTCCCCGTCCCCGGAACCCTACCGGAGCGCCGCCGCCTCGTTCAACCGCCGCCGCCACCGCTTTCTCTCCTCGCCGACGACCTTCCCGTGCCACCGCATCCTCCAAACCATGAGCATCATGTTCGCCTCACCAAGACCTAGCCGCCGGTGCCCTCGCCGCCGGCCATCTCCCAGCTGTTCGCCAGTGACCCTCGGCTCCTGTGCGCCACCGCTTCGGGCGCACGTGGTAGAGCTGAGGTGGAGCCACCTCAGCGCAGCGTGGCGCCATGTCAGCCCTTTCGCTGACGTGTCTGCCCCGTCACGCCCAGTCAGCGCCCGCGCGGCATTTCTCCGATTTTCCTTTTGAAAAATAATTCGGAAAATCCCTATTTCATCATTTCATGTGTTTTTCCCACTTCCTTTGGCCATAACTTCCTCATTCAAACTCCGATTCAAGTGATTCAAATTTCTAAATTCCTCTAAATTCATTATCTTCCTATTAGTATTTATTTGGTATTTATTTGAATTTTATTTGGAGTTGTTGTATTTATTTAGCTTTGTTCGCACGTATAGATTTCGGTGTTTCGGAAGACTTCATGGACCCGACGACCGAAGCATCTCTACTCTTCAACGAAGGCAAGTCGTAGACCTTTGATAATATTGAACCCACCTTTATAAAAGTATATTGTTTGATATAAACATGCATTGCTAATTTTATAATAAACGGTTTCGGGAATTAGTTAATTACCTAATTGCCATTATGCCTCCTTGATAAATTGTGAACGACATGTATCCTTGAATGACATAAATCCTTGGACACCCTAGGATGGATTATTTTAGTTGGACATTATTGTACTACCAACATGGGTACCGTATTATGCTTAGCCAATGCTTTAGTTATACGATAGATTCACGATCACTTACTCAAAAATGATTGAACTTGACTTAATGATATATGGAACTATGGTGCGATACCACTGTTGTGCAACTGTGGTGCGAGATCACCGTTGTGTCAATTGTGGTGCGATGCCGTTGCTATTAAAATTTGTTGTGCCATGGCAAGGGTTGTCACTTGGTCGGGTTGAACGAAAATGATTTAAGCTCGGGCAAGTGGTTGGATGGAAAAGGAGGAATGCGCGAGGCAATGCGGGAGGCATATTATTAGGGTACGGGAGGTACTTAGGTGTGCGAGGCACATGGAATGCGGAAAGCCTCGCCTGAGCAACCACTAAGGACTTAACCTTGAACCATTGATCTGGGCCTTAACCGTATAACCACATGTCTAGACTGGGATAGACCTAGCTGACTAATTAGTAATGTTTTGGTTCGGTTCTGTCTTAGTTGGGAATGGCACAAGAGGGGGCCCGTAACGGCGAAACCTTAGTGGTCAGAACCGAGTCAAAACAGAACTTTGTAAATGCCTTGTCACGTACTCTAGACTACTTACCTAAGGAAGTGAGCGGTGGCATAGATATATGCCGAATAAACTAGAGAATTCGTGTCTTGTGGGTCAAGCTGTACAACCTCTGTAGAGTGTAAAACTATTCGAATAGCCGTGTCCCCGGTTATGGACATGCCTGGTGATTTCACACAAGGGGTAGAACTTTTATCGAAAATGTTGGAATGGGTTGGTCGAATCTTGTAGATGGTTGTTGGTTGGGAAGTGAGCAGGGTGTTCACTAGTTGTTTCAAAGAAACTTGATTACTTATGTATTAATCTTTTAAATTGTGCCTTGCAATCTACTTACTGTATTTAATGTTAAATATTGCTTTCTGCAAAATAGCCATAAAGCTATCCTTGTCAAGCCTTGCATGAATACTATTTGCATACATTTCCCTGCGACTTGCTGAGTACATTCAAAGTACTCACGGCTTTGCGCCCTCTGTTTAAATTAGCAGAGGAGGGTGAACCAGTGAACTCAGAGCTCTATAGAGAAGAATATTTTGAAGACTTTGCGAACTAGGTCGCGTCCTTCACTTGATTGCCTGTGGGCATATTGGGTGACCTCCACCAGATGTTTGGTTTCCGCTGCAAGCTCTCTTTTGTTGCTAAGCCCTGCGTGGCAAACCTTGTAAGACTTGACCATAAGGTCCTTTTGTTATTAAATATTAATTTGTCTGCTTCATCTTTAGTTTGGTGTTCGGTTTTGATTACACCAATGTTGCAACTGTGTGCACTAGCTACTGATTCAGGGAATAGTGCAGATATACACAGAGGGTCCTGGATCTGGAGATCCGGGGTCCCTACATTTTTTAACTCTAATTGATGATACATCTCAATATTGTTATGTGTATCTACTGAAAACAAAAGATGAAGCTTTAAATTACTTTAAAATTTATAAGGCCGAGGTTGAGAACCAACTAGAAAAGAAAATTAAAAGACTACGGTCTGATCGTGGAGGAGAGTATATCTCTCATGAATTCTCTCAATTTTGTACTGAACATGGAATAGTCCATGAAGTTACACCACCATACTCACCTCAATCAAATGAGGTGGCTGAGAGGAAAAATCGAACACTAATAGACTTGGTGAATGCCATGTTGGAGAGTGCCGGTATGCCTAAGATGTGGTGGGGGGGGGGAGCTATACTGACAATAACTTTTGTCCTAAACAGAGTAATCACTAAAAGGTGTGAGATTACTCCGTATGAGAGATGGAATGGGAGAAAACCCAATGTTAATTTTCTGCGAACTTGGAGGTGTTTGGCAAAAGTCAATACGCTATTGCAGAAAAAGAGAAAGCTTGGACCTAAAACAGTCGATTGTGTCTTACTGGGATATGCTCATAACAGCACAGCCTATAGATTTTTAGTAGTAAAATCAGAAACTCCTGATATTATTGTTAACACAATAATGGAGCCCAGAGATGCGTCATTTTTTAAGGATATTTATCCTATGAGAACTGTAGGTAGTACTTCTTGATCTGAGTATAATCAAACTATGAATAATAGTAGTTTTGAACCTACCACCATCTCTGAACCAATGAGTGATATACCACCAGTTTGTGATATTCCTAAGGAATATAACAATTTAATCGAAGAGACTCCTCACAGGAGCAAGCGACTAAGGGTTGAGAAAACCTTTGGAGAAGACTTTATTGTATATCTCATGGATGATGTGCCAAACACTCTTTCAGAGGCTTATGCATTACCTGATGCTGAGTATTGGAAAGAAGCAGTCTATAGCGAGATGGATTCCATCATGGCTAACGGGACTTGGGAGATCACTGATTGTCCTATCGGGTGCAAACCTGTTGGATGCAAGTGGATCTTTAAAAAGAAATTGAGGCCTGACGGTACTATTGATAAGTACAAGGCAAGACTTGTGGCCAAGGGTTATTCCCAGAAAGAAGGTGAGGATTATTTTGATACTTACTCTCCTACCAGATTGGCCACCATTCGAGTGCTCAATGCATTAGCTTCTTCCCATAGTCTACACATTCATCAAATGGATGTGAAGACAACTTTCCTTAATGGAGAGCTAGAGGAAGAAATCTATATGGAGCAACCGGATGGTTTTGTGATTTCTGGACAGGAAAGTAAGGTATGCAAATTAATCAAATCTTTGTATGGTCTAAAGCAAGCACCTAAACAATGGAATGAGAAATTTGATAAAACTTTAACTTCTGCTGGTTTTGCTGTGAATGAGGCAGATAAGTGTGTGTATTATCGTTATGGTGGGGGTCAAGGAGTAAGTTTGTGTTTGTATGTCGATGACATACTTATATTTTGGATAAACACTGTTGTTATTGACGAGGTTAAATCTTTATTATCTAGATGCTTTGATATGAAAGACCTAGGAGAGACAGATGTTATTCTGAATATCAAATTGATAAAAAAAATGAGGATGAGATCACTTTGAACCAATCCCATTACGCTGAGAAAATCTTGAGCCGGTTCGGTTTTGATAACTGTAAGATTTCCCCAACTCCTTATGATGCTAGTGTTAAGCTTCGAAAGAATAAGGGATTAGGAAAAGATCAATAAAGATATTCACAAATTATTGGGTCCCTTATGTATCTATCTAGTGCCACAATACCAGACATATCATTTGCCGTGAGCAAATTAAGTCGGTTTACTTCTAACCCAGGAGATGATCACTAGGAGGCACTTGAGAGAGTGTTGCGCTACTTGAGAGGCACAACCTCATATGGAATTCACTGTACTGGGTATCCATCTGTATTAGAAGGATATAGTGATTCAAATTGGATCTCTGATGCAGATAAGATCAAAGCTACAAGTGGGTATGTGTTTACCCTTGCAGGTACTGTAGTTTCATGGAGATCATGTAAACAGATCATATTGACGAGGTCAACCATGGAAGCAGAACTTGTAGCACTAGACACAGCTACTGTTGAGGCTGAATGGCTTAGAGAGCTTCTGTTGGACTTACCACTGGTTGAGAAACCAATACCAGCAATCCTAATGTGATTTGATAATCAAACAGTGTTGATTAAGGTTACAAGTACTAAGGATAACTTGAAGTCCTCCAGACATGTGAAGTGTAGGCTTAAATCTGTCAGAAAACTGAGGAACTCCGGGGTGATTATTGTGAATTATATTCGCACTGAGAAAAATCTGGCAGACCCTTTCACAAAGGGGCTAGCACGGAAGGCGATTTCCGTTACGTCTATGGACATAGGAATGAGGCCCATTGGAGTTACAACTCAACAGTAACACATACCTTTTTTGATCAGAGATCCCGTGACTTAGGAAATGGGAAAAGCAAGTTGATGTTTGAACAAGAGAGTACATTTTAATAAAATATATACCCGTGTCCTAATAGACAAAGTACTCTCAACTGTATAGAAGAGGATGGCTTAAAGTCTCAATGTATTCTAGTGTCCAATGAGGGAAAAAGGTATTAGCCTACAGGATACATAGAATGAATACACCTACTTGAGCTTAACTGAGGTCGCAGTTCACGAGAATAGAGGCATTCTCTAGAAAGCTCATGAGCATATAAGGGAGCATGACCAAATAAAGCTCTAGGTAGGCTTGGTTCTTTGACAGCCTAGTATCAGTTGAGGTTTCAAGTGAAATATAATCATGAAAGACTGTGAATTCAAGGCATATTCCATTCATCAGTTGTGAGAAGATGAATCTTGTTATTCTAGGTGCAAGTTCAACCTGTACGTGACCTACACTGAAAGACTAGTATATCAACAACTCTTCAGCATAGTAATCTTTATCATTCCTTTTTTGCTGCTTGCTTTGGAATTGGTGGGGGATTGTTGGAATTGGGCACATATGTGTAAAGGCCCATTCATTCCTAAAATTCCAAAGCATGCAATTTCTTATACCAGTAGTCTTAGACCAATGTGGTCGAAGTTAGTCTTAGACAAGTGTGGTTAAAGTCAGTCTTAGACCAGTATGGTCGAAACTGAGTGGTCGAAACACAGGGGTCAAAACTGTATGGTCGAAACTCAGTGGTCGAAACCCAGTGGTCGAAACTGAGTGGTCGAAACTATGTGGTTGAAACTCAGTGGTCGAAGCAATAGACCAGTGTGGTCGAAGGCCTAGACCAGTATGGTCGAAATAATCTGGTTGAAGCCATAGACCATTGAGGTCGAAGGCATAGACCAGCATGGTCGAAATCATCTGGTCAGATCCTTAGACCAGTGTGGTCGTAATACACTAGTCAAAGCTGTAGACTAGTGGTCGAATCTTTAGACTAGGATACAATCAGGATCAATAAACACTACTTAATGATCATTAATTGGCTTTGAATTAGCGGTTACCAGTGGTTTATTATGACAGTTACTAGAGAGTAATTGTCTCGACCATAAATAGGATCTGGAGATCTTTTCCATTTCAATTATTCTTCTTCTTCCTCTTTGTTCTCTTGTGCTGGAGGGTTGTGCTGTTTGAACCAAACTGCCCCTTCTCCTCGGCATGCACCAGGAAGGAGGGTGAGCGGTATCTCCGAACCATTGTCGCAGAGTTCACCTGCACGAGGCGGCAATAAGGTTTCTAGGCAGCGCATCTGTGTGACCGCTTGCTGCACTGTGACGTCTACGATCTGCACTGCATCGAGTCTGAACTGCTTCCTGTTCTTCATCACGCTTGACTGTAAGTTGGTCTTACGACCAGACTATTTTGTTGTAAATCTTTTATTGTGTATATTTAGAAGTGCAATGAGTAGCCTGCTATTAGTATCGATTTATGTGTAACGTCCCGTTTCTCTTAAATTCTTACCAAGTTTTCAAAACAAAAGTAACCATTTGGCTTTATTGAGAATCCAAAGCTTAACCTGATATTTTGAAAAATTGGGAGAGTTTAACTTGAACTAATCAAACCTTAACTAAGCTCCTTGTTGGTGCTCTTTGCCGGTTGTGGCTCTCTGTTGTGTCTTTGCTACTCTTGGGCTGTTGGTCCTCCGAAGCCTCTCTGTGTGCCCCTGGTTTATCTCTTCTCTTTTAACTTCCTTTGTTGGTTTGAATCTCTCTCTCTCTCTCTCTCTCTCTCTCTCTCTCTCTCTCTTCTCCCCTCTGTTGCTTGCTTGGGGTTTTTCTCAAGGACCCAGCTCAGGTTTGTGTTTCAAAACCTCTTTGGTCTCTCAAGCCACGCTTGGCTTTGCTTCTTTTGGACCTCCCCGTGGACTTCTCCACACTCTCTTGAAACCCCTGAGTTCTCTTGGGCGCTCCAGAGTTTCTCTGGACCTCCCAGTGCCCTTTTGGGACCTTCCTAGACCTCCTCGTGGCTATTTGGACCTCCCTTGTGTTCAAATAGACCTCCCTTTGTCCTACAGACCTCCTCAGCGTCCTTTAAGACCTCCTCTTGTTGAGATCTGGCCGTTAGGACCTCCTCTCTGAAGATCCTAGCCGCCTGAGACCTCCCTTGTTGAGATCGGCCGTTTGGACCTCCTCTCTGGAGATCCTAGCCGCCTGAGACCTCCCTTGTTGAGATCTGGCCGTTAGGACCTCCTCTCTGGAGATCTTAGCCGTCTAGGTCCTCCTTCATTGGATCTAAAGGTTCCGACCTCCTTAGGTCCGAGACCTCCTTAGCGCTTGGACCCATCTTTGACTCTCGTGGTCATGACGCTTGAGGCTTTGCCTTCATTACCTTAGGACCGTCCGATGTTGTTGGATGGCCCGATCCTAAGAACACGTTAGCTTTGGTCGAACGTCCCTTTCCTTCCTAGCCGTCCGATTTAAATCGAGCGGCCTAGTCTCGTTGGTCTATTCACTCGGTCCGAACGGCCTTTTTTTTTCGCCATTCGATCTTGATCGGACGGCTCAAGCGCGAGGTAACGTTTGGATGGTCGAACGTTCCTTTCCTTCTGGCGCCCGATTCCAATCGAGCGGCTCTGCTTTCTTCTTAGCGTTTTCCCTTTGTTTCGGGACCTCTTCACGGTTGTTTTGTAAAGACCACCTCCTCGATCCTTCTTTGGTCTTTTGTAAAGACCACCCTCCTAAACGAGAATATCCCTACTCGTCGGGACCTCCCTGCACCCTTTGATCTGGACCGTTGAGGTCCTCCCTTTGAGATCTTGGACCGTTAGATCTCCCTTTTGGAGATCTACTCGCCAGACCTCCCTGCACCCTTTGATCTGGACCGTTGAGGTCCTCCCTTGAGATCTTGGCCGTTAGATCTCCCTTTTGGAGATCTACTCGTCGGGACCTCCCCGCACCTTTGATCTGGACCGTTGAGGTCCTCCCTTGAGATCTTGGTGTTAGATCTCCCTTTTGGAGATCTACTCGTCAGGACCTCCCCTGCACCCTTTGATCTGGACCGTTGAGGTCCTCCCCTTTGAGATCTTGACCGTTAGATCTCCCTTTTGGAGATCTACTCGTCAGGACCTCCCCTGCACCCTTTGATCTGGACCGTTGAGGTCCTCCCCTTTGAGATCTTGACCCTTAGACCTCCCTTGTGCAGATCTGAGTGTCAGGACCTCCTCGTTGTGAGCTTTGAGGACCTTTTGTCCTGGACCTCCTCTTGAGTCCTTGGACCTCCTATCCAGGACCTCCCCCTCTGAGTGTCTTGGACCTCTTGCCCAGGACCTCACCATGGTCTTTGGTGGAGATGACCCTTGCGGTGGGCCACCTCTTTGACCAGTGGTGCACCCTTTTGACTGGCCCCACTTGCCAGCCTCTCTCCACCTTGTAATTATTGCTCTTGCCTCAGAACTCTGTGCGCATTTAATAGGTGTCGGGTCACATTAAATGCAGTCACATCTGAGGTACTTTATTTTAATTCTTTTAGGGCAAGCCCTGCCCAAGCTGCCCCGATTGCCAACACGTCTCCAAACTTCTTTCCTGGTGCACTCCACCAACTCCGGCTATATATAGCCTGGGCGGGCAAGCCTTTGTAACCTGTTGCTCATTTCTTCCTTGTCTCCCCCGCCTGGTTTCCTCCTTGCACCAGACCTCCCCAGGAGCTCGTTGAGGCTGTGCTGAGTTTCTTGGTTTTCCTTTCTTGCTGAGTTAGTTTATGTTCCTTGGAGTCTTTTGAAGTTCTTTGGCTTAGTGCGGTTTTGCTCATTTGGTTTTCTTGCGAACGTGTAGATCACGAGTTTGAGGAGATCTTGGACCCAGCTCTTTCTACAGAAGGCTCTCCACTGCTTGACCAAGGCAAGCCACAGACCTCCTTTTGATCATTTTGAACCTAGTCTTGTAAATGTATTTCGGTTTTACTTTATCATGCATGGCTATGTTTATAAGAAAATGTTTGGGCTGTAGTTACTTTCCTACTTGCTGTTATGCCTCCTTTGTTCTTTGCCTCTAACATGTTGCTATGTTCACCTTGTGAGCCCTAGGACGGTTATTTAGTTGGTATTTCTTGCTATGTGCCAACATGGGGCCGTAGGTTATGTATTGCTCCGTTCTAGAAATCGTGAGACTGTGAATCATGTTTCATCCCTAATAATCTTGATTAATGAACTATGGAACTTGTGGTCGGTGCCACTGTTAAGCAGCTATGGCAGGATGCCTAAGTTGTGTTGACTATGGTGAGAGGCCACTTTGTTAAAAACTGTTGTGCCAAGACTGGGTGGTCTTTTGGCAAGGGTAATTACAAAAGGTTTCGATGAGGCAAGAAGGCAGGGAGTGAGTAGTGGGTACTATGCACATTTGGGTTTGTGGAAGTCTTGCCTTAGCACAATTAAGGACTTAACTTTGTGTCTATTGATCTGGGACAAACAAGTGCAACCACAAGATCATTTATGGGAATGGTCGGGGCTGAATAATTAGCAATGAGATGGCTTGGGGCTGTTGTGGTTGAGCGTGTGATTCGTTGGCGCAAGAGGGGGCACCCCGTGAACCCTACGGACTTCTAGACCAAAGGGGGGATTGCGAAACCTTAGCGCGCAGCTCCGAGTCAGTTCAAAGCTTTGTAAAGGCCTTGCCGCGCTCTCTAGACTGCTCACCTTAGGAAGTGAGCAAGGGTGACCGGAACCCGTCCCGCTAGAGAGATCGTGGATTGTGGGTAAAGTTGTACACCTCTGCAGAGTGTAAGATCTATTCGAATAGCCAAGTCCTTGGTCATGGACATGCTTAGTGAAAATGGTGCAAGGGGTAGTTGTTTCAAATTTGTGCCACTGGACACTTCAGCGAGGTGCCTTGGCTTTGCCTTGAAGAGACCTTGGCCGGCTCTAGAGGGGCCAGGGTTGGCTCGGGTGGTGGTCCAGGGGCTGGTTCGGACCTCTGGAGTGGGTGCTCTAGAGTGGGTTTTGGGTGAGGACCTGGCCACTGGTGTGACCAGACCTCCCCCATTTTTGTTGTGGATGTGAGTTGGTGCTCCCTCCACTTTTTCAATCATCAAACCTATTATGTACTATGGTTTTACCTTGCTGCTTTTTAATCTATTATTATTATTATTGTCAAAATTTGGCTTTGCGCAAACTAACCATACAGCTCTCACTTGGTAAGCCCTTGCATGAATATTATTGAATAATTGCTCTTTGTGACTTGCTGAGTACATTCAAAGTACTCATGGCTTAAGCCCTGTGTCAAAGCAGATTATGAAGATGATCAAGTCTTGAGGCGGTCTGCACTCTTTGAGGAGGAGTTCTTGACGACTAAGTCGCTTAGGGCGTCCTCCACCCGACGTGACTGTGGTGCTTGTTGGATGGTGTGCTTTCGCTTTTGGTGTTGGAGCCTTAGAGCTCCTTGTTGCGGTTGTAAGTTCTTCTTTGGTTTTGTAAGCCCTCGATGGCGGACCTCTTGTTAACAAGCTTGACCATAAGGTTACATTATATAAAGTTTAATTTATGCGCTTCATCTTTGTTTGACCTTGTGGTTGTGATATTAGCTTGTGTTCTTGTGTGAGCTAGCTCTGTTGTCCTCGGGACTAGCTCGGATGCAGGCGGGACCTCCGGGATGTCCTCACGGGACTTAGCACAGGAGGTCTTGTCGGACCTCTCTAGTGATGTACCTGGAGGTGTTACCGAGGGTTGCGGGCCAAGACCTCCAGGAGGTCTTGAAGACCTCCTGGGAGGTCAGTGGCGGGCCAAGACCTCCAGGAGGTCTTGAACACCTCCTGGGAGGTCCTGGCAGACCTCCTCGGGAATGCACCGTGCGGTGCTACCACTCCTTTCCGTGGTGGCTCCGCGGCGCAAAAAAAAATGGTCCTCCCGGACCTCCTGCGGTGCATCACAGGGTGAGACGTCACATTATGCATCACTAATTATTTGTGATCTTTGCCTCATAATCAAATCTAGATCTAAAATGTTGTCCACTTTTCCAACAGTTGTAGAATCTTAATACTTACTCGAATCAACATTCTCACAACCTTGATTAGGAATGCCTTTCTTGGTTGTTTTGTGTTGTCATATTGCCTTAGTCACACCAAAACAGAGACGCTTTGTTTGGTTTACTCCCACGGTATTGCAAACGACGTCACAGTTCATCTTAATTTTATCCTTCAAGAAGGTTTGATTCACTTTAACGAAATTCAAATTCTTTTCTTTCTAACACAGTAAGGCTATATTTTTAAACTCATTTGTATTAAAATCTGAACCATGCGTAGCGTGAAGCTTGGCATGCACCTCATAAAGTACATGTTTCAACTTTCAAGCCAAACTATATTTTAAGGTGAGTGTGAGACCATGTGGAGGTCACCCCATGGTTTGCGATGAGTAATTAACTATGCATTACATGAGTTATTGAAATTTGAGTTTGGGTGTGACATTAATATGAATTTAGAGATGTTGTCAGATTGTAAACGGTCAGACCGGTCCTGGAATGGTAGTCTGACTGGCCGAAGGATGGCTATCTGACCAGCCAAGTGGTGGTCAAACCAGGTGACGGTCAGACCATCCGATGATGAAAAAGTGGAATTTTGGAAAACACCGAAAATCACTTGTGTAGGGATGTAAAGTGATTCATTTGCGCTAGGTACATGGAAAATGGAGTATGAGGCAAAAGTAGATAGAGTTTGAAATTTCTAGAGAATGTGTAGTATGATACTTGGGAAATTTTTTGCCATTTGCCAGTAGTCAGACCAGTGGGCAGTCATATGAGCCAAGCGGTGGTCAGACTGGGGAGGCTGGCAGTCAGACCGGCAAGGGTGGTGGTCTGACCGTCCAAGGAAATTGTTGTGTGGATTTTGTAGAGATATTTGGTGATGGTGCATATGCGTTGCACATTATAAGACCCTAAATTTGTAATTCGGGATCTTCTTTGTTCACAACACCAATCTCTGAATTAGTAGCTAGTGCCCACAGTTACATCAATGAATATCAAAACATATCTCAAAAATGTAAAACTATTGCGTAATAATAAACAAGCATAAATATATCTTATGGCTTTTGACTTGCAGATTGGCTGGCCAAGCCAAATACCTTTAAAGAACAGCAATGGAAGCAGAATAAACATGCAACACGTGGAACCGCTAGGACATACCCACAGGCAAACGACTGGGTCCACGACCTAGTTCTTGGTCTTTTTTATTTCTAGTTGTGACACCCTGATTTTCAGAGCCTTTTTGAAATTTTCAAAATAAAAAGAACCCTTTTGTTTTGATGAGAATTCAAAGCTTAACTTCAAGTTTCATAATGGGTTTAAGTTGACTAACTCAAACTTCAACTAAAATTTCCTTGAAGATTTGTTGAGTTATTGGAGTTTTGATGGTCATCCCTTGTCTGTCCATCTTTTACTCATCTCTGGACCAGACCTCCCTTCGTCTGGGACCTAATGATCCAGATCTCCCCTTCGTTTGGATCCAAAGGTCCGGACCTCCCTTGTGTTGTCCTCCTCTGGTCCAAACCTCCTTGGGTCCAGTCCTCCTAAGTGCTTGGACCTCCCTGGGCCCAATTCTCCCTCTTGGGTTTTCTCTGGCTTACAACCTCCCCAAGCCTTCGCCAACCTCATGTGCATCTGAGTTCCTTTGGAGTCCCGTTGGAGCTTTTTGTGTTTACTTGGACTTTCCTTCATCGCTTGTATCCTTGAAACCCTCTCTGGAGGTTCTCTTTGGCACCAACCCGGTAGTACCGCCTGCACCTTGCGGTGCTACCGCTTCTCAGGACCTCCTCCTTGATCACTTGGACCTCCCAATGTCCTCTAGGACCTCCCCTTACCTGTATTGGACCTCCCTGTGCCCTTCAGGACCTCCCCAGGTCCTCCAGGACCTCCTCCTTGACAATTTGCACCTATATCAGTTGTGAATCGTCTGATTTGAGTTGGACGGTTTGATCCTGGTGAGACGTTCAGATGGTCCGAACGTCCCACCATCTCTGAGCCTTAGATCTTGGCTGGACGGCCCGAACGTCCCAACCATTTTGGACCGTCCGATTCAGTTCTAGGGCTGAGATCCAACGCTCACTCTGGTGGTCCGAACGGTCCAATCATTTTGGGCGATTCGATTGGAATCCAAGGGCTCCCGCTTCTCCCGCTTCCTATCTCGCTATCACCCACGTCCCTCCTCATAGATCTGGCCGTTAAGACCTCCCCCTTGGAGATCTTAACCGTCCAGACCTCCCTCCTTGTAGATCTGGCCGTAAAGACCTCCCCCTTGGAGATCTTAACCGTCCAGACCTCCTCCTTGTAAATCTGGACCGTTAAGACCTCCCCCTTAGGGATCTTAACCATTCGGACCTCCTCCCTTGAAGATCTGGCCTTCAAGACCTCCTCCTTTGGAGATCTTGGCCGGCCAAGACCTCCCCTTTTGGCAGATCCGATCGTTAAGACCTTCCCTTGGGAATCCTAACCGTTCGGACCTCCCCTGGATTTGATCCTACGGCTCTAGACCTCCCTCGCGGGTGAGGATCTCCTTTTACCTTTGTAGACCTCCCCATTTGCATTGATCTCGACCGTTGGGCCTCCGTCCCGGAGATCCAACCGTCTAGACCTCCCTTGCGGGTGAGGATCTCCTTTTACCTTTGCAGACCTCCCCATTTGCATTGATCTCGACCGTTGGGCCTCCCTCCTGGAGATCCAACCGTCTAGACCTCCCTTGCGGGTGAGGATCTCCTCTTACCTTTGCAGACCTCCCCGTTTGTAATTGATCTCGACCGTTGGACCTCCCTCCCGGAGATCCAACCGTCTAGACCTCCCTGGCGGGCGAGGACCTCCTCCTAGCTCTTGCGGACCTCCCCTGGTGCGCTAAATCTTGGCCGTTTGGACCTCCTCTTTGAAGATCCAACCGTCAGGACCTCCCCTATGGGTGAGGATCTCCCTTTGTTCACTGCCAGACCTCCTCTATGCCTTCGCAGGACCTCCTCTGCGAGTCTTGGCTGCCCCCACTGGGAAGTCACACCCAGTTTTCTTTACCTTTGACTGTGTCCTTGGGTAGGGAAGTCTTCACCGTATTTAATGCATGTTGTATCACATTAAATGCTCTCACCTTTGCCGTACTGATGTCATACCGTTGTCACATTCCTTGCCTACTCCCATTGTCCTCGTTACCAACTCCTGTGGACCCATATCCTAGGTCAGGTGCATGGGCTCCCGCTATATATAGTTTGGGAAGTCCTCCTTTCTCACTTTCTTCTCCATTTCTCCTCTCTGTCTCAACCGAGCACACCTTAGACCTCCCTCTAAGTTCTTGGACCTCCTCTCCTGAGTCCCAAGACCTCCTCCAACAAGCTCATTGGACCTCCTCCCGAGCTCTCAACCTCTCTGTTGGTTTTGTATCTAAGTCTATTTGGAGTTCTTTTGGATCTTGTTTGAGCTTTATTGAATATTTGGTTTTCACCGTGTAGATTGCCAAGACCTGGTAGAACCAGAGTTCTGTGAGGGAGAGGAAGACGCTCAAGACTTTGAGCAAGGCAAGTTACAATCTTGATCATGTTGCACCCAATACTTCAAATCACTTATATCGATTTCAAGAATGTATGCATGCTTACTTTACTATGTTATTTCAATGCCTATCTTTCAATTCATAGTTATGCCTACTGCTTGGTATGACCCTTGTCCATGTTGAATCAACCTCATTGTCACCTTAGATAAGTCTGGTTCTTGCAATAGTGGGGACCCAAAGCTTTTAAAGAAAATGGAATGCTTAGTCTTGCTTAGACCAAAATCTTGAATTGGGGGTTCTGGCCAAAAATATCTCTTATTCAAATGATTTGGGCCGTGGCATTGGTGTGCCATGGAGATTTCGGCCATGACATTGGTGTGTCATGGAGGTTTTACCATGGGGGTTTGAAAAGCAAAGTAAATGGAAAATGGATTTGGACTTGGGCGAAGCTGGTTGTTTGGTTGGTGCATGTCTATGCACGGGGGTCGTGTGATCCGATGCCCCAGGGTTGAGGTTTGTCGCCCAAGTCAGTTAAGGACCGGTCTTTGAGACACTACTTGCTAAGCCTATAATGGGCTATGCCACAATTATGCAACCACATGTCTCTAGTATGGGGCGTGGGACCTGGCCAACTAATTTGCAAAGCTCCTTCGTGGTTGATCCGGTGGAGGTGGTGGGTAGTCCTGTTACGACCGTTGTAGTCCCACCTGGCATAAGAGGGGGCACCCCATTAACCCGGCGGGTTTCTATCCAAAGGGGGGATTTGCGAAACCTTAATGTGGGTGGACTGCGGTGGAGCGATGCATTGTAAAAGCCTTGTCATGTGCTCTAGACCTCTCACCAAAGGAAGTGTGAGGTGGTATCGACGGATGCCAAGCAAACTAGAGAATTCATGTCATGTGGGTAAAGTGTACAACCTCTGTAGAGTGTAAATCTATTCGAATAGCCATGTCCACGGTCATGGACATGCTGGCAATGTCACTCAAAGTTAGCTCTTGGTTTTGGTTTTCAAAAGAATTATGAAATTGGTTTTGGTGGTTTAACCAAATTGGGTTTGGGCGGGAAGCCATGTGACAGGAGGGTATCCTTCACCATCTTAATGATGAATGTTATCCAACTGAAAATGGATTTGCAAAAATGAGTTTTTACTATTGTAACCTGCCTTGAAACTTTATACTTGTATTTGAAATAAAATTGGCTTTATACAAAACAACCCTAATATGCTTTCCCTTGATATATCTCTATACATGTCATTCTGTTAATTGACAGGTGTAACTTGTGAGCACGGTTGTTGTGCTCACTCTTGCTTGATTCATGAATTGAGCAGGTGAAGATTCCTATGATGATGAAGATGACCAAATCAATTAGGCCGCGCCCTCCAGCCAGTCACCTGTGGTGTAATGGGTGGACACTGTCTTTTGGTTTTTTTCGTTGCGTTTGTGTGCTCTCGGTTGCTGGAGCTTGTAAGCAACCCTTGTAATCAAACCTCCTTTTGTTGTTAATAAAGTTCTGTGGATGTTTTTGCTGTCACTTGCTTGCTGTGAGAACTAGTCGATGATCCTTGGGGACCAGTTTGGATCGCAGTGGACTTTAGGCTCGTCCTCAAGCCCCACGACCTCCTCGGGTTGGCTCCTCTCGGACCTCCCTCGAGTAGCGCGTGGAGCTTGGGGAGGTCTAAGGTCCAATGACCTCCTCGGGTCGGGACCCCAGACCTTCGGGTGGTCTATCGGACCTCTCGGGAGGTCTAGAGGTCCTACCGGGATGTCCTCTCGGGACATCCTGGGGGTTCCTTTTTGGACCTCCCAAGAGGTCCTGAGGGACCTCCCGGGTGCGCCCTGGGCCGGGTCGTCACACTAGTCTTGACGAATGTCCATACACTACTACAGAAAGGGTCATCACAGACGGTTCTAAAACGTTATCACAGATGGTTTCTGAACCGTCTGACTTTATGTGTTTGTGATAACAGGCGGTTATCACAGACGATTTTTGAGACGTCTGTGATAAGCAACAACATAGATGATTTTCTGGTATAAACTGTCTGTGAAGACCAACTATCACAGATGGTTATATGTACTAACTGTATGTGATTACATACATAACACAGACGGTTAGTAAAAATAACCATTTGTGATATCATAAATATCACAGACGATTTTTGGTAGTAGCCGTCTGTGATATCCGACATATCACAGACGATTGTTGGTGGTAGCCGTCTGTGATTCAATACATATTACAGATGGGTGTTCGTAGTAGCCGTCTGTGATTGTATACATATCACAGATAGTTGTCAGTAGTAGCCGTCTGTGATTGTATATATATCGCAGACGGTTAGTAAAAACAACCATATGTGATTTCCGACATATCACAGACAGTTTGTTGGTGGTAGCTGTCTGTGATTGGATACATATCACATCCCCAAGTATGCATCTCATCAGCATGCATATTGATTTTGAAGCATTTGCATATTTTATTGCACTTAGGAAATCTTAATCAAAGTTTAAACCTACAACTCAAATCTAAGCTCTAAAGAGAAAACATGAACAAATGCTTATAAAGTCCTCTAGGAGATAATTTATTCAAATACTATAATATTTATCATGAATAAATATAATTTTTTCCAAATTTTTGAAACTCAATTCGACCCACAGAAAATTCAAACTCAATTCAATAACCTAAGCTAGGTTTGAATTTAAAATAATCAAATAAATATTGAACAGTGGGGTTTAAGATTTTAATTGAGTACCAAACCTTACCACGAGCCTCTCTGATTAATTTTAGATTTTTAGGATTTTATTTGCTATTTTTAGTAGCCGGTCAAAGTAGAATCACTTGAAACCAAATCTAGTCAACTTAGCACTGTTCCTCGAATTTGAACCACAATCGAGTCCGGCCAGCTCGACTTGACTCGACCGAACCACCTAACTGCACTGGTCCAAACCCACCTCTGACTTGCACGCGTGTGTGTCGCTGCCACCCCAGGCCCGCTTGTATGGCCCTTCTTCCTCCTCCCGTTGGCGCGGCAGAGTGCGCGTGCCATGCGCCCGCCAAGCTCTGCGTCGCTCCGTCGACGCCGTGAATTCGACGCATGCATTGACCACTCTAGAGCCTTCTCCACCTAACGCCGCCTTTTCTTCGTCCATTACCTGAGCTTAAGTCGCCCCGCACCCCTCCTTTCTCGGCCATTCTCCCTCTCGGTGGCTGAGGGAGAAGACGCTCTCTCTTGTTCATCGATCGGGTGAGCTTCGCATTGTTGTGTCCCCTCAAGTCTACATCACATGCCGTCTCCAGTTTTGCTAATGAGAGCTCATGGTTTGGTTTGTAGTCCCTGGAGCATCCTTGTGCCATTCTTCACTCTAGAGCACGCACCGAAAGCCATCACCGTGTCAACTTCCAATCCAGTGAGTATTATCCTCGATCTTGCGCGTCACATTGTGCCTTTGAGCATGATTAGAGTTCCCCCTCAACTAATTTGGACAATGCACTACAGGAGTCTGTGGATTTCAAATCTTCCCCATTTTTGCCAAAGAACCCTATTCATCGTCCCTATCTCCGATGGGTAATGCATTCTTCAATTCTTTTCTACTACAGCATCTTCTAACGGTCCTTGAGCTATCTCGCACATTTATTCCTCTTCATTTTGCTCCAGTCAACCTCTCCTCATGCAGCTATGCCATCGCCATCACCTTCTTCGATGCCGGTCAACCTCCAGCCATCTCTACTCCTCTCCATCGCTCCGGTAGCTTCAGTGGATCTCGTAGAAGCCTTGGCACCCACTTGTATGCATACTGTAGAGCTATATCATTGCATGCACGTTTGCCGTTGTTTGCACCACTGCCCTTCTCTAGCTAGACGTTGTTCTGGTCCATCTTAGCCACTGCCGACACTACCAGGAGGTGCGCAGTGCTATTGTGAACCCATTCCCAGTCTTGGCCGACACCGCCGTGGTGCGTAGCACCGGTGAGACGCCGGCAAGCACACGGCCGAGGAGTTCCCTATTGGCGTACGCCAACAGCTACTGTAGCTTCGTCATTAGAGTTTAACTGCAATAATTAGTCCTTAATTGCAGATCTTTGTCGGAAACCCTGAGTTAACCGCATAAGTTAGAAAGGGGAGAGTATGACACGTGGGACCGACTTTTAAGTGGATTAGCTCATGGGTCGTGGACCGGTGGACCGATGCGATAGAGTCCGGTCCATGGACTGTTTCGTGCACCGAGTCACTGACATTAGGGCCCCACATGTCAGTATGTTTTATTTCAGAATTAAAATGAAAAACGCACTATTCTCGGAACCCCACAAGTCAGCGTCTATGGCTAGGATAGGTCTCAGTACAAAAGGTATAAAATGCTTTAGAAAATCCGGAAATCAATTATTTGAACACTGAAAACTCCTTTAACCTTAAAATTTCATAACTAATACATTTTAAGTCCAAAATGACTAAAACCAATTTTGATAATTTTCATTTGAATGAAATTTAATTTAAAATAGGTTTCAAACTTGTCACTATTCCAAAAAATATAGTTTTTGGAAATTGATCCAAAATTGAATTATTTTCACACTAGAAAAGGCTATTAACTTTGAAAATTCATAGAAAATGTTTCGAACTCCAAATGAGATAAACCAAGTTATTTTGGTCTTATAATTTTATTATCTATTTATCTATATAATCCTTTTCCTCACCACTATTCTACAAATTTTCAACAAATAATTAAATTCGGATGAATAGTAACTAAAATGCATTTTTCAAGATTTTCTAGAAAATTGAATTTCAAATTGCTATAACTCTCACATACTAACACCAAATGGAATAATTCTTTCACCTAAAATCATCATCTAGCTACTGTAGAAAATTCATGCATTTTTTAGTACTTTGAATTTTATGGTATTTCTCGGTGTTTATTCGATGTTGTTAATTCTTTAGAGTCCGAAGTGATCGACGTAGACTCCTTTGCCACCGAGAGTGAACAACTTGACTTCTAGCAAGGCAAGCATCATTTAACTTTCTATTTGCATCATATTGATCCCAGTTTTAATAAGTTAGTGTTTGAAATGCAATGATATTGCTTGCATGCTATTTTTGTATAAACGTTATGTTATGAGTAGTTAGTTATGTTCTATACTTGCTGGTTATCCTGGATAATTCCATTATATATATGCTTAAGCTACATACTTGTGATGATTTTTATTGTGTGTTGAGTGCTTAGCCACTGCTCGTCCAGTATACGCATTAGATCAATTGACGGGATTAGCTCGTCAATTGTGGGAGACACATAACTTTTCTTATCTTCATTTTGTCCAGATTCTCATATCTGGTTCTTGAGTCAAAAACTTTGCTATTTAAAAAGGTTTCGGTCTGGACAACTGGTTGGTAGTGTGGGTGCTGTTATGCACGAGACTTGGGTATGTGGTTGTCTTGTCCGGACCATTAAGGACCGAGCCATGGGTTGTCATTCCAAGTAACCTTCGTGCTATCACACGCAAGATATGGGTACCGTTCGGTTAATTAAGGGGAGAGTTTTATTGAGTTAAGTCCCCGGTGGTGTGAGGACATTTGTGTTCGATCATTTGTTCGTAGGACCCGATGCAATTTTCTATAATGTGCATGGGAGCACTGTTTTTCTTTATTTACATTGCATCGGTGTTTCCAACACAACTTGCGAGCCCGCTTAGCGAGTGCTATTGGTCGTTTGTACTAAGTTTGCGGTTCATCTCGTGAAGGGGGATTTATCTCAATACGGCTTTCTTGCTAAAAAGTATTGAATCTCGATTTCCCTGACCGGCATACCTTAGGAAGTGTGTCATTATCCGGAGGCTTACGGGCTAATCGAGTCGTGTGGGTAAAGTAGTACACCTCTGCAGAGTTAAATCTATTCGAATAGCCGTGTCCACGGTTATGGACATCACTTAGTTTGGGAGACGTCATCGTTAGACTTGCAATTAAAATTTGACATGATTACAACTTGGTTTCGGCATGAATGGGATGTTCATGCATTTTAGTTTATCAAAGTGGGCAGCTAGTTTGGTATTGATTGATCTATATAATTATTTATATCTTTTGTACTTCTTTTACAAAAAAAATGTTTGCAAAATTGGCAATTTCAAACTAGATGGTCTAGGAATAAAAATTGTTGTGTTTTCTGCAAAACTAAGCCACTATTGCCATCCTTTGAATATCCTCTAGCATAAATAATTTTTACTTTGTGTAAGACTTGCAAGTAAATTTGTACTTAACACGGGTGCTACAAATTTAGGTGAAGACGATTCTACGCCCGATAAGTTCGTTAGCGCCGATTTAGGCGATGCTAACGAATAGTGTTGTTCTTTAACTCCCAGTTGGTTGCCATAGGTTATGGGGCACACCATTGCTAGACCTTTTGGTTTATTTACATTGCTTTGACTGCTACTTATTGTTCTTATTTGAATTTGGCTGGTCGGCCACTTTGTAATAGATGTAGACTTAACTATTATGTTGTATGTCTTTTGGATTATCAATGTATGTTTGTTGTATGACTGTGATTGGCGTTCAATGGGGGTTTGGGCGTGTTGGTCACTGGTCTTGGGAACCAACACGGCATACCCGCTGTTTTTGAATTCTCTTTTTACTCATTAAGTGTGGACTTGGACTGTTTGGAGAACCAGTTATTGTGTAGTGCGTGCAGAGGAGCAGTACACATGATCATCAGAGCTCTAGTTCGGTCAGGACTCCTCACTTAGATGGAGTTAATTTATAATTCATTTACTTGAGGCCCGGAGTTATTTCCGTAAGACCGGGAAGTCCTCTGTCTTATGGAAATAACCTGGGGGTCCTCACAATACATATCACAGATGGTTTTTTATGGTAAACGTCTATAATAGTATACATTCACAGACGGTTTTTTGGTTTTTCGGCTAGCCTCAGGTAATGCTAGCCATGCCCTCTGAAAACAAGCAAGCAGAAAACTGATATATCACAATTGATTTGATATAGAACAACTCAAAGTGATTTAAAAACTCAATATCAATTACAAAGTGATTTGAATTACAACTCAAAGTGAATTACAATAAATCGGTGTTGTTGGGGTGAAACTCTCCATTCTGGTAAATGATCTCCCCCATGATGAAGTAGGCGAGCTGTCCTAGAACGTCCGCGAGTAAGTCCAGATGGTAGGCACTTTCTTCGATTGTCATGCCCTGTCTCTAGCAAGAGTAAAGTAGTAAGAATATATATTTAAATTCATAATTATATAGGATTGACTGACAAACCTCTGGATCTTTCGTCTTAGCACTCATGATTTCCAGCATATGACGACAAACCTAGAATGCACATACGTTGCTGTAACATCCCAAATGTACAAATAGAACCAAATCTAGGTTTGTGTTTCAAATGTAATCAAATCTAGGTTTGTGTTTCAAATGTAACCTAAAATGGGTGTGTGTTTCAAATGTTAGAAAATGTGTAGAAATTAAAACTTTTCTCACATCTTGAAACTCTTGAACTTTTCTATAATTCTTGTCAAGAGTTGTGGAATTCAAAAACACAAATCCCCTGTTGACTAAAGTCAAACCCTTATTCAACTTGGTCACAAATCTTGTGCCAATCTTGGAAAATATTTTTCCTAGGTTCTAGGGGTGATGGGTAACTCCTCTGAATTATTTCATAATTTTTAGAAATTATTTGATAATTTTTGGAGCCAAGTCAAACCAATTTTTCAATTGGTCAAACCCTAGAACATACCCTTGCAGAATTTTTGGAGAAAACTGCTGTTCATAAAAACCTCTAGAAATTTTATGTAAGGTTAATCTTGAAGTGAGGATCCTCTAGTTAAAATTTCAAAATTTTTGGAGTTAGTTTGCTATCTCTAAAAATTCTTCCAAACTCAGCTTTCAAATTTAAATCCTAACTGGTTTGCACTGTTCCTGGGGCTCGGATCCAAGCCTGGCTCGAGCCAATCGACTCGGTCGAGTCAACTAACTGCACCCCTGCGCGGTCGCATGGCGCACTCGCTGTGAGCCGTTGGATCTTCATTGGACGATCCACGTGAGCAATGCGTTGTGCCGATTCAATCGCGTGGGAGCCGCACGATCAAAATCCAACGGCGGACGCGTCGTCGTTTTCCTTCGTCACATGCTTGGCCAGCCAGTAGGCCGCCATGGTGTGTGCAGAGAGCGGGTCGATCTTGGTCACCTCGCAAGCAGCTAACGGTCTCTCACAAGATTTAATGCCCGTCGTGATTCCGCCCAAAGTCCGCCGCCACACTGCCTCCCATCGCCTCGGTGCTCCCATGGCGGCCTTGACCGTGGGAGAGCTTTCCGTTGCCCGTCCCCCCCGCTACTTAAGCTCCCTCTCCGCCCTTGGCTCCTTTCACGATCCCACACCATGCTTGCATCCTCTGTGCGTGCTTGAGCTCAAAACCACCGAAACCCCCTCGACCGCCATTGTTGATCTTGGAGCTCTCGGTGAAGGCAGTGCCCCAGTGGCTTCCCTCTCCCTCTCTTTGCGTCAGCTTGTGCCTCTCACCTCACTGATCATTTCTCCTAACTCGATTTGGGTTTGCTTCCACAGGAGCGACTTGAATCTGGAGTTTTGGAGCTTGCGGCCGATTTCACTCCTCATCGTCTCCGTCACCGGTGAGTCATCCATTTGCCAATCCCTTGCTTTGGAACCTCCTTGGAGCCTTAATGGTGCTAATGTGATGACCCGGTGTGGTTAATTTTGCTCAGAGCGTCCTCCCCGCGTCATCTCCATCGGTGCCAGCAAGGTCCTCCGTCGCCAGTGCTCCTCCGACCCCCTCTGTCCCTCCACGTCCTTCAGGTACCCTCCTGGTAGTCCATAGACGCTCGGGCACCCGCTTCTCTGAACTGCAGCGGAGCAAATTGCTGTTGTCGTCGTAGTCGTGTTTACCGCGCCGCCCCTCTCCGGCTAGTCACCGCTCTGGTCCACCATCGCAGGTGTGAGTGGTACCAGGGGGTGCGCACTGCTATTGCACACCCGTAGCTGGCATCAGATCGCGCCGCCGTGCTTTAGGTCGCCGGCGATTCACCGTGAAAGCCAGCGAGCGCGTTGTCGGACGCGTCGGCACAGTGTCAGCGTGTGCGCGACGTGGTTCCCTGTGAGCCGTCCATCGTGTGATCTGCGGCTCAGATCGCGGGAGCGTTTCGCTTCGTTGATCGCTCCGGACCATCCGTTTGTAGATCAACGGCGGAGATTCGCGTAGGTTTGGCATGTGCGCTGTGTGGCGTTAGTCGTGAGCCGTCCATTTCGCGATCAACGGTCCAAAGTCGCTGCCCCATTTCGCGCGCGTGAGTTCAAACGCGGCGCGCGAGATCCGATTTGGGTCGTTGGATCCAAGATCAACGGTCTACGACCAGTGATTCCGCGCGCGCGTCTGTTCGCTCGTTTCAATCTGGACCGTTGGATCCAAGATCAACGGTCTACGACCAGGTTTGCCGCGCGCGCGCCCCGTCGCGTGTGACCAGTCGTAGGGCCGTCCGATTCAAGATCAACGGCCCAGGTTTGTCCACGTCAATTTGGAATTTAGGATTTCCCGAGAGATTTATTTGTGAACTAAAAAAGGTAATAAACTTCAAAATTGCATAACTATTTCAATTTAAATCCAAATGAGTTGATTCCAATTTTGTTAGCTCTGGCTTGATCTGGGATTTAATCTAAAAATGGTTGTAAGCTTAGTTCGGCTCCAGAAAATGGGTTTGAAAATTGGTTTAGAAATAGGCTTTAAATGTTGCTCTAAAAATTGCATTTAATTTGTAAAATGCATAAGTAATTCTCTTTAGATCCTTTTTGAGTGAATACAACTTTGTTGGCTTCCTCCATTAGTGTACTAATTGGTAGAATAGGATTTGGGCATGTCACTATTTTCAAAAGGATTGTGGGTGCATTTTATTTGTGCTCTTTTGCATGCCTTTGAAAAATCATAAAACATGCAACATAGCTCCAAATGAGGTGAACTCAATTGTGTTATTCATCTCATGAGGTGCTTTACTTACCATAAAAATACCAGGTGCAACACCTATTTGAAAAATTGTGCTTGAGAATTTAATTCGGATGAACAGTAACCGATTTGAATTTTCCAGCATTTTCCAGGCTGAGCAGAATTGTTTTGGCCATAACTTTTGCATTGAGAATCCAAATCAATTGGTTCTTATTGCTAAATTCTCTAAAAATCATGCTCTTGCGGCTGTAAAATTTTCATTGCATTTGGAGAAAGTTTGCTGTGGAGTCCTTTCGGTTTTCTTCGTTCTTATCGGTTCTTTTCGCATTTTCGTTAGGTGTCGACGAGTGTGTTGATAACGAGAGTGTTCCCCTGCAGCAATCTGAGCATATCCAGCAAGGCAAGCAGTTTGATCATATCCAGTTAGTCCCATAACTTTTAAAGTCTAATACTTTGTTTAACTTGTATGTATGCATGCTTACTTTGTGTTAAATTATCGATTAGTTGAGCTTATAGATGCATACTCTGTAGGTAAATATTCATTCTCTACTACTAAGCTTAGGATTATCTTGCTGTGATTTAGAGTTCGATGGATGGACTCTTATCACTTAGTAGTCACGTTGATAATGCTTAGAAATGCTTAGATTCCGGTAGAAATGGACGGTTGTCGACATTATGTCGATAACCTTGATCACATAAAAATTATTATTCCATTATGTCTAGCACTTGTGCTTTGTTACTTTGTAAAGAAATAAAAATAAAAATGAAAACAAAATTGTTATTGACTTGGGCACAATGGATGTTGGTGTGATCTCATGGTGTGATGGAATGGTGCCTAGGTCCCTAAGGACCGAGTTACTTGGGCCACTAAACCGAGCAATATTGCGTGCTAACCACACGAGGGTATTGGGAACCCCTCTTGACTAAGTACTTTGGGGGTGTTAATTATGAGCTGGTTGGTGGTGTTAAAAGAAAAATTTTATTATTATATGAGGGGAGCATCTGTAATTCGGCTTGAGCTGGCTGATGTGTCCTTATCTTTGTTGAGTTGCGGCTCTTAATTAGCATCATCCATTGGAAATATCTCGTAGGACTTAGCCATGCCGGCACACCAAAGGAAGTGTGCTAAATAGCTTGGCGAAAAGGCGGTCTGACGTGTGGGTACATTGGTACACCCCTGCAGGGATAAAACTATTCGAATAGCCTCGTCCTAGGTTATGGACATGCTTGGCAAGGTCACTCAAGAACTAGACTCAACCATTTAATTAAAACTTGTTGGGTGGTATGAATTTGGTAATTCATGCTATTGTTGTGGTGACTATTGGGTTAGTCTCTTCTAGGTTGTGCTTTACTGTTGTTATTATTATTGTATTGTTGTTACTTCAACAATTAAAAATGCTTTGTCAAAATTGCTTTCAATCTATTATATTATTGCAAAGGAAAACTTGCTTTATGCTAAAATGAGCCTAAAGCCTTCCACTTAAATAAAGCTTGCATGTAGCTAATTATAGGCTGTTACCCTTACACGTCAGTCTTGCGAGTACATTTTTGTACTCATTTGCTTTGCTTAACTGTAATTTTTGCAGAGGAAGAAGTTGAGCCCCAAGGGCCCTACTTTTGTGAGATGTGCGGTGGTTGGGACGACTAGGTTGGTGGCTTGGTTGGTTGCCTTGTGGGCTAAAGGCAAACCATATGGCTTTCTTTTGTTTATCGTCATCTTATGGCTTTCGCTTCCGCTTTTGTTTATCTCTTAGTTGTATTTAGCCGGTCGGCTCTTTTGTAATAACTCTCTCTATTATGTATGTCTTTTATTTAATCTAGTTCGTGCTTTGGTTCTATGTCTTATATGATATTGATCCATAATTTTGTAAAGGGGTGTGTATACTGCATTTCTGGGAAGTATACATATCTCGAAGACACGGGTTATTTTGTTTGTGATGTTAGGGTCAATGGATGACTAAACGTTACAAGCCAAATAAGCCGGGGTCCTCACAAAGTTGGTATCAGAGCCGTACTGACCATAGAAACCCTAACTTGGTCGTCTTTAGGATGTTTTGGAAAACTTATTTTCGAAATATCAAATGGTTTATGAAAGGTTAAGTAAATTCTCTAAGTTTACCATATGTGGAGTCTATCATATGGCAAGAACTGGGAGAAGTCTTTGCCATATGTGGAGTTTTCCTACAATAACAGCTACCAAGCAAGTATTCAAATGTCACCTTTTGAAGCCTTGTATGAAAGAGCTTGTAGGACTCCATTGAATTGGTCAGAGTCTGGTGAAAGACCATTCTTTGGTCCAGACTTGGTATTGGAAGCTGAAGAGCAAGTTCGTCTGATTCGAGACCATTTGAAAACCGCCCAGTCTCGTCAGAAGAGCTATGCTGACCATCGTCGTCGTGAGTTAAGCTTTGAGGTAGATGATCATGTCTATCTTAAAGTGTCACCGATGAAGGGCACTCATCGCTTTCAGGTAAAAGGAAAGCTAGCACCTCGTTATATCGGACCTTTCCGAATTATTGCAAAGCGAGGAGCTGTGGCATATCAATTGAAACTCCCTAACTCTCTCTCGGCAGTGCATGATACCTTTCATGTTTCTCAATTAAAGAAATGCCTTCGTGTTCCTACTAAGGCTACTGCTTATGAGAGTCTCGATCTTCAACCGGATCTTTCTTCTCAAGAACAACCGGTGCGTATCCTCGATGAAATGGAACGCGGGACAAGAAATCGCACTATCAAGTTCTTGAAAATTCAGTGGGCTAATCATTCTGAAGATGAAGCCACTTGGGAGTGCGAAGATCTGATGAAGATTGAGCACCCCCACCTTTTTGCTGTCTAACACTTGCCTTTGAGTCAAGAAAGGCAGGGTTAAACAAAGCAATGTAAAAGAAGATGTAATAACAATAGTATGTTGTTATGTAAAATCTTTCTTTTATGTCTTTGAAAGAAATAAAGACAACAGATGTTGTCTCTCTAAAAAGAAATCATTTAAACGGCCATTCAACTTCAGTATACAGGAATCTCGGGACGAGATTCTCTTAAGGGGGGTAGGTTTGCAACAGCCTCAGCTTTAATAAACAGTAATAAGATGATGTTCATAGCATCACTGTTCATTTTGGCTAACTGGGCATTATGTCACAATCTAGCTTCCCTAATTTTCTAGCCAAAAATCCAAAACTTGTTTGAAGTTTCAAAAGAAAATACCAATCAATGTTGGTATTAAGACTGGGAAACATTTTATTAAAAACTAGATGAAATATCTTGGCCAAAATTAATTTTTTGATTAAATTTTTAAAGATTATTTTGACTTTGAGAAAAGTATTTGTCTTTAAGTAAACCTATTCGGGTTAAATGAATTATTTATGTAATTTAAACTGAGAAACAGTGGTTTTGAAAATTTATTTGGGGAATATATCATCCCAGTAGCAATTCTGCAGAATTTCATATTTTTACAAATTTAAGTGCTATTTATAAAGTCCTACCAAACTTTTGAAGTTCGAATTGGGTTGGTCAATCTTTTCGGTCTAACCTAACCCTTTTGCATCAGAGCGACCGAGCCCAACCGGTTTAGGTCCAAATCAGGCAAATAGGCCTTGACCGACACGTTCGCGTGTACCCCGGCCCCAAAGAACGCGAGGCGTCGATTTCTTTGATTAACGGGCGAGATCTGTGGCGCTGTGCAGGTCATCCATGCACACGACTCGATCTCCACCGTTAGATCCCCATCCTACCGCACCCAGTTTTGGATTTAAAACCCAAAACGTGCATCCATCTCGTGGCCGTTAGATCCCAACGAACGGACCTGATGCTTTGGGCCGTTCGGACCACTCCAATCAGCCATTCCGTATTGGCCGTAGGATCTAAATCGTGCGGTGCGCCATTTTCGGGATATACCATTTTTGGAATGGTAAGAGCTGAAATACGCGCGAGCCGTTGGATTCTCTATGAGCGGACCAGATCTTTTGGGCCGTTCGGACCGTCCGGAAGCACCAAGCAATCTCCTCCGTTGGATTCTGATCGGACGGACCGCATCCTTTGGGCCGTTCGGACCACCCGAACACCCCTTCAATCTGGGCCGTTGGTCTCCAATCCAACCGCGCCACCCTTTTTGTTTTTGAACTCAAAGGCGCGCATTAAATGGTGGCTGTTGGATCTCGATCGTGTGGTCCACCAGCGATGGGCTGTTCAGACCATCTGCATTACCCTCCTAATCTCAACCGTTAAGTCAAAATCTAACGGCTCGAAGGCTTAAAAGCACCCTTGACCGCGCGATCGTCAGATTTAAATCGGAGGGCTCCTGTGAATTGAGCCATTCGGACCTCCCGATTCTCTTAATCAATCCTAGCCGTCCCCTTGCGATCGCACGACCCACATGCAATGTAACGATTAGAACTCCCAATGACCATCTTAATCCCAACCGCCCATTCCTGATCAAACGGCTGTTGTTCTTTTGATCTTGTGGAGGCGTGTGTGTCTGTGTGGTGACAGTGGAGCCCACCCGTCGATGGCGATCTCTTTCTCCATCTCGCCTGGGCGCTGTCGCCAACACCCTCATGGGAGAGGAGTGCTCCTGAGTGGTTTTGCAAATAATTTCTTAACACCTTGCACTACATTGCCACCGCATCATCTCTAGAATTCTCTCCATTTCTCGGAGGTTCAAATTCTATTTAAACCACGGTCCTTGGCTCACTGCCATTGTTGTCCGAAATAGTTCTCTCCATTTCCTTTCCTTCCCAGTGAAGTTTCTTGCTCTCACTTCTTGTTCATCTCTATCTATGCTTAATTCACCGTGTAATGTGAGTTTAGCATAGCTTGTAAATAAACAAGTGGGTTATTTCTGCTGACCCGTAGGTTAGAGCACCATTTTGGTGATTCTCTTGCTCTGGTAAGCTTAGACTTTAATTCTTGTCACCTTGAGCACTTTTAGGATGTTAGTAGCTCACATGAGCCATCCACTTGTACATGTAATACTCAAATCTTCTTTAAACTGAAAAGTTGTTTTTATAACTTTTCGGTCTTTCATATCGTTTTCAAGATCTAGGGTTTCTCTTGCTAGTATATCAGCCTATTTAGGTCTTAGCAAAACCCTAATATCATAGCAACAATCTTTTTGTGAACCTCGATGTCTTCAAATCAGTTAGTTAGCAAAAACCTTTCTTTGTTGTTTGTTGTCGGACAAACCGACAGTGCACAGCAAGGGTTTTAACTCTATTCTTCTTGTCAATTAGTGATGTTAAGTGTTAAACTAGGCTTTTAATGGTTATAACTTAAGCAATAGGAGTTTCGCTTATAGTGTATGTAAATCATCAAATTCTTTAACCTGTCCTGTTTCAGTTTTAAAAATCTAAAGCTACAGTCTATGTTAAACTCTAATTTTGATAATTAGTATTAGCAGAAGTTATTTGTAGGCTATTATCCTTACTTAGATTAGATGTAGCTTAAGCATGTTGTTAAGTATGCATTAAACTTTTGATCATGCATTCTTTCTCTATGTTCTGTTCTCTGCCATTTTCTTGGTGTTCATTGAACTTTTGTATTTTGGATTCTGGTTCTTCTGAAGGGGTTGAAACTTCTGTTGAGCAACAAGAACCTGAACAAGAGGTTTATTATTACCAAGGCAAGCATCCTCTCTGCACCATGTTGATCCCAATTTTTGGAACTGTAGATTTACAAAATACAGTGATACTGTGCATGCAAATTTTCTAAAAATTATTTGTGATCTGTCTCTAGGTAGTTACAACCCAATCTTTGTGGCTTACCTTAAATTTGATCACACACACAACCTAAGGTATTGTTGTATTAAAATAGTTAGGGTAGAAATATGCTTAGCTATGCAGTCCAAAGAACGGTAGTGTTTGACAAGCTTATCTTGTCAAACATGGGAACAACAAATGAATTTCATTTATTTTGATTCTTTGTTCAGTTTATTTAAATCAGAAATGAATTTAAATCTTGTTTAATAAACTGAATTTTAAATCTGGACAAGTGGATGCTAGTGATGGTGCCTTTGTGCACGAGAATTGGGAAATGTGGATGTCTTGTCTGGATTGATTAAGGACTGAACTCTGACGACCCAATTCAAGCCCCAACGTACTTCCACACGCGGTGTATGGGCGCTGTTTGGTTAAGTAAAGGGTTGATGTTATTGAGTTGGAAAACAGGTGGATAAGTGCATATGTGTAGGATTTCGTATCCGTATCATATATTCTTAGGGGCGAGGGCATTTGTAAAGGTTACGAGTTCATAGAGCCCGATTTCAATCTTATATGTACGGGTGAGTACAATTTTATTTTGTTATGGTTGAATCGGTGTTCTCAACGTAACATGTGTACCCGGTTAGCAAGCTCTATCAGAAACTTGATTTAATCGGGAGCAGATACACATGGGTAATTCAACTCAATAGTGTCAACTTGTTGAAAAATACCAAATCTTAGTTTACCCGGCCGGCATACCAAAGGCAGTGTACTATTATTCCGGAGGCTTACGGGCTAACTAAGTCGTGTGGGTAAAGATGTACACCCCTGTAGGGTTAAAACTATTCGAATAGCCGTGTCCACGGTTACGGACAACACTTGGATTGATGTCACCTGTATAGACTTTGAACTAAATCCGGTTATGGGTATTAATTCAGCATGATTGGTGTCATGCAATGTTTGATGGTAATCAGTCACTTTATTATTGTTATTGTTTATGATTATGCTCTCATTTACTTACTGTTTTAGTCCAAATTGATTTATAAAATCGCTTTGTCAAAACTTAGCAATTATAGGTTAAGATGTATTGCTTTCTGCAAAATAGAACCATTATAACCCTTCTGATGTTAACCTTATGCATGTAAAATTTCTATTCCTTTGTATATGTTCTATCAAACACTTTCTTTTATTAGTTTGTGTAAGTCTTGCTGAGTACCTTCCGTACTCAGGGGTTATGACCTCTTGTTGCAGGTAAGGATGGTTATCTGTATGAGATGCCCGTTAGCGCCGATCCGGGTGACGCTAACGAGTGAAGCTAGTTCTAGTCTCCACGCAATAGCCTGCGGGTGATGGGGCCATTGGTGGTCTTTTGCTGTTTAGTTTTGGTTTCCGCTGCTAACTTTTGTTGTGGCCCAAGGTCACTTGGTGTTGTAGATTTCCAAACCGAATTGTAACATGCTATGTATAATTATGTAAATGAATGCCTTGTATGTATGATGCAATGTTGTTTAAGGATATATGTGCAATAGTCTTAAATCACAGGAACTATTGTGAATCATATATCAGGAACCTCACATATTGGAATTGTTACTTGTTATTATTATGCTTCTCGTATGATTTTTAATGAGGGAATTGAACTGTTCCTTAATTAAGAATTATGCTACCAGTATAATTTTAATTCGGCACATTCCAATATTTGAGGGTCCTGACAATAGTTGACTCCAAGCCACCTGCACAACAATAGACCAAGCAACCATTTTCAGGCACAAGTTCTTCACAACTTAACCCATGTTAGTCAAAACATGCATCATGCAACATCTATGCAATGATCAACATGGACTTGACCAAACCCAAAGTCAAATCTCCAATTGAAACAACATTCGGCTCAGATCATTCCACAAGCGGTACTACCGCCACATATCCACCGGTACTACCGTCCTGCGGTAGTACCGCTCACATCACTGCGGTCGTACCGCAACTCGGAGAAACACAAAATCTCCAAAAATATGCTCTCTGGAATTTCCATACCGCTCACAATCGGTACTACCTCCATGCGGTAGTACCACCATTCAAACTGCGGTCATACCACTCTTCTTGTAAACCAGAGCTCCAAAGACACCTTCTCTGGAATTTTGCAACCGCCTACTAACTTGCAGTAAAACCAATGTGTGGTATTACCGCTTTTCAACATGCGGTATTACCGCTTTTCAACATGCGGTATTACCGCTCGGCGGTAGTACCGCTGCCATAATGCCGGTACTACCGCAAAACCTGACACTTGCTGATTTCCACAGAATTCAACAAACTCTCATTGCAATTGCCAATTGTTTAATCACCTAAGATCATGAGCATGTCCCTATGACATCCACAATGTCCTCATGACATCCACAATCTCCCCCTTGATGAACACATTGGCAATTTCCCAAAAATGTAAGTTTGAGGTTTGAAAATGAAAATACTTGACATTTTCGCGCAAAGGCTCAACTTGGCTCAAATACAAGACAATGCAATGAGAAAGACCAAGTTGGCTTCAAAATAGCATCAGCAAGTGAGAAACGGCAAGAAGCAAGAAAGCTTCCAATTCCAGAGAAGAGTCAAAATCTCACTTAAGGTCCATATGAAAGAACAATTGTTCTATTTGACCTTTGATCATTGTGAGTCTTCAAGAATTGCAATCCAAATTCAGAAAAGACAATAAGATCAAAAGAATGTAATTTAAATGCTCCCCCTCACTATGATCATCAATTTCCAAGAAAATTTTCATTTTCCTCCTTTTTCTCCAAAAAGCATTTCTTCTCCCCTACAACCAAAAAGCTCTTTTGTTAACATTTTTGCTAAAACTTCTCCCCCTTTGACAATGGATTCATCAAGGAATCATGCATTCCTCTCATCTAGAGATGACAAGTGCAAAAAATAAGGAAGAAGCATAAGAAAGAGCATGCAAAAATGCACTGGAGTGGCTTCATTCATTTTTTTTTTGTGTTTTTCAGTTTTTAGTAAAAGAAGCTTTGGAGATTACCTACAAGAGCAAACTAGCATTTCAACTATTGCTCAAAATAGATCAATCCTGACAGCGCTAGCAAGATCATGATAAGACATATTGTGAGAACCCGGATTGTTTGGCTTGTAATGCTTAACCATCCACTTGGTCCTAGCATTACAAATCAAATAATCTGAACCTCGAGATACATGTACTTCCCAGAATTTGCAGTACACATACCCCTTTACAAAATTATGCATCAATTCCATTCAACACACAGAACTGAAGCAAAAGCTTTACAAAACAAAAAACATACATAATAGAGTTATTACAACAAGGGCCAACCGGCCACAACACAAGCTAAAGAGCTAAAATAACAGCGGAAGCAAAAGCCATAAGATGGCAATAAGCAAAAGCCATACGGTTTGCCTTTAGCCCACAAGGCAACCGACGGGGCCACCAACCTAGTCATCAAAGTCGAAGTCCGTCTCACGATAGTCAATCCCTTGGGGATCAACCTCCTCTGCAACAATTAAGCAATGCAAATGAGTACAAAAATGTACTCGCAAGACTTACAAGTAACAGCCTATATATAGGTACATGCAAGCTTAATCAAGGAGAAGGCTCTAGGTTCATTTTCAGCATAAAGCAAGTTTTCCTTTGCAATAATGTAGTAACTTGAAAGCAATTTTTCAATATGTTTTTATTGCTCAAATAACAGCGACACAAAACATAATAACAATATAAAGACATCCTGGAAGTGGCTAACCTAATAGCCACCACAACAATAGCATTACGCATCCGTACCACCCACAATAAGTTTTAATTAAAAGGTTATAATCTAACTCTCGAAAGACTTCCCCAAGCGTGTCCATAACCTAGGACAAGGCTATTCGAATAGTTTGAAACCCTGCAGGGGTGTACCAATGTACCCACAAGTCAGACCGCCTTTTTGCCACAAGATTAAGCACACTTCCTTTGGTATGCCGGCACGGCTAAGTCCTACGAGACATTTCCAATATTGTGTATTAACTACGAGTCGCCCGTATGGATAGAAACCCATACGTTGAGACAGAGTCATTGTAAAGCCGAAAGTCAACTACCACTATAGGGTAAATCTCCCAGACAACTACAATGCCCTTCGGTGTGGAGAACCTAGACAGGATTCCACTCTCGCTCACCCACACATAAACACAAGCTTCTTTTTCAACACAACACACACACACAACCTCCTGCGACTCGGAGCTAACACACGCCAAAGTACTAAGTCAAGAGAGGTCCCATATCCCCCTCATGTGGTTAGCATGCAAAAATGCTTGGTTTAGTGTAACAAGATGTTCGGTCCTTACTGACTCATGCATACCACCACACACCAGATAATCACACCATCATACCATATGCCCAAGTCTCAAACATTTTATTTTCAGTTTTATAATTTACAAAGTAACAAAGCACAAGTACTGGACATAAGGTAATAATATGATTTGTGTGATCAAAGTTATCGACTAAGTCGATAACCGCCCAATTCTACCGGTAACTAAGCATGACTGAGCAACATCAACACATAAACTACTAAGTGAGAAGAGCTCATCCAGCAAGCTCTAATCACAGCAAGATAATGCTAGGCTCAGTAGTAGAGGATAAACATTTACCTACAGATTATGCATCTAGAGGATCAACTAATCGATTGATAGTTTAACAACAAAATAGAGCATGCATACATACACTTTGTAAACAAGATATTAGACTTTGAAAGTAATGGGATTAATATGATAAAACTGCTTGCCTTGATGGTAGCTTTCTTGCTACAGAGGATCGCTTTCGAACTCAACGAACTCGTCAACACCTAACGAAAGAACAAAAAGAACCGATAAGAACGAAAAACACTGAAAGACTCAAAAACCAACTTTAGCCAAAAGCTACGAGATTTTTACAGCAGGTAGAGCATGATTTTTAAGGAATTTAGCAATAAGAACCAATGGATTTGGATTCTCAATGCTAAAGTTATGGCTAAAACAAGATTGGCCGGTTGGAAAAAAGGTTGAAAATTTCATTTCGGTTACTATTCATCCGAAATTAAATTTTTGGCACAAATTTCTAGAGAGGTGTTGCACCTAAAAATTTTTATGGTAAACAAAGCACCACATGAGATGAACAACACAATTTGATTCACCTCATTTGGAGCTAGGATGCATTTTCTATGATTTTTCAAAGACAAGAAAAAGAGCACAAAATAAATGCAACCACAGAAAACTTAAGAGCAGTAGCATGCCTAAAAACTATTCTACAAATAAGCTCACTAACAGAGGAAACCAACAAACTTGGTTTCACTCAAAAAGGAGCTACAGAGAAATACTTATGCATTTTCAAGTTAAATGAATTTTTAGCGCACAAATAAAGCCTAAATAGAAATTAAAACTACTAACAAATTTTTCTGGAGCAAAACTAAGCTTCCAACTATTTTTAGATTAAAGCTTAGTTAACACCAGAACTAGCAAAATTTGAATCAACCGAAAAGGAGTTAAAACGAATTAGTTATGCAATTTTAAAGTTTAACACAATTTTCAGTTTACAAATAAAACACAACTGGATTTTCTCATTACTAACCCAATTCGGAAAAACCTGGGCCATTGAGATCAAATCTAACAGCCCAAGCGCACAGACGCATGCGCGTGCTCACAGCCCAACAGAGCCAACCATTGGATTGAGATCTAACGGTCCACATTGAAGTGACGTCCGGACGGTCCGAACGACCCACGCGATCTAGGCCGTTGATCAAGAAACGAGCGGTTCAGAGCGAGGTAATGTTCGGACGGTCCGAATGTTCCAATCGATCTGGGCTGCTGATCTCAAAATGGACGGCCCAAAGCTACGGGGAGGTCCGGGGGTCCGAAAGTTCCACAGATCTCGACCGTAGATCTCAAAATGGACGGCTGAGGTTCGGTAGTCCGGACGTTCACAGCGATCTAGATCGTCGGATCTAGATCGGACGGTGGAGGTTTAGTGGTCCGAACGTTCACGCGCATTAGGACCGTAGATCACAACATGGACGGTCCACAGTGATCTCAAGTGTTGCGCACGTTGACGTGTGGCTTTAAAGTGCGGGGCCCGCTGTCAATGACAGAAAAAGCCACGCACAGGGATTACACGCGCACGGGGTTTAAAGAGCGCTGGGCCCACTTGTCATTGACACTTAATGTCGGTTTAGGACCGCCATTAATTACTAAACCATGATTAACAATGATTAAGCAATTAATGAGTGAATCTTTGTCCTAAACGACAACGCACAGCGCCTTACGCGTCCGACAATGAACCGAGCGTAAACAAAAGCTCACCGCCGGCGACTCCGATCATGGCGGCCCGAGCTAAAGACAGGAATGGGTTCGCAATAGCCTTGCGCACCCACAGGGACCACTCACTGCGGCAGTGCCGGCCTAGGACAACGGCGAGCCAGAGATGAGCGTCGGTGCCAAGCACGGCCAAAAGACAACAGCACACATAGCTCCGTAGCAGTCCAAGTAAGCGAGTGCCACAGCTTCTAAGGACTAACAAGGAGCTACCTGAGCACAGGAGAGGTTCGAAGGTGGACGGAGCAGCTCCAGCGACGAAGAGCAGCACCGGCGCTGAGGAAGATGACGCAGTAAAGCCGGTCTGAGCAAAACAAACCAGTCCGCGTGGTAGGGTTAGCTTCATAATGACTCATAGATGGACCATGAGCACTTAATTGGAAAAGGAAGCACCTTACCGGAGTTGAGGAAGAAAGGAGTGCACTTTGGATAAATTTGAACAAACCCCAAATTTGACAATCTCTGTGAATGTTAAACAAAATTAAGTTAGGGGAAATGCTAAAGATGATGAGGGGCGCAAAGTGACGCGATAAGATTTGCAATTGAACCACTAGATCACTAGAGTCGAAGAAGGAGCTCCACGGTCGACAATGGCGGTTTTGGGTTCTTTGGTGCTTGAGCTCAAACAAGCACAGAGGGAGCTAGGGTTGAGCTGGAAAAGGATCCAAAGAGGGGTTCAAGGGCTTTTTATAGCCGGGGAGCAAAGAGCTGAGCTAGGGCAAAGCTCTAAGGTGAGCTTAGTCCACGCTCTGCCATGGGCAAGCCGAGGGGACGGGAGCAGCTAAAGAACAGCAACTTTGGGGCAAAAGTTGACCAGCATTAAATGAGGGCTTAAGAGCCGTTGCTAAGGACACAACGGAGGTGACCCAGCACTGCCGCCCACGCCATGGCGCTCTGGCACACACGCACACACGTGGCGAAGAAGATGACCAGGTAAGCAAGGCCCACCAGTCAGCGAAACAATTCAAAACGGCTCGGGTCTGAAGTTCAACGAATGGGTTGAGCCAGACCAAAAGGCACGGGCCAAACCACTAACGGTTGGATTGAAAATGGACGGCCAGGATTGAACGTGAAGTTTGGAGGGCTCCAAACGCTCCCACGCAATCGTAGCGGTCCGATTAGAAACGAACGGCTGAGATTGAACGCGCGTTTGAACAGGTTGAATCGGGAACGAAGAGGGTTGGGTTCAACCAGAAAACGCGGTTGGGCTCGGGTCTGACCTAGACCCAACAGGAGGTTGACTGGGATTAGAATTTAAAGCTGAAACTTGGAAGAATATTTAGAGGTAGCAAACTAACTCCAAAAATTCTGAAATTTGGATTGGAGGTTCCTCACTCCAGGATAAACCTTGTGTAAATTTTCCAGAGGTTTTTATGCACAGCATTGTTCTCCAGAAATTTCTTAAGGTTTGCTCTAGGGTTTGACCAAGAGTCAAACTGGTTTGATTGGCCTCTAAAAATTATCAAATAATTTCTAAAAATTATAAAATTTTTCAGAGGAGTCACACAGCCTCCCTAGAACCAAGGAAAAATATTTCCAAAGGTTGAACAAAAGATTCTCAACAAGGAGGTCATGACTTTATTCAATTGGAGATTTAGGTTTTTAATTTCCCACAATTCCTTTACAAGAATTACAGAAAAGTTCAAAAACAACAAGATGCAAGAAAAGTTTTAATTTCTTCTCATTTTCTTATATTTGAAACACACACCCAGATTTGGGATGTTACACATATATAGCAAAGCTAGGCTAAAGAGCTCAAAATACCACTTGTTGTTGAATTAAATTAAGCAATGCTTCGAAATTAGCAAGTTCAACAACAGATATCCTAAAGTGATAATGGCCTTGTCAGAATATCAATGTGAGATCAAGAAGCTAGCAAAGACCATTTTAGAGACAAAAAGTTCTAAATTGAATCATTTCGCTCAAATTAACTCAATGGCTCAATTTGCACAAGAAATTTCATTTCAACTTGATAAAAGGTCTATCTTAGTAAAGAAGATCCTAGACTAGGAGCCATCCACAATCTCTTCCTAAGCTTCAACCAATTTTGAGAATTTGTTTTCTTAGCCATGTGCTAGATCTCAAGCCTTGCCGCGACCATCTCAAGCACAAAAAGCTTAAAAGAGTGGTCTAGGTCATCCAAAACTCCCCCTGAGTTCATGCCTAGTACAATGGCAAGCCATCTCATGAGAAAGAATTGGTGAGATCAGTTTTTTCGCACAAAAGAGATCATTTTTCATTGTTTAAAAGAGCAATTGTAGATTCTTAAAAGAACAAGAAGCTCCATAAATACTCAATCCTAGATCCAAGAGCTAACAAAGCAATTTTAACAGGGCTAATGTCACAAAAGGATCACTAATTGTGCAACTAGCTAAAAGATCCACAAATTGCAATTTTCAGTTCAAGTTGTCTTAAAGTGCTAGCTCAATTAGCAAAGACATTGCTGCACATGTGAGAGCATGATAATTCTAGCAAGTCAAAGAACTAGACACAGTATTGAGCAAGAATTGAAATACTAAAGCTCAACAGGGTAATAAGCAAACTTCATCAATTAAAAGACAGAAGCAGTAAAGTTTATATTACAATGCATCTTTTTGGATTTTCATATGAATGCAATATGATACAATGAGATGCACAAAAGACTTAAAAGCCTAAAAAGATCAAAAGGATCCGAAGAAGATACCACTTGAAGAAGGTATCAGAAAAGATCCACAAAAGTTCAATATGAACAAGGAAAGTTCAGATGAGCAAGGAAAGTTCAGAAAAGAACCAACTCCCCCTCAAACCAACCCATAGAGATAAATTATCCCTAACTTGCTTCTCAAGGTGGCAAACCTTGTTGGGTCTAAAGGCTTTAAGGGGATATCTGCCTATTGTGCTTTGGACTCTACAAACTAGCACAAAGACTTCCTACTCCATAAGATCTCTAGGGAAAACGACTCGAAAAGCTAGGGAGCGAAACACCAACACTAAAAAGCTTGCGGGCAGCTCAAAACCTACTAAGACCTAGTGACTGGGAAACAAGCTCAACCTAGGCTGTGAGAAGAGTGCATCCTAGAAAACCATGGGATAAGAAGAGTGTCTAGAAAGGATACGTGCTAGACACAGCCTCCTATCTTCCCTGAACTCAACAAGCCCAACACCTGACACAAACCAGATGCTATGCAAGGCAGACTAGGGGTACCATACACAAATGTAAGGTATAGAAGCCCGAACCTGAGTCGCACTACTTGGCAATGAGATGTAGTCATGATGGATGAAGATCTATTGCTTGGTTTGAAGCTTCAGAAAGTAGTTGCGCTCACCCATCATCCTCATCTCAAATTCCTTCGTCTCCAAGAAGTGATAGCCATCATCAAACGCACATATGAAGAAGAACCAACAGCTAGAGTCTTGAACCACATGTTCTCCTTCTCAATCTGAAAAGACTACACAAAAGAGAAAAAAGAAGTTTATGCCTTGTTACTAGGTTAGTGAGACAATATCTAGGGAAACAGTACCAAGACACATGACTAGCAAGGATAGCAGTAGATGATCCAAAGCTCATAAAAGCACATAATCAACAATTCAGGACAAGAGCATGGAGATAGACAAATAAATTCGCAACACATGCTATCCAAGATATGATAAAGCTCAAACTATCCTTAATCCACAATAAGGCATAGAAGCAAGCAAACAAGCACATAGCATATCACACAACATACATCCAGTCAAGGGTAAAGCATGCTAGTGAAGCTATGGCAAGGCTCATGTATCCACAATTAATAATAAGACACAATAACCATGTAAGCATAAACATGTTATAGAACAAATCATGGATAAGGTATGGTAACATGGATATCAAGTAAGCATGTGGAAACATAAAGCAAGAATCAACAAGAGCAAGATAATAAATGTACAAAACAGCACAAGCTCATGTTGACAAAACCAAGCTCGTACAACCATGGAAATAATGAACATCAATATAATACATGGATATATAAGCAAGGTACTAGCAAATGCATGATAAAGGATATCAAAAGAGTAACACATGCCAATATGGTACAAGTGAGCACAAAACAAGCACAACATGCCAAGAATTAATAATCATGAAAGTAAATGCATGAAGGTATAAGATAGTTCACAAAATAGGTGTAGACGTCGATCATGAAAGCACATGCCTCTTGGAGGCCATCATGGGGGTGGAGAACCATCAAGTGTCCCAATCACATGATGAAGCAAAAGACCAAAACCTCTTAAGTCCATGTTCTCCAACCCGTGTTTCCGGTACCTACACATGAGAAAGGCAAGATGTCCAAGTCTTGGATCCCAAAGGGTTAGAGAGCAAATACTTGGGAACCCAAACCTTGGACACACAGCCACTAAAAGCAGTTGAACCATTATGTGAGTTAGCATGATGCAAATGATGGTCCATGCAAGAAGATCCAACATCAACCTTGAAGGCACGCCGCGAGTGAACAACTCAATGAGGAAAACGAGGTCCATCTCTAGAAAAGCGTCGATGACCTTGCTTGAAAGCACTATGATGCGGACCAACAGAAGCACCAAAAGAACTCACATATCCTCGCCGTGGGTGTGTACCTCGATGAACAATGGGTGTGTACCTCGATGAACAAAACGAGGTCCACCTCTTGGAAAACGGCGGAAATCCTGCCTCGGGGCAGCTCGTGGGTCAAAACCAAAACTACGAAAATCGAGTCCACGACGCTGTCCAACACCACTAGAAAAGGTGTCAAAGAAGCCATCAATAGAACTAGTCCTCGTGTTAGGCTCTTTAGTGTGCATGTCATGAGAAAGACTATGCCCACTAGGAGACTTAGATGCATGAGCTCAACGCAAATGTTTTGCATGCCGAAAACAGAAATCCACAAGATATCCATTCTTCCCACAAAATGAGCAATGATGTAAAGGTCTACTAGTAGACACGGTCCGAGAGGACGAAGCACCATTATCGCTCAAAGAAGAAGTCCTTTGGGACAAGCTGGAAGAACCAACATCAAAATTCGCCCTTGTGTCGGCACTAGGCGCACACATGCCATGAGAAGATAAATGTGTGTCCCTAAACGCTCGACGGCGCACTCGACACTCATGTTTCAGATGGCGAAAGCAAAACTCAAAAGTGTGTCCATTCTTCTTACAAAAGGTGCAATGATACTTCTCTGTAGTACCATTTGAGGAAGAAGCACCTTTGTCTTTTGAAATCCCTTGGACAACACAAGAAGAGTCACAAGAAGTCACACTCATCAAAGAAGAGCTATCCAAAGTGATGGCACAAAAACCAGCATCAAATGACTCACGTTTAGCACAAAAAGACTTCAACTCCAAATCAAAGAAACAAGAGAAATCTTTAGAACATCAATCTCGGAGTGAAGGCAAATACAAGAGTCACATGAATTGGCGCTCATATCATCGTGTAATTTTTTCAAAGACTCAATCTCGCTCTTCAAATCAATGCAAGATGTGCAAGAATTTAATGATGCTTTCGTATTATGCATGCAATTCAAAGCATCAATTTCAGTTTCTAAACTAGCACAATTCTTGCAAGAGTTTAAACCATCCTCAAGCAATTTCTCATATTCTAAGCACATGCTACAAGGTCTAGCTTCAATTTCAATAATTTTTGCCCTAGCATTCTCTAATTGCTCAAGATGCATGGAATTAGTCAATTTCAACTTTTCAATTTCAGCAAGCATGCCTACACAAGAATCACAATTATTTCTAGCCATAGAAGTAAGATTGTCTATTTCTAACTTAGCATTATCAAGCTCATGATGTAAGGCAACACAAGAATCACATGGCATAGAAGCATTTGATTTCAATAATTCATTTTTAGATTTTAGGCATGTAAAAGAATTATTCAAGTTCTCCATGTCTACAAGCAATGAATCAAAAGCATTCATGGAGGTTTTCAATTCAGAGAGCTCATGAGACAAATCACCATTTTCTCTTTCTAGCAATTTCATTTTCTTCCTAAGAGCATGTAATTTATATTCATATGACACCAAGCCATCAATGAGTTTTTCTTTGCTCACCTTGCTTAGCTTGAGTAGGGGATCGTCCTCGGAAGAGTCATCACTATCATCCTCGAAAAGCTCTCCATCATGTTCATCCTCAAGTGCTACTGCACACAAGCCAATAGGCTCCTTCTCTTCGGGCTCCAAGCGTATCTCATCTCTGAAACTAGGACAATCAAAACAAAAGAGATTGACACAAATATCGCAGGGGAGTTCTTCCTCAACTGACATCATAAATATCGCGCGTTTAAACATCTTGTCACGACGAAGTTCAATGGAAAAAGAACCACGACAAGATGCAAAGAAGCGCTCACAAGTCCTTATACAAGTCGCCATGCTCAAAGATCGGTGAAGATCACAAAAGAGCAAACTTGGCTCTGAAACCACTTGTTGGACCGAAACAGGCGACTAGAGGGGGGTTGAATAGGAGCTCAAAATCTTTTTGCAAAGATTGGATTCAATTTGTAAATCTCTCCAATAGCTATGAGAGCTATGAAGATCAATGCTTAAGCACAATGGAAGCTATGCCTTGAATCCAATCAACACCCCCAAAGCACAGCAACAAGAACCAGAAGAACTGCTACAAAAACTAGGAAATCGGTAATACCTCTGTCTATGGGCGGTATTACCAGATATCGGTAATACCTCTGTTCATGGGCGATATTACCGATTTTTCTGGAACAGTGAAATCAGCCCAAAAACCAAAACTCAAATCGGTCTAATTTTGATCTACAAGGGCAAACTCCGCAAAACTTGATACACACCTTCTCTAAGATATTAGGAACCTATTCCAATCAAAGATCGCAGAGATCCATGCAAAGTTCCTATCTTTTTCAGATTGAACGAAAGGTGCTCCAAAACCGAGTCAAAATCGAAATATGATCTAGAGACTTGCTCGTTGGTGATTGATGATCAAGATGATCCTAGATGTGTTCCCACATATCACAGAAAGCTAGATCAAGCCAAGAAACCAAAAGAAAACTCACAGATCAAGAAAAGCCCCAAAATCATCAAATAGAAAGGAAGAACACAAAAGGACTTATCTTGTGAAATCTGGTTGGATTGATTTGAGATAGATGATTGTTGTTTACAGCCACTCCATCTAGGAGGACAAAGCTCACCACGTGAGTACACACTCAATCCAAACCCTAGAAACCCTAGCTCTCCTCTATTCTCCTCAAAACCCTAAACACTAAATAGGGCAACAAATGCAAGGGATTCCTCCTGCTGGACAGCCCCTCCTCCTTTATATAGTGGAGGCTAGCATCTAGGGAATATTCCATTAGGGCACCCATTAGACCCAACACACAAATGGGTTAACACACACATGCATCTTAAAGCGTTGTCTTCATCATCACTTGACCTAAACCGCTTCACCATGCGCCGACCCGCGACGCGGTTTAGCCAAGGCCAAGAAGGTGGTTTCGCACACCACCACTTTTCCGGTATAGGGTAATTTCCCAAAATGCCCATCTACCAACCTTTGGATATTCCTTCGCATCGAAGCATCTCCCATGCTCCGTCTTCATCCATGTGATCCCAATGACTTCCCGCCAAGCCTCTCACGCGTCCGGATGCCACCGAACCGTCCTCGCTTGCAACTAGGACCAAGTCACTGGCGCACCACATGTCTCACCACCGGTAGCTTTCGCTCCGGTTCCTTGTCTTCTCGGCTTGTAAGCACTCCGCTAGCCTTAGTCATCTTCCAAAGACAACCTCGATCGTTTCGGACCTCGGTTCTCTAACCTAGTCCCGATCTAGTTCGCCTCACCATGACCTAGCTCCGGTGTCCTACAACCATCACAAACAAGCAAACCGTTACGTAGCACCGCACGATACGCATAATCATCAATCCACATAATTGATGAGGCATGAGCACATACCTTCACAAAGGCCTTTGCTCAAACTTTGCCTTCTATGGTTCTTGTCCATCTTGCACCTTGCTTGAGTCCAACCATCTCACCCGACATCCACGACCGTTCTGGACCTTGGTTCTCCTAACCAAGTCCTGGTCCTCTTCGTCATTGACCATAGCTGACTCCAAGCCACCTGCACAATAATAGACTAAGCAACTATTTCCAGGCACAAGTTCTTCACAACTTGACCCATGTCAGTCAAAACATGCATCATGCAACATCTATGCAATGATCAACATGGACTTGACCAAACCTAAAGTCAAATCTCCAATTGAAACAACATTCAGCTCAGATCATTCCACAAGCGGTACTACGCCACATATCCATCGGTACTACCGCCTCATGTAGTACCGCCACATCATCAAGGGTCGCATCGCAACTCGGAGAAACCCAAAATCTCCAAAAACATGCTCTCTGGAATTTCCATACCGCTCACAATCAGTACTACCTCCATGCGGTAGTACCACCATTCAAACTGCGGTCATACCGCTCTTCATGTAAACCAGAGCTCCAAAGACACCTTCTTTGGAATTTTGCAACCGCCTACTAACTTGCAGTAAAACCAATGTGCGGTATTACCGCTTTTCAACATACGGTATTACCGCTCGGTGGTAGTACCGCTGCCACAATGCCGGTACTACCGCAAAACCTGACACTTGCTGATTTCCACAGAATTCAACAAACTCCCAATGCAATTGCCAATTGTTTCATCACCTAAGATCATGAGCATGTCCCCATGACATCCACAATGTTCTCATGACATCCATAGACATTTATCGGTATTGCATGAATGTAGAACTTGATTATACACACTTACAGTATCCAACATCGTAGAAGTGAGGCGTCGAGGGCGCCGAGGTTGAATAGATCAAATAAGTCTTCAAAGCTGTAACATCCCGATTTTTAGGTCTTTTTGAAAATTTTCAAAATAAAAATAACCATTTGGTTTTGTTGAAGTTCTAAAGCTTAACTTGAGACTTTGGAATTAAAAGTGATTTAAATGACTAAATTAAACTTCAACTAATCCAAAAGTTTGGTTTATTTTGAGTTTGTTGGAGTTCTCTGGAGTTGAATTCCCTGTCTTTGTTCATTCTGTTTTCCCCGCCGTGACTCTTTCTTCTCCGCACCTCCTCTCGCTTGGACCTCCCCTCCGCCTAGACCTCCTCTCGCTTGGACCCCCTTAGTCCAGACCTCCCTCTCAGTCCAAGACCTCCGGGTGGTCCTGGAAGACCTCCTAGGTAGTCCTGGAAGACCTCTGGGTGGTGCTAGAAACCGGTCACGACCTCCCCTTTGGTCACGACCTCCCCTTTGGTCACGACCACCCCATTGGTTGGACCACCCTCCTGAGTTTTGACTAGCCCCACCTGTCAGCCCTGCTCACCTTCTTCTTCCTCCCGTCGCGTCACTGCTGACGGAATAGTCTTCACGCTTTAAATGTCATTGTGTCGCATTAAATGTTGTCGCTTCTGCAGTACCTGTTCCCCCTCTTGTCTCTTCCCCTACCTGCCCCTATCTCCTCCTTCACCTAACTTTACGCGTGCGTCTCCGAGTCTTTCAACGACTCTCCCCGTCTCCCCTGGCTATAAAAGCCTGAGCAGCCCTCTTTCATCGCCTTTTTTCGCACCCAATTCTCTTGCTCTCGCCCAGTTCCTCTGTGCTTCGAGTTTCACCACCGCCAACTAAAACCTGCGTCATCGCCTCCTCGTGGCCAAGGAGTCCGCTGAAACCTGCGTCGTCACCTCCTCGTCGCCAAGGAGTCCGCTGGAGCCTGCTCTATCTTCAACCACCTCACTGCCGAAGGATTCACCGGAGCGCCCGCACCGTCTTCGACTGCCGCCCGCCGTCCACCGTCTCCACCTTCCCCCTTCAGTCTCTCTCTCGGCCCTGGTGAGTTTTCTCCATGCCCTGTTCTCTTCCCTTGTTCTTACGACCAATTTGCGTAGTTGTATCCCTTCCTACGACCATGTTGCGTAGTTGTATCCCTTCCTACGACCATGTTGCGTAGTCGTATCCTTTTGTATTCTTCGTACGACCACGTTGAGTAGTCGCATCCTTCTTGTATTCTTTGTACGACTACGTTGAGTAGTAGTATCCTTCATAGGACCTCCCTTGATCTCCTTAGAACCTCCTCAGGACCTCCTCAGGACCTTCTCCTTAGGATCTCCACAGGACCTCCCTTGACCTCCTCAGGACCTCCTCCTTAGGATCTCCTCAGGACCTCCCTTGACCTCCTTAGGACCCTCGACCACCCTCTCAGTTGGACGTCCTCCCGACCAGTCGAACCTCTTTCGACCAGGTCGTTGGACCTCCTCCCGACCCATTGGACCTCCTCCCGATGAGTCGAGCCTCCTCCCGAGAGCTCGTTCCTAATTCATCCAATTCAGTACCTTGTTGTTGGTTCTAGTTCGATTTGTTTTGGAGTTCATTTGGATCTTATTTAGTCTTTATTTGAATTTTCTTCGTTCTCACGTGTAGATTTCGACGACTCCAGAGAGCCCGAGTACTCCGAAGAAGTAGACCCTCAAGCTTTCGAGCAAGGCAAGTTACACCCTTGATCATATTGAATCCCAGTATCTCAAATTATTTAAGATACGTTTCAAATTATTATTGCATGCTTATTTAAATTCAAGTAATTCAAATCCCTGTTTTAACTTTATAGCTATTCCTAATTCCTTTGTACATCCAAACTTGATTATTGATTCAACCACCCCTTGTTACCCTAGTAAAGAGCTAGTTGGTACATTAGTATGAACTAGCACATGTTGCAAAACTCTATGCTTAGTTAAAGCTTAGACCCAAAAATCTTGATTTGGGGAATTTACTGGCAAAGTCCAATGTTGTCGAAATGTTTTAACCATGACATTGGGTTGTCGTGGAAGTTTGTAAATGTTTTTGAAAAGCAAAGCAAAATGAAAATTGGTTTGAACTTGAGCGAAATGGATGTTTGGAGAGGTGGACGTTCATGCACGGGCTCAATTCGGGTAGGGTTGAGGCCCAGGGTTTTGTGGAAAGTCGCCCAAGTCAGTTAAGGACCGGTCTTCGAGTGTATTTTGCTATGCCCTACCGTACTACCACATGTTCTGAATGGGCAGAACCTGGCTAACTAATTTGCAACGTTTCACCGTGGTCGTTCCATCTGGTTGTGTGGGTGTTGTGACGACCTACTTTTATGTATTCCCACCTGGTGCAAGAGGGGGCCTGAACCCGGCGGATGGTTAGTCCAAACGGGGCGAAACCTTAGCGAGGGGGGACTGCGGTGGAATGGCGCTCTGTAAAGGCCTTGTCACGTGCTCTAGACCGCTTACCTACGGTAGTGAGCGGTGGTATCGATGGATGCCAAACAAACTAGAGAAGTTGTGTCGTATGGGTAAAGTTTTACACCTCTGTAGAGTGTAAAACTATTTGAATAGCTGTGTCCACAGTCATGGACATGCTAGCAAAGCTGCTCCAAGTTAGATTTCGGTTTTGTTTTCAAAAGACTTTATGAAATGGTTTTAGATGTCTATCCAAATGGGTTTTGGGCGGGTAGCCCTGTGATAGGAGGGTATCCTTCACCAGTTGTTGATGAATGTGATCTGACTATAAAACAGAGATTTAGAAAATAAATTTTAGTTATTGTATAACTGCTTTGGAACTTAGTACAAGTATTTGGAAAGAAACATGGCTTTATGCAAATCAACTCTATAAGCCTTTCTTTGAGATATCCTTGCATGCATTTCAATATGTTACTTGACGGGTGTGACTTGCGAGCACGGTTGTTGTGCTCACTCTGCTTAATTGAATAATTGAGCAAGAGAAGAAGTCTACGAGAAGCCTGAGGACCAGGACGACTAGGCTACGCCCTCCAAACGATTACCTGTGGCAAATCGTGTGGTCAACTTGCTTTTGTTTTCCGCTGTGTTTGGTTTTGTCAGCCCATAAGCCGTTCTTGTAATCAACTCTATTGTTTATTAATAAAGTTTGTGTTTATGGTTGTTACCACATTTGTTTACTATGTGAACTAGCCGCTGATCTTGGGACTAGTTCGGTTTGCACAGAGGATTTGGGGTGATCCCAGGTCCGACCGTGACAAAAGCCCATGATGAAGTAGCCCACCTTGTGGAGGAAATGGTTCTCTGTGGAGCTGATGGTGAATCCAGTAGGCCAGTCGTCCCTCGCCTCGTCGGTCTACCGCATGTACCAAGCATGCAATGTCCCACAAGCCAAACCAATGTGGCATAATATTGTGTCGGAGACCAACAGCATTTCGAGGGAGTACGTGCCGAGCTTGTGAGGTGCCTTAATCTTCTTCTATTTGGCCTTAGCACCTCGTGTGCTATTTGTCTTCCTGGAAGACGACTCGACACGCTTTTCTTGTTTCTTAGGCGCCGTCTCCATGGTAGCCGATACAGAGGCCTTCTGAAGCATGGGTTGAGGTGGAGTCATCAAGAGTACTGTTGGAGAGGCATGGTCGTCATGTGGAGATCACGACACTGCAAGGTCAAGGGCGATGTCCCTCTTGGGCCACAAGACATAAGTGTGCATGGCACCCCTTAGTGTTATGATCTATTCGTTCGGGCGTTTCTCCAGTGGGACGGCCATCAAATTATCATGTACCATGTCCACCTGGACCTTGGTGTAACCCTGCACCAGCTGGGCACCGTGCACCACTATCCCTTCCTAGCATGGATACACCACCCCCGCCCAGCCTCAACAGAAATAGATCCAACCAACCTCACTTGGAGCCTGTAGAGCGTGGGCACCTATAAAACAATACACAATTAGCTAAGGTGTCCTATAGGTCTATCTTCGAAGAATTTCAGAGATGTACATTACCTGGATGACGTCGATAGGTAATTGGACGTCGCCAAGTTCAGAAAGTGCAGGCGTAGACACGACACTACTTCGATGTTGAGGGGGACTGGCTCCCAAAATTACGGGGGCGGCTTGTGACTGGTTGATGAGTTGATTCATTTATTCCTGCAATGATGTTATCTGTCCTTGAAATTGTACACTAATATCCTCTTTCAATTGTTTCTCGTGTTCGGCCTTGGATCTCTTCCAACTCCTATATGCCTCAGAGTCGTGTGAGAATCCACGCCTCTAAGGTACGTAAAACCCAAGGCCTCATGTGTGACCCGGGTGCTCCTATTTTCCCAAGGTCGTGGATAGTATATCCTTCTCCCTTACTACTTCGAAGAAGCCTTGGGAAGATTGGGTACTCAATGTTTGCTGCAAGAGGCCATCATATCATTTTAGACCCTACGAAGTTATGAACTTATTAGCAACTAGGTAGTTCGACATATTTTACCAGACGTTGGGATACTTCCTCGTCTGCCGGGTTTATGAAAGAGATGGTGCCCGACGACGTGATTGTGGCCCTCCCTCTTAACTAGTTTCGGTCGCGCTCGTCTGTGATCACGGCAAATGGCGGGGAGACCTGTGACTAGATTACCACATCATCCTCACTCATCCATCTCTGGATTTTACCCGCGTACCCAGCAGTGCCAAGTTTGTGGGGGTGAATTGTAAGGACCTACCTCGTGTTGCACCAGGAGAGATCTCCCAGGACCTCCCAAGAGGTCCAATAGGACCACCTGGAGGTCTGGGAGGTCCTCCAAGACCACCCGAGGAGGTCTGCCTCTGTGCTCACTGAGCTAGTCCCATGATCAGTCCCGCTAGCTCGCACAAACATACATTGGTATGATCAATTCCATACAACAAGCTAAAAAAGAAGCAAATGACAACTTAACATATATTAACAAAGACATTTCGGTCAAGCTTCTTACAGGGGTTTGCCGCATAGGCTTACAACAAAGGAAGTCTTTGGCAGCGGAAATAAAACACAAACGTGTAGAGCCAACCGATCAGCCCACAGGTTATCGAGTGAAGGACGTCCCCTAGCACGCAAGGCCTCCAAAGACCTCTTCTTCACAGAGCTTTGAGCTCCCTGGAACTCCCTGATCTGCTGGTTAAAATAGAGGGCACAAGCCATGAGTACTTTTGAATGTACTCAGCAAGCCGTGGGGAAATAAGAATGCAAATAATATTTATGCATGGCTTGACAATAGAGAGCTATAGGGTTAGTTTGCATAAAGCAATATTTGACAGTGAATTTCATAAGTAGATTACAAAGCTCAAGTTAAAAGAGATATACATAAATACATTGATTTTTCAAAGTTGTGAGCACCCACTCACTCCCAAGACCTCTCTGGAGCACTAACTCCAGAGTTCCCACGACCACTCGAGGAAGGCCTGGTTGCACCCACAACCAGGACCTCTTCCACGACCACCCTAGAGCTCCAAGACCTCTCCAGAGCACCCACCCTAGAGTACCCTGGACCACTCTAGGGTTCCCAAGACCTCCACGACCAACTATGGACATCACGAGCACTCGGAGCCATCTAGAATACTCGCCGATATCCATAATCAACCGTGGAACATAATTTTTTTTAGAAAAGTCTACCCCTCGTTTGAAATCTTCGGGCGTGTCCATAACCGAGGATGCGGCTATTCGAATAGATTTAAACTCTACAGAGGTGTACAGCTTTACCCACATGAGATAATCATCTTATACTGTCCGCTCACACACTTCCGAGGTGTGCGACTAAGAGATTATCACAAGGCCTTTACAAAGTTCCGTTCTAAATCAGTTCTGCCCGCTAAGGTTTCGCCATCCTAGGGTGCGTACAGCAGCCTGTGGCCCCCTCTTGCGCCATTCCTAGCCACAACAGAACTGAACCAAAACTTCACTAATTAGTTGGCCAGGTCCACCTCATCCTGGACATGTGGTTGCACGATATGGCCTAGGCCAATGGCTCACAAGGTGAAGTCCTTAATTGGCTGCTCAGGTGAGACTTACCACGACCCAATGTGACTCCACTGGGGACTAGCCCTTAGAGCACCCACTACTGACTACCAGCCTTCTCGCTCAAGCATAAAATAGTTTTGAGGTTCTTACCGGCCACTGGATCACCCAGTCCTGGCACCACAACAATTAACAGAGGTGGCAAAGCCACGGTTTCATAGCTCATTAAGCAAGTTTAACATTGTTGGGTTCAACCTAGCCAGAGGACCACCCAGCCCTTGGCACAACAAATTTTAGTTGCAAGGCAACAAATGCCGTGGCTCACACACAGGGGCCACACTTCATATTAATCAGCTACACTAATTGCTACTACACAAGCCATAACTAGTGCGCTGGGGGTAAACTAACGTTGAAGACTCTTGGTGAGACCAACGTCTACAAGAGCAAGGCTAAGCAAACACGATACCCAGATTGGCAATAACAATAAGAGACCAACTAACAGTTTCCATCCTAAGGTGTCTAAGGAAAACATGTCAACATGTCTAGCACAAATATTCAAGGAGGCATAAACTCAAGTAGGGAAGTAACTATGCTCAAAACCAGTTTTATACAACTAGTAATGCAAGTTTATTAAAACGAAATACTTTTGCAGAAATAGGTTCAAGATGATCAAAGGTCCCATGACTTGCCTCTATTGATGAGCAGAGCTTCAGTTGAGGTGGCTTAATCCACGAACTCCTCAGCAACAACCGGGATCTACACGTTCGCAAAGAAACCAAATAAACAAAGAAACTCCAAGAAATCCAAAAGAATTTACTTAAAGCCAAAAGAGATGAGGTCCACTGAGAGGGGGAGGTCCGAGAGGGAGGTCCATCGGGAGGGAAGCCCAAACCCAAAGGAGGTCCGAACCAAAGGAGCTTGGAGAGCTCACCAGGACAGGGAGAAACCGAGGGAGAGGTTAGAATGAAGAACAAGGAGAAAGTGGATGCCCCTGGTGCTCTACTTAAAGGAAAAAGAGAATGGGAGCACCACCAAAAGGAAAAGACCAGGTTCAAGGTATTGGTAAGGGCACACTGCCAGAGGTACGAAAAAGAATTAGAGCAGGTATGGGAGGAGGCAAAGGTCAAGACGGAGGTGACAACATTTAAGGTGCACAAACTTTTGCAATAGCAAGGACAAGACAAAAGATAGAAAAAGGTGCGCAAGGTACAGACAGGGGTGACAAGGGAACTGGTTAAAAACAGGAGGAGGTCATGTGAGAGTCAAGGGAGGTCCTGGAGATCAAAGGAGGTCCTGAAGGGGAGATCCTGAGGGAATAGGTCCTAAAGAGGTTAGGACCCAGGGAAAGGTCGAAAGGGGAGGACGTGACCCACGAGGGAGGTCATGGCCCACGAGGGTGGTCTTTACAAAAAGACCAGAGATCATGACCTCAAGGGGAGGTCTAGACCACAAGGGTGGTCTTTACAAAAAGACCACGGGGAGGTCCGGAGGACAGGGAGGTCCGGCGGGAAAGGGGTCCTGAGGACGAAGAAGTTCAAAGGAGGAGGTCCTGAGGACGAAAGGGTCTCGAGGACAGAGGGGTCCTGAAAGCCAACAAAAAGGTCTTGAGGACAGGGGGTCCCAAAGACAACGGGGAGGTCTTGAGGACAGGAGGTCCTAAAGACAAGCAAGGAGGTCTTGAGGACAGGAGCTCCTAAAGACAACGAGGATGTCTAAACACAAAGAGGAGGTCCAGACCTACAGGGAGGTCTAAACACAAAGGGGAGGTCTAAACACAAAGAGGAGGTCTAGACCTACAAGGAGGTCTAAACACAAAGGGGAGGTCTAGAGACAAAAGGATCTAGGGCCCACAGGAGGTCTAAATCACAAGGAGACCTAAACCTCACAGGAGGTCTAAATCACAAGGAGATCTAAACCTCATAGGAGGTCTAAATCACAAAGAGACAGAGCCGAGGGAAACACGGGGTGAGCAGAGAAGGGGAGAGAGCACATTAGAGCTCAAGCAAATCTCCAAATAAAACCAAACTCAGAACAACTAGCAAGGAACAGGAATAAATAGCAAAGAACGGGCTCTCAGGAAAGGGGCTCGACTCGTTGGGAGGAGGTCCAACAGGTCGGGAGGAGATCTAGCCAAGAGGGCGGTCTTTGCAAAAAGACCAACAAAGACTGAGAGGGTGGTCTTTGCAAAAGAACCCAAAAGGATGGTCTTTGCAAAAAGACCAAGAGAGGTCCTGAGGGCAAGAGATCGAAGGCACGGTGAAGCAGCGCTGTCCGATTTGAATCAGGCGGCCCACAAGGAAGTGGAACGTTCGGACCAGCCGAACGCTACACTCAATCGGGCCATCCAAAGAGGATCGGACGGTCCACGAGTGGAAGGGCGCGAGGCTGGTTCGGACCGCGTGAAGGGAAAGGGAGGTCCGAACCCAAAAGGAGATCCAGCGGAGGAGATCCGAAGGGGAGGTCCTAAACGGTCAAGATCAAACGAGGGGAGGTCCTGACGGTCAAGATCAAACGAGGGGAGGTCCTGACGGTCAAGATCAAATGAGGGGAGGTCCTGACGGTCAGATCAAAACCAAGGGAGGTCCTGACGGTTAGATCAGAACCAAGGGAGCAGAGCGATAGCAAGGAAAACGTGCGGAAGGCTGGGGCTGTCAGATCTCGATCGAACAGGGCAAAGCGATTGGGCCATCCAACACAGATCGAACGGTACAAAAGCGATAAAGGTCTGGATCAAGCAGAAGGCTCGAACGGACGCGAGGGAGGTCCCGACGGTTAAGATGAATCAAAGGGAGGTCTCAACGGTCAGGATAAACACAAGGGAGATCCCGACAGTTAAGATGAACACAAGGGTGGTCTCAACGGCCAAGATGAAGCCAAAGGAGACCTCGACGGTCAAGACCAACACAGAGGAGGTCTCAACGGCCACAATAAAGTCAATGGAGATCTCGACGGTCAAGACCAACACAGAGGAGGTCTCAACGATCAATATGGAAGGGCCAAGGAGGTCCTAACGGACCCGGGGAGGTCCAAAAGGGCGTAGGGAGGTCCAAAGGGACACAGGGAGGTCCAAAAGAACATAAGGAAGGTCCAATTGAACACAGATAGGTTCAAATGAACACGAGGATGTCCGAGAGAAAGGGGAATTCAACCTGAATTTAGAATTTCAAAGTTCAAGGATGTTTGAAACACACACCCGAGCTTGGAACACCTCGGGGGTGGTCGTGACCCAAAAGGGGATGTCAAAACCAAAGGAAGATTCAAATAGAGGAAGAGGTCTAGACCACAAGGAGGTCTAAACAGTGCAGGTGGTTTAGATCAAAAGGAGGTTTAAATCCTGAAAAGAGATTCAAACCAACAAAGAGATCTGAAGATATTCAAACCAACAAAAGAGATCTGAAGGAGGTCTGGACTAAAGGAAAGTCCAAGCAAAGGGCACAAGAGGAGGTCCAGAGAGGTTAAGAGGAGGTTGGAACTAGAGGGAGGTCCAAGCACAAGGGAGGTTTGGACCCTTGGATCCAAACGAAGGGAGGTCTGGACAGAGGGGCATGTCCAAACTAGAGAAACCAAACAAGAGAAAAGTCTAAACCAGAGAAGTGGTCTGAACCACAGAGGGATGTCTAAACCTCAGAGGTTTAAACCACAAGGGGAAGTTTAAAGAAGGTCCTGATCCCCAAGGGTGATCTAGACCAGGAGGGTGGTCTTTACAAACGACCCCCAAGGGTGACCAACGGGGTGGTCTGAGCAAAAGGGGAGGTCATGACCACAAGAGGTGGTCTCGACCAGAAAGGGTGGTCTTTGCAAAAGACCAGAAGAAGTGGTCTAAGGGAGGAGATCTAGAGGGCAAGGAGAGGCGCGGCTAAGTGGAGCTAACCGATACAGATCGGGCGGTACAAAAGAGACGAGGGCACTGGCAGTGCAAAACGAAAGAGGAGGTCTGGACCAGAAAGGGTGGTCTTTGCAAAAGACCAGAAGAAGTGGTCTAAGGGAGGAGATCTAGAGGGCAAGGAGAGGCGCGGCTAAGTGGAGCTAACCGATACAGATCGGGCGGTACAAAAGAGACGAGGGCACTGGCAGTGCAAAACGAAAGAGGAGGTCTGGACAGAGAGGAATTCCAAAGGAAAAGGGAAGGTCCGAACAGACAAGAAGAAGGAGAGCAACACCAGAGACCAAACAAATGCAAAGGGAACCAACTTTGGATTAGTTGAAGTTTAGCTTAGTCAATTTTAAACACCTCAATTTCTGAAAATATCAGGTTAAGCTTTGAAACTTTAGCAAAACTGAATGGTTCTTTTTGTTTTGAAAATTTTCAAAAACTCTGGATAAACGGGACGTTACATGAATGTTTTGTGCCTGGATAGCCTTGTGCGCCGCACTTTGCTGCTGAAATTCGTTCGTCGTCTTCATCCGCACAAAGGCGTCCCATGTATCCGACGACACGAAACGATACTTCGTGCAGGGTGTCCGATCCTTGTTCACGTACTTCATGACAAGCTTGCTCTTGAAGGTCTTCCAAGCGTATCCCATCAAGAGGAATGCCTACCATCGCACGAGTTTGGAGACTTCTACTGGGATATCGAATGACGTTGTAATTTCAGTCCACAGCTGTGCTTTCTCTATGGCCGTCAGATCCTTCCATTTTTGTGTGGTGATGGGGACCCGTTCCCTTCCAAATATACCGCAGGTGGTCCAGAATGCTGCCACTGCTTTATCAGGAAGTAGAGGGACCCTAGCGGTACTGACAGGCGTGATGGTCACTCGGCCCATAGGCATTTTCGATATTCCTCAGGCATGTGGCTTTGGTACCGCTTTCCTCGGAGATCTAGACGCATTCAGCGACATCGATGAGAGCGACGAAGACGGCGCGGACGCCATCTCTCTTACTTGCTATCTTGCAAGATTAACAAATTAGTACTGCATCAATAAATGATATTACTGCAAGATCAACAGATTAGTACTGCATCAATCAGAATAAAATGCTCAAAAGATAGAACTTCACAACAAAATAAATCATCAATTGAGAGTTCACTGTCAATATTTCAATTGAACCAACTACACAATATTTCAATTGACAGAAATATAAACAATGGCAGAACAATAATCACAGTGAACAGACGCTACCAACAAAATAGAGCAAAATGACCAGACAGCATCAACATAATGAAATAGAGGGATCTGATGAGCATGAATAACATGACACAATATTAGAGAATCCAAAGCAGTGAGCTCGTACCTCCCACAACATTACTAAGCAATATCTCCCATTGCTAGAGTCAATCAAATCAGCACAATTTGAAACTTACTAGCACAATCCAAAGCGGTGAGCTCATACCTTGACGAGAGGCGTGGGGAGGAGGAGGTGTAGGGATGACGGCGGCGTAATGGAGTAGGCGGCATGGGGATGATGGCGGCGTAGGTGAGGAGTACGGCGCAGGGACGATGGTGTGAAGAGAGGAGGCTCGGGGATGATGGCGGTGTAGGGGAGGACGACAGCGCGGAGAGGGGAGGCTCGAGAGGAACACGGGAAGTAAGGGCGCTGGAGAGGCGGACCGGAGAGTGAGCTCTAAGGACTGAGGAGTAAGGACGCAAACCCTAGCGGGGCCCTACTTATAAATGCATATCACAGACGGTTCTATTCTAGGACCGTCTGCGATAAGCGATCATATGACACACGGTTATTTTTTAAGAACCGTGTGTGATAAGTATCACAGACAGTTTTATTATGGAACCGTCTATGATGCTCAGCACAGGTGGGGAGAAATTTTTAGATGCGTGCGTGGGAGGCGAAATGTTTTGGCGCCTTAGGATCATCTGTGCTACATATATCACAGATGGTTTATTCCACTAAATCGTCTGTGATAGTTCCTTCTATAGCTAAAAAATATTCTATTTTTCAGCTAGCCTCGGCAAATGCTAGCCATGCCCTCTGAAAACAAGAAAGCAGATACAATCACAGATGGAATAATTTCTTAATTAGTGAATCAAGTACAATGAAATAATTCCTTAATTACATGCCGAGTTTCTTAATTGCAATGGAACAATTTTCCAAATAGGTGTCACTGTGTGGGATCACTGCACTTGCTATTTTGTTTGAAAAAATAGCCCTTCACAATGATCGATGCGCATATAGCTATCTTCCTCACTAGGTTCTTCCTCGAGCCTGATGCCGTCTCCAAAAGGAGGCAACTCATCAAATTGATTGTACTCTTCCTCATCCACGGCATTCTCAACTCAGATAATCCCTCTTTTTCCATAAAGAACTACGTGGTGGTTCTTATTTACCGGGTCCTTTACATAAAAAAAAAAACTTGAACAACTTGCTTAGCGAGTATGGATGGTTCATTCTTGTATCTGACACATTCGAGGTCCATAGTAATGACGTCGTACTTGTCGACCTTCACACCCTGTGGAAGTTTGACCCAATGGCACCAAAACAGGGAGATCTTGAAAAGTACGTAGTCGAGCTCCCAAATCTCCTCTACGAACCCATAGTAGGAGCTCAATCCAGCGATATTGAATTGCTCGTGAAACGCATCTATGCGGACACCGCTATTCTGGACAGTGCTCTTCCTAACCTGAACTGTCGTATCAAATGTGTACGCATTTATATCGTATCCTTACCATGTCATAATTGTAAATTTTTGCCCTTTTGCCAACCATAGCAATATATCATCACTTGATGACGTCCTCCTAGTGAATCACACCTTTAACCATGCGTTGAACCGGCGGTTGTGCTCTCTCGTGATCCAAACCTCCGACCGGCCTGGATTCTGTTGGTGTACCATGTCTTTGTGCTTGTCAATGTACAGGGACACTTGAGTCATGTGTTGCAATACCGTGAAATAGGCTTGAGCGTATGCGTCGAAATCGGGAGTGATTGCTTTCCTTCCGATGGTCCCGATACCCTCTAGCCTCCCCTCATGACGAGATAGAGACACACCTATCAGTTCCACCTGAGCCATGTAGTCGATGCAGAACTCAATGACCTCTTCGGTTGCATAACCTTCAATGATGCTGCCCTCCGGTCGACATCGATTCCATACATAGGACTTGAGAATTCCCATGTACCTCTCAAACGGGTACATATGACGTTAGAACATAGGGCCGCATATCTTTATCTCTTTCACAAGGTGAACAATGAGATAGACCATGATATCAAAAAATGACAGAGGGAAATACATATCAAGATGACATAGAGTCGTCACCACCTCGGCATGCAAAGCATCTAGTCCTTCAGGATCGATGACCTTCTGAGCAATTGAGTTGAAGAAATAACACAGCCTCATGATTGCCGCTCGGACCATGTTCAGCAAAATACTTCTAATTGCAACAAGAAGCATTTTTGTCATCAGCACATGACAATCATGAGACTGCATACCAATTAATTTCAAATCTCCCATAGAAACAAGTTTCTTCATGCTGGCGGAGTAACCGGACGGAATTTTCACACCATGTAAGATCTGGCACGGTTCTTTTCTCTCGGCCTTGGATAGAGTGTACCAAGCTGGGGGAAGGTACGTTTGTCCTTTATCGGTCTCTTTTGGTGCTAAATCGATCCTTGTGTTCATATCAACCAAGTCACGCCGTGCGTTGATACCATCCTTTATTTTATCACGAATGTTTAGTAAGAGACCAATCAAGCTATCACATACATTCTTCTCCACGTGCATGACGTCGATGCAGCGGCGAACTTCTAAGTGCTCCCAATAAGATAAGTCCCAAAAAAAATTGATCGCTTCTTCCAGATGTTCTTCTGATGGGTCCTCAATTTACGTCTCTTTCCAAGCACAACATCAATATCCTTGACCATATCATAGACCTCTTTTCCTCTAAAAGCCCTTAGAGCTGAATCGTCCTCCTTATTTCCGTCGAATTGTTTCTTCATCTTGCGGTATGGGTGATACCTAGGAAGAAACCTATGGTGACGCATGTACACAGTTTTGTGCGAGTTGTTTAGCCACACACTCTCGGTATCATGTAAGCAGTGCGGACATGCTTTGGCTCCTTTTTTACTGAACCCCGACAGGTTACCAAGGGCAGAAAAATCATTGATGGTGCAGAACAACATGGCGCGTAAAGTGAAGTTCTCTCGATTGTACGCATCCCATACTTGTACCCCTTCGTTCCATAGTGTCACAAGACCTTCCAGCAATGGTGCTAGGTACACATTAATATCTTTCTCAGGTTGCTTTGGCCCTTGGATAAGTAGTGACATCAAAATATACTTCTGCTTCATACACAGCCAATGAGAAAGGTTGTACATACATATATTCACGAGCCAGGTGCTATGTCGGCTACTCATAACCTTATATTCCTCGGTTCCGCACCGAAGTCTTCGAAGCTCCTATCAAAGTTTCTCCACTGGGCAGAATCAGCTGGGTGTCTTATCTTTTCATCTTTCTTACGCTCCTCCGAGTGCCAACGCAGCAATCTTGCCTCCTTTCGGTTCGTAAATAAACGCTTCAAACGGGGAATTATAGGCAGATACCACAACACCTTAGCAGGAGGTCCTTGCTTCACCTCGATGCCCTCGCCATCATCGAAGTGATTGTTAAGCTTGTATAGGGATGTTTTGCACACCGGACATACATGCATGTTTGTATACTCTTTACGGTAGAGGATACAATCGTTCAGTATGCATGTATTCTTTCTACTTCCATTCCCAATGGACAAAGAACCTTCTTGGCTTGGTAGGTGGTTTTGGGCAACACGTTTCCCTCTGGAAGGATGTCCGCTAGGAGACCTAGTAACGCCGTGAAACTCTTGTCGGACCAACCATTGCTTGCCTTCAATTTCAACGGTTCAAGCACGGATGACAACCTTGTGTATTCCGGCTTGTAGCCTGGGAACAAAGGTTTTCCCGAGTCCTCTATTAAGCCCTTGAATCTACCAAACTCTCTCTCACTATAGTCCCCTTCTACATCGTGTAGCATCTGATCCAGATTGTCATCGTGCGACCTACTCTCATCGAAAGCACAGTCCACATCCGGTATATCGTTGTCTCCCTCGACGATGTAACTACCTTCTAGTATAATCTACTCTTCATCGTGCTTGGTCCAACATGTATACTCATTTTTGAAACCCCTTCGAATCAAATGCCCTTCGATCTACGCCGGGTTGGTAAACATCTTCATATTATCGCAATCAATGCATAGACAATACATAAATTTTATCCCCTTCTTCAACATATTCTGCTCAACAGCTCTTTTAAAAGCAAACATGCCATCAATGTACCTTCACTCACACGGTTCTCAACGTACATCCATGTTCGGTCTATCTGCGCTACGCACGTAACAAATTAGATTAATGCACGCAACTACTCTTCCTATTGACCAAACATACTACAAATTGAATAGTTAAGGATTACAGATCATTACCCTTGGAGCTCACCATGAAGATCCCAAATATCCCACGAGATCTCTTCCTATTGACCAACCTCTTTTTCTTCATCCATTCCTTCTCCTCCCTTCCCCCTTCATTTGACATAGTCAGAACTGAGGCTCACTATGATGTAAACAATATTATTTTACACAATACAGGATAAGTGAATGTATATATACATGCTGCTCATTGTTCTATTATAAATCTTAACTGCCAATAACCTCCTTTGATGATAAACCTAGCTATCATCCATCTCTCTAGATTATAATGCATATAATTAGAAGCAAATACTAACCTTAGATCACCAAGAATAAATAGATCTACAAGCACACTTGCAAATCTACGATATTTAATTCTTTCACCAAACGCCTCAGAGCCGGCCGCCTCCTTCAAAGCAGCCGCATATCAGAGACAGATCTCACTATAAACAGGTCTGTCTAGAGTCAAGATGACAAGATATTTAATTGCGCATATCACAGACTGTTCTTAAAGAAAACCGTCTATGATACGTATCATAGACGGTTTTAAATAACCACCGTCTATGATAATCGTAGGCCTCACACGGTTCTTGTTAAGAACCTTCACAGACGGTTCTAGTTAAGAACCGTCTGTGAAACGTATCATAGACGGTTCTTAACAAGAACCGTCTGTGAAATTCAGAGACCTCACCGATGGCCTCTGAATTATCACAGATAGTATTTATCTGGTCGTCCCCTCAGATCTTGATCTACCTGTAGTGAGAAATGTCTCTGATATATATGCGGCTGCTTTGAAGGAGATGGCCGGCTCTAGGGCGCATTTGGTGAAAGAAATACCATAGATTTTCAAGTGTGCTTGTAGATCTGCTATTTATTCTTGGCGATCTAAGGTTAGTATTCCTTTGTCTCTGATGCGGCTGCATGATCTTTTTTCGAGGGGTCGTCCACGCAGCATGAGGAGGATGAGATAGCAGCCACGGCATACTTCATCGAGCCTGCAAGTTCAAGAAGCATGGCTGCCAGGAGAGCGCATGTGGAGGCTATTTCGCTGGCATTCCTCCAAACACAACTACAGGCCTCGGATGTGCCACGCAGCATGTAGAATCCTCCTCCTCATGCTTCTTGAACTTGCAGGGGCTGGTCATACCGTGATTGTATTCATTAGCATTCTTTGGCCGGTTGGTATGACTAGCCCCTACAAGTTCAAAAAGCATGGCTACCAGGAGAGTGTGTGTTCGATGAGGTTGGTCGTGGCTACTATCTCATCCTCCTCATGCTGCGTGGATGACCCCCCAGAAAAAAATTCTGCTTCGTGGTGGGTTTGGTTGCTTTCTTAGGCGTATTCGCTATCTTCTTCAAAGCAGTTGTGCTTATTAGAGATGGTTCTTATTAATAACCATCTGTGATACACATCATAGACGGTTCTAATTGACAACCGGCTATGATAAATAAACATTTCACAGACGGTTCCAACCACAAACCGTCGGTGATACATATCACAGATGGTTATATTTAAAAACCATTCTTGTTAATAACCGTCTATGATAATTATATATCACAGGCGGTTTTTTCCACTAAACTGCCTGTGATAGTAGACAAGTTCAGCATAAACAGTAACTTAACTTCAAACTGGATTTTTTATATCATTTTTTATATTTACATATGGCCAAACAGCGTGGTCAGTCGCTTCTTACAAAAGATTTTAAAAAAAGTAGAAATAATAAAAGATCAAGTTTTTCTAGTGGCCCAAGTAGCCTGCTATCTTCGTTATCAAAGCTTCATAGGCGATGTCATCTGCATCGGAGGGTTCAGGATCAGCGCAGGTATCCTAAAAAACTTCCAACCGTTGATGTGATCGTTCCATACTCGCCCAAAGAAGCTCCTCCTGAGGAGCCAAGTAGAAAAGCGCTCATAGGCCCTCTTCTCTTGCTTGAGGGGTCTTCGCTTGGTCGACACGGTCGCTCGCCGCCTCGATGTCGCATTCCAAGCGACGGTAATCCTCCTGCAGATGTGCAACCTCTTGCTCGAGGACTACACCGATGGCGACGTTAGCTTGCTGGAAGCTGCAGACCACCCGGAAGACACGGTAAAGGAGGTCGTCTAAACGGCGCAACGTCGTCATCATGTGTCTTGGCATAACGTCCATCGGAGGAGGGAGGACACTGTAATCACAGTGTCCTTCCGCTTTTCGCCAACAGACTGGCGGCGAGGTGCTTATGCAGACGGCGGGTAGGCCATCAATGCCGGTGTCAGGGGAGAAGAGTGGGGAGCCATTTTTTGTGCCTGAGAGTAGAACAATGTGTGAGGAGTACGGTGGCGGATGATCTCGTTTGTGCTTGAGAGTAGAGCGATGTGTGAGGAGTACGGTGGCGGATGATCATTCTTATAAAACATGCAAGGAGTAACGTTGATGCCGGAGACGAAGAGGCGCATCGCGCGGGAGACGAAGCGGCATTGAACATATCACAGACACTTCCAACCACCAACCGTCTAAGATACAAAATTATCACAGACGGTTCTTAACAAGAACCATCTGTGAATTATCACAAATGGTTCGAATTAAAAACCGTCTGTGATAGTTTTTAATATCACAGATGGTTCTTGTTAAGAACTATTTGTGATATTTCACAGACGGTTTTAAACATGAACCGTCTGTGATATTAATAAATATCACAGACGGGTTTTAAATATAACCATCTGTGATAATTTCACGCATTTATTTTAAACATGAACTATGCGTGATATTACATCTTCCTGAGCGGCTTTTCTTGACCCAAGAATACGTAGTGTGCTAAATCAAAACCGTTTGAGATTGTATTTAATACAAACGGTTCCGGGGAATCGTCTGTGATGAGGTGTCCAGGATAGCCCCTTTTGTTGTAGTGATAAGCGCTCACATAGTCTTCTTCTTTTATATTTACGGGAGATCTGATTATTTGCCACTGTCAAAGATATGCAATTTAGGATTTTCCACTTATGTGTTTATGACATGTGGCCCTGGGACCCAGATGTCATTCACACATGGAGTTACAAATCTTGAAATCCACATCTTTGCAGTGGCAAATAATTGATTATTCCAATTATATAATATGCAAGGCTGGTCAAAGAAGTGGCTTGTGGTTTTTTTTTGTTTGCATAAAGCCACTTATTAAAATAGATTAAGTAATTATCAAATCCTGAGACCTAGCATTTTACTCCCTCCATTCTTAAATACATGACGTTTGACCAAGCGTGCAGTCAAACTTATCTAACTTTGACTAATAATATATGAAAAACTATTTAGATTGATCATGAGTGAATAGTATCATTAGATTTGTCATGATAAATATTTTCATAATATAATAATTTTGTAATTTTTTACTAAAAAAATCATATGAAAAGTAATGGTCAAAGTTATATAAGTTTGACTACATGCTTGGTCAAACGTCATGTATTTAAAAACAGAGGGAGTAACTAACACAGGTTTTAATGAAATTGAGTATTTGTTGTAAAATAATAGTAGAGGTTCCAACCTCCTATATCACTCAGTGTTTTCATCCACACAATGCTCATGTTCTTTCTTGGGTCACATCCTGTACTTCCCACTGGTTCTCAACCAGATCATCTCAAATGTTCGGGTTTTATCCTGATTTTCATCCCACCCACAAATGGTTTTATAAAAATAAAAGCTAATTCAAGTAAGTTCTCGGCACCACCCATGACCGTGGACACAGCTATCCAGATAGCTTTTACACTCTGTAGAGTTCTCACACTTTACCCATAAGAGACAATTGACTTATGATATCCACCTTGACACACTTCCATAGGTGTATGACTAAGATGATTATCACAAGGCCTTTACAATACCTACCTCAACGCAACCCCACCTGCTAGGTATCACCTCCTTGGGCCGCGCCCTCGGGAGGTCTCCCATTTGTGCCGTGTGATTTTCCTGTGGCTCCTACCTATACTCACACCACACACCCACCAATGGCGAAGCCACGCCGAGACAAACAATTTAACCAGCCAGGTCGTACCTATTATAGACTTGTTATTGCACTATTTTTACACGAGAAAATCATTACAAGAACTAGGTCCTTGATTGACTCGGGTGGTACTTCCCCATACCCACTCTATTGTGCTCTTATCCGCACCCACCACGATTTCTAGTCGCCCGAGTCAAAATCTGTTTTTTTTTATTTTGAAATACTTTTCTAGTTCAACATACCAGCCAGACTCCAACCTTAACTACCCAAATCCAGTTTCAAGTTTTGAATGATGTCAGGACAAATCATTACCAACATGTCAATGTATCTAAGCAAGGCTAAGCATGACACTTAGATACGGACTTAGTAACTAGTCACGTATACCATTATTACTAGGGAGACAAGAATAGTGTCCAAGTTCAATGATGGGAAAGTTATACTCAATTATCATTAAGGTATTAACTATGAGCTAGGTCAACATAATCGGATAAATCGTAGCAATGAAATTTCATAATTTAAAATAATATAAATTGCATTTCAAAAGTAGGTGCAACATTATCAAAGTGTTGGCTCGCCTTGCTCAACGTATTGATAACCTTGTCTTGTTCTTGCTCCTACTCAGATTGTTGCTCTGTCGTGGCTTCTGATTCTAATTATGCAAAGTATGATTGAACCCAAGAACGTTTGAAAGCAACCAAATGAAATCCAATAAACCCGAAGGCAAGTAAACAAAAGAAAACACTTCAAATAAAAGTCAATCAAACCCAAGAGTGTTTGAAGCAAGAAATACTTCAAACGAAACTAAATATACCTAAGGGTATCTTGGAAGAAGGAAGTACTCCAGAGGAAACTAATCATACTTAGTGGAGTTTATGAAAGAAATACTTTAGACGAAGTATATCCAAATGTAGTTGATGAAGGAAATGCTTCAGATGGAATGAAGTACATCCAAAAATACTGGGAATGAAGGAAATACTTCAGACTAAAGTAGATACACCCAAACCTTATTTGTTTGGCCTAAGGTGGGATCGGGCTCTCAAAAAGTCCGTTGGTAAAGAAAGTTACGAATCCAACAGAAGGGAGAGAATATTCCTAGGGACATTCTACATCGGTTACCTGGAGGGGAGAGATCACCTAGTTAGGTCGAACTCTCTGATCTACCTTCGGGTTATGAATTGTCCTTCTACTAGAAACGAGTAACGATAGATGATAGTTGAAGTTTATACGATGTTGATTGGTGGTTGGACTCCCATCATTCGCTCGAGAGTACCTTATCGTACTCTCGCACGGGGCCCAGCTGATCTAATGACTTCCTTTTGTTACTTTTTCCTGTTTACGAAGGAAGTTCCATGAAAGTCAGGTGAGACCTATTCATAGGTACGAGGTTTGCATAGGATAGGCATATGTCTTGCCGACACGTGGGGACTGGTTTATGTAATGATTCCTTTTTATCATTTTATACTTATCAAGGAAGTCCCACGAGCTAGGGGGAACTCCCAAGCATTCACTTGACCTCAACCTTACAACTTAAGCGATGGTTTTTATGCGTCTAAGTCTTATTACTTACGTGGCTCGGCACATACTAAAGTAAACCTATTACACTAGGTTGTTCCTTAGCTATAGCAACTGCTAATGACTATTTCTAGTTAAGTAGATAACTATATAAAGGTCTATGGGCTCTTACCTACTAGTCCTTGTTTAGCGATCATCCTTATCATCTTGATTACTATTACTAGCATGAAGCTAGGTCATAGCTACCGCTAACCTTCATGATTATCTAGTATAATGATTATGCCTAACTTAATCACTAGCGAATTGTTTAACTAAATGTTTAGTATTACTACTTATTGTATAGGTCATATGTGTTAGTGACATGTCACAATCCTAGCTAGATGTCAACTAAAGAAAGGCTGGGGGTTTCGGAGGTGTCTTGCATGCATTATAATATGAATTCATTGGTCTTTCCTGTGGATCCGGCTATTTTGGATAATTTGGACCATGGGTTTTCTAAGGAAGAAATTGATTTGGTGATTAAAGATCTGGCACCTGATCATGCTCCTAGTCCTGATGGTTTCTATGGCTTCTTCATGAAGAAATGCTGGCATTTGATTGCCCTTGATTTCTATCGTCTGTGCGAGGCTTTCAGTGAGAAGAATCTGAACATTCAAAGTATTAATTCTTGTTTTATCACTTTGATCCCAAAGAAGTTGGCTCCTGAATCCGTTAACGACTTCAGGCCCATCTCCCTTCTTAATAGCTCTCTCAAGTTGTTAACGAAGTTGATTGCTAATAGACTGCAGTCGGTTATTCTTAAGGTAATCCATACTAATCAGTATGGTTTTATTAAAGGCCACACTATTCAAGATTGTCTTGCCTGGGCCTTTCAATATCTACACCTTTGTCATCAGTCGAAAAAAGAGATTGTTATTGTCAAGCTTGACTTTGAGAAAGCTTTCGATAAGATGGAACATCATGTAATCCTTGACATGTTCAAATATAAGGGTTTTAGTATTAAATGGCATCAATGGATTCACAATATCTTATGCTTTGGTACTTCTTCGGTCTAGCTTAATCGAGTTCCTGGAAAAGTGTTTCACTACAAGTGCGGAGTTCAGCAGGGGACCCTCTATCGCCCCTCCTATTTGTCCTGGCTGCAGATCTTCTCCAGTCGATCGTCAACCAGGCTTTTCATAAGGGATTATTTTCTTGTCCTTTGGATTCGGGTCTTTCTCATGATTTTTCAATTGTTCGGTACGCTGATGATACGCTTCTCTTTCTGCCATCAGTATCTACCCAACTTTTTTGCTTGAAAGGTCTTCTCAGATCTTTCGCGGATTCTACTGGCTTAAAAGTTAATTTCCACAAATCCTCGATTGTGCCAATCAATGTGGATTCGGACAAAATGCAGCATTTGGCAAACAAGTTTGCTTGTCAAGTTGGGTCTTTACCTTTTACTTACTTGGGGCTACCGCTGGGGTTTTCAAAACCAAAGTTTGTTCATTACTTGCCATTGCTAGATCGAATTAATAGGAGGTTGGCTGGTTTGTCATCTTTTCTGTCTTACGGCGGCCGATTGGTTTTGGTTAACTCAGTGTTCTCTTCTCAAGCTATTTGCCACATGTCCTACCTAAAGCTTCCTGCTAAGGTCTTGAATCAAATTGATCGGTTTCGGAGGCATGCTTTGTGGCATAGTTGCGATATTAACAAGAAAGGTGGTTTTTTAGTGGCCTCGAAGGAGGTGTCGACCTAAATCGCAGGGTGGACTTGGTATTCTAAATCTCCGTGTTCAAAATAAGGCCTTGCTGTTGAAACATCTGCAGAAGTTTTTTAACAAAGTGGATATCCCTTTGATTAATTTGAAGTGGAACGCCTTTTATCATAACCAATTGGTGCATCATCCAAGTAGAATTTGTGGTTCTTTTTGGTGGAAGGATATAATACATATGCTGGAGGATTTCAAAGGTTTCTCAAGATGCTCGGTGTTTAATGGCAGCTCCTGTCTCTTTTGGAAGGATTTGTGGGATTTTGGTTTCCTGCTTGTCACTTGGCCTCATCTTTTTTTTCCTTTGCTAAGGATCAGGATGCTTCAGTTTCTCAATTTTTGGCTAGGGAGGGTGTGCTGGATAACTTCGTCTTACCTCTTTCGCCCACTGCCGTGATTCAACTCCAGGAACTAACTGATCGGCTGCAGGAGGTTGAGATGCACACTGATGTTTCAGATGCATGGACTTTCCTTTGGGGTTTGGCTTTCTCTCCTAAACTGGCTTATCTCCACCTTATGGGTCAAAGCTCCAGTCTGTTCCCTTGGATTTGGATCTGGAAGGCCTATTGTCTGAGTAAGCAAAAGTTTTTCTTCTAGCTTCTCTTGAAAGACCGACTAAACACTCGTGACCTTCTTCGTCGGAAGCAATTTGCTATTGGGAACTTTGATTGTGTTCTTTGTTCTGGGCATGTAGTGGAATCTTTGAAACATCTATTCTTTGACTGTCCTTTTAGCTAATGTTGTTGGCGATCTATTGGGTTAGACTGGGATCTGTCTCTCTCTCTATCCTAGAGCTTATTCAAGCTGGCAAGGTGAGATCTCGTTTGGGATGTTTCAAAGAAATAGTTAGTATTGCGTGCTGGATAATTTGGAAACTTCGGAATAACAAGATTTTCAATAATGGATTTGTTTCAGTCTCAGAGTGGAAGAGAGCGGTTAGGGAAGCTTTTTCCATGGTTATTCATCGAGTCAAAACTTCTCTGAGGGAGGTTTTCATAGTTTGGTTGAGAGATTTTGGTTAATTCCTTTTCTGGTTCTCGCGGGTAAATTCTTTCCTCCTGTTACTTCTCCTTGTACAATATTCTTTTTATTAATTTATATACAATAGGGGAGACTTCTCCTCCTTTTTTTGGTCAAAAAAAAAAAACTAAAGTGATCACTTCACCTATTCAACAATTTGGTACGAGCCTACTTGTACGTGTATGTTGTTATGATGTATTACTTTATTACTACTCTACTAGTGGGTGTACATGCCATTAATGTATTGTCGTTATTATCATTTATCATTGTATGACAATGGCTTAAGGCCTACTGGTCATTGGATCATGTGTGTATGTATATGCCTAAACATGACTATATCATCTTTAGTTCTAACTGTAACACCCCATCTCAACATTGAGCCTGGAATGCTACTAAAATAAAATTAAACAAAACTAAACTAAGACCATTTACCAAAATTTTCGACAGAACCTCCTTTGTATAGTTAACTATACCGAGGTTCCAACAATTGAATATATCATTAACAATAACTCATCATCCAAATTCATTCAAGCATGCAAGATAATCTATTCCGATAAAATATTAATAAGCATAACCAAAACTTGCTACTCTCACTATTACAAATAAGCTAAAACATTCAACCAAAGCCATAAGTGATTCTCAATCAGTTTGCTTATTATTAGAGTATAAACTAAATGATAGTCTCCTTTAGGATGAGTGGTAGTGAGTGCATCCAAACAATACTACTCCCTCCCATGCATGTTGTTCTTGACAGTGGTACCTAAAAACACAACAAAGTAAGGGTGAGCCCAAGGACTCAGCAAGTATCAATAAAGGAAATGCTAAGTTCACAGTTATAGCATCAATATACCCAAAAAAAACATTACACTAAACACAACTCACATGCTTATGTAATGCGAACATGCAATGCATCTTTTAATCTTTATCTCTTTTCGCATTTTACCGGTAATGCGAGGTATACAACCGTCGATGTATACCCTTGCTTGTGCCCTTTGGCACAGGGACCAAGAGTCTATACTCCATGAGTATAGGGACCATTGCCCATCATCTTCATGATGGGGACCTCTACTCAATGCCCACGTTCCACGAACGTGGGGACCACAAGCCCGTCATTTGCATGACGGGGACCTCAACTGTATATACTTGGTCACCACGTGACCAAGTCTCAGATATGCTTTTAACATGCGTAAGTACTATGATCCTATCTTCCATACATAAGAATCAACAAGTACATACCACAACTACAAATCCCAAGTAACATGTAAGGCATAATCAACATAGATAGAAAAGCTTTAACCATAACATGCATTCACCATGTTCTATTCAAATTCATCACACTATCATCCATGTATGACTAGTACTATTCAACGCAAACAATCCTAACAATCAATCATCATTATGCTACGATCAAGATACTTGCCTCAACCATGCGGAAACGGCAGACGCGAAGAGAGCGCTGCCCCTGGGTCCAATCCCTCACCTGAACATAATTATGAATCAAGCTAAGATAACCATGCTGGACCCAAGACATATATAATAGCTCAAACGAAAAAGCCAAACTCTCAAGCGCCTTCCTAATGTCCCACATCTAATGATCGATCTGTTCCCCCTGTGGACAGTCCACTTCCAAAATTCATAACTTTCACTACAGGGGTCCAAATAAGGTGTTATAGGACTTTCTGGAAAGATAATTAAATTTCCCAACTAAACCTAGATGAGTAGACCTTCTGAATCGGCCATCTAATACCCCTATCAAGCCAAATTAAAATACATCAATTTTCACGTCGGGTTCTCTGGATAGTACACTAAAACCACCATAACTTTTCCTACGAAATTCCAAATAATACGTTCTTTAGCTTTCTGGAAAGGTATGGAGATTACCCACATTTTTTGTTATATCAAGATCCTCTAATTTCGTCTTTAACTAATGGCTTAACCCAGGTTTCTATAATCTGTCTGGATGTTGACAGTTTATAAGGACAGCGACACTAAACAATTCATATCTCCCTGACCGTTAATCGGATTTGCGTGTTCTTGGCAGTCACGTAAAGCTAAGGACATAACCCAACTATCTCTAAGAGATGGGATCCACAGAATCTGCTTCTAGGGACACGAAAACCGCCGTTCAAAATTCTGAACAGAATAGGATCTAAACAACTGATCTACTAACCAATTCAAACACGCCTTAAATTCGAAACATACAACGAGGGAGGATCTTCGTTACCTTTGAAGAACCGCTGTAGATCGCGACGAAGCTCGCGAACCTTTCCCTTCCCTCTCTTCTTCTTCCCTTCCCTTTTCCTCTCTTCTTCTCCCTTCTTCTTCCTCTCCTTTCTTTCTCTTCTTCTTCCTTCTCTTGGTAGAGCCGCAGGGAGGGGTGGCTGCTACAGCACCGTGTGCTACAGTGTGGCGTGGTACTGTAGCAGAGGCTAGGTTTTGGGAAAAGGCACCCCCTCTTGATTCCACTAAAAAGGCCGGCCCATATTGCTAGGACGCCTTGGGCCGAAAGCCTAAGGTCCAATCCTTCCTCAATAGATTCTGCATTTTTTTGAGTAATTTTCCTCTCTAATTTAATGTTGTTCTCTCTAAACTTTATTGCATTCACTTGAATATTCGGGATATTACAAAAAAAACCCCCTCTAATCCTCTGTTAAACTCTTTTCTATTTGGTCCTTCTCCCTAATTTAAATATTCTCTCGCGAATACTCTTTCGAACCCATCTGGGGTATTAGACTAACTATCTAAGTTGATCACTTTAGTTTTATTCTTTAGTTAGTTTACTTATTACGCGATCTCTCGTTAAAGGTTTGACCTATCGCTTGTTATTAATACTATTTTACTAAACTACTTATGGTAGGTACTTATACATTAATTGATCTAATCATTACCGAACGAGGGGTAGTTTGCTTGTTAAACATTAATTAGGTAATTATTCTAAGCCAATTAAATAGGGTACTTTAACTAAGGCAATTGGTTTAGCTATTCGTTGTGGTTTATAATGCATTTGTTAGCGACAATGTTTTGTCGGGCCATAACTTCTACTTAAGCTATCATCTTTGCGTAAGGACACCCTGATTAATCTTGACGCAATTTCTACTTACAGATGTAACCTATCATTGTCTTTACTAAACTATTTATTTAATTGAATACTAACCACTTCTATCTAACCCCTAAACACTGGACTTATTCACTAATTAACCTAATAACATACTTTAATTGGTCTTCTATTTGGATAGCCCACCTGTCACACACATACACACAAATAAAGAGAGGAAGGGCTTCAGAGAAAGACAGAGAGGGAGAGGGGCACATGAGAACAAAATGGAGGAGGGAGGGAAGCGGCCGGGCGGCGCTCGACGCAAGCGAGGGGGACATCAGCGGCGGCCGAGGTCAGGCAAAATGGAGCTGGGGAGGGACCACGGTCCTAGGAGTGGTGGCGTCATGGCCAGGCGTGCACCAGGGAGGGCACGCGGCGATGTACGGTGGCTGAACGCAAGAAGGACTGGGGGCGACAGCGCCAGGGTGGGAGAGGGGTTAAAGTAAGGTGAGCAGAGGCTTCAAGGGAACGAGGGGAACTCACCGGTGTTGATGATGTGGGCGGAGGGAGGCTGAGGCGGTCCGGCGATGTGGACCATGGGCGACGCAGTGAGGTCCTCGTGGCGGCGGAGCTGCGAGAAGGGAGAGAGGACGTGAGCGGTGGAGAAAGTTAGAGGGAGGTCTAGGGATACTCCTGTGGAGAGGAATTGAAGGGGAGTGCACTGGGGCGATGACAGCGGTGGCAGTGACTTCAGGCCAGAGTTGGGGAAGGAGGCGGTGAGACGAGCTCTGGTGGATGGAAGCCACAATCGATTGAGGGGAAAGAGTCCTTGGGTGCTGGAACACGCCGTGACGCGGGTGGCTTGGGGAGGAGCTCGCTAGTTTGTCTGGAACGACGAGGGAAAGGCGATGACATTCTGTCAGGCGGTAGGCACCGACAGAGAGGACGATGATGTTCTTGGCGTCTCAGCTGCAGGGAAGGGAGAGAGAGGTGGGTGCGAGGATGCGGACGCCGAGGCGGTGGTGGCTGGAGCTTCATCGAGGCGGCGACGCGGCTTGATGAGTCGCGACGGTCGAACAAAGGAAGGGCAATGGCTCTCTGAGCTCACGGCAGCAAGGAGGAAGAAGGTGGCTCAGGGGAGAGGGGGTTGGCAAGATGATGATGAGGCGACGCTTGGGGCTATTATAAAGGATGGAGGTAGGTGTGAGAATACAACTCGTTGTCAGTGAGACGGATGAGTGGGCAAGTGGCGCGCAAGAGATGCTACTGTGCGTGACGATGCGATGGGGCACACGTGAGTTGCACGTGAGGCGTAGGCACAGTGCCAGCGACGGGATGGTAGCAAGTGCGAGGCGACGGGATAGGAGCAATTGCAGAGCGACGGAAGTTGGTGGTGTCCTGGGGCTGCGGCATGGGCGTGGTTGAGCAGTGGCCAGAGGAGGAATAAGCGGGTAAGGAGGAGGAAGAAGCTGGCGGGTGGGCCCAGGAGGAAAAGAAAGAGGGAAGAAAAAGGAGAGAAGAAAATAGAAGATAGAAAGAAAGAAAAGGAGAAAGAAAAACAAAAAGGAGAAGTCGAGCTAGGTCGGGTGGCTTTTGGCCTAAACCGCGCTTTTGAGGTCTCATTTTATTTTCCTTTCCTTTTCTCTTTAAACTCAAGTTCGAACTCAATTTTTTGCTTTTGGGGTTGGGGTTTCAAATAACAACCAAAAAATTCGAACATCGATGAAGCGAAACAAAAAGTTTTAAAAAATACCACATTTTTAAACAATTTCAACTACGCAAAATTTTTGGACTATTACAATGTTGTGTTTATGAATAACGTGGGTCAGGATGGAATGAACTTGTTCCCAAAAATAGTTTGTTTGGTCTGTTGTTGTGCAGGTGGTTCCGAAGTCAACTATAGTTAGCAATGAGGAAGATCAGGACTTGGTTAAGAGAACCAAGATCCAGAGCGGTCATGGAGGCCAAGTGAGATAGTTGGACTCAGACAATGCGCAAAATGGACAAGGGCTATGGAAGGCACAAGTGGTCAAGGTCGAGCGGGACATGTGGTGCGCCAAGGATGGTTCAGTGGGATTCAGACATGTGAGAGACTTGACGGGGAGTCATTGAGACCATATGGAGGATGACGATGCATGGGCAATGCTTCAAGGAAAAGGAATCTAGAAATGATTGGGGGCAATATGGTCATTTGCCCAAAACAGGAAAAGCGAGTGCTTTGCAAAACTGCGGCGGTGGCCTACGTGGATTAGGTGAAGGAAACTTCATGCAAGATAAGACATGACGAATTCAGGCCATTGGAGCCGAGAGTGAAGAACGACGTTTTGAAAAACATGCATGAGTGAAAAATCCAGTCGTGTAATGGATTAACGTGTTCCCATAGGTGCATATAGTGGATGTGATCCACTTTGTATCTAGATTAGGGTTTTTTTTGTATGTCTCTATTATATAAGGGGCATTAGAGAGAGAAAATTAGATTTTGCGTCTATGTATAGCTGTGGGACACAGGTTTGTCGGGCGTGGGACGGGCCGCACCCGATCCCCGTCGTTGCTCGAAACATGGACAAATGGGGGGATGACACAGCGCCACGCTAGGACTAGAGACTTTGGGCGGTAGCTAGCCGGGTCTTGGAACGACACTAACCCCCCTCCTCTTTTCTTTTCGCTTCTCCTTCCTAAGTCACCGTCGCCATCACGCAAAGGGCCCTCTCCTGGCCATCATTTGGCCATGGCCTGCTCCCATTTGGATTTTGGGAGCTGCGATGCAAACCCCGAAAATGGTGCTTAGGCGCACTGTTTTTTGCTAGGCCCAGCTCTAAGTACAACCACGCACAGCCACAGCAGATCTATGGCCTCAATGCATGGCTGCATCGTTCATGTGCAGCAATTCAGTGAGGGAGAAATGAGCTTGTCTTTTGTGCATGATGCTGATCTGCCATGCAGTGGCGGATTTTGACTAAAGATTAAAAGGGGACCAATTCTATGCATTGTGTAAAGAGTTAATTTATGACTTGATAAGAATCTATTCAATGAAATACCAATTCAATCACATGTTTTCAATTTGAAAGGAGGCCACGGCCCTCCTTGGCCTAGCTGAAGCTCCGACAGTGCCGCCATGTTGCCAGTTTGCCACTAGTTAGGTGTGCGTCTGCTCCAGGATGTAGTATTCAGTGTCAGGCTCCATGTATGCGTTGAGACAAATTAATTGCAGGACATCAAAATTAGCTTCTCTCTTACTGAATGTTAATCACTGACATGCCCATGCAAGGTGGAGTAGCGTTTGGACATGCAGCATCAATTTCTGTGTCTTGCGTTGGACATGCATCCCCATGCACCTTGTTTGTTCTTTACTTAATCTGCATCAAGAAACTCTGCTTCCATGCTAATGGTCCTAGGTAGCCAGATATCCAGGATGCTGACTAGTGGCTGACCCCTTCGAGGCCCAGACAGCAACATGGAGCCATCAGCCATGGGCAGCGTTTGTCTCTCTCCCCCTCCAGTCTCTCGTGATGTTTAAAGGCTTGTTTGCTTCGAAGCCTTACAGCCTTTTGTCTGGCCGGGAGTCACCCTGGAGGTTGTCGGCACCTTGTTTGGATTCCAACCTGACATCGCTGCAGCCCAGGCGAGAGATGCCAGACACAGGCGCGAGAATCAAGCACCCGGGACTGCCAGGCCTCCTAGGCTACTCCGATCATCGTCTATGGCTTCGATCCAACAGTTCATTTTTTATTCATCAATTTTAGGTACAGGTTTTCAACCAAATAACCCATCTTCAGATTCGTCTGACTAGACAAAAATCATCTACTTTCCAGGCTACCTCCAGGCATCACTTTTTCCAGGTATGAAATCCAGGACACCAACCAAACAAACCCTAAAGCTTTCGATGTCCATTGAAATGACTTGTTGCCTGGAGACCATGACCAATCATTGGCCCAAAAGGAATGGCAAAGTTCCGGTACTTCCCTTTTTTTTCAAGACTAGGAATGTTGACTGCATGGCGGCACTCACGTGGTTGGGCGCAACTACGACTTGGACGTACGGTGGGAGGCTTCTTATAGTACGGTTCGGTGCAACACATAAGAAATAATGTTGCAATATTTTTTTCACTTAGTGCACTATATCAAACAATCATATCATTATCTCAGAATCTCGGGATCAAACAAACAAACATTATCAGAATAAAAAATAACACAAAACATTATTAGAATCAGACACAGACACACAAACATCTGGAGGGCACCAACATATCAAAAAAAAAAGATATGACATCTTATAATTCGTATGCAACATTTTTTCCTCTCATATGCAACATTTTTCTCATCATGTCGCAACTTTTTTTACAAGGGGCGCAACATTTTTTTTCCAACGTACCGAAGGTGCCACAGGCGATGCCGCCCTTGCTGACGAGCTTGGAGGGGTCGATCTCCCAGTCCTCCCGGCGCCTATGCTGTTGTTGCTGCAGCTACGACCCCCCCCCCCCAGCCTTGTGGACTCACCGCGGCGGCTCCCGGGCTGGGCAACGACAGGCACGCCCCGCTTTGGGCGGTCGAGGTGGCGCTCCAGCTACTCGTCGAGGCTCTTGAGGTCAATTTGGTCCGCCCGCACGAACCCCGTGTGCCCGCTCCCGCCGCCTCCTGTGCTAGGTACTCGCCTCATGCTTGGAGCCCAGACCGGAGGGTTGGAAACTTGGAGGAGCTTGAAGGGATACGGGTAGGCTACGATAGCTACAATTCAAAAATTCTACCACGTAAGCCAGGAAGCCAAGCAAGGAGATGATCACAGATCGTTACCACGAGACGCGCAGAGCAGCGGCTAGGGTTTCGGTGGAGCAACTCACGTCTCTCTCTCTCTCTCTCTCTCTCTTTTACCAATAGCCTCAAGAATCTCCTTATATAGTGCCCGTGACGGATTCTATCCGAACACGTTTAACGAATCGTATCCGTACTAGTTTGTTCCAACCCGTTAAGTGTGTGACCCATTAGGTTTATGTGTAGTCGGTTGTGACTCGGAAACCTTTTTCGATCACGAATCGTTAGCGGTTCTTAGCAGGACATAACGATTCCCGAATACACACAAATTATATTAGACTAACCTTAATGCAATACGATCTACGACCAGATCCTCATCACTTACGACCAGCTCATATCTCTATACAACCAGTTCGTATTTGGTCACAACCAGTTCGTAACTCCTTACGACCAAGTTTTGACCACTCTGTGATTACATTCGACCAGTCTATGACCAGCTCGTATTTCTATAAGACCAGTCCATAACTAATCGAACTAAGTGACCTACTCGTGTATTCTCCCTTTGCCTCACGATGTCTGGTTGAACTCCAGGTGAGATATTATGTCATCCATGGACTGTTCAATATTTTCTTGATCGATTGTCGGACAACCTTATGTGGTCGAACTCTTCGACCACCAGTGGTATGGCCATGCACTTTCTTTATCCGACCACTTCGAGGGTCCTAGAGACATCTCTCCTGTTATGTTAGGAGGGGCAAATCCCATATCCGACCAGTCATATCTCTCCACATGTTTCATAACATACTCGAAAGCTACCTTTATAACTACCCAGTTACGAGTAGCGTTTGGCAACCCCTAAGAGTGCTATTACACATGTAGGGAATCATGCTGATCTCAGGTCTAAGGATTATACATCATCATTGCTTGAGACCAACTAATGACACTAGAATCATAACAATCTCAATAGTGTCTCAAGGTGGGTCAATCCAACACCATGTTCTCCAATATGTTCTCACATTATTGATTCGATACCCCTATATCAATGACCGGTGAAACATGGTCATCAATCAATACATATGCTGGCCGTAGAGTAACTGGTGTTCCGACCAGTGACATCCGACCAGGTATTCATTTAGAATGACATCATATAAGTTAAAGAGTTTCACCAACAAGTCACATACTTATTAATCTTTATAACCAATGATTCATTCAAGGAACAGAATAACATTTATTCAATAACTCATAAACATAGATGTGATACAATCATCTCTATGATTGCCTCTAGGGCATATCACCAACACAGCTAGAGGTGGTTGTGACCGGCGTGCGTGGGCGCGGAGGGTCTCAGGCAGTGTGGCTGCCGCGGCGAGGAGTGGGGGTTGGCGAATGGCGAGACGGAGGTGGCTCGTGCTCGTGCGTGAGGCTTCATGTGAATTCGCTCGCCTCGCTACAATGGATTGGGAGAGGAAAGCAGTGGGGAGAAGGAGAACAGAGGGAGCGGATAAGAAACGAGTGGTAAGCATGAAGAGACACACGGACTCAGGCGTAGGAGGAAAAAATGAGTGGTCGTGGTGCTGGACAGCGAGAGTTAATGAGTTGAGTTGGGCGTGGTGCTGAACAGCGACCGGAGGCGTCCAATTTGTTTCACTGTATCGGACGACCGGACAGTATCATTACCCTAGTGATAAAACACAAAGTTGTGGTTGTTGAGGTCTTTGGTTTAAGTCCCTACTCTCCTTTAAATCGAAGATAGATAGTTCCTCCTGTAAATCAAGAAACTCTCCTTTAGAATGCCGTCTGCATGTTCAGTTCTTGATTTCTTATCTGATTGCCTATGCCACTTTGTAAGAGGGACAAGTAAGTGATAGATAGAGAACTGCTCCACAAGTTCACGTACGAAAAAAGAATCATATAGGGATTGTGTTTGATCTAGACATACACTAAATAAGATTCTGAAGAAATTTCCACATTATTTTTAGGGATTGTGTTTGATCTAGACATACACTAAATAAGATTCTGAAGAAATTTCCACATTATTTTTAGAGATTGTGTTTGATCTAGACATACACTAAATAAGATTATAAAGAAATTTCTATATTATCTCTACTACTTAAAAGATAAATTTAGTGGTCCTCCGTTCACCCTCTGTCTCATCCCAACTTTGCCTGGCGCGTCGACTGGTGAGCCTCGCCTGTCAGCTATCACGAGTCACGACCAGTCCATGTCTCACGATCCTAGCAACTTCCCAGTCTCGAACATTCCCACCAACGAAGGCCCATGGCCAAACCGCCGCAGCCGCCCCACTTCTTCCGCACATCGAAACCGTAGCTGCCTTCCTCTTCTCCCGTCCGCATCTCCTCCTTCTGGACCCCCTTCTTCCTTCGATCACACATCACACCGCAAAAAGGGAGGCGTCGCCAGGATCAAGGAGGAGCCACCGACGAGCGGAAGCAGAAGAGGAAGGGGAAGGGGAAGGCTCCGACCTCGACTACGGCGCCATGGGAAGATCGGACGGGGAGGCGGGGGCCAGCCCCCGAATGCACGGTGGATGCAGTGGACTGTGACGACGCCAGGGACGCTCACGGAGCTCAACGAGGAGCCCACGAGCAACGTGGCCTTCGTCGCGCAGACGTCGCTCGCCCGTGATCACGAACACCCTTCATGTGTGCTGCGAGCGCTGCTCCGGCGGCCTCTCTCTCAATCCGTGCTTCCAGACCTTTCCATCCTCCTCTTGGTTGCCAGCGCCAGCCTTACCCGTTGGCGTACCATGACCCGAAACCAACTGCATATTGACGACAGTGTCTTGGATTTGGCTGATGGTGGTGTGGGGAATCAAATTTGATTTGAGGTACACAGAATTCGCTGCGATTCTTGGCCTGTTTCGTGATTCGATCGATCCACCCATCACCAATTCTTCGTTCCGTCCCTTCTCGACCTCCCTCTTCTTGGTTGAATCTTGGCTGCATGGTTTAGGATTCGTGGTGGTCTATGTAGCCATGGCGCACCTGGTGGACATCGAGTATGGCTAATACAATCAAGATAGGCATCTTGTCAAATTGTGTGCTTCTTGTGACATAATCGGGTCTATTTTGTACAGTCACTCACAACAACGAGGGGTTCCGCGGCTGTCTTTGCAAGTGCTTTGATCTGCTAATAGAACTGAATATCGAGTAGAATAGAAGAAAGAAAGGCACCTCACAATTCCAGAAGTACTACCTCACAATTCCAGAAGTACTATGCATTTTTAGTTTTTGGATCTTTTAGGATCACTTTTGCTTCTGTTCTGTTGACATGAATTGGATAAATTTTGTATGATATAGATTGCAACAATGCATGGGCCTTCAATAGTTTCACTGTCTGTGAAACCTGTAGGGTTGAACTTGCTAAATTAATCTATTGCTATCAATATAGTTCATCTCTTCCCTGTGAAAAAAGGTTCATCTCTTCATTTAGTTCAGTTTATGAAAGTATTATTGATCGGGCAATTGGTTGTTTTCTGCAGGACAACAATGTTTTGAGGTGCTCTCAAGGAAGGTCGATGGTGAAAGTGATTGCACACATCTGGTGTACCCAGCTAGTGGATGTTCTGTTGTCACCAGCTACATTCGTAACGGGAGATGTTGGTTGCCATCGTAGGCTCCGTCATCGACTGTACCACTAATACAAAATAGGATATACTAAACGTCGTATCATAGACGATTTCTTTCTAATACAAAATAGGATATACTGGACGCCTCATCACAGACAATTTTAAAAAAACCGTCTGTGTTGTACTTATCACTGGAACCGTCTGTGATACGTAACTATCACAGACGGTTCTTAATAAGAACCGTCTATGATACTCGTAGACATCACAGACGGTTGTTGTTAAGAACCATCTGTGAATTATCACAGATGGTTCTATTTACAAACCGTCTGTGATATGCATACATTATATAATACACGGACTTCCCGGTAGACCCCCTGCCCTTAGCGTTTCCACCCCCTTCCCGTTTGAGCCTCCAGGTGGACATGGTACATGACAATTTCATTGCCATCCCGTCGGAGATTCGCCCGAACGAAGACATCAGAACACTAGGGGATGCTATGTACACTTTTATCTAGTGGCCCAAGAAGGACATCGCCCTGGACCCTGCAGTGCCGCGATCTCAACACGACCACGCCTCTCCAACAGGACTCTCGATGACTCCACCTCAACCTTCGCTTCAAAAGGTTATCTCATCGATTCCCATAGAGAAGACGTCGAAGGAACAAGAAAAGCGTGTCGCCGTATCGGTTCTCGAGTCGTCTCACAGGAAGATGTGTAGCGGGCGAGTCGTTAAGGCCAAATCAAAATCGAAGAACATTAAGGCACCTCCCAAGCTCGGGAAATACTACCTCAGAAGTCCGTTGACCCCTGACACAGTATTAGCCCGCACTAAAGTAGGTTGCCAGTCTTTACATGTCTAGTACATGCAGAAGACCAAAGAGAAGGAGTGCGATACTGGAATCACCGTCAGATACACGAATGGGCATTTCTTCGACGAGTCGGGCCACTTCGTCGTGGGTTTCGACGACCTATTCGACCAATACAACCTCAATGCCCTCGATGCCTCGCTTCTACGATGCTGGACACTATAAGTGTATACAATCAAGTTCTACATTCACGGAATACCGATAAATGTCACAACTCATTGCTTATGTATAGATACATGATGAAAATAGCCCGGTGATGGTGAGAACCGGTGGGTTTCCTTGACCCACACTTGATCTCTGAGCAATGCATCATCGAATACGCATCCTACGTCGTGAAATACATAACGACGGGATTGCTTGCTCAGGGCAACAAGGACTACATAATGATGCCCTGCAACTAGAAGTAAGTGCTTCACTACTTGTTATACAAATTTCATTTGTACTTTATACGCAGCATGGACTTAGGTTTAATGGCTATAGCGACATACATGGGTAGGTTCCACTGGATCCTCAAGCTAATATACCTTAATTTCCTACTCAACAAAAAGCACGACTTCACCCTTATGCAAGGAATACTCGACAGGTATGTGCATTTCCTCTATACATAACTCTATTGTAGTCTTCCTTCGTTTGAAATGGTCGAGGATAACTTTTTAGAATTACGTAGGTTGTTCAGCGCCTATGTTGCCGAGGGAGGGACACACAAGGAATCGAGCGTCACACTGCAATAGAGGACGCGATTTTTGGTACGCGCTACAACACAATAATTCTATATCACACTTCGTGATAATACGTCTCGAACTGACTATACCTATATATGAAATCTTATTTTTGCAGTGTCACCAGCAAAAACAAGATCACCTATGTGCATTCTACGTTTACCGTCATTTGCAGCAAATCATGAGTTCTAAGACGAATGATCCAGATGTTTGTAAATCTCGCAATAATTATTTTCTAATTATAAATTTAAATATAAATGCTTACTACTTTACTCCTGCTAGCGATAGGACATTAATTTCGATTTAGATTCACTCGTTATGACCGAGATCTCGGAGGTTCAGGGAATGCTCTACGGCTCCATCAGGACGGAGATCGTTAATGCCGATGGAGAGTTTCACTCCGTCGACACCGCTGAACGACCTTCAAACAATTGATTCAATTGTAATTCACTTTGAGTAGTTGTAATTCAATTGTAACTCTAGTGACAATATTTGAACATACTCTTTTGTAATTGATTTTGAGTTGTAAATGATCACTTTGAGTTGTCAACAATTTATTCATCTGTGATTTATTTGTTTTCTACTTGCTTGTTTTCAGAGGGCATGGCTAGCAATTCCTGAGGCTAGCTGAAAATTAGAAGAAGAAAAATTAGTTAGGTATAAAAAAAATCAAAGACGGTTTTATGGTATAAACCATCTGTGAAAGGCTACTATCATAGACGGTTTCCACTAACAACCGCATGTGATATGACAAATATCACAGACGGTTCTATTTACTAATCGTCTGTGATATGTCTCCAATCATAGACGGTTTGTAAATAGAACCGTCTGTGATATCCTACATATCACATACGGTTATTAGTTGAAACCGTCTGTGACAGTAGCCCTTCACAGACGGTTTCAACAAAAAACCGTCTGTGTTGTGACTTATCACAGATGGCTCAAAAATCGTCTGTGATATCCACATGTTATCACAGACACATAAATTCAAATGGTTCAAAAACCGTCTATGATGACCCTCTCTGTAGTAGTGTACATGTGTCGGTAGACAACAACTTAACGACAGTTGAAATGGCTCTTCAATGCCCGGAAGAAAACGGTAAATCAAAAGATGTCCTTTGTTTTATATCTTGTGTTTGTTCATGAATTCGAGTTGGTTATGTTAGCTTGATATTACTTAAGGTGATTAGTTAGTCTTTTAAGTAAAGAAAATATATGGTGTGTTTGAACTATCCAACATGTATGGCTATTATGAACTCATTTTTATCACAAACGTTATTTTTCTTGTTGCTATTCATGGTCTCGATAGCTCTTTGTTATAAGATTGCCCATATGTACATTAAAAGTTTGATTACACAGATTTGGTCGTTTTAAAAATAACAAGTGCATATATTATTGTCTTAACTTGAATTGGGATTTGGGAGTGGGCACTGCTGCCTAATGGTTTTGCTTTCTACTTTTGGATAAGGAAATAATATCAAAATTTTCCTTCTCTGATTTTGCAGATCAAGTGGTGGATGCAAGCAAGAAACTCCACATATGTTGTTTGCGCCAAACTAAACATAGAAGGTGATCAACTGATCGTTGAAGAATGTTGTAACATATTTTATCGAATGTCTTGTTCTATTCTCTTTTTCTAACTTTTTGTGTGAGACGACTGAGATCCCATGTTAATTTTGTGGCGAGTTTGCCCTCATAAGACGTATAATATATTGGAATTTGAAACTTTGTTATGACTTGAATTGAAACATGTATTAGTCACTGATTGGAGTGATGGTTAGGTACTAACTCAAATACCTGGTTTAGTCTTACCTATATTCTCTTGGAAGAACATTTATATTTGTGCAAGGAGCTCAGAATTGTCTTCGGGGTGATTCGGTAGAAGCAACAACAGAAAAGAAGTCTAATGCTACAAATATGTTAGAATTATAAGGTCATTTAAATCGGAGATGGATAAGGAAAACATGTCGTCTTATTTCAGATCATTGTTAAATGTTGCATTATATTGTTCTTGATGGGATTTTTTTTTTTCAACCGTAAGATTCGGCCTTCAGGTGTTCTATGATTATGAAATAAATTTTGTTGTTTCTATCCATCGTTTGTACTTCATCAGCAAAATTTGTTATTTCTATCCATCGTTTGTATGATTCATGAGCGATTAAAGAAGTCCATTCTACCCCCCTCAAGTATGGATATACGGACAAGTAACCCTTTGTATTAAAAAATATTGGACCTTTGACACCCCTAAGTTACAAAACCGGACAACCTACCCCCTCCGGCTATTTCGTTCGGCGGTATTGCGCAAGTGGCGTCCGATCGGCCCGGTTTCGCCAGGTAGGTCGATGTGTGGGCTAGGTGAGCTGGTAGTTGTTTTTTAGGAGTTATTTGGCGCAAGATCCCCTTTACCACCTTCACGTTTCTGTTGGAAATATGCCCTAGAGACAATCATAGAGATGATTATATTTCATTATGTTCATGACATTGGATAATGTGTTATCTTGTTCCTAGAATAATATTGTTAATATTTATTATCAAGTATGTGACTTGGTAGTGAAACTCTATATTCCTGCGATAATTATTCTTATACGATCCCTAGTCGTAAACATATGAGGACACATATGAATAGACTAGTATATGTATTGTTTGATGACTATGTTTCACGAGTCATAGATATGGAGATATCAAACCAATAATATGGACGCATGTTAGAGAACATGATGTTGGATTAGACCCACCTTGAGACACTATTGAGATCATTATGATTCTATGTGTCGTTAGTTGGTCTCAAGCAATGATGATGTATAATCCTTAGACCTGAGATTAGCATGATTTCCTACATGTGTAATAGCACTCTTAGGGGTTGCCAAACGCTACTCCGTAATTGGGTAGTTATAAAGGTAGCTTTCGGGTATGCTATGAAACATGCAGAGGAATGTGACTAGTCGGATATGGGATTTGCCCCTCCTAACATAACAGGAGAGATGTCTCTGGGCCCCTCATTGTGATCGGATAAAGAAAGTGCATGGCCATGCCACTAGTAGTCGAAGTGTTCACCACGTAAAGTTATCTCGACACTCGATCGAGAAAGAATTGAGCAGTCCATGGATGACACAACATCTCACCGAGTTCAACCGGACATCGTGAGGCAAAGGGAGTATACACGAGTAGGTAAGTTCGAATAGACGATTAATGGTCTGGTGATATGATACGAGCTGGTCGAGATCGGTCGATATCTGATACGAGCCGGTCGAGATCGGTCGAACGTAGTCACACAAATGGTCGTAACTCGGTCGTAAGCAATTACGAATCGGTCGTGACCAAATACGAATCGGTCGATAAAGATAGGACACGGTCGTAAGTGATGAGGACTCGTCGTAGATCATATTGCATTAAGGTTCGTCTGATATAATTTGTGTGTATTCGGAATCGATATGCTCGCTAGGAGTCGCTTCGACTCGTGATCGGAAACGGGTTCCAGTCACAACCGAATTACACATGAACCTCTGTGGTCACACACTTAACGGATTGGAACAAACCAGTACGAATACGATTCGTAAACGTGTCCGGATAGGATCCGTCACGAGCACTATATAATGAGATGCATGAGGCTGTTTGGGTAATGCGAGAAACACCACCAAAACCCTAGCCGCCATCTTCCTGAGAACTCCACCGTGCGACTTGGTGCTAGCACACCGGCGTTCGGCTGTTCCTTCCCTGGACGTGTGGATACCGTAGAGGCACTACTACGATTGTTGCGCTTGAGGACGATCCGCAAGCTTCACAAGAAACTACAGAGGTTGCTGGAGGAGACGATCGACTACGACCACTGCATCGACTTGCTGGACATTGGACGATCGACTACGACCACTACATGACGCGCTCTTCGTTAGACCAGGCTGCTCCAACCCTTCTTCCGCTGCTCTGCGCGTCTGGTGGTAACGATCTATGATCATCTACTTGCTTGGCATCCTGGTTTGCGTGGTAGAAATTTTTGTTTGTAGCTATTGTAGCCTACCCGCGACCCAATAGTTTCTTCCTCCTGAGCAGTTCCCCTCTCTAGCGGTGCTAGTGACGATAGGGTTCGGGCATGGAGGAAGGAAGCTTTGGGACCTCACGGTCTCCCCAAGCAGCACCGTCGAGAAGCAAAGGGCGCACGGCGGAAGGGTCGTAGTCGCCGGTGGTTTACCGTGAGAAGCCACTGGACTACCTCCCTGCGCGGTTATGCTATTACAAGGACAAAGCGCCAAGATGGATTTCTTGCAGCGATGAGAATCCCGGGAGGAGGTACTACCATGCAAGGGATCAAGGGTAAGCAAATAGTTTAGATCGATTTGTGTGTATTGAACTTGATTTTGTCGGAGTTCACTTTGATTTAGGTGCCCTTTTTTGTTGAAGTAGGCTAGTGGTTGCGGTTTTTGGCAGTGGCATGATCTGAAAACCCCTCCTTTTTTGAATCATTTGTTGTTGGATCTCCGTGATAATGTGTGGGGATTAAAGAAGGAGAATGCAGAGCTGAAGAGGGAGAAGATACAGATGGAGAACGACATTGTTGATGCCCAGAGAAGTGTGGCAGAGGTCAAAGGAAGGCATGCCGCAGAGGTTGCTATCCTGATGAACAAGCTAGAGGAGAAGAAAATGGAGGTGGCAAAATTAGCTATTAGAGTTTGAAAGCAGAACATGTTGAAGTTATCGTTTCATGCAGTAGTTGTTAGTGTAGTTGTGTTTTCTGTGTGGGCAAGTGGCAATCAACAACTGTGACTCTTTTGTAATCGTGATATGCAGTTGTAATGCTTGAATGTTGAACTATATGGAATGCATTCATTCTGGAACATCTGTCTCTGAGAAGTTTGGCACTGAAGATATGTGAATGTAAACAACATTGACACTGACATTGAGAACATGTACAACATTGACAGTTATGAGAAAGTAAACAACATTGACACTGACATTGAGAACTTTGGCATTGCATGAGGTAATTACATATCCAAAATACATCATTGACATGTCCAAATTCTAGTAATTCTTGAACAAGTCTAAAAGCTTCATACAACTGACAGAGAGCTAGCTTCACCTAGAAACATTCACCTACATATGAAATTAACCTACATACTTACATGTCCAGACCATGGACAAGTCCAAAAGCTTCATGGCAATGAACTATCACAAACTGACTACAAGTGTGCATTGACCTACATAGAACCATGACAAGCTGTCTACTTAGTAGTCTTGCTTGACTTCTTCTGCGAATTCTGAGCACCAGCTTCAGCAATGTGAACAACCTGCAAGATGGTAATGTTAGTATGAGTGGTTATGTACTACCAATTGGTTATAGCTTCGTGAAAAGATGTTAAGTACTTACCAATGCAATGCTTAAGTCTAGTGCAGAGCTTGATGCCTCTATTTGCTTCCTCTTTCTAGTAGCTTCTCTCCTGAGATGTGTAGTTGCGTGTTTCTTCTTCTGCTTTGCATTTGGAATAAGTGGACATCTCCTCACATTGTGGCCATATTTTTTTTGTAGAGACCACATCTGACCTTACATCCAACCTTAGTTAGCTTTGTCCCCTTAGGTGCCTTTGGTACCTCACCTGGTTCCCTTCTCCTTTCCTTCCTAGGTCTCCCTAGCATTTTGTTGTACCTAGGGGGGTGATGGCTTAGGATGATAAGAAGTTGGACAATTCTCTTCACCTTGCACTGGATCCAAACAATGATCATATATCCTCTTGTAAACCTCTATGGAGTAGTAGCTGTCAATGTACCCATCCAATTGTTGTGAACTTCTGTAGATGGCACTGATTGCATGGCAGCAAGGCAGTCCAGATAGTTGCCAATATCTGCAAGAACAAGTCATTTGCTCCAAGTTGACTGTACTTTATTATGTCCTTCTCCCTAACCTCAAATCCTTCATTCCCATTCCAGAGGACATCACATTGAGCAGACCTTGTGATATTCAGTTTGACTTTCCTGAATAAGTTTGGACAGATTGCTCCTTGCCACTTATCTGATCTAGTTCTATTCTCTTGAATCCTGACCATCACTCTACATCTAATGGCCTCTAGCATTGAAAAGATTGGGAGAAACCTTGATTCCACAATAGAGTTATTGAAGGACTCACATATGTTATTATCAACTGAATCACACTTGGACCCTAGCTAAAAAAATGCCCTACTCCAGTGGGTTGGCTCAGTGATCATCATGTCCTTTGCACCTTGAGGTGTATGTTGTGCTAGCTTTGCTCTGTAGTAATTGAAGATGGTCCTTGATGAAGCCTCAGCACATCTCTAGAATTTCTTTTGTAGCTTATGATCTGAGTGCTTCTTCTTTCAGTTAGCATATATGTGCCTAGCACATATCCTATGCTCTGCCTTGGGCACTAGGTCACTTATGGCATTGAGAAGTCCCTTTTGCTGATATAATATGAAGACTCATCCTTCACCTTGGCCATTGATGTTAATATCCTTGATAATAAGTGCAACAAACCAGAACCATGAACTATTTGTTTCTTTTTCTACAACAACCCATGCTATAGGATACATTTGGCTGTTGGCATCCCTACCTATAGCACACAATAACTCTCCATTGCAAGCACCCTTGAGAAAGCACCCATCTAAGCCTACTACCCTTCTACATCCAGCAATAAATCTCTTTTTGCAAGCATCTAAGCAAACATAGATCCTCTGGAAGACAGGCTTCACCAGAATCTCTGGGTAAAGCGCAACAACCACTGTGCTACCAGGGTTACTTCTCAATAGTTCTAGTTGATAATCCAATACCCTAGTGTACTCACCTTTGTGTGCATCCATCATCTTCTGTGTGACCATCCACTTAGCTCTCTTGCATATGGACAAACTTACATTAGCCATCATCTCCTACAGAATATAGCAATAAACGTGTTAGGACAAAACAAATGATCAAGCCACATGCACATGCACAACAACATATATGCGGAGTAATTGCCATACCTTAAGAACTGTCTGCTTAATGTTCTCAAACTTCCATGTTGGGTTAGCCTTGATGAAATTACTATATTTGTCTGCAATCACCTTAGCTACCACTAGCTTATTGTCCCTTCTTCGAGGGCAGTGGTGCTTATCTACAAGTGTGCAAACTTGGAACCAATTACATCCACACCATGAACACTTGGCTCTGATCATGTTCTTCTCACCCTTGTCAAACTACAAGTGATTATAGTTCTCTAGCCCATACTTGATCAAAGCTTTGTTGAATTGCTCTCTGCTTCTGAATATCATCCCAAGTGAGAATACTGGAACATCAGCCTTGTTGTCAAACCTTGGCCAACTGCTCTTCTTCCTATGCACATGCTCGCCACCTTGTCCATCACTAACTTCCTCATATGAGTACTCATCACTTGAATCACAGTAAGGTGTCTCACAGCCTGCATCCAAGTTTGGCTGCTCTTCTTCCTCTTCAGTTTGGCTTAATTCAGTTGTATCCAATTTCTTAGCCATAACTTCCCTCTTGAATATCTTGGTAAGCTTCCTCATTTCCTCTGCTTCTGATTCTTCTGCAGAGCTGTTATCACACTTGTGTTGGTAATCAGTGTTAGAGTTGTCATTTTCATCACCTATTATTGCACCAGTTTCCTTTCCCTTACTACTAATAGCCTGAGATTCCTTCGTAGGTGATCTATAAAATTCCATAAACCTCTGCAGGTCACTGTCATTGCTTCCTTTTATTGGTGTAACACCAGGTTGGGGCTCCACATTAGGTACCACCACATCTACCTCCTCTATATCATTGTGTCCTTCAATCTCAACCAGATTTTCATGCTCCCAGTCACTTTTATCGCCCCTCTTATCATATCCATCAACTTGGGTAACTTCAACATATATGTTGACCACCCCACCTTCAGTGATGCAATCAGACATGATTTTGCAAGAATTGTTATATACCAAAAGTCTGAGGCCATTGCTCAATCCTAAATCAGGGAACAACCAATGCAAAACCATATCATCAGTAACTATAACATGGTCTCTGAGATGATCTTTAGTCTCTGGCAACGAAACCTTGTCGCGCTCTACGAAAGACATCCCCACATCTCCACCCACGTACTCGAAAACCATCCCAAAATTCAGGATTTCCCCATTAAAATGGAACCTCACCCCAAGAAGGTTGAGATTATCCATTCTCAGACCACCCCAATCCTGCACGAAGAGACTGAGATGTCAGACAACTACCCGTACAATCCCCAAAAGAACCATAGAACCGAGAAATCCATCACCTAAAAGAACCCTAGAACCGCTTCTCAAGCCTCAAAAAAACCCTAGAACCACGAAAGTTGATACATTCTCGCCGCAGAAAACAAATAGGGGTGTTGAACTCACCTCGGCGTTCGTTCGGAAGAGAGTGAGCTTCAATCGCCACCGAGAATCATAGCAACGCCATCTTCTCGGAGCGGAGCCACCAGAAAGGGGAACTGCTCGGGTGGAAGAAATGCGAAGGGGGTTGCGCCAAAGAACTCCTAAAAAAACGACTGCCGGCTCACCTAGCCCACACATCGGCCTACCTAGCGAAACCAGGCTGACCGGACGCCATATGCGCAATACCACCGCACGAAACAGCCAGAGGGGGTAGGTTGTCTGGTTTTGCAACTTAGGGGTGTCAAAAGTCCGATTTTTTAATACAAGGGGTTACTTGTCCGTATGTCCATACTTGAGGGGGTAGAATGGACTTCTTCCTAATAATAATGCTCTTTGGGTATAAGCTATTTTTGTATGCGAACAGATTCAAACATAAAAAGTGAAATCAACAATACAAAGTTATATTTGTATGCCCACAGGATGAATGCATGTAACATGGATATTAATTAGTTGCCAAATTTGATTTTCCGTTGCATCACACAGGCATATGACTAGTTTGAAAGAAAAAGGAAAGTATAATTTCTCACTGAGAGGAAAAAAAGAGCGTATTGTGTACTCAACCAAATTTGAGAATATTTAAACCATGGTTCTCAAAACAGACATTTGAATCATCTCCTTACAAGTTACAAATAGTACCAGTCAAGGATCATGGTGTTTCTTTCCCTTTGGAAGTATTGCCGAACCAATCTTCAGTTAAAAAAAAATGGAAGTAGTCACGCAAGAGACCCATATCTTGACTCAGTGGTGAGCACATAGTGCTGGTCACACACGTCTTCAGGAAAGCAGAAGGCAAGAGGTATCCGAGGAGTTGCTGAAGACATGTTAGTCAGTGATTCCATTCAGTTCAAGCTTTTTCATCAGAGTGATTAGACAGGAGTACCGAAATCAAAGATAATGCAAATTGAAGAATGCAACCTAGTCAGTGGCTTCTATGCATAGCTTCATGTGACTCTTGTTAGAGAGATATGTTGCCTTTTTATCGAGAGACATAGTTGTGAGCGGATGCACACGTCCTTAAGGAGATTTTTTTTCCCAAAATAAACCATTTATTTAAAAAATTAACATAAATAAACCACGTTTTAATATTTTTACAAAAATAATCCACAATTGATGGGCCACCGTGCGATTGCACCCAATCGCTCGATGCCCGGCGATTAGCTGACAAGGGAGACCCAGTCGCACGACGGAAACATGACAAAGGCATTGGTTTGCCACGTGTCTTAGTCAAGAGCGGTATGCGATCGAGACCCATCTTCGACACAAATACTAGGTCAGGATGTGACTGAGACCAATCGCAGAGCACAATTGCGTTCTCACATGGCGACATTAGGCTAATTATTTTATTAAGAAATAATTTAAATAAACTTAGCTTTAATTATACAAAATTAAATGGTTGAAAGAGTTGTTTGTGAATAATTGTCAGTAGTAAAAAAGTTGGAGTTTGCTGACTGCAATTGTTTGTAAATAAGTCATGTTTTAATCGTTTTACACGGATGTTCACCCTTTTAAGTGTTTACACAAATAACCTAAAATTTGGCAAAATATTGTAATATCCCATTTTTAATTAAAAGTATTGAGCTAAAAGAATTAGATTTCATATTTTAGAGTTTAGATTAAACCCAAGAGGTAGGACCGGGGGAGAGAGTGGGTGGGCCAATGCCCAAGGCCCTTCCCCTAGCCGAGTCCGTGGTGGATTCGGCTAGGGGGTCCGGCAACCCACATAAGAGGGTAGGGGGTGTCTGCTCCAACATATCAAAATACTCTCTCTATTTTAATTAAATTTAAAAATTACGATTTAAAATGTTCAATTAAATTACAAAAGTATAAAATCCCTAAAGCCGAGATCCCGAGGTCATAAGACCTAAAGTTAAGCAGGTTGGGTCTTCCACTAATCGATCTACTAGTGGGGTAGCTTAGCGTTATTACGCTAAAATATTTAAATAAATAACACACATTCCAAAAGTAAACCGGACATAACCCTAAAAATATTGATCTGCAACAATAAACCCTAAAAATATCAATCTATGACTACTACCACTAATCTATGTTTATTATCGCTCTACTGTGTTTTTATCGAAATGAATAATAAACCACACGAGCACGAGAAACTCACCGAAGAACTCGGGGAGAGCCTCCTTCTCCTCTGCCTCTCTACTATCCCTTCCTCTCTTCTCTTTTCTTTTCTTCTCTTTCCTTGGTTGGAATGGCTCTAGATCGGCCGATTGGGCATATAATCACCCTCAATCGCAACTCCGTACCACGACAGGTCACAATTGCACCATGTTAGTGTCGGCAGGCCTCAGTCGTGGTTTCGTCGCACGACCAGGAATGCCACGTCAGCTAATCGCTGGTTCACCGAACGATTGGGCCCAGTCGCACGGTGGCTGAGCGATTGTGTATTATTTTTGTAAAAAAATTGAAACGTTGTTTATTTATGTAAAACAAATTTAAAAATGGTTTATTTAGAAGAGAAGAAAAAAAACTCCGTAAGGAAGGATTTGTGCATTGAGCACAAGCTCGGAGTAACAGCGAGCGCGGTTGTGGATGGAACTATGGAAGACGTGTCGTTCCCGTACGTGCAAATGCTGAATTGCTGATGACGTGCGATCTGGTCAACGCACTAACCATGCATCCATCCTGGTCCGGTGAAGAGGTCCGGACCAACCAGAAATGCACCAATGTCCCTCTAAAACCAACTTCCGGCACCCTTTATCAAAAGTTCTAAAAACCGGCGGAAACCGGCCCGTAATCGCCAAAACTGGTTAACCGGCCTGGTCCAATTTTTTGTACATTAGTTTTGATTCATCCGTTTCATCCATAGTTGTCAATTCCATTCTGGAGACCATTTCAGTTTGTCTCTTGGTATAGAATACATCGGTACCGATCCATTCTGACGTACCATTTATAAATATATATGTAATTATATGCCCACATAATTTCACTTAGAATCTCACTTCAAATACATAACAATATAATAAAAATAACATGTAGTTCAATGACTTCACGTAACACCCTGGTTTTCTAAGCCTTTTCAAAAAAATTCAAAATAAAAAGAACCATTTGGTTTTGTTGTAATCCTAAAGCTTAACCTGAGATTTTCAGAATTCGAGTGTTTAAAATGACTAAGTCAAACTTCAATCAATTCAAAAAGCTTGGTTTATTTGGAATTGTTTGAGCTCTAGAGTAGTCTCTCCCTTTCTCTGTTAGTTCTGTTCTCCTCTTAGCCAGGCTCTTTCTGTCCAGACCTCCTTGAGTTTGGACATCTCCTCATGTCCAGGCTTCCTTTGCGACCAGACCCTTTTCTTGTTTGTTTAGACATTCTCCTATGTCCGGACCTCCTTTTGTTTGGGCATACCCTGTATGCACTGACCCCTCTCTTGTTTGGACATTTCCTTTATGTCTAGATTTCTTTCGAGTCTAGATCTCCTCTGAATCTAGACCTCCCTTGCGCCTAGACCTCTTTGGTTTAGACCTCCTCTTTGGCTTGGGCCTTCCCTTGTGTCCAAACCTCCTTTCCCTGCTCGGGCTGTGTCCTCCTAGGCAGCAGACCTCCCCTCGTGTCTTTTGTCTGGATTTCCTTTAGTCCCGATCTCTTTATTGGTTTGAATCTCTTTGTGGTTCAGACCTCCTCTTGGTTGATTTGAATCTCTTCGTGGTTCAGACCTCGTCTTTGTTGGGTTGAACCTCCATGTGTTTCTTTGGACCTCCCTTGCGTTCATTTGGACCTTCCTGTGTCCCTTTGGACCTTCTTGCGTTCTTTTGGACCTCCCCAGGTCCGTTAGGACCTCCTTGGCCCTTCATCTTGGCCGTCGGGACCTCCCTCGGGTTCATCCTGACCGCCAAGACCTCCCTTGATTCCCTCTTGGCCGCCCGGACCTCCCTCGGGTTCATCCTGACCGCCAAGACCTCCTTTGACCTCATCTTAACTGTCAAGATCTCATTTGAGCTCATCCTAACCGTCAAGACCTCCTTTGGTCTCATCTTGGCCATCAAGACCTCCTTTGGACCTTATTTCCTTGGATCTCCTCCGTTGGATCCCTTTTCCCTTGAAACCCCTCCGCCAGACCTCCCTTCGTTTGGATCTGAGGGTCCAGACCTCCCCCCACCCGATCCTGACCTTCCTCCCTTTTGAACCATCCGATCTCTGTTAGATGGCCCGATCTGATGGAGCATTCGGCCGGTCCGAATGTTCCAATCATTTTAGACCGCCCGATCCAGTTGAGTGGCTAAGATCGAGTTGTAGCTTCGGATGGTCCGAACGGCCCAATCGCTTTGATCTGTTCGATCGAAATCCAGCAGCTCCCGCTCCTTCACGCCTTATCTCGCCATCGCTCACCTCCCCTTGAGTTGATCTTGATCATTAGGACCTCCCCTTGAGTTGATCTGACCGACAGGACCTCTCCTTAAGTTGATCTGACTGTCAGGACCTGCCCTTGTTTCATCCTGACCATTAGGATCTCCCTTGAGTTCTCCCTTGAGTTCATCAGGACCGCTCAGGACCTCCCCTATGGATCTGTCCCGTTGATCTTTATCCCTTGGACCTCCTCTGCAGGACGTCTGGTCTTTTTGCAAAGGCCACCTTTGCGAGTCAAGACCACCTTGTGGTCACGACCTCCGGTCTTTTTGCAAAGACCACATTTGCGGGATTTCCTCAGAACCTTCTGTCCTCAGAATCTCCTGGTCATTTTGCAAAGACCACCTTTGCGCAACCTCCTCAGAACCTCCCCTTGTCCTTAGGACCTCTGGTCTTTTTGTAAAGACCACCCTGGTAGGTCGGGACCTCCGTTGACCTCTGCGGGACTTCCTCAAAGTCTTCGCAGGACCTCTTACCTGAGCTTTGACTGGTCCCATTTGTCAGTCACACTCACTTTCTTTTCCTCCGATCGTACTTCTGGCGCCCCAAAAGTTTGTGTGCATTTAATGCCGGTCGTGTCGCATTAAATGCTACCACTTTTGCAACACCCATTCCCTCTCTTGTCTTTTCCTTATTTTTCAAGCTATGCCTTGTCTTGTCCATCTCAGCCTTTGACTTATGTGTCACAGGGCCTCTCAGTGACACTCTCTCTTCTTTCCTTGGCTATAAATAGCCTGAGTAGCCCTCATTTCTTCACCTTTGGCAACCTAGCTCTCCAGCTCTTGTCCAGCTTGCTCCATGCTTGAAGCTTCGCCAAGGAGTCCATTGAAGCTGCGCTGTCGTCTCCTCGTCGTCAAGAAGGCCGCCGAAGTTTGCGCCGCCACAGCACCGTCAAAGAAGTTCGCCGGAGCGCCGCACCGTCCTCGACCGTCACCACCGAGCCCTCGACCTCCTCCCCCTCCTCTTCAGTCTCTCCTTCCCGGCCTTGGTGAGTATCCCCGTGCCTTGTCCCTTTTTTCCTTGATTCTCGGACCTCCCCTTTTTGATCTCCCGAAGGTCTCCTCTTTGCAAAGATGACCATCTTGGTCTTTTACAAAGACGACCCTCTGAGGACCTCCTCAGGATCTCTTGCTTAGGACCTCCTCAAAGACCTCCCTTGGCAAAGATCACCCTCTCGGTCTTTGCTGATCTTTTTGCAAAGACCACCCTCTCAGGTCTTTGAAGGTCTCTTCGCAAAAATGACCCTCTCGGTCTTTTTTGCAAAGACGACCCACTTGGGTCCTCCTCTGGACCTCCTCCTCAAAGACCTCCCTTGCCCTCTTAGGACCTTCTCAGGATCTCTTCCTCAGGACCTCCTCAAAGACCTCCTTGAGCCTCTCAGGACCTCCCTTTTTGCAAAGACCACCTTCTTGGTCTTTGCCACCCTTTTTGTCTTTTGCAAATACCACCTTCTTTGATCTTTTGCAAAGATTACCCTCCTGGTCTTTTGTTGGTCTCTTTGCAAAAGACCACCCACTTCGGCCTTTTGCAAAGACCACCCTCTCCAGAGGACCTCCTCCAACCCTTTGGACCTCCCTTCAACCCCTTGGACCTCCTCCCAACCCGTAGGACCTCCTATTGAGAGCCCTTTCTTAGTTCTTCTTGTTCTGTTCTTTGCTATTTGGATTGTTTGGAGTTCTTTTGGATCTTATTTGGTTGTTATTTGATTCTGCTTTGCTTTGTTCTTGTGTAGATTGCGACCCTTCGGGGAGCCCGAGTTCTCCCAATTAGTTCCTCAAACTTTCAAGCCAGACAAGTTACACTCTTGATCATGTTGCACCCAGTACCTCAAATTACTTATGTTCTGTTTCAAAATTATTGCATGCTTATTTCTATTCAAGTAATTAAAATCCCTGTTTTAACTCTTTAGTTATTCCTAATTCCTTTGTATAACCAATTTGATTATTGAATTGATCACCCATTGTCACCATAGTAAAAGCTAGTTGGTATATTAGTATGAACTGGCAAGTATTGCAAAACCTTATGCTTAGTCATGCTTAGACCAAAAGCATTTGATTTGGGGAAAAGTTTACCTTCTATGGCCAACTGTTGTTTTAAAAAAAAAAACTGAGCCATGGCATTGGGTTGTCATGGAGATCTGTAAATGTGTTTGAAAAGCAAAGAAAAAGGAAAATGAATTTGGACTTGGGCGGCACTGGTTGTTTGGTTGGTGCATGTCAATGCACGAGAATCGTATGATCCGATGCCTAGGGTTTGTGGTGGTCGTCCAGGTTAGTTGAGGACCGGTCTTTGAGCGATCCTTTGCTATGCCTCACTGTACAACCACATGTCTTGAGATTGGGGAGGGGACCTGGCTGACTAATTTGCAAAGTTCCATCGCGGTCGATCCTATGGATGCGGTGCGTAGTCTTTCATGACCTGTCTTTTATGACAATTGTTAGTCCCACCTAGCGCAAGAGGGGGCTTGAACCCTGCGGATGCGTAATCCAAATGAGGCGAAACCTTAGCGAGGGTGGACTGCGGTGGAATGATGCATTGTAAAGGCCTTGTCACGTGCTCTAGACCTCTCACCTTCGGAAGTGAGTGGTGGCATCGATGGATGCCAAACAAACTTGACGAGGATCTAATAATCCTCATTTTATCTTTTATCTATAATTCTTATTATAAGTAAATATGACGTCATATGGTCCCTGAGTATACCCCTTAATTTTATAAGGGAGGAGCCTACTAGGTGGTCGTAAGTTATTCTACGACCACCCCTATAGTCGTAATTCATGCTACGACTACCACATAGTCGTAAGTCTTGCTACGACTACCTTATGGTCGTAAGTTCTTCTACGACTAGGTCAGCCACGACCACCTTATAGTCAATTAAACCTACAGATGAGTGGGTCCAATTGATTAAGAAATTCAAACAGTCATCATACGCTGTTATTCTGCGAAGTAATAGCACGTAATGCTCTATTATCTCTGATATATAGCTGTCAGGCGGCATGGAGGAGTTAATACGCCGGTGATTACTGCCAACATGCGCCCGTTACAGGATGTGATGAGGCGCCACTTCACCCGGAGAAACGGCCACTCCTTCACGGACTATATAAAGGCGACAATCAGAGAAGGAAGGGGGCGATCGAATCAGGCCATCAGGAAGACAAGCACTATCATCTGTAATAGTCTTAGTTTTTCCCCTGGTTGTTCAGAATACACTCAATACCATACACACACAGGAGTAGGGTTATTATTCTCCCCGGAGAAGGCCTGAACCTGTATAAAAATCCCCGTGTCAATCTCTCTGCGTGATTTCATTCTAGGAGACCCCCCGAATCAAACAATCTTTACGTAAGTTCGGTTCTAAAACACCGACAAAACTAGAGAAGTCATATCATGTGGGTAAAGCTATACACCTCTGTAGAGCGTAAAACTATTCGAGTAGCCGTGTCCACGGTCATGGACATGCTAGCAAATCCTCTCAAAGTTAGCTCTTGGGTTTTGGTTTCCAAAGGACTTTGATAAACTGTTTTGGATCTCTATCCATGGGTTTTGGCGGGGAGCCTTGTGACAGGAGGGTATCCTTCACCGCCTTGGAACTTAGTAGTTGTATTTAAATGAAACTTGGCTTTATGCAAATCAACCATATTATGCCTTCTTTTGAGATATCCATTTATGCATGTCATTCTGTTATTTAACGGGTGTAACTTGCAAGCACGATTGTTGTGCTCACTCTTGCTCGATTATGTTTTTGAGCAGGGAAAGAAAGCTTGAGGTGAGCTACGCAGAGGACCTAGAGGTCCTGGCCGACTAGGATGCACCCTCTAGCCGATTGCCTGTGGTGTATCGGGTGATCTACTTATTTGTCTTCCGCTGTATTGTATTTTGTTGGCTCTTAAGCCTCCCCTTTGTAATCAACTCTGTTGTTAATAAAGCTTGCATTTGATGTATGTTACCACTTTTGTATACTGTGAAGAGCTAGCTATGATCCTTGAGACTAGCTCGGTTCACACAGAGGTCTTCGGACCTCTCTAGGTCTCACGACCTCCTCCGACTTGCTCTCTTGACCTCCCCCGAGCTAGGTCATGGCATTTGGGGTCATCCCGTGCCTCACGACCTCCCCAGGACCTCTCAGGTGGTCTTGACAGACCTCCCGAGTGGTCTGTAAAATCTCTCGGGTGGCCTTGATAGACCTCTCGAGTGGTCTGTAAGACCTCTCGGGAGATCTTGAAATACCTCCCGAGTGGTCTAATGGACCTCTTGGGTGGTCCTGGAGGTCCCCTTGAGCGTTCCTGCTGGACCTCCTGCGAGGTCTTGGTGGACTTTCCAGGTGGTCTTGGAGGACCTCTCGGGTGACCCTGGGTCGGTCGTTACACTTCATAAATACAAACATTGTACGTAGTTAAATAATACAACATGAGTTCATAACTTCATATATTTTACCATAGTCTAGCATAATTTCACTTACTGAAGAAGTAGTATTGAACTGGGTCTTCCGAGCTAATTCAAAGGAGTGGTAACTTCAATTTTGCTCGGTACTAGAATGGACCGAAATGGCCGATATTGACTGGTATTGATGCCGGTACGGGATTGAGGCTACAGTATACCGGTTTGGGTGCCGGTATGGCATGTTCCGACTATTCCGGCCGGTACCGGAATGGAATTGATAAGTATACTTTCACCTCTAAACCCTTCTTTTAAATTCAATTTGTATATTAAAAGGCTTATACTTCATCTAGTTTATATCCCAAACTTCAAAAACAAAAATGTTCAAATTCCGAAACATTAAAAGGCCGGGCCTGGGGGGGATGTCCAGTTTTGACAGTCTTCACCTAGAAACCATAGTGCGAAAAACCGAACCGGCAAGTGAACCGCTCACATGATCGGTTCACGGTTCAACAGTCCAACCGTTGGTTTTTTTCGGTCGAACTGTGGTTCAATAGTAATACTATTTTGATATTTACTGGCAGAATCAATTGAAAAATCAATAGGTCAATGTTATCTACCAGACAATGTAACCTAATAAAGTTGTCTATGCTCACTTATACTAACAACCAATATAGTCCAAGTGACTTACTCCATCACGAGAAAGCAAGAGGTTGCTAGTTTGAATCCTAGCGGCGCATTAATTTAAAAAATAATAATCTCACCCGGTTTTTTGACAAACAATCAAAAAGCAAATAGGACTGGACAAGACCTGATCCGTTTTTTTTTTTTACTACGGAACCAGCCCTCTCTGGTTTTGGGTCAGGTTCCGGTTTTCAAAACCCGACCCTCTATGCGCAAATGTCGGTTACATGTCGACAAATTTATACTTTCGTAGAGCTTAAACGTAATCCTCAATTCGCTGCCTACCACAAGTGTGCATTGCGTCTTTCGGAATCGTTTGTTTATCATTGGCTCTCTGAATTTGGAGTAAGAAAGCTATCTCCCTCTATTACCTTTGTTTCCTTAGTTTTAAGTTTTATACAACTCACTGACAACTGACAACCGACAAATTGGGTCCTATATAGGGGTGTAAATAGGGTAGATAATTCTCGTCTCATCCGTTGATGTATCTGGAAAAAAATCCCGTTTGATTTCTTTTTTATCCCAATCTGTATCTGATATTATCATTATCTGAAAAATCTTATAGAATATGAGTTAGGATGTAGAAAAAGCAATATTCAATCAATATCCATATTTTATAAGATATCTGATAAACCAACAAAATAGATATCTGATAAACACCAATATCTTTTAATATCCTCTATCAATTTCTAGTCATTGACTAATATATAATATGAATTTACATTTGATTATATTTATATTGTTAAGTAGGATAAATAATTCTCTAATAGGTAATATAACTTAATATTTTTGTTGGTTAAGTTATATCTCTCCTTTACGTTTACACTATCCGCGAAGTTATCCATGATCGATTTGAATCCGATTCGTATCCGTCCTGTGCTTATATCCAAAAAAAACTGTATTTGTATCTGAGCATCCGTATCTAACTCTGAATCTGATGTAAAATTAAAAGTTAGATACAAAAAGTGCGATATGCGGCCGTATCCCACCCGTTTTAACCCTAGTCCTACGGTGACTTAAGCTCACCGGTCGGAGAGCATCACATGTTTTTTTACGAACTACCGCATCAACCAACGGTGCTCGCATGCCGTGAGAACTCGCAGATTGCCCCCTGAAACTTTCAAACTAATCACAAACCACTCCTCCTTCCCCTCCAAAACCCTACCGCCGGCGATGCACTCCGGGGACTCCTACCTCCCGTAATCCACCAGGTGATCTCTCCTACTTCGAACACCCACCCTCCAGTCACCCGCGTAATCGCACGCAGCTCGCTTAGTTTGTTCCATGGCGCGTGTGTTTTGGGCTCCCCACGTTGGAATTCGTGTAGCCGGTGGATCAGTGATGTGAGGATTGTTGGAATTGTATGCTGGAATTTGGTTTTGGTGCTTTAGGGTTTGGCTGCGTGGCCTAGCAAGTGCTGGAATTTTGTGTGAGTGCACAAGAAGATTTCGATCTCTCATGAATAATGATGAGCTTTCACAATGGTGGATTTTTTTGTATTAGTCTTACTGAGTGGATGGGTATTGCCATAATGGGAAAATTTGCAAAAATAGGACTCCAAACATTGGTCGTTTGCAGATTTGACACTGGACCCACATTCATAGACACAGATGGACCCACGTTGTCATCCACCCTGAGTGTCAAATCTGCAAACGACCAATGTTTGGAGTCCTATTTTTGCAAATCTCCCGCCATAATGTGATAATTTTAAGCTGGCTAGTTTTGCCATGGCTTCTTTCGAGCTTGGACAGTGAAAAAATCTCTTATCTGTGCAAAAAAGGAATAAGCGTTCTAGTGTAAGAATGTCTAATAAGACTATAAGAGCATGGGGAAGAAAGCTATTGGTGAGATGGGCTTCATTGAGCCCTATGTAGGCCAGTGGTCCAAGATTTTATAAGAGCATGGGGAAGAAAGCTATTGGTGAGAAGGGCTTCATTGAGCCCTATGTAGGCCAGTGGTCCAAGATTTTATAAGAGCATGGGGAAGAAAGCTATTGGTGAGAAGGGCTTCATTGAGCCCTATGTAGGCCAGTGGTCCAAGATTTTATCACATTGAAGGCTAGAAGGGTTGCAATGTCCCCAGAATATTTGAGAATTAAATTTAGGTTTGATAGGGTTGCCTCCAAGCTGGAAGACTTATAGTGGCAACACGGGGTAGAAAGTGGCTAGCGTAATGGGCCTAAATTGAACCTCTCTTTGAACAGAAAAGTTAGAATCATATTGATTGAATTAAGTTCTAGCTTTGCAACTATTCATGACTTAAGCAGTTAATAGATGATCGTACACTATATAATGTAGAACTCTACCTAATTTTCTATGGTTATATTCAAGCTTGAATAATATTATGCAAGAATGTTTTAACATGGTAATATGAAGCAAGTGATCAGTGAAATGGGCTCAACTTAGCTCTGGTTTGGACAACGGTTCACATTTCAGCACACTTAAACACTTAATGATGGGGTACACACACAGTCTCTCTTGCTTGTTTTCTCAATTCTCAATCACAAAACCAGCCAGTATGCTGCCTGGTATGGAGCACAAGAGAGGCTATGTATGCCTGCAGCTTACCAAATCTACACAAATAACTGATCCACAACTCGGCATTTGTTGTATAATAAAAAGTATGTTTGTTCCTCTTGGTCCAGATGCTTCACAGAACTATTGTTGAATTTGTGTGTCAGCTGCTAAGCTCTTCTTTGATTCACACTCCACACTAAGCAGATAATCTTGCATGAGTAGTTTTGAACTGAAAAGAGTTCATGATCCTCTGCACATCTGCATGTTTTATTGACAAGTCAGGTGCAAATGGTCACCAGTTTCCTTCTTGGTATTGCATAAAAACCATTAATGTGAGGTGAGGTCCACATCAAATAATCAGATTTTGTGCTGTTGGGGCTCTGTTTTTTAGCCTCCAATCACACAAATATTTTGCATTTCATTTTCAGCTGTTCCTGGCAAGATTGCATGGCATAGCTGGAAACTTTATATCGAATGTAAAAAATGTTTTGTGGATTGAACAACTTGAAAAAATTGAAGGAGAATTATATCGTGCGGTAATATTTTTGTTTTCATGACTGCAGAATTGAAGCAAAATCCCATATCATAATTATTTGGTGGTAATGTGTTTCATTGCCAAATACCGGTCAATGACATGGAAATGGTCAGATATTGTGCATTGGTATGATGCACACATGGTCATAAATTGGATGTGAAGATGGTTTTTGGTGTAAGTTGCATTGGTCCACACAGAATGAATGCCCCAAGCTCGTAAGAACATTTTTTTTCTGTTTTCGTTCTACATTGATGTGTTTGATTTGACATGATTGAAGTGAACTTGGCCACACTACGCATATCATAAACATAATTAGTGCCTAGGTAAAAAAGTAGCAAATGAATGAATGTGGCCCCGTCGGCAATTGCACTTACACATGGATAGATAATGTTGTGTCACCATCTTAGGCACACCATCTGTACTTGTTGAAAAACTGCAGGGATCTAACCCATTTCTAAAGTTTTCAATTGTCTATTTCTAGTATGTGTAAAGAAGCTAGCCAGATGGCTTTCAGAAACGTCCTGGAGAACTGATGTATAAGTTTAGCAATTTTATCTATGTGTATTCCATTTCAATTCGCTTTGTTAATTTAGGGAATGACTTCAGTAAAGCATGTACACCGAGGGGAGTTACCTCTATCATAGAGTTTGGTACGGAGTCCTTTACAGAGGCTGCTGTGACTATGAAAAGGTCAATGGGTTGGCGAATGTATTATGTACTAAGCAAACTAGCTAAGATAGCAGCCAAAATAAGCGTCAGATTCAGAAAGTTGTTAGCTTTTGAATTGACATGAGGAGCCCAAGTTCCCAACTGGGGAGTTAGGCACGCGTCCTCTTCAAAGTATGATAGGGGTAAATGATGTTAATATAACACAATTATTGGCCTCAGCCTTCTAAATTTCAGCATATTAGCAGGGTTTAGGAGGTAATGTACTATCTGCTGGCAGATAGAAACGAACTCCTGAGGTAATCTGTCAGAACTGTATTTAAGCCATCTCAATTTGGAGTTGCAGGTTCAACTACTTGTCAGAAAAACGAAGCATGGCAGTAGTTTAAAGATGCTTTTACTGGTTAAGGGTATAAATTTAGTTCTTTGGGTTTACTGGCCTATGATTTTTATTTATTGCCATGGTCTACCTTGCATTAATAGTTGAAATCTTATTATAATGGGTTCTTTGGGCTTACAAGTGCGGATATAATTCATGAACCGTGCTACTGAATTGACCATTCTAATAGTCTCCTGAAATTTTTCATACAGAAAGAAAATTGGACAAATTTCTTCATCCAAAAAGCTGAACAAAGTCACTAACATATTGTTGTCCTCATGTAGTTACTTCTGAAGCACTATTAATTGTATGACGCTATCTCCTTCCCCTAAGTCAAGTGACAATATCCTATTATCACGATTCGCGATAAACTTGATCTGAATGTAATTAAGGTATATGCTTCTGCCAATTATACTTATTGTCAGTTCAAACCTCATAATCACTGCACTGGTGCTTCTAGATTTGTATTTTGATATTGTTATTGCTTTGCCTGATCAAACTGAAGCATCTAGGTACGATACCATGTTAGAGAACAACTAAATTCCAATATTATATGGTTACCTCTTAGGTGGCTTATCTTTTATTTCTGCAAGGACTAATGTTGTTCATCATATTTGGCCCAATCAAAGTGGCATCAGTGCTCAACAATGAGATATGTCTGTATGTATATGATGTTGCTGCATATACCCAACTAGGACTTATAGTAAACTTGTTATCCAGTTGTCAATTGCCAGAATCTGAACTTTCTGTTCAGCAAAAAATGTGTTACATTGTCAGAATAATCATCGAAGAACAACTAAAATGATAAGACATATAGAGACCACTAGCATAACTTTAATTGATCTTTTGTTTGCTTTTTCCATAAGTGTCCCCCATTCACTTATATATGTTGGGCCTTCATCTTGTTTCTTAAGTCAGGAAAAGTTAGGACATGCATCTGAAATCATGAATAGGTGAATTAACAACTCCCCCTAGTACATGCATTAATTATATCGTAGCATTTCCGAGGGTAAACTTCTCGATTTGTCAAAACTTTTGAGTATCTAAAGTTACTGAATAGCCACTGCCCCACTATTAGTGTCATAAAGCCATCCATTAGGCAATGAGCAACCAATCAGGGTTTGGAAACCTTAGCAGGGTCCACCTGACAACTGGTTTGGCAAGTTTGGTGAGTTCATGGGAGCACTACTTCCCTCACGCAGTCACGCATGCTTGTCTTAATCTCTGTTAGACAAAAGCATCTCGATGCCCCCTTTTCTTTGTGGGTGCAACACCATTGTCCACATAGATACCAAGATAAGTTGGAGAGCAAGGAAGCAAGCAAGCAGCTGCACGAACCTATAGCCACATTTCTACATCAGTCCTAACCCACAAACTGCCATATGGTGCACGCTTTGGTTATACCAAATGATGATCCAAATGGTTAAAGAAATCAATTACTGATCTCTTAAAGCTTAGCTAAGAGACTTGTGTTTCACACATATGCCACAGCTGTCAGACACAAGCTCAAGATTTTTACTCATTGGAGGATAATTAATTACACAGTAATGATCTAGGATAGGCTGGATTAGGTTCAATGCCTATCAGGCCATTTGATAATCCATAATGCAAAACCTGGCTCAGATACCATATTAAGTTGCATGCACCAACCAATTCACCTAAACACTTAAGCTGACGAGGAAAGTGAGGCAGTGGTGGAGTCAGGTATTTTCCAAAGCCTGTGCAAGCCACAATCACCATCTCGCTGGAGCCGTCCACCGTCGCCCCGTGCTCCCGCCGTGTCACGGCGTCATCCACGCCCAGCACTCGCTCTCCGGCTCCCACCGGCTGCCGCTCGTGCTCGCTGCTCGTGCTCACCGCTTGTGCTTGGCGGCTTGGGGCTAGGGAACAGACTAGAGCAAACGAGACAAGAGAGAGAGACCGAGAGACTCGGGTCAGATACGGAGACACGGAGTCACGGTTTCACGGTTCAACCCTTCAGGGTTCACGCTGTCACGGAGACCAGGCGGAGGCTGTTGGAACTAATTTTGTTGTCTATGTGTTCATCATGTTTATTTATGTTGCATGGCTTTGTTGCCGTATAGAGTCATAGTAGTGGGCTAGGTCCAAGAGAGTTGTATGTGTGGAGTCATGGCGTAGTGGACGGATCGGCAACGAAGTAAGCGGATCGGCAGTCAAGTGAATCCAGCAGTAGTGTGCACATGCATATGTTATTGGATTTAGTATGTGTGTGTTGCCGCGTTTCAGGGATCGTGGGATGATGTGAGTCCAGAGGGAGTCCTAGTCTCACACAGTGGAGAAGAGTAAGTCTTCAGCGCCTGAAGATGTGCGGTTGAGACTTGCGAGTCTACATGCAAAGTTAAGTGTATGTGTGTATCTGTGAGCACGTGGTTGCATGCAGAACAATACTGCTGCATGTAACGGCATTAAATGCCACTCATCCTACATGTAAGATTGAGAGTTCTTTATTGCTTTAAATAAGAGAAACAGAGGTTGAAAAGACGTGAGCAGTACTTGCACGTCACAATCTGGTGTGTGTGCTCTCTCTCTCCATTTCTTTTCTTGCATTCGCGAGTCTGTTCGTCCAGCCGAGCGTTCCCATGCGTGTTTGAGTGATTGTGAGTGCTCCCAATTCTTTCAGGGGTGCAGCCACGCAAGGCGAGAGGCCCAGCAGCCAGCATGCCAGCAAGGCACACGCGGCCCAGCAACCAGCAGGCTAGCAAAGCCCGTGCAAGTGCCCAAGCTGGAGGGACGCTGGCTCCGCCCCTGAAGTGAGAAAACACGGGTAGGCTATACTAGCGCAAATTCAAAAAACTACCGCGCAACCAAGGAACCTCCGCTAGTAATAGATCATGGGATTACCACTAGACGCGCAGACTCATAACGGAAGAAGAGTCGATATAGCGCGTTGGTGCAGTTGTAGTCGTACTAGCCTCGCGCCTCCTCCAACTGCTCATTGTGACCGCACAAGTTGCGGATCGTCCTAGCGTTGAAGCCTCGCAGCAACGCCTCCAAGGTATTCACACGTACGGGGCAGGGACACCACGCGCCCGAGTGCTAGTGCCGACTGTGCGGTTTTGGGCGAGGGAGATGTGGCGGCTAGGGTTTCAGGAATTCCGAAATCACACTAAGCATGTGACCCTATAGGTTTACGTACACTTTAAGCATGTGACCCTATAGGTTTACGTACACTTGGACATGGCCCAAGTACTCCTACTCGTCCACTAATCGGTAGTGGCCTCTAGCAGGACATGCCAACTCCCGAGTGTACGTAAAGATCACATTGGACGAATCTTAACAAATCTCATATGTATTTTCCTTTGCCTCACAATATCGGTCAAACTCTAGGCGAGTACGTGCCATCCTTGTTGGTTAGCTCGACCACTCTTTCTCGATCACGTGACTCGAATTCCCCGACTATGGTTAACTCTTTAATCGTAAGTAGCATGGCCATGCATTTCTGGAATTCGATCACTCGATAGGCCTAGAGATATCTCTCCTGTTGCATGGAGGGGTAAATCCTATCTCGATCGACCATGCCTCGACGTATGTATCATGACAAGCCCGAAAGCTACCTTATAACTACCCAGTTACGTAATAGCGTTTGGTAACCCTTAAGTCACTACACACTATGAGTATGTGCGACGACCTCAAGTCTAAGAATATAGTATACACATTGTAAATGAGACCAACTGATGATATATAAGAATACAACATTCTCGCAGTGTCTCATGGTGGGTAGATCCAACCTCATGTTCGCTAGCATGTGTCCATATTATTGGTTTGATATCTCCATATCTATGATTCGTGAAACATGGTCATCAACCAATACATATGCTAGTCTATTCATATGCGTTCTCATATGTTTCCAACTAAGGACCACTTTAGAATAATCATCGCAAAGATAAAAAATAGAGTTTCGCAAACAAGTCATATACTTGCTAATAAATATAATCATCTATATGATTGCCTCTAGGGCATATCTCCAACAGAAAGACAGACAATTCACTTATACTTCAAAAGGACCTACCGTCAGCTCTACCGAATAAAATTCTAATTATTCGGCAAGCTCACTTCATCATAGTCATCTAGCGACAGAAACACCTCATCCAAGCATGAAAGCTCTGTGCCTTCGTCATGGAAGCTCACTTGTGAACCGCAGCTTGATTCGAACACTCTGCATATCACCCAGCTGTTGGACTCCTGTAATGATCATGCAGGCATTGATTTTGTACGTCAGTTAGTCCTTAAGCTGTCGACTGCCGAGAAGCAAGATGATAGATGCGGCATTACTCACCGTGCTCGAGTGTCCTCTCTTCTTGTGGGACTTCCTGTTAGAGCTTGGACTAGCCGAGGAGGCGCTGATACCGCTGGCACTGCAGCCTCCATCTAGCAGGTGGTACTCATGCATGATCCAGTTGGTTTTTATGCCCTGGAGAGGCTTTCCAGTGGAGAAGATGAGCGTCTTCTTCAGGCCAACATTACAACCACCGCTTGTTACTGTTTCTTCAGCACCAATGGTGTTCCAATACCCATTCGGTGAGGTCCTACTCTGTGTTGCGTGGCTGAAGAAGTACCACTGGTTCCCAGCTTCAAGTGCTTTGCCTTGGAAGGGTAATTGCTATCAGGAATCGATGTTAACCATAAGGGTTACAGAAATGGATAAGAATGTACAGTGGAGATAATGTAGTTGCACACCATTCAGCTCCCATGGATCATAGCGGCGCAGAAGTAGTGTCGGAATGATGTCAGGGTGGCATGGGAGGAGGGAGGCCTTGCGACGGAGGAAATGGACGACGAGCTCTTCGTCTGAGGGGAAGAAGTGGAAACCCGGAGGCAGGTTCGTGGCTCCTCCCATGCTAGCAGTGCAGCCTATAACAGTTTATGCAAGTTAGCAGAGAAGGTAAAGAGGTTAGATGGGAAGAGATGAAGGTGGCAGTTCCTGCTGGTTCTGGTGACTGAGTGGTACTTGTAAGGAGCATATGTGTCGAGGGAGGGAGGGAGAGACGTGCAAGTCAAGGAGTGTTGAGAGGTTTTTGAGGCGGCTGCAGCCGAGGGGGGACAATCTGCTACACTTTTTCTTTCCCTCTTTGTTTCTTTTGTGGAGGGCACTAATGATACTATGAGGAGACATTTCTTGGATCATGATGCGGTACTATCTGCCGTTGTGTGTAGTAGAGTGCAAATATATATATATATATATATATATATATTTGAGAGGGGCCAGAAATAACAAATTGAATCATTTCATGCATGATAAACTGCACATGTTTGTATATTTTGCAAAAATAAAAGTAATAGTAAAGAACAGAAGGTTTTTTTTAAAGCAATGAATCATTGGTTTAGGACTGCTTAATTACAATAATCCTTTCTGAGAATGTGGGTGATCGCTGAGCCCTCTTTGTAGATATACGACATGCAACATTGCGCCAAGGGTCGATGGCGTAGAACAGTCATAACAGTTTGTGCACTTGGCTTAAACTTTTGCTTCAATGCTACTTTTGTTATTCTTAGAAACATCACCTTCACTTAGGAAAACCGTGAATTGCATGTGATTTATTGCACTCGAGGGCTTCTTCTTTTCATCCTTATGTGAAGTTCGAACATATGAAAGCATTAGCATACAATCTTTTAGGTTCTACTCTGTTTTGTAGTTGGCAATTTGATTGGAAGTCCTGCGTTGTTTTCTTCTGTTATGTTAGATTAGATATCAGCTATTTGTCCATTAACTAATTGAATTGGAATTCAGGATGGCAATAGTTTCTTCAAGGCTATAACAGACATTCTGTAATTGATTGCAAAGTGTTGCCAGTATTGTCCTTTTTACAGTGAATATTTTTTTTCCATTTTATCTAGATGACATTGTTGTGATCGATGAGGAGCAGAAAATTAGAAGTGACATAGTACTTTAACAGCACAAGCTTTTGAAATGAACCAATTACTATCTTTTTTTCCGAAGTGGTGAATCAATTAGTATACAATTTATTATTACAGCAATAAATCTTGAATTCAAAATATGTTTAAATTTAGCTGTTACCTTCGGAAGGTCCAACAGTGAAAAACTACCATTTGGTATCATGTTGAATCCATGCTGCTGTCACCACCACGATGGCGGCCATGGCAAGAGCTAAGGAAGGGCAAGAAAAGAGGGAAGCGGGAATCAGGGAAAAACTTTTCGGGCAGGAATTTTTAACCGGGGGACCGGTATGGCCTGTTTTCACGAAAATCGGAAATTTCAGCCGAAATTTTCAGTTTTTTTTTGAATTTTTGGGATTTTAAATTAAAAAAATATCAAATTCGAACAAAATTCAAGCAAATTCGAATTTTTTTGGACAAAATTCATCAAAACCGAAAATTTTGGAGCGCATTTGAATCTTACCGGCCCCCGCCGGTAACACCGGTTACCGGCGGTAACCGGTGATTTTCAATTAAAAGTTTTTCCATGGCGGAATATGAGGCTTTCATGGTTAAGGATGACAAAGATAGCTTAGCTAGCAAGTGGAGTTAAGTTAATTAATGTATTTGTTGCAGTGTGGGACCCGAATGGCACGGAGAGTAGTGAGTGGGTTGTGTCTTTAAAGGGACAAGCACTATGCATTGTAAACTTTTGTCAATGAAAAACAACAGTATCACGTTTCCTTTCCTCTCTGTTCTTTCTTTCTGTTCTTCCTTCCGATCCCCAAATTCTGCTCACCTTCACACTTCTGCTTATCCTTATCCTCTTGCGATCATGCCACTAAGGATGGGACATAACAATATGGTATCAGAGCCTCATCGATCCTATGCGGATTTCTCATACTCTCTCGGCTTTGACTGGTAAAATCCCCGGAAGCAGGGTGTCGATCGCCCTCTGGGCTTGATCAGTGTAAGGCCTGATCTGGGTTCGATTGGCTTGGAGAAATCGTAACGGCACCGCCGAAGCGAGGAATCCAGGTAACACAAGTAGTGGAGGCAATGGAGGCCATGGAGAGGAGATTGAAAGAAATGCTAGTACAGATGAAAACTGAAATGGTGGAGAAAGTGAAGATGACGACTAGGGCACAGTTGGCGGCTGTAGATCAAAAGCTTGAGCAGCAAGGAGAGCGGTTGGATCAGATGCAGAGGAAGGCAAACTTGTCTCTTGACTCCATCGACAAGATTCAGCAAGAACAAGTTCAAATCGCAAAGGTTATGAAGTGGTTGGTACCTTCCCCTCTCCTAATTCCAGCAAGGGATGGGCCAAGAATCATGAGAGCAAGACCGGAGGAAGTGCAGAGGCCACCTCCAACTCAGACATCACTACATATCTCTTTTCCCCCTCCCACGCCAATGGTGTCTGAGATAATCGAGACAAACAGAGCGAGTGAGACAGGAGGAAGAAGTTGGATTCGAAAATGGACTTCCCAAAGTTCAATGGAACCGATGCTAGGATCTGGATTGATAAGTGCCAAACATTTTTTCGATGTACCATATTCCAGATGGATTTCAAGTAGCAGCTGCAACCATGTACCTAGTAGAAAGTGCAGCTCATTGGTACCAAGCATACAAGGCAGCGAATATTTGGCATGACTGGGAATAGTTCCAACAAGCTGTATTGTCAGGATTTGAAACTAACACTCAAAGCGAAAAGATGAGGGAGCTTTTGTAGTTAAGACAAACTAGAACGATTGAAGAATACAAGAAGAAGTGTGTTCGCCTAGTGTATCATATCAGACTCTATGACAATATTGTGGGTGGAATGATGCTGGTTGAAGGATGAGCTGAGAGCCATGGTGGAAACTCAAATGCTTGAATCAGTCGGTAAGGCTGCAATCTATGCAGTGTGCAAGAGGGAGTTCTTGATAGAACTAAGAAAGTGGGGTACAAGGGAGACAATAGCAAACAGCATAAGTAGTTTGGAGGACATCAAAAGGGGGATAACCAAGGGAAATTCACACCGAATGAAGTGTGGAGGGCACAACGACTGAAGGCTTGCAGAAGAGCAAATGGATTGTGCTTTCATCACTGTGCTAACCAAGCTCAACTCAAAGCTTTGGAGTTAGAAGAGGGCCCAACTTATTTATCTGAAGGAGTACTGGATGTTATTACTTCGATGGAGGACTCCAAGAGTGAGGATGATATGTTCCTGTCTCTAAATACATTAGCTGGAACCACAAATGCAAGAACTATCAGATTGAGAGCCTTAGTAGGCAGACAGGTGATGTTGATATTGCTGGACTCGGGCAGCTCACATACTTTCATCAATGCCGAAATGATAGACAAACTAAGTGCCAATCCTGAACAGGTACCACCTGTGTCAGTGAGGATTGCTAATGGAGAAGTATTGAGCTGCACTGCAGAACTTAAGGGATTCTCATGGAGGATCCAAGGGCTTACCTTCCGGCATGATATGAAGGTGTTAAACTTACGGGGGTATGATGCAGTTCTTAGGATGGACTGGCTAGAACAGCATAGCCCAATGAACTGTGATTGGGTTCAGAAATGGGTTGAGTTTGACTATAAAGGGTAGTTAGTCGGACTACAAGGATTACAGGATAACAGTGACATTATCCTCCATGAAGTATCCATTGATCAAGTACTCAGATGGCATTAAGGCAATGATCTGTGGGCCATAGTAGTGGTAGAATCTAGTATTGACTCTGTAGAAGAAATCCTATCTACAGAAGTTCAGAGTGTATTGAAGAAGTTTGAAAAGGTGTTCCAGGAGCCAAAGGAGCTACCACCACATAAAAGTTATGATCATACTATATCCTTGGTGCCAGGGGCAATTCCAGTGAACACAAGACCCTATAGGTATTCTCCTCAACAAAAAGGATGAAATCGAAAGGCAATTAGCTGAGATGATTGAGAAAGGCACAGTGAGCCCTAGCATTAGTCCATTTGCATCGCCTGTCTTGTAGGTGAAAAGATTGGCAGCTTCTGTGGATTATAGGAGGCTAAATGCTCTGACAATCAAAAACAAATTTCCTTTACCCATTGTGGATGAGTTACTAGATGAATTGGTTGGAACCAAGTACTTCTCTAAGCTGGATTTAAGAAATGGTTATCATCATATCAGAATGGTGCCTGAGGATGAAGAGAAAACAACCTTTAATACACATCATGGTCACTTCCAGTTCACGGTAATGCCCTTTGGCCTCACAAATGGTCCTGCAACTTTTCAATGCCTCATGAACTCCATATTTGTTAAATATATCAGAAAATTTGTACTAGTATTCATGGATGACATCCTCGTTTATAGCAAGACTCTTGAGCATTATATACATCATTTAGATATGGTATTTCAAGGCTTATTGCAACATCAACTGTATGTGAAAAGATCCAAGTGCACATTTGCTTCCCCTCAATTGGAATACTTGGGGTGCATCATATTTGGTAAGGGTGTGGCTACTAATCCAGCTAAAACACAAGCTATGAGGCAATGGCCTGTCCCTACCAACATAACTGAGTTGAGAGGATTTTTGGGCCTTACTGGATATTACAGGAAGTTTGTGAAACACTCTGGATTGTTAGCCAAGCCTCTCACTAACCTATTGCAGAAACAAAAAGGATTTCAATGGGCAGTTCAGCAATAGGAGGCATTTGATAAATTAAAAGTGGCTATGAGTACTATTCCTGTCCTCACATTGCCAGATTTCAACAGACCATTCGTGATTGAAACAGATGCTTGTAATTCAGGTATAGGAGTAGTGCTATTACAAGAGGGTCATCCAGTAGCTTATCACAGCAAGGCATTGGGGACAACTAACCAGAAATTATCTATATATGAAAAAGAGTTCTTAGCCATCATGATGGCAGTGGATAGATGGAGATCGTATTTGATAAGAAACCCTTTTACTATTAAAACAGATCATAGGAGCTTATGCCATCTGGAAGATCAAGTCTTAACATCTGAACTGCAAAGAAAGGCTATGACCAAACTCATTGGTTTTCAGTACACATTTCAGTATAAGAAGGGGACAAATAATATATCATCAGATGCATTGTCTAGAGTGGGTCATTTACTGGAATTAGAGGCCATTTCAGTGGTTCAACCTGTGTGGCTGCAAGAAGTGTTGAATTCTTATGCAGTGGATGTCTCAGCACAGAAACTGCTGCAAGAATTAGCTGTCTCTGGATGTAATAGCAAAGGGTACACTTTGTCAGATGGTCTCATCCGTAGGAATGGAAAGATCTAGATCGGTTCTAACCTAGGTCTTCAAACCAAAATCATTCAAGCTTTTCATTCCACAGCCATAGGAGGTCACTCAGGCATGCAGGCTACTTACCACAGAGTGAAAAAACTATTCCAGTGGAAAGGCCTCAAACAAGTTGTTGAAGAGTTCATAAAGCAATGTCAGGTCTGCCAACAAGCTAAGCATGAACGCTGCAAATCTCCTGGGTTACTTCAACCCTTGCCCGTGCCACAAGAAGCTTGGCAAAACATCACAATGGATTTTGTGGAAGGCCCCCGAAATCAGAAGGATATAATGTGATATTGATGGTGGTGGACAGATATACAAAGTATGCCCACTTCCTTCTATTAAAGCACCCCTTTACTGCCATTCAAGTTGCTAAAATCTTTCTCAATAATGTGATCAAATTACATGGGCTACCCAAGTCCATCGTGTCAGACAGAGACAAAGTGTTTACAAGTAGTTTTTAGCAAGAGTTATTCAGACAATGTGCCACTAAATTGAATCTCAGCACAGCTTATCACCCTCAGTCAGACGACCAAAGTGAGAGAGTCAATTGGTGTTTAGAGATTTATTTGAGATGTGCTGTGGCAACTTCACCCACAAAATGGTTTTCTTAGTTGGCTTTAGCTGAATATTGGTATAATACTTGTTATCACACAACTGTGGGGTGTACACCTTTCAAAGCGTTATGTGGCACTGATCCTCATTACAGCATGGTGCCATCTCTGTCTACTTCAAGGTCCCTCGAGGCTGATGAAGTGGTACAAGAACGTAAGTTATTTTCTGATCTGCTACAGAAGCAATTGCAAAAAGCTCAGCTTAGAATGGAACAGATAGCAAACAAAAAACGCTCCTTTCGGGATTTTCAAGTGGAGAACAAAGTATTTATGAAGTTACAACCTTATGCTCAACAATCTATGGTGAATCGCCCTTACCCAAAGTTAGCATTCAAATATTTCTGCCCTTACAGTATTCTGGAAAAGATTGGCTTGGTAGCATATCGGCTGGAATTGCCAGAACAGAGTCAGATTCATCCAATCTTTCATGTATCTCAATTGAAACCATTCTCTGCTGATTACACCCTGGTGTTCTCCACTTTACCTTCTCCAGCAAAATTGGATGTATCAGAGTTATCACCGGATGAAATACTGGACCGACGGCTGGTGAAGAAAGGGAATGCCGCTCATCTACAAACTGATCAAATGGAAATCGTTACCAGCGATGTTGGCAACCTGGGAAGATTACAATGTCTTGAGAGAACATTTTCCGGATGCTCTAGCCTGGGGGCAAGCTGGGTCTCAAGGGGGCGGCAATGTCACCACAACGGTGGCGGCCATGGCAAGAGTTGAGGAAGGGCAAGAAAAGAGGGAAGCGAGAATACAGGAGGCGCCTTCGGTGAAGCAAGGATTGATGACAGCATAGCTTAGCTGGCAAGTGGAGTTAAGTTAATTAATGTATTTGCTGCGGTGTGGGGCCCGGATGGCGGGGAGAGTAGTGAGTGGGTTGTGTCTTTAAAGGGACAGGCACTGTGCGTTGTAAACTTTTGTCGATGAAAAACAACAATATCACGTCTCCTTTCCTCTCTGTTCTTTCTTTCTGTTCTTCCTTCCGATCCCCAAATTCTACTCACGTTCACACTTCTGCTTACCCTTATCCTCTTGTGATCATGCCACTAAGGATGGGACATAACAACTGCATTGTCTCAAGTCTCGATTGTAGTATCTCACAAGTGGAGTTGAACCGTGGCGGCGCCATGTTAAAGCTGTGGGGTCAATTGACATTCAATACAAGTGAAAATTCATGTAAAATTCTAGAAAACAATGAAAAATTTATAAGAATTAACCCCCACAGGGTTAGATAATCATGTATTTGACCTCATAGGGTTGAAATCCTGGCTACACCACTAGAGTTGAATCTATTGTAGGTCTAGTGTCAACTCTTTGTTTTTTTTTCTGAAGGAAAGAGGCAGAAGAGCTGTCCTTGGCATTGATAAAGTAGGAGAAAACAAGATTAAAGAAAGATACACCCTGACAAGGAAAAAACCCCTGGCGGGAGGGCAAACGCAACTGAGACGCGCCTTGCAACACTATCAGCATCACCAGAGCTATAGACACCAGCTAGCCAACTCTAACCACACTCTAATACCATCCAGCTCTGTTGCACACACATCAAAGCTAAGGGAATGAAAACACCTCCCATCCAACCCACAAGAGCTTCAGACTAGTTGAACCGGACAGTGAAGAGGATCTCCCTAACACCGACTTGAGAGAGAAGAATAGAAGCAGGTGTAGGTTGGTCCACACGCTGCCAAGGCCACTAGCGAGGAGCTTCGTATGTAATTGGTAAGGATGCGGTACTTCCTCTCGATAGTAATAGTGAATGATGCAGAACCGAAGGACGACAACTCCGACTCCTCTCCCCCTCCACCAACACGGCACAGTCAAAGGTGGATTGGACCAATTGCTACGAATGAGGCCTCTGGGATAGTCGTCTTGCGCCGCATGCACCTCGAGATGACAATTCAGCGGCAACAACCCCCTCCTCGGGCTCTTCCACCGGCAACAACACCCAACCCGGGTTCATCCAACGGCCGTCCTGCTACTCCTCAAGACACAGCCTACACTCGGAGCGCCACTGACATTGCAGCATGGAAATCCGACCTTCACTTCTCCGCCTCGCGCAGACCAGCGAGCTCACAAGGAGATCCCGGGGGTGGGGTTTCTGGAGTTGGGGGTGAGTAGACTTCTGGCAGGATGGAATCTGGGTAGACTTGCCAATGGGCGTGCCCTTGCATGGTGACAATGACAATTTCCCACGGTGTTGACGGTCGGCAATCTCCCACGATGGACCCACGGCCGCTATGGCCACCCCGGCCAGCTCCGCAGGGGTGGACCTCTCCGGCGTGGAGCACTGAGGAACACCCGAGGCATGCAAAGGCGGCGACGGCCCCAGGGAAGCGAAGGCGGCGGCTCCATGCTCGGCGGGGGCCTCCGGGCGCATGCGAAGACGACAACGGCCCCAGAGATCTGGCGGTAGCTCCTGCGTGACGGGGCCTCCTGCAAGAAAGGTCAAGAACTTCCTCCTCGCATCGGCACTTCAAGACCAAGATCCAGAGGTCAGATCGACGCCATTGGTCGCTCCTGGGTGGCACGGCCACTGATGACCGGGGGGCACTAGTGACCCGAGAGCATCGACGACCGTGGGGGTGAGCTTGTTCACCATGGAGTCCCACCAGCGAGGCCCCTCTGCCTCCTCGTCCTTGGAATCCGCATCCACCGACGGCGCCGCCGCGATCTCATCGAGGAGCTCCCTCATGAGCTCCTCCCCGAAGTCATTGCACCAAAACTTGCTCTCATCCAGCTGAGGGCCAAATCTAGATCTGGATCTAGATTTGGCCTGCCTGGGGGATGCCGGCAACCCGAGAGCTTCGGCCGAAGGGGAAGGGCCGCTCCATGACTCCGGAGGTCCATCGGGTGCTCGCCGCCACCGAAACGGCAAATGGAGTGGAGGAAGGAGGAGGAGGGAAGGTTCGGGAAGGGGGATAGGGGGCCGCCGCCGGTGCCGGAGCAGCGGCGACGGCCGACGGGGGGCTCTTGAAGGTTGCGGCGTCGCCTCTTGGGTCGTCCGAAGCGAGCGACACGGGAGAGAGCGAGGGGATTGTGTCAACTCTTTGTTGTCTCTCTGGTAGGCTTGCTTATGCTCGTAGATCGTTTGATATCTTGGTAAAGGCAACCTGCTATTAGAACAAGGAAATGTGCCAGCTTCCCAATAGTGTGCATGATTTGTACTATTTGTTCTGCCCTGACCGTTGCATTCTTGCTCATGTCATGCAAGCGTCACCCTTCTCAAACCATGCTCCTTTAGTCCCCCTGGCCGTAGCTATTATTATACATAGCGGCCAGCAAGTTGCACAGTTTGTGGACTTGTGACGAAGTACAAGAGCATCACTTGGAGAATAGGAACCCAAATTTTGTCTTCCCCATTCCTCTATTTTATCTGCATAGTGCTGCCTGCGTCAAAGGGATACATCAATCATTTCAAATTATTCATAAATCACCTGGTAAAATGCTTATTTGTCTTGGCAGGCATAATAATTATCGCAAGGATGTCTTCTGAAGAAGGGATTGTTACGAGGATTTAGACAGTGGCCAGCTGGTGGATGGACTCATCGTCAACAAGTTGCAGCTTAAGTGGTAAGACTCCTATCTTTCTTGGTAGAAAGTATACCCATCTCATGATGATGACGATTTATGAATGGACACCGGGGTTCCCGTTGATTTCAGAAATAAAAGGACAGAAAGAATAGTAAAGGAGACTTGCTAAGTCCTTCAGTGTTGCCTCTGCTACTTGCCTGATAGCCTGCAAGATGCTTATCTTCATGGAACTTACGAGTATAATCATGGATGCCGAATCTTCCAGCAAGTACCCTAACCACCTCTCTGTGCTCCCAGGAAAAGATATGATCCATCATTCCATGGTGCACAAGCACCCCCCCTCACTGTCGCACAGTGTCTTCAGGCCCCTCTCTTCTCCTTTCCCCTATCCCTTTTTTTTGCTTTCGCTTTGTCTTTTGGGGTTATGTATTCATGCCGTGCTTCTTTTGTGGCAGGGCATGTAAGATTAGGCTAAAGTCCACCGCTGGAGCCGATGCTGGGGATGCCAGTACAAGTGAGGCAACGAAGGGGACCCACTTGTCATGCAGAGGAGGCTTCTTTGGCACCATCCACCTGGTGACGTACTGATGATGCAGTTATGCGTCCAATCGAGTGTCCACATTGCAAGATTGGATTCTTTGCACATGGTCAGATGCCCACGCGCAGGTATACTGTTTGGTTTTGCATTTTTTGGTAGGTGTGGGCCGTGTGGCATATGATTCCGGGGCGACGAACCTTGTCTTGTTTTTTTGGATAATAGAAGATACAACTTTTTCGGCCTCTGCATTGTTAGAATTTTCCTTTTGATCCTTGCACTATTACGCTTCGGCTGTCCTTTTCTTGTAGTAGCACCTCCCGTGGGACCCACTGTCCCTTCGTCCTTTATGTCTTCATGTGATGATGATATAGCAGCTTCTCTTTTCTCTGAAGTCTCTTCACGTGAAGTTGCTTCTTTCTTTGGTTTGTCTCCTGGTTCCTCTAGATAGCACGAGCTTTGGCCTTCTTTCCTGCTGGAGAAGCAAACCGTCGAAACAACAAACGAAAACGCCGAGAGCACAGACTGGTTTTCGGGAGCACGCTCCTCTTTCTGTTTTTTAATTTCTTCTCCACAACTCTACAAAACTTTACAGGACTGCTCAGCCTTATAAAGGCTCCAGGTTGCAGAATTTATTACTACTCGGACTCCTATTCAAAAACCAGACTTGAAAACACTTCCTAATACGAAACAGACACAAGAACTAAAGCTTAAAACCACCAAAACAAGATTAATCCTAACAATCACCCCCTTAATCTTGTTTCCTTATCTTGATCATCTCGATCTTCTCACGTATTTGAAACTTCCAAGTCTTCCTTTTTTTTACATGCACTCCTGTGCGTCGTTCTTTCTTGGGCCGATACCACCCTACCGTCTGTGCTTGCTCCATCCTGAGCCATGCACAAACCAACGCTTGCCGCATCTCGCACCTGGACTGAACTCGTCCTTCCTTGCACGCCCGCCTGGGCTGGAGCACCTGCTCTCACGACCGCCTAGGCTTCGCCATTACCTGAGCCTCTCGCTCTCCTCTCTTGGACCAAGTATGTCTGCTTTCCCGCGTATATCTCAGCTGAGGCTACACCGCCTCTTCCTCCTGCGTCAATTTTGTGTACACCGCGCCCTTTATGCACGTGGGACTCACCGCCCCCTGCAGCTCCCTGTACGCCTTGCTGCGCACCGTCTGGATCTCCTCCTGAGACTTCGCCTGCTGCGCCTCCTGCGCCAATTGCGTGCCACTCCTGGGTTCCGCCATGTCCTTGGCCGATATCTAAGTTCCACTTTGGCTCCTCCAGACTGTCCTTCACACAAACCGACTTACAAGTTTTTAGAGAAATTTTATACAACCGGGTTGGGGATCTTTTTACCTTCATCAACAGATCTTTGTTCTTGTCGTAGACACGCAAGAACTCACCCCGCAGACTCCACCTCGCACCCCGCTTCGCTAACCGCTCGAGATCGAGTATGTTGTTGCACAAACTTGGTATAAAGTAAATATCAGGCAGCATCTTCTGATCATCGCAACAACATTGTACCTTTGCCTTTTATTTGTATCGTGGAGCCATTGCCAAACTTGATTTCTCCCGAAATCTTCTCATCGAGCTCATAGAACATGGAGCGATCTCCCGTCATATGATTGCTTGCTCCATCGCCCAAGTACCACTCATCGCAGGATCGTGATTTCCTCCTCCGCACGTAGTTTAGGAAGTACGCTCTCCTCGCTCAACATCACCATGACCGGCGCCTTGTTGACACATAAGGAGAGAAGCGAGGTAGGATCGCTGTCTTCATTTTCACAGACCGGATGAGATTTACCTCCTCATTCTTCTTCTTGTTTCGCAATTCAAGCATAGTGTCCATACTTGTCACAGCTTGAAGCACTTTATGTGGTCTGCGGTATCTCGATGCGTAGTGACCATACTTATCACATTTGAAACATTTGATATGTGACTTATCACGGATCTGTCACCATCGCCTTGCCCAACCTTGTCTTCACGGCCACCTCGCCAAATCGCTCGCCATCGTTTCTTGTATCTCCTTTACCAAAGAACGCCGCTTGTTATAGGACTGATACCTTTGCTTGTTACGGGATTGATACCCCTTCAGTAGCTCCTCATGCACCTTGAGGGAACCGGTGATCTCCTCGATCTTCTTTTCCTCCAGATCTGAGGAGTACATGAGCGTGGTGACAACAGGTACAAACTTTTCTGGTAGTACGCGTAGGTATTTCTTCACTGCCACAGATTCCTCCATCTTGTCACCGAGAGAGACAATCTGATTATACAATGAAGACAACTTACCGGCGAACTCGTCCACCGACTCGGTTTCTCCCATCTGGAGATTCTCGAACTCGGTATGCAAATTCTGGAGCCGCACCTCCTTCACACGATCAACTCCCTCATGCATCTTTTGAAGCGTCACCCATGCCTCACGTGCCGTCTCCTTGCCGATGAGCTGCCACATCATGGAGTCTGGCACCGCCTGATAGATGATAGCTAAAGCCGTCTAGTCCACCTTGTCGTCTACCTCTTTGTCCTTCGCCTTCGGATCGACTGCACCCCAGACTCCCTGGGTGCGCATGTTCGCCTTCATCTTCATAGCCCACACCGGGTAATTGTCGGTTGTCAGGACAAGATATAGGAGGGAGATTGGCCCATCCCGGGTCTTCGCCTTGTCGTCCATGATCTTCAATCACCGCCAAGATCAGAACGCTCTGATACCACTTGTTAGAATTTTCCTTTTGATCCTTGCACTATTATGCTTCGGTTGTCCCTTTCTTGTAGTAGCACCTCCCGTGGGACCCACTGTCCCTTCGTCCTTTATGTCTTCATGTGATGATGATGTAGCAGCTTCTCTTTTCTCTGAAGTCTCTACACGTGAAGTTGCTTCTTTCTTCGGTTTGTCTCCTGGTTCCTCTAGATAGCACGAGCTTTGGCCTTCTTTCCTGCTGGAGAAGCAAACCGTCGAAACAACAAACGAAAACGCCGAGAGCACAGACTGGTTTTCGGGAGCACGCTCCTCTCTCTGTTTTTTAATTTCTTCTCCACAACTCTACAAAACTTTACAGGACTGCTCAGCCTTATAAGGGCTCTAGGCTGCAGACTCTATTACTACTCGGACTCCTATTCAAAAACCAGACTTGAAAACACTTCCTAATACGAAACGGATACAAGAACTAAAACTTAAAACCACCAAAACAAGATTAATCCTAACATGCATCAAGGATGTACATAACCTCATACTGTTTGGTTTTGCAATTCTGAAGATGCTTATCTTGTGTGCTGATATTCTTGTGCTTCGCATAATGTATCAGTGGTTTTGTTTCAACTGAAAGCAGGCAGCTTTGCGCAGAACTGGCCAAATCTCATTAGGTTTGGTTTGCCGTCGAACGCAAAGGTCTACAAATTCCAGGATTTGATCGATGGCGAAAGGCAACACAAAACAGTGAGCACACTACAAACATCTGCAAACTCTTTTATCAAGCAAGTTTATGATCGAAATCCTATGAAATAAGACTAGCTACGTTTGGATTTGAAAAACCACACTTGCAAAGTTTTGTTGCAGAATTTTCATCAACTCTAGGGAGCAGGATGGACCTAGAGTGGTGCCCCTGGATTCCAGTAAACCCATTAGTCTTGCATCTAGACTATTTGCCGCAACCTTTACAGCACTTCGGAATTTCTAAGGAATCACCCCTCTACTATTTAAACATCAAGGATACTTCAAATGAACCCCGTAGTTTAAAACTTGTACTATCTTGATCCACCTTTGCAGCAGACTCGGATCCTTCGCAATCCCAATAAGCATCAAAGACATGCTTTTCTGAGCACGCAGACTGTTCGATCAAACTTTGGACGGCTAAGAGCCTAAGATTGAGGTTCGCGTGAAGTTTCGAGCATCTCATATCAAGCCCCAAGCGTCTCAAATTCTCAGCCACAGCTGACCAAGTGATTGATTTCATCAACCAAACCAGTTCTTTGGAGCGTACTATTCTTCCTAGCGTTTAGCTTGAACGATACCAGATACCTATCCCCTGGTGAGAAACTAGTGGAGTACGCAGGACGAAAATAGATGAGTGCTAGTGGAACAAAGTTATTATAAGATGAACTAGTAAATACATATTCAAATGTTATGCGCAATCCAAATTGATGCATAAATTATGAGGAACAAAGTTAAAATAGAAAATACACTAAATATATGCGACGCCCCGTGTCATTACCCTAAGGGTAATCACACTTAGGCATACGGATTACTATTCGTTTGCCCAGTAGAACACTGCTCCAACGAATGGTAAACCATTTATCAGAGATAACACAGCAGAACAATAAAATAGAAACTGCTCTTTATTACCACAGTAGCCACACAAGACTAGGGTTCTGAATATAATTATTTAATTACAAAAGGGAAAACACTTCCCGCTATTCACCACTAGATTCCTCCGAAAGTCTGCTCGTCCCACGAGTCGAGGGTAGTGCCCATCTTGCCCTGATCCTAGTAATCAACACTCTCATCACCTGCGGCCTTCTTGGTACCTGCAAACCCCTCATCCCACTTGGGATAGATCCCGGCCGAACAAGGATCTAAGAAAAGGGAGAGATAGCAAGAGTGAGTACTATAGTGTACTCAGCAAGCATTAATAGCTAAAAATACAATTGATGAATCTACCATTCGACCTTATCAAAATTCCTACTTCTTCTTTTATTTTGAAAGTAGTTTTCAAAACTTAGGTTGCAATTTTACTTCTGAAGAGACTACTTGATTACCCGGAGAGAAGATAGACCCCTGGCGGTTCCCGTAGACTCCAATCCAGGAGACTGGCATGAATTCATGATTTGTTATAGCACTGCGCAGGCTTGTACCACTTTACCCATAGTAATTCTGAACCCTAAATGAGCCAGGTCCCCGGCATTTCCTTAGATGCGGGTTCGAGTTCAGAATACATAACGTTTTCCAAGTTACGTGATCAAGTCTCCACCCATTACTTTCCGTCGGTGTTGATTTAATCATGTTGCTAACCTCGTCATACACCGAGTTCCGGTAACGTTGGTTGAGGCGGCCACCGTCCGTGCTCAACACTCCTCCTTGGGGCGGCGCACTTCCGTGCCCAAACACTCCAATGTGTCCCGTTGTGGAGAATCTTAATTACGTAAAGAGGTAACATTTCCGCCCGTCGAAATGGGAAAATAGTTGGTACTGAATTACGGCTTCTGACCGAGTAAGAGTTCGGTTTGTCCTTATATTATAACCATCCGTAAAAAAGGACCCACCTCTTACCTCATCATCATCGTCGCGTTCCCCTGCCCGGGCCCCCTTTACCAACCTAGTAATTCTCATTTCTTTTCCCTACTCATTCTCATTTCTTATCTTCATCTCATTTTCATCTCTTTTTTTTTGCATCTTCATCCCATTTATTCGATTTGATTTTTGAGAAATAGTTTTGATGCAATACATATAAGATAGAGCAATATACAGTTTACATTTAATATAGCTATGTTAATGAACAAGGGAGTAGCTTGCTTGCGGAACTGTGGAAGAGATTGTCGCTGATGAAATCGATATGAACTATTCCTGTTGGTTCACCCGCTTATATACGATGGTGCGAAATAATAAATACATAATTACATACTTATCAATAATATGTGCAACTATGTGCATGCTAGTCGAATGATTCTTTTTGTTAGCATATTTTATTTTAATAACACTTTTCGACCTTGTTAAGTTAGCACTCTCATAGCGCAGTCGTTCTATAATTTATCGGTTCTAGGATTAGGATGGTTGACCTACATGATCTAATGAGCGACGATAAAAACTACACATAATCGAAAATTAGCAAATCTCACGAATTTTATTTGCGCAAAACTAAGTCTACCAAATTTTATTCGGGCAATTAAATGATTAACTTGATTTTATGCCGATGCTAAATAAATGAATATATATGAATAAATGATTTCTAACGCTCAAATTACTTATTTACTTAATTTGAAAATTCTATTGGCGACTAACTCAAATATGAAGTTTCAATTTAATTTATACATTTTTTGCCTTTAATTCTTACCGATCGATTTATTGCTAAATAATTTAACGCAGGTTAAATAACCTACCTTATTGGTGACTCAAATGAAAAATCGCATTTAAATTTACTAATTCAAATCTTCTACCTAAATTGAAATTTACAACAATTTATACAAAATTTTCCCCTTCTAAATTTTTCTTCCTTTCCTCTACCTCCATTTTTTCCCATTTCCTATTTTCCCTTTTAACCCTAATCCTACCGGTTACTATTCTCATTCCTTCTCCCCCAAATCTCTTACTCTTCTCTCCCTCTCACTCCCAGGCACCGCCGCCGCCACTCACCCCCTCTAGCGCCGCCTCCCTGAGGCGCCACACTTATCTTGCCGCCGCCTCCCCGCTCTTCCTACCTCCCGTCCGGCGCGCCCCACGGCGCCACCGCTCCCCGGCTCCCCGCTGCTGCTCCCTAGCTCCCTGCAGCTGCCGCCACAGCTCCTCCCCGCTCGGCTCGGCTCGCCGCCCCTGGTCCAACTGTCTCCGCCGTCGGCTGGTCCATCTGCCGCCACGCCACGCCCTAGGCCCACCGCCTCCAGTTGCCTCCGCTTGGGCGGCCCATCAAGGCACCTTGACTCGCCCGTCTTTGCTCCTCCCCTCGGGCGAAAGGCCGCCTCGCCCGCCCGCCTCCTCTTACCCTAGTTTCGGGCCCATGGCGCCGATTGCGCCATCACCGTGATGCGCTTGTCCCTCTGACCGCCGCCGCCGCGCCAACCCGGTTCCTTCTCTTCCCCTAACCCCCACTTCTGATAAATCAGATTTACATGCTTTGGTTGATTCAATTACTTATGCTTACTGAGATTGATTTAATGCATTAATTGATACGGGTTTGCTTACTGATGTTGGTTTATTGCTTATGCAGAATGCTAATGGAGGTGGGCTGCTGGAGGCTTGGTTTTGGTGATGCTTGATGGTTGTAGATAGATATGGGGGATGGTTTATCCTGGGTTCCCTGAGGTACCCCTCTTTCCTCCCTAACCCCTTGCTCTGTGATGTGTTGAGAACTAAGAGCTACCAGTTGCTGTCATTGAGACTTGGTGGTATGTGAATGATGCGTGTGTGTGGATTTCTACTGAGATGCAACTAGGGTTACCTCTTGTGGGTTCTGTGGCTGGTGAAAGAGGGTGGCAGCGCCGGCTTCAAGCTAGTGCTCTTCTCCTCCCTGCTGTGGGTGGCTTGCAAGCGATGATGGCGAGAAGACTGAGCTTGCCTTGGTTCCCTTGCTGCCTTGATGCCTTGCTTCTCCTTCTTGGCTGTGAAGTGGAGGTGGCTTATGTGGGGATGAGGCAGACTGGTGGCCTTCGGCTGGGTTATCTTCTTCCTGTGTGGGCTGGCTTATCTCTTGGAGGGCTGGCTTATCTATTGGGAAAGGCTGGCTTATCTATTGCTGAAATTTGGTGGCTTATCTCCTCTCTCTGCGGTGTGAATCGGGAAAGGGGAGTGAACTTATGTGTAGGGATAGGCTTGATCTTATCCTATCCTGGGTGATTTTCTTTTTACCACGACCCTGTTCCTATTTACCTTATTCTATTTACCCTAATCCTATTCTTTTTATTACTATGGTTCTATCCCCTGGGTCTTCTCTTCCTCATGTGCATCCATTTGACCATCTTGAGCTCCCTTTCTCTTGGCTCTTCTTGGTGCAAGCAACTGGGCAGGGTTTTGCGAAGATGGGTTATGCTGCACTGCCCTTCTGGATAGGGCCAACCTGCTGAATGCTTTGCTACTTGGTTGTGTACCTTTGCTTTTATCTCAAATGCTCTCTCATGGTACTGTGTATACAAGAACATGTTGGTCCATTGGTTACTAATTGAGGATGTGTTGTTAGGGATTTGTGCTGGTCTTTGGCTGGGAAAGAATGAGAATAATGATAAATGTGGGTTTATGTTGGCTCTCTTGTGGCATGCTGGTTTTGGTATACCCGATGATGCTTGGCTGAGGGTGGGGTTTAATGGAATGTGAAATGTGGGCTTGTGGGACCCTATGATGCTCCAGCTGAGGGTAGGATTTAATGGGATGTGCCTTGTGGGATTATACTGCGATTGCGGTAATGCAAAAGGTGAGTGTTGGATTCTACTGATGCCGGATGAGGAGACCCTTGGAAGTAAATAGTGCCTATTGACTCTGGTTGATATGGGAATCCTATTGTACTTCAGGAAATTCTGACGGCAACCTCTCCCCCTTCTAACTAGCTATTACCGCCTTCTTTTTGTTTGGCTAACTGTTTTTTAAGCTTTTTGGTTGCATGGAACGGAGAAGCGAAGGATGACAGAATGAGATGGCAAGAAAGGATTCGACGAGATGAATGCAACAGCATGAATTGTAATTTAATTTTCTTTTGTAATTAACATTGTAATTGTTTTGTAAAACTAATCATGTATCTATCATTGGGTTGTAAAATAAATTTTGTAACGAGAATCTGGTTTGTAATATTTTAATTCTGCTTTGTAAACGGACTGTTATAAAATCTTGGAGGTTGAAACTTTTTGTATATTCTTTGTTGTTTTGAATTGTTGATAGCAAAAATTTATACAATCAAGCGTGTTAATTATGCGTTGATCACTGTTTGATGAATTTTTAATTAACGTTAATTACAGATTACTGTTGTTTAGTTTAACTTAATTACGCTGGTTCTCTTAATATAATATCTTGATAATGGATGGTACGTTTCGAAAGCTACAAATATACACATTTAGCAATCTTAAAAACAAAACTAACTAGATTTGTGATGCAAATAATGACATGAGTACTAGAAAGATATTAAGAATGCGACGAGTAGAGCCGGTGCTCCAGTCCCCTCACATCCCCCGTAGTGGATCCGCCAGTATGAGAAACTGAGAACAAAAGGGGTGGACACCGAAGGGTGTTTGGCACAAGGGATTCATGATCCATCCATCCAACCGTATGCCTGCGCCGCTCATGGGTCTCGTGGACATCGACACATTCTCTAGATGGGTCTGTGGATGGCTGCTGTAGGTCTAGCACCAGAGGAGCTAGAAAGAGAGAGCCCTTGGATTCGGCATGTGTTGGCAATGGTGGGTCGCCCACTTTTGGACCGGTTTTGAGGCTCTGCTTCGCCCTACCTTCCTCTCTCTGTGTGTGTCAGTCGCAGCATTCAGCAGCAGTCGAGGATGAGCTCGGTGGCATTGCCTGGGTTGAAACTTGAAAGGCACGGTGATGGTGATGGTGATGGTGATGGGTGGTGGAGAAGGAGAGCACGCCGAGGTTGGCTGCGCCTCCAGGCTTCTTTTTCCTCCCTCCCTTGTCTTGCAACGCAAAAGCGACTGAGTGGACTAGCTGATACTGCATGTCTGCATCACCTGTGACGACTGCTTGTCTTCTTCACTCGGATTATTCTTGGCATGCAACGTCGTCGTGTTGCGCTGTGTCAGGGTTTGGTTGTTTTGGGTAACAGGCTGAAAATTCCAGGAAAATCGGCTACCCGGCAAAATTCAAAACCGGCCAAAAAAAATTCATAATTTTTGCCCAATATAAATAAAATTTGTAACGATGTCTAAGAACATGTGTGCATACGCCCTGCTGGTTATAGCGTAGTGGACTTCGAAAGTAGTTCTTGGGTTCAAACCTCAGAAACTTCATTAATTTTTTAGCCTTTTCCTTTTTAACTTCAAATTTTCAAATTTTGATTTGAAAATTTCGGCTGAGAATGGGCTGAAATTTCCCCATTTTTGGCCAAACCAGTCCTACTGGTGACCTGGTAAAAATTTTGAAACCGGTCACCCACATCCTGGTTGCTGTACGCCTGTGTAGGCGTAGTTGCTGGTAATTTGGTTGCGGCCTGTGTAAGTATATGTCTCTGTTTGCTCGTGTTATAGAGAGGGTAGTAAGTCTTGCATGCCGTAGCATCTGGACGATGACACTCGGATTTCGTTATCAAACAACACATTTGGAAATGTACTGGGCCTCAACTTGTACCAGATAGATCACCTCACCTCACCTGACCTTCAGCATTCAGCTAAATATATTTTTGTTCCAGCATATTGCCGTCAGGTTTTTCGCCCGTCTGCTTCAAGCATTTAGATCAAAGAGTTTACAGAGAGCTGTAAGGAAATTTGTAAGAAATAGAACAGGCACTCTTAAATTCTTTTGTCAATCCTCCAATCTAAATTAAAATGGTCCTCAATTCTATCTCTGCCAACCGCATCTTGAACATGCAACTCCTCAGCCGCAGCCCACAAATCTCCAGCGCGGCCTACCTTCTCGCAATCTCGCGTACTATATTGAGCATGTCATCGATCAATCCAGGCAGATTGATGCTTCCAAGCTTCCTCCATCAACTGGGCCTCTCACCTGCAAGTTCACATAGTGACACAGACTTCCGACTCTGGGCTGAATTTCGCAATGTAAATAATTCAGTGAACTCTGAAGAGTCAATATGCTTTCCCTGATCTGCATAATAAGAACCAAGTGATTAGTTGTAGTTACTGCTTACAAACATAACTGTATGAAAAGATTACCTACAGGTTAAGTTACAAACACAAACGAACTCAGTCTCTCCTCTCATCGTCCCAACATAGAATTCATCGTGCTGATGAATCAGTCAATGGTTTCCCTATAAAGAAAAGATCAGTCCATGGCATCTAATGTGGATGAAAAATTGACTCTAAGTTAACTCGTCGAACTTTCAAATTGAACTAGATCAAACTTGCAGTTTCTGCTGCGCTTGAAGACTGAGATGCCGCCATGATCCATAATTTTGGACTCTAAATCCAAACAAAAAAAAGTTGAGTCTTTAAGCTCAAATTGTCGAGCTCTCAAATTGAAATGGATCAGACTCATGCGAGTTCTGCTGAGATTAAGCTTCAAAGACTGCACAAGAACTGAAATTTTGAGCTCTGAAGCTCCTTTGCAGGCATCTTGCCTCAGAAGGCAAAGCAACTGACCACGCCTGTCGTGGGTCATACCAGTGGGATTGTTCCAGCAGCGCCGGAGCAATGCTTTGATGCAAGATATGTCTCCCTCAACACAAAGCAGGCTGGTCTTCGACAGAATCCCCTACAATGCGCATATATATGATAAAAAAAGCTTGTCCAATATCTCGTGTATCTCGTTTGCCTGAGAGTGAGACGTGTCATCAGCGACGAACATGTGCTTTGCACTCCGCACCTCGATCCAACTGTAAGCCTGACCCTTCCTCAGGCCCTTCTCCTTCATGAGCGCCCTGACCCGGCGTGCATCGTCCCACTGTCCTGCCGCTGCGTAAATGTTTGACAACATGACGTACCGACAACTGTTCCCAGGCTCCAACTGGAAGAGGGATTGTGTCGTGAACATGACATGCACCTAGAACTAGAAGCGCCACCCATGACCCAGTAAGTAGTACCCGGGCTAATCCTGGACGGCAAGCTTTTAATGAACTCACATGCTTCTTCCAGCTGGTGGTTCCGACCAAGGGCATCTATGAAGGCGGCATAGCGTTCAGCCCTTGGTTCAACACCATGGTCCTGCATTGATTCGACAATCCGACGGCCATCCGAGACTAGACCACAGCATGGCTGCAAGCCGTGAGGATAGCAAGAAAAGTGACATAGGTTGGCTCTACTTCAGCTTCAAGCATCCTCTCGAGCATGGAAAGCGACTGCTTTCCCTGGCCATTGTGGGAGAACCCTGTCACCATGGAGTTCCAAGAGATGAAGTCCCTCTCAGGCATCCGGTCGAACACTGCCATGGCCGCCTCCATGTCACCGCACTTGGAGTACATGTCAATGAGGGCATTGTGGATGAAAATGTTGAAAGGCTCTGAACCGAGGATCTGGCGCAAGATGAAGCCATGAACTTCCCTCCCACGAGCGACAAGCCCGAGCTTGGCGAACCCACCCAGAGACGACACCAGGGCGAACGGAGTTGGCGCCACCCCCTTACCCAACATCCGTTGAAAAAGCTCCAGAGCGGCCTCCTCCTCCCCATTCTGCTCATGCCCAGAGATGAGTGCCGTCCATGCAACCATGTCCTGCTCCGGCTGCCGGCATCATGTCGAACACTTACACAGCCTCGTCCAGCGCCTCTTCGCCGGCAGTACCCTGCAATCATCGACGTCCAAGAGATCGTGTCCCGGAAGCTCATCTGGTCGTACACCCTCCTTGCGTCCTCCACCCTCCGGGCCTTGCTGTATGCGTCCACCATGGCATTGTTAGTTAAACCTTATGCATGCAGTTAGGGACTTGCATGCAATTAGTGCAGTTGCCTGATAGTAGTGTAGGACCGAAATGGCGACAGAAGGGGGGTTGAATGTCGCTCTCTTTAAAATCGCCCCCCGAGAAAACGTACACTGATTTTTTTTTTTAACAAAAAAAAACAAAGTAATTCACAGAGAGTTAATTCTGCTGAAACCTGGAACGCATGTGACACTGAAAAATTCAGCATAAATCAGAGACTAGCCAGTAAAAAATTCAACTGAAAATACCGCTGTTTGATCTGCATGCAAAAAGGTTGAAAATCGGCAAAAGAAAAAAAAGTACTGTAGCACACAACTTCTGTGTCTGCTAGACACCTTCACGCTACAATCCACTGGCAAGCCAGTTGCTCACAGGAGAAATAAAAAGCCTATCAACTACAGCCAAGTGAAAAGATGCAAGCTTCCAACTCCATCTTTTTCTTAATGATCTACAGAACAAAGTATAAGCAGCAATCAAAACCAAGGAACAGCCCGGGAGTAAATAACTCACTGCAGCAACAAATCACCAAAGGACTTCAGATCAAACATAGTATCAAGGAACCGGCCAGGGAATTAACAACCCAACTTAATGCAAGGTCTGTGATCCACAAGAAGCCAGCACTCCACGCACACACACAGCAACGAACCGAGCAGCAAAAACAAACCAAGAAATCAAAACACAAGATCTTCATTTTCTGTCTAAGCCGCAAGAATCAAAACAAACTAATCAATACTTCAATTCTGCAGTCAAGGCTACAGGTTGCATCAAGAATCAGCACACGCAGCAAAAAGACCAAGGACGGTCGGATCAGTGAAGCAGCGCAGCAAGAAACCAAACTCAAAGAAGGGAAAACAGAAGCGCAGATCTCACGCACAGCAAGGCTCAACGAACACGACTCCCTGTCGCTCCAATCAAATCAAAACAGATTCAAGAAACAGAGCAGCCAAGATAAACACCACGCAGCAAAGAAAGAAGGCAGCCAAATCAATAAACATCATCTCATATTGATCTAAAGGAAGAGAGATACATGATTGATACAAGAGGAATGATTAGAAGATTTCATCTCATCCTCTCCCACTCTCAAACCTCAAGAACATTCAGCCATCTTGATGAAAAAGAAGGGGACAAGCAGGGAACAACTCTCAACAACTAAAGCCTAAAGCAAAACAAACTCTCTAAAGCCTATTTTGACTAAAGGAAACCCTAAAATCCTTGGAGTGTTCAGTTTGGGCAGCAGCCCCTCCATCCTTTTATAGCCCATGGCTAACGGGTCTCCACCCCGTTACGCCCGCTAAAACCAACGGAGCCCGCTCCCGCTTGTGCAGCCTTGCGAAATTCCCGTTTCGCCCCTCCTGCACCTTCTGGGAAGCTTCCGCGCTCCTCGTCTCGCACGCCTCGCAACCACCTCGAGTCCACGCTGTCTTGACACATCCCGACCGTTCGACCTCACACTGCACCTAGTCCGGTCCACCGTGTCTCGCCACGACTCCACCCGATGTCCTGCAGTCACACAGACAAGAAACACATCAAATAGCACCGCTCGACATATTGTAACCATACAATAGCATCAGACAAAATATTCAGAGCCCAAACCATTCGAATCGAATGCACCGCATAAACGACATGGTCCGACCACACAAACCAAACTCGACTTCCTAAACCTATGTCAATTACTCATCACACACACGGACGACCTCCACATGGTCTCTCAATCTCCCCTTGATGAGTATATTGACAAACTCGATAAAGCGCAAAGATGAGTTTGAGTTTGAAGAAACCAACATGGTCCAAAGAAGAAGAGTGAAACTAATGACCATGTCGATGAAGGAACACTAGAGCAACAACTAAAAGAGCAAATTGTTCTCCAAAGCTCTAAAATGATCCCAACTAGCTTTTTTCTTCTCTATTCTCCCCTTTTGGCAATAAACACATCAAGAATGCTCAAGAGAGAATATGACATGTCAATGGATGAAATGGTCAAGTTTGATTATTCTTAGCGATTAGAGCCATGAGAATTATCCAATATGACCATAATGTAATACACCAAGCCATAACTCAATAAAAAGGCTAGCTAGATCATGACAAGATATGTATAAGCTAGCCGAACACATAGATGACAATCTGAAAATGAGGTACATTATGTGAGCAAGTCAAGTCATCAATGAGCAAAGTCTCGCTAGAGATATCCAAGGATGATGCAGCCATGTCAATAAGCTAAGCGGAACTAAGAAGCTTAAATTGAGACCAAATAGAGTGCTATGCTCAAGATTGAAACATTGGTTAAAGTACATGATACTTTTTGTGGCTTTAAGCACATTGAACACATGAAACATATTTTCTTTTGAAATTCATGGTGGTTTCCAACCAGATTTTTGTTTTATCATGTGCTAGGTCTCAAGCCTTATGCGACTACTCCAAGCGAGAAGCTTAAGAAGATAGTCTAGGTCACCCAAAACTCCCCCTAAGTTCATGCCAAGTGCAATGGCAAGCCGTCTCATAGGAGAGAATTGGTGAGATCAGTTTTTTCGCACAAAAGAGATCTTTGTGCCTTTTAACAAGTTGTACTAACTCATGCATCATCAAGAGACTAAAACAGCTCAATCTAAGGCTCAATATAGATTCATCACTCTACCCAGCCTATTTGACATGGCATGAATCATAAAAGGATAGCTCAAGAAAGACTAATCTCGAGTGCTAACATGACAAGTTTTAGTTTAAGTTGAGCAATTTTAATTATCTTATCATGGCAAAAGCTAGGCTACACATATGAAGTCATGATAAATCTAGCAAATAAGCACAAGTCATGGCAAGGTGTAAAGCATTGTAAACATGTCATAGCAGGATAATAATCAAGGCTCAATGTAGTTATATTACAATGCAGAATGCTAGAAATGCAGAAGATCCAGCTCCCCCTCAACAACAGATGCAACTTTTAGTTCAAGTTGAGTTATGTCAATATTAAGCTCTAGAAGCTCCCAAATGAACTCCCCTTGAACCAAAACAGTAAATCGAGAAGTCGCAAAGAAAACATAAAGCAAAATCCTTAAAGCATAGATAAGATATAGAGAATACTATGGCTCAGATCGACTCTCATCTACCCCATATGACTCTAGGACTATCAACGCCCACTTAACACACCTAGGAGCAAACACGCACTGCCTACCCGAGGGTGGCCCAACCTCGCTAGAACCTACAAGAAGTGAGTGAGCTCAACCTAGTGAGATAAGTAATGACTAATAAGCAAGATCCTAAAATCACAAGATAAGAGCAGAAATCTAAACAACTAGACAAAAGAAGCACTCTAATCTATGCTAGGAGGACTAATCCCAAATGCACCCAAAATGCAATGCAACAAAGAAGGAGCAAGAGCATAAATAAGATAGTAGAGCAAGAAACCCAAAGCTCCCTCACTACAAATCCATAAGGACAAACCACCCCAAGCTCTCCCAGAGTGAAAACCTCGAACTATCCAATGGCTTGGTGAAAATGTCACCAACCGGTGGTCACTCTCCTGGCTGGAGCACTATATCGCCCTTCTCTACATGGTCTCTAAGGAAGTGGAAGCGGATATCGATGTGCTTGGTCCGGAATGTCTTGGGTTCTTGGCAATGTTAATCATGAAGTGTTATCACAAAAGAGTGGAACACTGCCGATAACTAACCCAAAGTCCCGCAGGGTCGAAGTCATCCAGAGCACTTGGCTACAAAGAATCGACACGAACGATTTCGCCTCTGCGGTGGATCAGGTAACACCGACCGCTTCCTCAAGACCAGAAACAAGAGAATTGCCAAGAAATTGGCAGGTGCCGGAAGTGCTCTTCCTATCTATCCTACAGCCAGCGAAGTCTGCATCCGAGAAGGCTCTCAAGGAAAGATAGGATGAGGAAGAGTACCAGATACCATAGTCAATGGTAGCTCGCAGGTACCGAAAGATGCGCTTCACCGCCTGGCGGTGAGAAACGCGAGGAGAAGCCTGAAAACGAGCGCACAAACACACAGAAAAATGTATGTCCGGTCTCGAGGCGTTGAGGTACAAGAGGAGCCAATCATCCGCGAAACTCCTTTTGATCAAGCGGCTCGCCATCCTCATCTGGTCAAGATAGGTCAGAGAAGCCATGGGAGTCGACACAAGCTTACCATCACTCATGTCGAGCGTCTCAGAGATCACGAGTGTACTTGCCCCGATGAAGAAAAGTACCCCCGAGTCCGCTTGATTTGGAAGCCAAGAAAGAAAGTCAACTCACCCATCATGCTCATCTCAAACTCGGTGCTCATGACATCCGAGAACTGTGAAACCAGAGCATGAGAAGAGCCGCCAAAGATGATGTCATCGACATAGATTTGGACGAGCAGAAAGTCACTACCAAGCCTACGGATAAACAAGGTCTTGTCTACTTTACCCATTTCAAACCCATGACTCAACAAGTAGGACTTAAGCCTCTCATACCAAGCTCTGGGAGCCTGCTTAAGTCCATACAGCGCTTTTGAAAGCTTGAAGACATGATTTGGGTATTTGGGGTTCTCGAAACTTGGAGGCTGTCGGACGTAGACTTCCTCCTCAATAAGGCCATTGAGGAAGGCACTCTTCACGTCCATCTGGTAAAGCTTGAAACCCTTAGAAGCTGCAAAGGCAAGCAAGATTCTAATGGCTTCAAGTCGAGCTCTGAGGGCAAGGTCTCCTCAAGTCTAGACCCTCAACACAGGAAAACCCCGAGCTACCAATCTAGCCTTGTTTGGGATGATTACCCCATCCTCACTGCTTGTTCTTGAACACCCACTTGGTTCCAATGATATTGTGGCCTCGTGGGGGCTCAACAAGCGACCGCACCTTGTTCCTCTCGAAATTCTCTAATTCCTCATGCATGGCATTGACCCAAGACTCATCGTAAAGGGCATGACAAACATCCTTGGGCTCAAATGAGGCAACAAAGGCGAGAATGGAGACAGAGTTGAGAAAAGCTGACTTAGCGTGCAGACGCGCTCGAAAAGGTCTCCAATCATCGCGCTCAAGGATGCCTTTTCGGATATGTCGGGAGGTCTGGATGAGAAGGAGAAGTGGCCTCTACCTCGTGTGCAGACGAGGCGGGACAGAGCCACTAGCTCCGGAGGAAACGGAAGGCAGGCGATCACCTTGAGGTGCCGTGGAAGAAGGCATCTCAAGGGGAGGAAGAGGAGCAGGATCGTAAACAACCATCGTCTCCTCGTCCTCATCATCCACAAAGATGGTCTCGGACCGCTCTAAAGAACACGAGATATCGGCCTAGTCCCTGACCGCCTCGTCAAAAGTCACCTCGCAGTCTCTACCATTCGCTAGACTCGCGCAGCCTGACCCTATAAGCCCGCCAAGAAGTCGAGTAGCCTAGAAAGATACCGCCACAGAACGTGACTCGAACTTGTCTAGGTTCCCGGACTTCAAGATAAAGCACTTGCAACCAAACACACGAAAATGAGAGACGCTGGCTTTCGCGTATCTCGACTCATAAGAAGTGGTGTAGGAGTGCCCAAGAAAACTCGATTCAAACATGGCACGCGGTCGCAATGGCCTCGACCCAAAACTTCCTCGGTGTAGAGTACTCATCAAGCATCGTCCCGCCATCTCGACCAAGGTACGGTTCTTCCTCTCCACAACGCCATTTTGCCGAGGGACGATGGAGAAAGAGAACGGTGCTCTACACTGCCTCACCGAGAAACTCTCAAAGTAGGAATTCTTGAACTCCGTGCCATTGTCATCGGATCGCTCAGAAGGCACCGTGGAGCTCAACAGAAAGCCTACTAAAAGACCTCGGAAATGTGTAAATGTCTCATCCTTCGAGGCTAAGAAAAACACCCAAGAGTACCTCGAGAAGTCATCGACCACAACAAGAACATACCACTTCCTTCCCGCCGATCAAGATTTCGAGGTCCAAGCGTGTCCATGTGGAGCATTTGTCCTGCATCGGTCATAGTAATCGTGTGGGAGGATGAGAAGCGGCAACCATCTTCTTGCGTCTTAGGCATGGAGTGCAAACAAGATCTTTGACCATCTTGAGTTTGGCGGACCACGAATGAGATCATGGTCGCTAACTTTCGGGTCAAATGGTCAAATCCAATATGACCAAGTCTCCTATGCCGAAAGAGAGATCGCGGGACTCGAAGCAACTAAACACCGAGAGGATCGCCAAGACTCAGAGAAATCAGACGAAAGATCCTCCCATAACGAGAAATCCATAAACCGGACTACACCAAGAGTCAAGAATTTTGCAATTGTTTTTCTTAAAGCTCACCTCAAACCGTCATCAATAAGTCGAGAAACCGAAAGCAAATTGTACTTTGACTTACTAACCAAGGCAACATCCTTAAGAATAAAAGAAGCATTAATACGCGACAAGTACCTTTGGCGATGACGCGCCCAGACGAAGCGTCTCGAAGGTGATCGTCTCATCACCGGAGCGCGGGCTAGGAGGAGAACCAACGGAGTCTCCGGTCATATGACGAGAACAACCGAGTCTACAAGCCAAACCTTCTCCTTCCCTACCCGCGAACTCCGAGTCAAACAGAGTAAAGTCTCAAGATGGGATAAATCAACAATGATTTTGGCACCCAATCTCGAGTAACACGTCGGCGCGATGAAGTAGTCAAGCCCGACCGACCTCTATCTACCCTCGCTCTCTGTCACTCACAGCAGAAGGTCTAAGAGCAGACCGAGTCATTCTTGCTGAGTCCAACTGCTACGAAGGAGCGAGTCGGAGCACCTGCAACAGACTGAACACGCCGCGGGTAGCTATCTCGATAGGGAAAACGAGATCTACCCTCAGGACGGCGGAAGTCACGACTGAAAGCAGCATGAGGACGAAAACCAGAAAACTCGGAAAAACCAAGTCCTCGATGCTGCACAAATCCATCGAAGAAACAAGCCTAGACCTCGTGTTGGTCTTAGGTGCACTCAAGGTCCGGGGCCGACCACAATGTGCCTAAGAGACTCAACATGGTCTCTACGCGATCTTGGCGCGCTCAAGCATCGATCGATTGTGTGTCCATCCTTCGGCGAAGGTGCGGTGATACTTCACCTTCCGAGAGGTAGAAGCGACATGTGAAATTACCTTCTTGTCGAAATCCTGGACATAGCCCGCCGACTTGAAATGGACTTTCTCGGTCCCAGGCTCGGTCTCGATCACACAGTGCTATGGGTGCGAGCACGGCGGTGGATGCTTCCTCATGTCCTCAGAGAAGTCATATCCTAGACCACGATTAAATCTGCAGATCTTAGATTGGTCTAGAATAAGATTGAGCTTCTTCTTGCCTCCTACAAATCTCTCGAGAGTGTTCATAAGGTACTGACACTCCCGAAAGAGAGAGGTGCAAGAAGAGCAGGGGAAAGAAGAGACAGCAGTAGGTAAGGGAGCAAAAGAAGAACCAGCAGCAGAGGGAAGAATGGCTTGTGCAAGCACAGCCGACTCTGAAGGGACAGTCCTACTGCTAGCCAGTTGGTTCACGTTGCTAAGCGTCTCATCCTTACCACAGGGCTTCTCCCCTCCTCCACAATCATATTGCAAGCACAATGTGGCTTCTCTAGAAGGTCCTTAGTTAGCTTCACACATTTCTCATCCAAAGCAATCAAGTCAGATTTTAGTTTGTTACACTTAATGCATGGTGAGCTAACAGGGTCCTTAGAAGCAAACTGAGCCATCTTCCTTTCATGATCAATCATATCTTGAAACTGTTTGGAGACAGCCTCAAGTTCAGCAGTTAACTTAGGACAGTTCAAGCATGAATCACTCGGCTCAAGTAAAGAAGCTTGTAGTTGACAATTTTATGATCCGCCTTTTAAGTTCATCTTCAAGTTATTGCAATTTTCACAAGACTCGGGCAGATCAAGAAGCATGGCATAAGATCCTCTAGCAGCAATGTTCTTACCCTCACATGAGGTGGGAGAAGTAGTCTCATCAGTAATAAGTAGGGTAATGACCATCCTACTCAACTCTAACTCAAAGAAGCGGACTAACATTCTCCACCTTAACACTATCAAGTTTGGAGGACACACTATCATGTGAGGTCCTTAACTTCTCCATATCAACTTGAGAAAGCGAGCATGTATCACAATCATCACTAGAAGGCGGATGTAAGAGCAATAATCTCTAGAGACAGTCTATCTATTTCCTTCTCTAACTCAAAGACACCTAGCCTTAGCTTTAGCATGAAAACCTCCTAGCTTAAGAAAAGCATGATTGAGCTGTCAGAGGTGGGATCTACCTCGTCAGGTGTCGGATCTGTTTCATTGTCGTTGAGTTCGCCCTCGAGGGCCATGAAGCACATGACGGAGAAGTCGTCGCCGCCATCCTTGGGCTCTTGGTCACCCGTCCGTCATCGTCGCTCCATCCCTCCACCTCGCCGAGGTCGAGGTCGTCGAGAGCGGTGAGGACGGTGGAAGAGCTTCTTGGCTTTGCCGGTCGCGGAACTTCTTCTTCTCGGGCGTCTGAGCTGGAGGCTTCTTGTTGCGGTTCTTGTCGGTGTAGTCGTTCTTGCCCGAACCGCCGTAGTCGTTCTTGCCCTTCTCCGGCTTAGGGCGGTTTGTCGAATGTGGTTGGGGCCACCACACTCGAAGCAAATCACGTGTCCTCCCTCTTTCTATCCCTCCTCCTCTTGTAAGCATGAGAAAACTTCCGAGCTAGGAGGGCGGTTGCTCATCCTCGAGCTGCTCTAGCGATCATCGAGAACGTCCAGAGAGAGACAAGGAGAAACCACAAGAAGAATCAAGAAAGCCGGAAGAAGAAACGGGATTGGTGACTAAGGCCATCGATTGTGACTTCGACCGACGAGAGACAACGTCAATCTCGTGAGTCTTGAGTAGCGAGTCTGGTAGCGTCAAGAGTCGTGGTCGAGAGGTCTGTCGTGTCTTTGATGGTGGTCACTTTCATCTCCCAAACACGCAGATCGAGTGCCGTGAGCATCGACGAGCATTGTCCGAGTCGGGTATGTGAGACCGACCGCCGGAGGTTGCTCAAGATCTTGTGAAAACGTCTGAAGCACTCATCTAGGGACTCACCAAACAAGCATCTCAAATTTGTTGTATTCTCGTTTGAACTAGTCTGTCGAACCGTCTTGATCTGGGTGGTGCCCTCATGGTATGCGCCGAGGGTCACCCAGATATCGAGGGCGGACGGTGTGAGATATGCGGTCAAACTCACTACGACTCAAACCACGGATGATGATGTTCCTAGCCTTTGCATTTGCCTCAACATCGCCATGTTCCGGCATTGATGTTCTCATCGGCAGAACAATAATCGAACCTTGACCTTTTCGCCAGATGGCATACCCGGCCTGGATGTATGTCTCCATTCGCTCTTCCGAAGGGTAATCGATGCCATCAAAAGGCGCTTGGTCGAGTACTTGTCCATCGCCACGGCTCTTGAGACCGGTTAAGATCTATTGAAAAGAGCTAACCCGCTCGATACCAATTGTAGGACCGAAATGGCGATGAAGGGGGGTTGAACGTCGCTCTCTTTAAAATCGCCCCGAGAAAACGTGCGATTGATTTTTTTAACAAAAAAAAACAAAGTAATTCACAGAGAGTTAATTCTGCTGAAACACGAACGCATGTGACTTTGAAAAATTCAGCATAAATCAGAGACTAGCCAAGATAAAAATTCAACTGAAAATACCATTGTTTGATCTGCATGCAAAAAGGTTGAAAATCGGCAAAAAAAAAAAAAAATCTTGTAGCACACAACTTCGTGTCTACTAGACACCTTCACGCTACAATCCGCTGGCAAGCCAGTTGCTCACAGGAGAAATAAAAAGCCTATCAACTACAGCCAAGTGAAAAGATGCAAGCTTCCAACTCCATCTTTTTCTTAATGATCTACGAACAAAGTATAAGCGAAGAATCAAAACCAAGGAACGGCCGGGAGTAAATAACTCACTGCAAGCAACAAATCACCAAAGGACTTCAGATCAAACATAGTATCAAGGAACCGCCAGGAATTAACAACCCAACTTAATGCAAGGTCTGCATGATCCACAAGAAGCCAAGACTCCACTCACACACACAAGAACGAACCGAAGCGGCAAAAACAAACCAAGAAATCAAAACACAAGATCTTCATTTTCTGTCTAAGCCGCAAGAATCAAAACAAACTAATCAATACTTCAATTCTGCGGTCAAGGCTACGAGTTGCATCAAGAATCAAGACACGCAAGAAAAAAGACCAAGGACGGTCGGATCGAAGAAGCAAGCAAAGAAGAAACCAAACTCAAAGAAGGGAAAAGCGAAGCGCAGATCTCACGCACAAAGAAGGCTCAACGAACACGACTCCTGTCGCTCCAATCAAATCAAAACAGATTCAAGAAACAGAGCACCAAGATAAACACCACGCAAAGAAAGAAAGAAGGCACCAAATCAATAAACATCATCTCATATTGATCTAAAGGAAGAGAGATACATGATTGATACAAGAGGAATGATTAGAAGATTTCATCTCATCCTCTCCCACTCTCAAACCTCAAGAACATTCACCATCTTGATGAAAAAGAAGGGGACAAGCAGGAACAACTCTCAACAACTAAAGCCTAAAGCAAAACAAACTCTCTAAAGCCTATTTTGACTAAAGGAAACCCTAAAATCCTTGGAGTGTTCAGTTTGGGCAGCAGCCCCTCCATCCTTTTATAGCCCATGGCTAACGGGTCTCCACCCGTTCGCCCGCTAAAACTAACGGAGCCCGCTCCGCTTGTGTGACCTTTGCGAAATTCTGTTTCGCCTCCCGCACCTTCTCGAAGCTTCGCGCTCCTCGTCTCGACGCCTCGCAACCACCTCGAGTCCACGTCGTCTTGACACATCCCGACTGTTCGACCTCGGTGCCACTGCACCTAGTCCGGTCCACCGTGTCTCGCCACGACTCCACCCGATGTCCTGCAAATCACGCAGATAAGAAACACATCAAATAGCACCGCCGACATATTGTAACCATACAATAGCATCGGACAAAATATTCAGAGCCCAAACCATTGAATCGAATGCACCGCGCAAACGACATGGTCCGACCACACAAACCAAACTCGACTTCCTAAACCTATGTCAATTACTCATCACACACACGGGACGACCTCCACATGGTCTCTCAAGTAGTCGCGTCGCTTCATTTCTAACTGGTGCGTCGCCTCCGTGTAGTCGCGTCGTTATAATTAGTATAAATCTCTGAAAAGTGCAGTGGTTAATAAAATAGCACACGAAGAAAACTGGTGCGTACTTTCAATAGAAGTTCCTGAGCATGAGAACTAGACTTGGTGCATTTTATGATCGCGTGTGTGAAATACTTAGTGCGTGCTTACATTTGGTATCAGAGCCAGGTTATCATGGCCAACGAAGACGTGCAATCCCCGTCTGGCTCACACTCTTCACCGAGATTCCGTGGGCGGAGCAAGACACGGAGGGGCGGAAGCGAGCTGTTGGTGCAGGAGCACGTCATGAGAGAATCTGGTGGCACGGTTGTCTACCCGACATTGACGAACACCAACTACACCGAGTAGGCGCTTATAATACACGTCAATCTCCAGGCGCAAGGGCTCTGGGAGGCGAACGACCCCAGGGACGCTTCTTTCCACGATGATCACATGGCGCTCTCGGCCATCCTCCGCGCCGTCCCACCTGACTCGTGGTTCCTCGATACCGGCGCCAGCAACCACATGACGGGCTACAAGAGCGTCTTTGCGGAGCTTGACACCGCCGTCACGGGCACCGTCAAGTTCAGCGATGGCTCTGTGGTCAACATCCAAGGGCGCGACACAATCCTGTTCATGTGCCAGAACGGTGAACATCGCACACTTACTGGCGTCTACTACATCCCTCGCCTGCGAAGCAACATCGTCAGTCTTGGGCAGCTAGACGAGAACGGCTGCCAAGTGTTGATCGAACACGGCGTTCTCCAGATTCAGGATCGACAACGCCGCCTCCTCGCTAAGGTGAACCATGGCCGAAACAGGCTGTATATTGTCACTCTGGACATTGCGCAGCCTGTTTGCCTGGCAGCGTGTCACGATGACATCACCTGTAGGTGGCACGCATGCTACGACCACCTCAACTTCGACGCGCTTCGGAGGTTGGCTCGCCACGACATGGTGTGAGGACTGCCACAGATTGACCATGTCGACCAAATCTGCGACAGTTGTCTTGCAGGGAAGTAGCGGCGCACGTCATTCCCTCAAGCGGCCAAGTACCATGCCGAGGGTCTTCTTGACCTCGTACACAACAATCTCTACGGGCTGGTCACACTAGCTACACCAAGGGGAAACAACTACTTCCTCCTCCTCGTTGATGATCATAGCCGTTACATGTGGCTAACGCTGCTGAAGACAAAGGATGAGGCGACAGCCGTGATCAAGTAGTTCAAGGCCAGTGTTGAGATCGAAGATGGGCGCAAACTACAGACACTCCGCACAGACCGCGGCAGAGAGTTCACCTCGATGGCTTTTGGCGCATACTGCACCGATCATGGTGTCGCCCGGCATCTCACGGCACTGTACTCGCCGCAACAGAACGGTGTCGTGGAGAGCCGGAACCAGATCGTCATCGCGACGGCACGCAGCTTGTTGAAGGCAAAGGGCATGCCAGGGCTGTTTTGGGGCGAGGCGGTCATGACGGCCGTCTACCTGCTCAACCGGTCTCCGACGAAGAGCGTTGATGGCATGACGCCATACGAGGCCTAGCACGGACACAAGCTAGACGTGCATTTCCTCCGCGCGTTTGGTTGTGTGGTGCACGTCAAGGTGGTCGAGCCACATCTCGGCAAGCTTGACGACCGCAGCACGCTGATCGTTTTCATCGGCTACGAGCCCGAATCGAAGGCATACCGCGTCTACGACCCCATCGACGAGCGCGTGCATGTGACACGTGATGTGGTCTTCGACGAAGCAGCTTAGTGGGACTGGGGCTCGCGTGGTGAGTCAGGTACGACACATACTGACGCTGGATTCACCGTCGAATACTCTGTCTATCATGTATCAGATGCAGTTTCTTCATCCTTGGTGGCACATGACGGTGACGCCCCGGCACCAACATCAGATCCACTAACGCTAGCACCTAGTGGCGAACGGTGCACACCTACAGCTAGAGGAGGGGTTGAGTTCATCTCACCTCCCATCAACAACACTGAGATGTTCGACGTCGTCGCAGCTGACGCTCCACATCGTTATCGCACTTTGGCAAGCATCTATGACGCGACTATGGCTGAGGAACTGCATCTTCTGACCGGCAAGGAACCAAGCACTTTCGCTGAGGCAGAGCACGACCACAACTGGAGCCAAACTTGATGAGATGGCATCCATCGAGGAGAACCGCACATGGTGCCTCGTTGATCTCTCATCTGGCCATCGCCCGATCGGCCTAAAGTGGGTCTTCAAGGTGAAGAAGGACGCGCACAGCAACGTCCTCAAGCATAAGGCACGGCTTGTTGCAAAGGGCTACGTCCAGTGGCAGGGAGTGGATTTCGAGGAAGTGTTCGCGCCAGTGGTGCGCCTTGAGTCTGTCCGGTTGCTGATCGCCCTCGCCGTGCACGAAGGGTGGCCGGTGCACCACATGGATGTGAAGACGACATTCCTCAATGGCGAGCTGCAAGAGGAAGTCTACATCGCCCAGCCTCCTGGATTCATCATCGAAGGGAAGGAACGCAAGGTGCTCAGGCTCGACAAGGCGCTCTACGGCCTATGCCAAGCACCTCGAGCATGGAATGCCAAGCTTGACAACTGTCTGGTGTCACTTGGATTCCATAAGAGCTTGTCCGAGCACGTCGTGTACGCACGCAGTGACGATCTCGCACGGCTTCTTGTGGGAGTATACGTTGACGACCTGACCATCACTGGCCCCGATCCGAAGGAGATCACGAGATTCAAGGAAGAGATGATGAAGCTGTTCAAGATGAGTGATCTGGGATTGCTCAGCTTCTACCTCGGCATTGAAGTGAAGCAAACCGTCGATCGCATCACCTTGAACCAAGCTGCATATGCCATGAAGATCATTGAGAAGAGCGGCATGGAAGGGTGCAACACTTGCCATGTGCCGATGGAACCAAGGTTCAAATTAAGCAAGGTGAGCACTGCCCCTTTGACGGACGCCACGACGTACCGGAGCATCGTCGGCAGCCTCCAGTACCTGGTGCACACATGGCCGGACATCACATACTCGGTGGGGTACGTGAGCCGTTTCATGGAGGCTCCTAGCACTGAACACCTCGCGGTCGTGAAGCACATACTCCGCTATATCGCCGGCACGTGGCACTTCGGGTGCCGGTACACGAGAAGGACACAACAACCCCTACTGGTCAGCTACAGCGACAGCGACATGGCGGGAGATGTCGATACCCGCAAGGGTACAATTGGCGTTCTATTCTTCCTTGGCCAGAGCCTCATCAGTTGGCAGTCACAAAAGCAGAAGGTCATGGCACTATCCTCCTGTGAAGCGGAGTACATCGCCGCGACAACGGCGGCTTGCCAAGGCATCTGGCTCGCTCGTCTCCTTGGCGAATTGCAGAACAAAGAGGCTAGCCGCATTGTGCTCAAGGTGGACAACAAGTCTTCAATTTCCCTTAGCAAGAATCCTGTCTTCCACGACCGGAGCAAACATATCGACACATGGTACCATTTCATTCAGGAGTGCATTGAGGATGGAAGAGTTGAGATCGAGTACATCAACACCGAAGGGCAGCTCACGGACATTTTGACTAAGGTGCTGGGACGCGTCAAGTTCCAGGAGCTTCGGGCCAAGATCGGTGTTGCCGAAATCTAGTGCACAAAGGGAGTGATTTGTTAGTTAAACCTTGTGTATGCAGTTAGGGACTTGCATGCAGTTAGTGCAGTTGCCTGATAGTAGTCGCGTCTTTCATTTCTAACTGGTGCGTCGCCTTCGTGTAGTCGCGTCCACTACAAGATGAACACCCCTTTAACAACGCATATATGTGTGGGTAAAAAACCAAAGAAGTGTTAGTACAGTCTATACCAACGCATTTAATATGCGTTGCCATTAAGGCCGTTGCGAGAGTCTATTACAACAGATAAACAAGCGTTGGTAATATATATGAAAAGGCGTTGCGAAGTAACAACGGATATAGTCAGGTTGTAACTACACTTGTATGCATTGGTACTTACCATGCATGGATGACTTTTACTATTTTGACAATGGATATAATTATATTGTCACAACGCATAGAAGCGTTGGTACTTGCCATACAGATGACTTTTGCTATTTTGGCAACAGATATAATTAGGTTGCTGTAGCGATTATAAGTGTGTAGAAATCAAAGTAAAAAAATCATTATCGATCATACCATGGTTAAAAAGAAAACTCATATATTAAAAACAAATTGTTGCATTATATAGAGAACCATCCACATAAGACATGATATAAATATTTTAGTTGAATATCATTTCCTAACAAAATGGAATCTAAACGTAATGAAGATCATCTGTCTATGTCACCATTCTCCACCTTGCATTCAACATGCCATCCATAGCATCATCTATTTATCTTATCAACCTACAATGAAAAATTAGAGTCCATTAATGTATCATTAGGAAGAAACAAAATCACAATATTAAAGTAACAAAACTAAAATGAGCGACGTATTATATTATTTTGATGCTCAAACCATGTTCATGAGTTCCAAATAGTAAAGAAGTGAACTAACCTTGTATGCAACATAATTTTTCTTTCCATGTTGCACATTGTTATTATGGACCAAAGTTTTTCTGTTTTATAATAAAAGACATGTCGGAAAATTGGCACAACCAATAGTAAACATCGATAATTGCAAACAGTACCAACATAATGTATTCCTACTCAACCATAGTGAGTTCCGGACATTATATAAATGAGCAAACTTTGTCTGAAGAGGAGCGTTTGCTTGGTGGCTGCAAATCGTCATCCTGGAAATCATTTAGCTTGCTCTGCAGTGAAAGAGAAGAAATAAATACTCTCTTAAACCTTAGTTGGAAAATAATACTTTAAGATAGTACTACATAACTCCTGCATCAAGAATCCAATTTGAAAAATGATATCATATAAGTAAAACTTATATACTTTAACATCAGATGATTTGACAAAAGATATACAGAAATAAAGTGAATTATTGCAAATCCAGAAGACCTGGATAAGAGAATGCAAACACACCACAACAATATTTGCAATACACTTATCAGCCTCGGCATGTGCTCAAGTATTAAATATCATCCAATATCACTATAGTCTCACTTTTAAGCATGCAATGCATATTTTAAAAAGAAAAGAGGGAGGGCACTCCTAAACATGTATATACACTACTATAGAAAAGGCCTTCACAGACGGTTCAAAAATGCCATCACAGACGGTTTCGTAAGCCGTCTGAGTTTATGGGTCAGTAATGCATGAGGTCATCACAGACGGTTTGTAGATGAAACAAATGCGTGATACTAGATTACCGAGCGGTTTGTAGATGAAACCGTGCAGTGATGCTCGACTACCACAGGCGGTGCGTAGATGAAACCGCCTGCGTGGTAGTCGAGCATCACGCTGCAGTTTCATCTCTGAACCGTCTGTGGTAGTCGAGCATCACTGCGGTTTCATCTCTACGCACCATCTGTGGTAGTCTAGTATCACGAGCGGTTTCATCTCTACGCATCGTCTATGGTAATCTTTTGCATTGCTAAATCTATTTACGTTTATTGGCTAGCCTCAGGAAATGCTAGCCATGCCCTCTGAAACAAGCACATCCAATTCGCATTCATTTCAGAAGCACATCAAAATTGCATTTATTTCAGAAACAAGCACATCCAATTCACAAATTAATTAACTAAAATTAACCATTAATGTACATTAATTTACACACATGTACCATTAAGTTCAATCTATCCCAATCAAGTTCAATCTACACTGTGGAAACTTCCATCTGGATTTATGACACATCATGCATGGGAATGACGCAAGGTATGATCGAACTTTTATGAGCTCGCTCTGTTCCAACGCAGTTTCGTTGATGGTCGCAACCTATCGATAAGAAGATTAAATTCGTGCTTATATAAATTGGTAGTATATATGAAATAATTGTTGAAAGATTGACAAACCTGAGGATCATTGGTGATCGCGGAACCGATGAGTAGTTGCATGTTGTGGCAAACATAGTATCCACAGACGTTGCGGCCTGGCGGCTGCTGGTGGCACTACAAAAATAGAATTGGTTAGTTCGAGAGGCATTACTACGAAGTGTTATATAGGATTAATGTGTACTAGCTAGCGACTATCGGGAATTTTTTATCATGTGACAACATCTTTCCCCTGATATTCCATCCTCTAGCATGTAACACGTCGAACACCCTACGTGACTCCAAGAAGTTAGCCTTAGCCATTGCAAAGGAAGGAAAGACTACAATAGAGTTTCTATGGAGGAAATGTACGTGTTTACCTGATGATTAAATTCCGGATAATTGTGAAGTTGTGAGTGGCTCTGTAGGGAATCTAGGTATATTACTCATTTCCGTTTTGGTATAATTACAATTAGAATCCAATGGTAGCTACACAGGTATGTCAGCATGGTCATTAAACTTAAGTTCGTGTTGCTTATAAAGTACAAATCAACAAGTATAGCCAGTAGTGCAACACTTACTTCTGGTTGTAGGGCAAAAGTATGAATTCCTTGTTGCGGCGAGCCATGAAAAAATCTATAACGTAATTCTCGATTTAATGTTGCATTCGCCGTGATGCTTCTTTCGGAAACAATGTGTGGGTCGAGAAACCTACCGGTGATTTTCTTCTTCGACTTCAGAGATCATGTATCTATATACAAAAGCAAGGAGTTATATATAACATTTATCGGTATTACGAACATTGACCGTGATTGTACACACTTACGATTGTCGGCATTGTGCGAGTGAGGCGTCGAGCTCGTCGAGGTTGAAGAGACGAGAACAAGTCGTCGAAGGTCACCGTGAAAAGCGGCGTCTTGATGCACGTGGTTAAAATGATCCTCCTTGAACTTGATGGTGAAACCCGAGCGCCGTTGATCAACCGCTTGTTGGATATTCCATGTACCATGTATGCAATGCGTGCAATCCGGTCCTAGGGTAGGGTTGTCTAACTTCTCGAACAGCGGCTCGTCTAGCACGAATTTAAGCCAGCGGCAAGAAGGGGATCATATCGGGGCGAGTCGATCGTCTTTGATTTGCCCTTCTTCGCCTCGCTTTGTATAGGTCGACTTCACAAGAGTCGGTGAGCACGAGGTGTAGATGCATGTGATGCGGCGGGCCCTTGCCGTGTCGGTCACGAGTAGCCGGTGCGGATCCAGTCCGTGGACTTGATGCCGTTGCGAGACATTCTGTGAAGTTGACAGGGGAGCGGTAGCTCGGCGGATGTCCTCCTTGGGCCTTTGGATGAATGTTCCAACGGCTTGCCCTAGAGTCATGACCTCATCGTTTGGGGAATTTTCAATGGGGCGGCCTCGAAATTGGCACAAACACCGTCCACATTCACTTTTGCGAAACCGGCGCTAGATTTGCACGTGCACCAAAGCTCCGACACGGATGGATACACCGCCCCAAGCAACATCTAGGGCAACAGAGACATATCTCACTTGGAGCTTGCACTTCATAGCCACCACGTACATAACGATACAAAATTAGCTACTCCAACAGCCTATCAATGGATCGAGCATTCCAGAGATAATAATTATTACTTGGATGTCATCGACGGGAAATCTGTCGTCACCTATTGGGGTAGGGTTAGGGTTGGACCTTGACTACTCGGAAGTTTGGGGGGGGGTGGCTAGCCGATGAGGCGAGGGCTTGCAACCGATTTGGGAGTTGCAATCCCTAATCCTTTCCTCAAAGGTCTCCATCTGCTTTTCCTCGGATGCACGAATCTCCTCTCTGAGGGATTGAGTGACCTCATCTCTGATTTTTTCAGTGAGCTCATCTTTGAGGGATACATGAAGATCCTCTCGTAGCTTTGCATCGCGCTCGGCTTTGGCTCTCTTCCTACTCCGGTATGATCCAGAGTCCGCTTGGAACCATTTTTCCCATGTAACATAAACACCAGCGCCTCTCGTGCGACCCGGATGCTCATTGTTTCCTAGGGCGCAGAGAGTATATCTTCTCCCGTGCACTGGAATGAGCCTTGGGAAGATTGTGCACTCGGCGTTACTCGCAATAGCCCGACATGTCATTTCACTTCCTATGAAGTTATGGAGTAATTACAAACTAGGTAGTTCGATATCTTACGGTATTTGGGACACTTCCTGGTCTGCGGGGTTTGGAAAGTACGCTTCCCAGTAGACCCAATCGTAACCTCACAAATAACCACTATCGGGGCGCACATCGGTGATATCGGAAATGGCGGGGAGACATTGAGCAGCTTACTGCTGTTCTGATCCTCCATATCGGGCTTTACGCATACCCAAAGTGGTGCCGAGTCTATGGGCGCCAGACTTTCACTCCTAAATTCATCTGTCGTCTTCTTCGCCACAAACTCGGCCCAGGACTCTTCCAAGAATGGATACTTGTGGAAGGGCGCCCTCGGATCCTTCTCCACGTAGTTCTTGACAAGCGTGCTCTTGAAGTTCTTCCACGCTTTGCACGCCAGTAGCAACGCTGTCGTCGTCGACGGAGTCCGTGTGTTCTGGGATCTCGAGCGATGCGAGAATATCCGCCAAAGGCCGGTTTTCGATGGTCGGGCACCACCTTCCACGAATCGTAGGTGACGCTGACCCGTTCCCGTGCAACTATTTCAACCGTTCTCCGGAATGCGGACGCTGCTCGGCGAGGATTGATAGGGGTCCCAGACTGATCGACCTCCGTGATGGTAAATCGGCCCCCGGGCCTTTTCGATATTCTTCTTCTTCTACCGTGGTTGGATATTGTTCCAGAGGATGGTGCATCATCAGACACATGAGTCGGCGATGACGAAGAATGAGCGGAAGACATCTTCACAACAAATAGAACATCATGTGAACAAATGAAATCGGCATAAAGCTAAGATTTAACATTTTGATATTGCTATCAGATGTAGAGTAAGCATTCTAATTAGAGCTCAAGTACAAACTCGATTATCAAAACAATTTCAGTACAAGACTATTATCATCACAGAGCATTCATCTCAAGCCCACCACACTACATTGAAATATATTCCAGTAGCAGTATCAAAACAAATACCATATGAATAATCGACTAGAACAAATACAAATTCCTAAAACAAGTACAATTATCATGAGGACCATGACATATTATTGATAGAAATAGTTAGGGAAAAGGCGTCTGAATTCAACAACTCGGCATTGGTTACCTTTGGGCGTCGAGGAGAAGGCGGCGAGGGAAGCGATCTGGGAGCTGAGCAAAGAAGGCGTCGAAGGGGAAGCGCCACTGCCTCGGGGAGGAGGAGGTGGCGGGCTCGGGGCAGGAGGCGCGATGGGCTCAGGGGGAGGCGCGCCGGACTGGAGGAGGAGGCGGCGTCGACAGGATCGGGGGAGGAGTCGCGTCGGGCTCGAGGAGGCGGCGTCGAGGACGACGGCGACGGGCTCAGGGGAGGAGGGAGCGAGGAGTTGAGAAACTTAATCGTTTGAGAGTGGCAGGCGTGGCAAACCCTAGCTAGAGTCCGAATATAAATAGGGATGGACATCACAGACGATTCTAAATTAGAACCGTCTGTGATACATACTATCATAGACGGTTCTAACGTAGAACCGTCTGTGATATGTGATGTATCACAGACGGTTCTAACTTAGAACTGTCTGTGATATGTGATCACAGACGGTTTGTAGCTCAAACCGTCTGTGATATTATTTTGTATTGGTTAATATCTAGATCTGTTTATTGGCTAGCCTCAGGAAATGCTAGCCATGCCCTCTGAAACAAGCAGAAAAGACAACATGTACATGTATATACATCCAATTCACATTCATTTGAGAAACAATCACATCCATTTCACAGTACAAATCAATTAATTAACTCAAATGAACTCAAATTAACCATTCATCAGAACGTACATATATATACACATATTATTCAATTAATCTTTAAAAATTAGCCATTCATGATGATCGACGCGTATGTAGCTAGTTCCGTCACGTTCTTCTTCCTCGACCCTTATGCCATTTCCGAAAAGAGACAACTCGTCAAATTGATTGTATTCTTCCTCGTCCACTACATTCTCAACTCCGACAATCCTCTTTTTTCCATGAAGAACTACGTGGTGCTTCTTATTTGCCGGGTCGGTAATATAGAAGACTTGAATAACTTGGTTAGCCAGTACGAATGGTTCGTCTTTGTATCCGACACGTTCGAGGTCCATGGTAGTGACACCGTACTTGTCGACCTTCACCTGTGGAAGATGGACCCAACGGCACCGAAATAGGGGGATCTTGAAAAGCACGTAGTCGAGCTCCCATATCTCCTCTATTTGCCCATAGTAGGAGCTCCTCACCCATCGCATCTTGAATGCATCTATCACGGACACCGTGTCTGGTTAGTGCTTTTTATATCCTGAGCCTGCGTATAGAATGTGTACCCATTTATGTCGTATCCTCGCCATGTTACAACTATAAATGTTGGCCCTTTTGCCAACCATGTCAGCATATCACTTGACGAGCTCCTAGCGAGTCGCTCCTTCAACCATTGGTTGAACATGCATTGTGTTGTCTCGTGATCCAAACATCCCGCCGCACTGGATTCATTGCGAAGCATGTCCTTGTCTTTGGTCGATATCTGAGGACACTTCAGTTATGTGTTGCAAGACCGTGAAATGGGCTTGAGCATACGCATCCATATCTGGAGTGATTGCTTTCTTTCCGATGGTCCCGATACCCTCGAGCCTCCCCTCATGGTGAGATCGAGGCACACCTATCGGTTCGACCTGAGCCATGTAAACGACGCAGAACTCAATGACCTCTTCGGTTGTATAACCTTCGACGATGCTGCCCTCTGGCCGAGATCGATTCCGTACATATGACTTGAGAATTCCCATGAACCTCTCGAACGGGTACATGCTACGTAGGAACACGGGCCCGCACATCTTTATCTCCTCACAATATGAACAATGAGATAGACCATGATATCAAAAAAGCGGAGGGAAATACATCTCAAGATCACATAGAGTTGTCACCACCTCGTCCTCTGAGCATCTAGTCCCGGGATCGATGACCTTCGAGCAATTGTGTTAAAGAAATAACTGACCTCATGATTGTCTCTCGGATCTTGATCGGCAAAATACTTCTAATTGCAACAGGAGCATTTGTGTCATCAATACATGACAATCATGAGACTTCATGCCAATTAACTTCAAATCTTCCATCGAAACAAGTTTCTTCATGTTGGCGGAGTAACCGGACGGAACTTTCACACCATGCAAGCACCGGTACAGTTCGGTTCTCTCGGCCTTGGACAGAGTGTAACAAGCAGGGGGAAGGTACATTTGTCCTTTATCGGTCCTTGTTGGTGCTAACTCAGGTCTGATGTCCATATCAACCAAGTCAAGCCGTGCGTTAACACTATCCTTTGTTTTGTCACGAATGTTCAGTAAACGACCAATCAAGCTATCACATACATTCTTCTCTACGTGCATGATGTCGATGCAGTGGTGAACTTCTAGGTGCTCCCAATAAGGTAAGTCCCAAAATATTGATCTCTTCTTCCACATGTTCTTTTTACGGGTCCTCGATTTACATCCCTTTCCAAGCACAACATCTAAATCCTTAACCATATCATAGACCTCTTTTCCGCTTAAATGCTTTGGAGCTAAACTGTCCTCCTTCTCTCCGTCGAATTGTTCCTTCATCCTGCGGTATGGGTGAGCCCTCCGAAGGAACCTACGATGACGCATGTACACGGTTTCTGCGAGTGATTCACCACACACTCTCGGTATCATCTAAGCGGTGAGTCTGGGCTTTAGCCCTTTTTGTACTCTGGCCTGACAGATTAGCAAGGGTAGGATAATCATTTATGGTGCAGAACAACAAGGAACGTAAAGTGAAATTCTCTCGTTTGTACGCATCCCATACATGTACCCCTTCAATCCACAGTATTTTTAGATCTTCCATCAATGGTGCTAGGTACACATCAATATCATTCCTAGGTTGCTTCGGCCCTTCGATAAGTATCGACAACAAAATATATTTCCGCTTCGTACACAACCAAGGAGGAAGGTTGTAGAATCTGAGCGCCACGGGCCAAGTGCTATGTAAATTTGCTCATGTTACGAAAGGATTCATTCCATCGTACTCAATTCAAACGTTATATTCCTCGGTTCGCACCAAGTCTCGCAAACCTCCTATCGATGTTTCTCCTTTGAAATTTGAATCGGCGAGGTGTCTTAACTTTCCGTCATTCTTACGCTCCTCGAGTGCCAATACATCAGCTTTTGCATTCTTTGGGTTCGCAAAACCGCTTCAAGCGGGAATTACAGAAGATACCACGCCACCTTAGCAGAGGTCCTTTCTTCACCTCGATTCCTCGTCGTCATCGATTGATTCTTATGCTTGTATCGGGATCGTTGCACGGACATACATGCATGTTTGTATACTCATTACGGTAGAAGATACAGTCGTTCAGACATGCATGCATTCTTTCTACTTCCATTCCCAATGGACAAAGAACCTTCTTGGCTTTGTAGGTGGTTTTGGGCAACTCGTTTCTCTCCGGAAGCATATCCGCTAAGAGACCTAATGACTCGTGAAACTCTTGTCGGACCAACCGTTGCTTGCCTTCAATTTCAGCGGTTTAAGCACGGATGACAACCTTGTGTATTCCGACTTGCGGCCGGGAACAAAGGTTTCTCCGAGTCCTCCATCAAGCCCGGAATTGAACATACTCCCTCTCATCACAGCTTCCTTACGCATCATGAAGCATGTCGATCTAGATTGTCATCGTGCGGCCTATCCAAATCGGAACCACAATCGACATCATTCGGCGGCATATCGTTGACTTCCTGTATAATATGCATATCGTTGACTTCCTATAAAATATGCTCTTCACCGTGACTGGTCCAACATGTATAACCCTTTTTGAAACCCCTTCGAATCAAGTGTGCTTCGATCTGCGCTCGGTTGTTAAACATCTTCAGATTCTCGCAGTCAATGCATGGACAGTACATATATTCCGCCCCCTTATTCAACATACCCTCCTCGGCAGCTCTTGTAAAAGCAGACATGCCATTAATGTACTCTTCACTCACACGGTTCTCAGCGTACATCCAGTTTCGGTCCATCACACGGTTCGTATTGAAAACTCTTAAAATAAATAAAAATGTGACTTCGAAAGCGTATTTTCTGAGGCTTAATTACGCTTTTTTTATTTTTACATTTTTTCGAATTTTATTAACTTACATGTGGGCCCTACTTGTCAGTGACTCATTTTTTATTTCATGATTTTATTTATAAAATCTATGGCGGTCCCACATGTCATAGACTCGTTAGTTTATTAACTAAATGATTAAAAACAGTAGGATTTGAAGCTCAAACTGGGCTTAGGGTGACATCGCATTGCTAATAGTCATGGCTCAGGGCCCTAAGGTCGCCTGAGGCGAACCGACGGTGATGTCCCGTGGCGGCGCCTGAAACTAGCGATTTCGGCGTAAATGCCTGAAACTACTCAAATTAAAGGATGCTTATGCTCCAGTAGCTCACCTCGATCACGAGGAAGGTATCAATGAGGTTGGGGAAGGTCCAAGGCGGCTGGTCGTCGATTGGTGAACAGAGGCGACGGCGGCAAGCTCCTCGGCGACAATAACTGAAATGGACCACATGAGCGGGCCGGCTCAGTGAGGTGAGGCGATACTCAAACCGGGCACGGAGTGGCGATGGACTCACCGGGCTTAGAGATCTCCCGTGGTTACCATAGCGCCAGAGATAGAGATCAAGAAGACTCTGTTGGCCGGGGAGCTATATATGTACACTGCACCGTCTGTGATGAGTTAATTATCATGGACGGTTTTTAACAAAAATCGTCTGTGAAGAGGTCATATCACAGACGGTTCATGTTTAGAACTGTCTGTAAAGTATCACAGACGGTTCTGACCAAAAACCGTCTGTGATATTGGGTAATGGACAATGGCAGATAAACTATGTAACATGTTGAAGGTATTCTATGATGCCACTCTAGTAGTTTCAGGTTCAAAATACCCTACTACCAGCTGCTACTTCCATGAGATTTGGGAAGTGAAGAAAATGTTGGAAAGGGAGTCCTTGAATCCAGATAGTGTCATTGTATGTATGGTGGATGAAATGAAGCGGAAACTTCAGAAATATTGGGACCTATCATTCTTGAAAATATGTGTTCCTGTTGTTCTTGATCCTAGGTTCAAGTTGGGCTTTCTTGAGTATCGCATGAGCCGTGGGTTTGGGGATAGAGCATATGGATACCTTTCCAAAGTGAAGAAGACAATTAGAAAACTCTTTGATGAGTATTCCTCACAAATTGGAGACTCAAGCTTTGGGAATGCACAAGAAGGAAGTAATGCTGAGACAATTGTTGATGAAAGTAACCCATGGGCTGATTGGGGGCAACATCTCAATGCACAACAAAGGAATAGAGTAAGTGAGCTTGACAAATACTTGGAAGAAGAAAGCATCCCCATAACAGCTTGATTTTGACATCTTACAAGATGGATGATGTTTTCCATCAAGTATCTTGCACTTGCTCGCATGGCACATGATTTGTTGGCGGCCCTCGCATCTCTGATGGCATCGAGATCGCATTTTCTCTTCGGAGAGAGGATTATAAGTGACTACAGGAGTAGGCTAACCAGCGAGACTGTTGAAGCTCTTATTTGTCTCTAAGATTGGATAAGAGCATATGGTACGTGTACTCTTCTCTCTACTAAAAATTCTAGATTATGTTATGCTAAATACTTTTTTTAGTGTAATTGCATATTGATTTGTTTTCAATGTTTCAGACACTAATGACAACACAACAAGAAGTGATATTCGAGATGGTGATGATCTCCTTTAATTTATTACTTCGTATGATCGCCTTTAATTTATTACTTCAGGTAATTTTCTCATAATTTCTCGGATATACTAGCATATGTTTCATGCTCTGTCTTCTTTGTCTTGTAACTTGTTATGACCTCCTCCGCAAAACTTGCTCCTTGAGTTTAATTTGGTTCGATTGTGCATGCCTTTGCTAGCTACTACTCCTTGATATAGTTCATTACAATTGGAGCTATACTTTTTTTTTACAAATTGTCAAAGCTCATCATCTATATATGACTATGTCTTGTACCGCAAGTGAAGCGCTAGCTACTACTCCTTGATATAGGAAAGATTTGATTGAGAGCACACAAAGCGCTAGCTCTTGCTCCTTGATATAATTTTTTAATTTGGTTCAGTTGGGTATGCACTGCTACCTACTACTCCTTGTTAGTGTTTTATCTATCTGAAGAAGTGCTGCGGGCATCAACATCTTGGAGGTAGGATGGTTGTTATCTTGCTTGCTTTGCACCATTCCCTTGGCCTCAGCTATTTGTTTCTGATGGTAGCATCTTGTCTTTGTAGGATGGTGCGGAGTAAAATCTGAAGGTGAAACCTTGCTTTGTGTAGACCTCGTTTTTGAATTCTGACAATGCGTGTTGACTGTAATCAGAAGTTTATACATTCGTATTGATGTAGACCTAGTACAAATGATTTGATTTAGTTTGACTGTAATCTGAGATGAGATTCTATATTGTGCTGGACAAAATATTTTGATTCTATATTGTGCATCTTGTCAGATATAGTAGCATATGTTTCAGGCTAAAATGTTTAAGGAGCAGGATGAGTACGATATTATTAAGCAGCAAAATGAATGGATGAGTGAATAGATTAGTTTGGAGATAGGCCACATATGTTACAGTGTTGGGTTAAGGAGATCCATAGGCAGGAAATAAATGGTTTTGGCAGTGTATTTTCTGAATGAATGTAAGCTCATGCTGCCGCGCTTTGAATTTCATTGATCCATCAACATGTACCTGCCGAAAGCTAATAAAAGTTTGAAAGTGTTTCTGTTAAAATATGGCAGATCATATGATAGAGAGAATATTCTGGTATTGCTACTTGATTGTTTTGATTGAGTGAAACTGATGCTACATGTCCGAAAGCTAATAAATTGTTTTGATTGTTTTGATACATGGAATGTATATATATAACAGTTACTTCTAAATCAGCGGCAATACATCTGCTACTTGATACATGGAGCAGGCCTTGCGGGCAGCCATGCGGGCCTTGCGGGCAGCCGTCTAGCATCATGCGGGCCTTACGGCAGCCTCCTAGCATCCGCAAATCACAAACAGACAGTGCAGGGTGGACATGGGCTATCCGCAGCGAGCCCCACTTGCACCCCTAATGTGTGTGTGAAACACTTAGTGCCTGCTTACGGGCATTGGCCATAATGACAGGTACCTCCATGCCCCCACACCGCCACCACACCATGCCTCTCCCGGATCTGCGGGCTAACACGCGGAGCGCCACCGCTTCCCGGCTGTGTCGCGCGAGGGACGAGATGACGGTGTTGTAGGAGACGACGTTGCGGGAGGAGGCGGGTATTGCGTCGAGCATGTGGAGGGCGTCGGGGAGGGTGGTGCGGCCGCAGGAGAGCGCGGCGAGGAGGGAGTTGTAGGAGTGGGGGTTCTTGTGCGAGGAGGTCTGGCGCGGCGAGTAGGGAGGAGGAGGCGAGGCGAGCGCAGAGCGCGACGAGGCGGTTGGAAAGGAGCATGTGGCGGGTGGCGCCGTCTTGACGAGAGAGCGTCTTGTGGCGCTGCCGAGGCGGGCGGACGCCGCCATGGAGATGGCGCTGGTGAAGCCATTTACTGGGCCGTATATTGTAATGGGCCTCATTGTGGGCCGGCCTAACATACACGATCCTCAGAAGCAAGAAAAAACTTCTATGGGCTTAGTAAAGCGAAGCAAAGCTTTTCCGTGTCTCGCCGTGCAATTCTAGAACTCGCTCCCCTTCGCGTCGACGGCGCTGCCCTCCGCCGCCATCTCCGGCGAAAACCCTACCCTGTCCCGCGCCCGCAGGTAGGTGGGTAGGTACCAAGAGACAGTCAGGCAGGGTTAGGAGAAGAGGGGAGGGGTCGGAGATGGTGTTCGGGCAGGTGGTGATCGGGCCACCGGGCTCCGGCAAGACCACCTACTGCAACGGCATGTCCCAGTTCCTCTCCCTCGTCGGCAGGTAGCTTAGCTCGTACTATTGTTACTTCTCTCTCAACTAACTAGTGCCCCATCATCGCAAGCTGCTCCCTTCTTGTTTGCGTCTTCCAGTGCTGGTTGTTTGGTGTTCTGTTCGGTATAGTATATTACTGCCTGGGATGCGCCGTGTGATTCGATTAGTATTAACTATGGCAAGAAATATTAGTCCCCTCTTGTGCTGAACTCGATTGCTAGTTTCAAAATAGTGCCATAGATTGCTGATGCTACAATTTGTGGATGGAGTTTAGATTAAGCATCTCGGCTTTGTTTTCATGGGGGTAAAGGTTGAGAGAATGAGGCAAGGTGGATAGTTTTTGCTCGCATGAATTATTTTGCTCTCAGTATTACCTGTACTGGTGCTTGCAGAGCTGCTCTACTTGCACTTGTGACAAATGCTTGTCTGCCTAATTCACAAGTTCATGTGCTTCATTGTTGGGCTTGCAGGAAAGTTGCAGTTGTCAATCTCGATCCTGCGAACGATGCATTGCCGTATCCTTTGCTCTTCGAGCCATAAAATGCTCCTTTTCCTGTGTTCTCTGTTATCACCTGTTGGTGTGGTGTTCTGCAGTTACACCTGAAATGTATCCTTGACAATGGTAACTAGATATGAATGTGCCATCAACATCGAGGACCTCATAAAACTCAGTGATGTCATGGCCGAGCATTCTCTTGGTCCTAATGGAGGTTGCCCCTACTTTTGTTTAAGAATCAAACCTACTGGTTTTGTTTCTATGGTTACTTATGCTACGCTGTTGATATATGTCAGGGCTTGTGTATTGCATGGATTATTTGGAGAAGAATATTGACTGGCTTGAGGAAAAATTGAAGCCTCTTATTGAAGGTGAGTACAGGATGGCTTTCTTCTCCAATAAAATTATATCCTTCAGCTGCAAGATCCATAAAAATGAAAATATCCTAAAGCAGTCACGGGTAGTGGCTATATACTTAAATTTGATAAAAAAAATAGTATGGTGCAATCAGACAAAAAACTAACTAGTAGCCAATCTCAATGGACCTGTGTTTTAAATGGTCAACTCACCTTGCTATGAGCTTGGACAGAACCTTTTGCAATTCCAAATTAGAATTTTGAACAATCTGGAATCCCGGTGTCATGTGGGGTCTCACGTATGAAGGAAGAAGGAAGAAGACTCGGGTGCTTACAGCTGAACAGTCCGGTTTGGTTCCGTCGGCAGAGATTGCTGTTTTGCCGTATTAGGCATAGTTGCTTTATCAGTTTACTTTGCAGTCATAGTTGTATTCGGAAACTCTATAATAGTTTTTGCTTTCATATTCGTTTAGCTTTCCTAGTCCAGTCTGTTACCACCTCTTTATATAGAGGAGTACACTTTGCTTTAGATATGAAATATCAGAAAACTGCCTCAACTCTTCTGCTCATCTATTCTATTCTGTTCTGTCCGTTTGCTGTTGGCTTGTTCGTCAGCACAGTAGAGACTCGACTTTGTGGCAGCGGCCACCACGGCGCCCCAGCCGCAACGTCGGGGCTTTGGTCCATGCCCGAGTACTAGCTATAGCTACAAACTTCGGTCGACTGCTCCGGCTGCCAATCAAGACCCTGACAACTTGGTATCAGAGCTTTCCTCTGCGCCATCCAACATGTCCGACGGAGACAGCCTCGAAGCGATCAGTAAAAAACTTGATGCTCTGTTCCTCCAGATGGAAACTGATCGTTCGAAGCTTCACAAGAAGATTGATCATCTCTCCGGCACAGTCCGCGATATTGATATTCAATAACGAGCGCATAATTTGGCGATCACTCGGTTGGAGCAGGGCCACACCGCTATACCAACCGGGTGACCGCCTAACACTCATCGACGCGATTCGCGCGGTGACGGCTTCTTATCAACCTCACCAAGCTAGAAGGATCACTGGCGGCCTCGATGGTCGACTTACGTTCTGCCGATCGGGATGCGCCTGCTTTCTCTCGCCCTCCAATCGATGGCCACTACACCGGCCAGGGCAGCGCCCCCCGCTACCACAAATTGAATTTTCCCACATTCGATGGCCAGGAGGACCCATTGCCATGGCTGAACCGCTGTGATCAATTCTTTCGTGGCCAGCACACATTGGAGGACAAGGTGTGGCTGGTGACGTTTCACATGACTGGGCCGACACAATTATGGTATCATCGATTGGAACGCGACACCGGGACACCGTCGTGGCGCCACTTTGTCGAATTGGTGAACACTCACTTCGGCCCTCCACTCCGTAGCAATCCATTGGGTGAACTAATCGCTCTTCGCAAGCTAGGCACCGTCCGGGCTTTCACTGATCAGTTCTTAGCTCTTCTATGCCGAACGGATCCTCTGATTGAATGGCAGCAAGTCCAGGTGTTTACTGCCGGTTTGGGCCAGCCATTGCAGACAGATGTGGAGCTCCAGGCCCCCCAGTCCCTCGAATCGGCCATGAGCCTCGCGTGTGCCTACGAACGTCGACACAGCTTGCCATGCCCACGAATCCTTCGCCAACACGTCGCCCGTGGCGCATCGGTTCCACACCTGCTCCGACCTTTGGCTCTGGTACGCCTACTGAACGTGGTAGCAGCGGATCATCCTCCACGGCTGGTCTACCGCGACGCACACTCTCGCCAGCGGAATTGGAACGACGTCGCTCCCTTAGCCTCTGCTACCGCTGTGATGAGGAATTTATTGCCGGCCATCAATGCAAACGTCTTTGTCATAGAAATTCTGTCGAACCAAGATAGCGAGGATGACTTTCCCCTGGAAGACAGCGGATCGGAGATCTCTCTAGCGGCAATCACAGGCATTCTGCCCTGGTCGGGCCAGACAATGCGGCTTTGCGTCAAAATTGGGAACAGAACGCTGGTTGCTCTCCTCGACAGCGGCTCTACGCACAACTTCATTGCCAATGCTGTTCTTGCCACCACTAGCGTCTTGGTGCGGCCATGTTTTGGCCTCCGTGTCATGGTTGCAAACGGGGACCGTGTCCCGAGCTTAGGGTTATGTCGAGCCATGGCTATCCGCATCGGCCGCAAAGATTTCACGTTGGATTGCTACGCCATGCCGCTCGACGGATTTGATGTGATCTTGGGGGTCCAATGGCTTGGCACGCTGGGTCCAATTACTTGGGATTTCTCCAACATGACGATGTCATTCGCTCGCCAGGGACGCCGAATTACTTGGACTGGTCTGCCCATGCTTTCGCGTTCACGCCATGCACTTGTGTGTACAGGTACCAATTTGTTGGATGATCTCCTCGACGAGTTCAGCGATCTCTTTGTTGAACCACATAGCCTTCCACCAGTCCGGGAGATTTCTCACCATATACATCTCAAGAAAGGGACCGAGGCCATTGCTGTCCGTCCATATCGCTATGCGCAATTGTAGAAAGATGAGCTGGAACGTCAGTGTGCTGAAATGCTTCAACAAGAGACCATCCGTCGTAGTTCATCATCTTTTTCTTCGCCGGTATTATTGGTCAAAAAGAGGGATGGTTCTTGGCGTTTTTGTATGGATTATCGCAACCTCAACGATAAAACGGTCAAAGATAAGTTCCCTATTCCGATCGTTGACGAGTTACTCGATGAGTTTCGAGGTGCCAATTTTTTCACAAAATTGGATTTACGTTCTGGATATCATCGAGTGTTGATGCATATGGCTGACATTGCAAAGACCGCTTTTCGCACTCATCAGGGTCTCTTTGAATTTCTTGCCATGCCCTTTGATCTTACCAACACCCCCGCCACCTTCCAAGCTCTTATGAATACTGTGTTACAGGATTTTCTTCGCCACTACGTCTTGGTTTTTTTTTTACGATATTCTCATATACAGCCCTACTTGGTCAGCACATTTATGACATCTTCGCACGGTATTGCAAAGACTCCAAGGCCATTGTTTATTTTTTAAACGTTCTAAATGCTCTTTCGGCCAAACATTGGTGGCATACTTGGGCCATGTCGTCTCGGCCGAAGGTGTGGTGGTTGACAATGCTAAAATCAATGCAGTATCCACATGGCCAACTCCTTCGTCCGTCCGGACGCTTCGTGGTTTTCTTGGGTTGGCTGGGTATTACCGAAAATTCATTCGAAATTTTGGTATTATTGCAGCTCTATCGACTAAATTACTCAAAAGAGAGGCGTTTTTGGGGTCATCTGATGCTCAGGAAGCCTTTATTTGCCTCAAATCAGCACTAACACAAGCCCCGGTATTACAATTGCCAAATTTCGACAGTGATTTTATTGTTGAATGTGATGCATCAGGTTTTGGTTTTGGTGCAGTTTTACATCAAGGCACGGGTGCTGTGGCATTTTTTAGTCGTCCGATTGCTCCCCGCCATGCTTCGTTAGCAGCTTATGAGCGGGAACTCATTGGTCTTGTTCAGGCAATTCGGCATTGGCGTCCTTATTTATGGGGACAACGTTTTTTGGTACATACCGATCATTACAGTTTGAAGTTCTTACTTGATCAACGGCTCTCAACCATTCCGCAACATCATTGGGTCAATAAATTATTAGGTTATGATTATTCTGTGGAATACAAACCCGATAGCGCCAATGTGGTCGCCGATTCATTGTCTAGGCGAGATACTAAGACTCAGTCGACTGTCTTGGTTTTGTCTTCACCACATTTTTCTTTGTTTGAGGAGCTGCGTATTCATTTGCAAGATGATCCAGATATGCAAGCCATTCGCACTGCCGTTGAATCTAGGCGTCAGCAGGGTCCTTGGGCCATTACTGATCAGCTTCTTACATTCAACAACCGGGTCTTCATACCAGAGACAACTGCTGTCTTGCCGTCAATTCTTGATCTAGCTCATGGTACGGGACACGAAGGAATTCAAAAAACTCTTCATCGTCTCCGGGCCGATTTTCATGTGTCGCATGCACGGACAATTGTTCAAGATTATATACCAGCTTGTGATGTTTGTCAACGCAATAAAGGAGAACAATTGCATCCCGCCGGTTTACTTCAACCATTGATGGTACCGTCCACGGTTTGGGTCGACATTTCAATGGATTTCATTGAAGGACTTCCACGTATTCATGGAAAAACAGTTATTCTGACAGTGGTGGATTGTTTTTCTAAATCTGCTCATTTTATTCCTTTGGCTCATCCGTACACAGCCTATTTAGTGGCTCAAGTATTTTTTAATGACATTGTTCGTCTCCATGGTATTCTGTCATCCATTGTCAGTGATCGTGATACTGTGTTTACTAGCAAATTTTGGTCAGAATTATTTCGGTTAGCCGGGGTTCAGCTTCATCTCAGTTCTGCTTTTCACCCCCAATCAAATGGACAATCAGAAGTGGTTAACAAGATTATTGTGATGTACCTTCGTTGCCTCACCGGAGATCACTCTAAACAATGGCTTCGTTGTTTACCTTGGGCTGAATATTGTTATAATACATCTTTTCAAACTTCACTACGTACTTCACGATTTAAGGTGGTTTATAGCCGTGATCCTCCAACATTGCGTTCATATCTGTCAGGCACTACACGACTGCCGACCGTGGATCAACTCCTTAAGGATCGGGATGAATTTTTGGTTGATATTCGTGATCGCTTGATTCTCGCACAACAAACATATAAGCGGCATTACTACAAAAGTCATCGTGAATTAAAATTTTCAGAAGGTCAATGGGTTTGGCTTCGTTTACATAATAGACCCACCGCTTCTTTGTCCTTCTCTAGCAAGAGCAAATTGGGACCTCGTTATTTTGGCCCTTATCAGATTTTGCAGAAAGTGGGTTCTATCGCCCATCGTTTACAATTACTAGCCACAGCAAAGATTCATGATGTATTTCATGTGAGTTTGTTAAAGCCATTTATTGGCCCATCGCCATCATCACCACCACCATTGCCGATGCTTGTGCATGGTCGAGTTTGTTCTTCACCGACCAAAGTCCTAAAGTCTCGTCGTGCTCGTGACCGTATTCAAATCTTGGTTCAATGGGAAAATGCACCTGAAACAAGTGCTGCTTGGGAGGATGTGGAGCAATTTAAGAAGTTATATCCTTTATTTACGCTCGAGGACGAGCTATTTTTAAAGGAGGGGAGAGATGTCATGTGGGGTCTCACGTATGAAAGAAGGAAGAAGACTCGGGAGCTTACGGCTGAACAGTCCGGTTTGGTTCCTTCCGTAGAGATTGCTGTTTTGCTGGATTAGGCATAGTAGCTTTATTAGTTTACTTTGCAGTCATAGTTGTATTCGGAAACTCTGTAATAGTTTTTGCTTTCGTATTTGTTTAGCTTTCCTAGTCCAGTTTGTTACCACCTCTTTAAATAGAGGAGAAGGTACACTTTGCTTTAGATATGAAACATCAGAAAACTGCCTCAACTCTTCTGCTCATCTATTCTATTCTGTTCTGTCCGTTTGCTGTTGGCTTGTTCGTCAACACAGCAGGGACTCGACTTTGCGGCAGCGGCCACCACGGCGCCCCAGCCGCAACGTCGGGGCTCTGGTCCACGCCTGAGTGCTAGCCATAGCTACAACCTTCGGTTGACTGCTCCGGCTGCCAATCAAGACCCTGACATCCGGTTGCAATATTCCAAATTAGAATCCTTGTTTATTGATCTATTTTTGAAAGATCAAAGTCATAGTAGAGGAGTGATGAAGTAGCTACACACTAATACTGCTCAAATTGTACTATTTTCCTATATGACTTGCTCAAGGTTGATGGTTACTGCAGATCACTATCTATTATTTGATTTCCCGGGTCAAGTGGAACTTTTCTTCCTTCACTCAAATGCAAGAAGTGTTATTAATAAGCTCATCAAAAAGTTAGACTTGCGGGTACACACCTGTTTACAATTATGTAAGAATTCCTTATTATCCTTATGAATTATATCACCCACGCTTTCTCTTGGTATTCTGTAGCTGACTGCTGTGCACCTTGTCGATGCCCATTTATGCTGTGATCCTGGGAAGTATGTGAGTGCTTTGCTTCTTTCACTGTCAACAATGTTACACTTGGAGCTACCACACATCAATGTTTTGTCAAAGATTGACCTCATTGAGAACTACGGAAATTTAGGTATCATGCTTGTCTGCAGCAGATTTTAATTGAGTAAATTTTTCTACTACAATAGTTACTCATCTTCTTGATTGGCAGCATTTAACCTTGACTTCTACACCGATGTCCAAGAGCTGTCTTATTTGCAATACCATCTTGATCAAGATCCTCGTTCTGCCAAGTACAGGTATGTTTCCAAACAACAAACACCTAATCTTACTACCTCAGTAAGGGGTATGTGCAATCCATGTTGCTGTTAGATATGTAATATATATTGGCCTTTTGGCCCTTTGGAAATGATAAGGTTCATTCCAACATGGTATCAGAGGAAGATTAGGGTTTCCACCGCCGCCGCGTGCTCTGCTCCAGCCGCCAGCAACTCTGCTTGCCCGAGATGTCGCCGCTCCGATCTGGTGTTGCTCCAGTCACCGTCGCCGCCACTGCAGCTCCTCCCCACCGTCGGATCCACGCCGCCTAGAGCCGGATTTCGCGCCGGCCCGCCCGATCCAACGCCGCCATGGGATCTTCATCTCGACATTGTTAAGATCGCCGACCTCCATCCTGACGCCGCCGCCGACGCCGCCAGTTGCCGCCCACAACGCCACCGGAGTGAGCAAAGCACCTTGCTCTGTTTTTTGGATTCGGGTGGAGCTGTTGGCTCCAGCTTCTCACCAGCTCCATCGATCTACATGGAGTCGGTGGTTTCTGCTTCGGCTTCTCACTAGCTCCACTGATCTACGTGGAGCCAGCGGCTTCGGCTTCACTCTGGCTCCACCGATCTATGTGGAGCCAATGATTTCGGCTCTGGCTTCTCCGGCTCCCGATATAGCTGGAGCCACTGCCTAGGGATTCTGCTCCCACGCACACCGCCTCTTGACTCCGGATTTGGTCAAGTCATCATTGGTGGCTACTACCGGAGGCTCCTTCGCCATCCCGCTCCCCCCAGTTCGGTTCGACGGGATGAACTTCAGGATGGGTTTATTCACCGAGGATTCACCTCAACGGCCAGCCGCCGGTCATCTCTGTTGGCGCCCCGTTTCTCCTCGCTTACGCCGCCCGCTTTTGCAGCTCTTCTGTTGGTGCGAATCAGTCGCCCAGAGGCCACGGTGTTGCCTTTGGAGGAGGCCCTGGAGCTCTACCAGTTTGAGATGCACGCCTACGAGAGATGGTATGATGCCGAAGCTCATGCTACAGCCATCCTGGTGTGTAGCATGACCGTGGCCATCTCCATGGATGTGGCTGAGCTGTCGATGATGCAGCTGATGTTGGAGCGTCTCCAAGCTCACTGTCAGCCGATGAGTGATGCTATATACCTTTCCGTTGTGCATCAGGTGCATTCTCTTCAGCAGCTCGATGTCACCGTGGATGACTTCTACCAGCAAATGTCTGAGGTGTGGTGTCAGCTCGACTCTCTAGGGCCGGATGTCTGCCGGACTTGTCCCTGCTGTGTGCGGCTCCGTGCTCACCAGGAGACTAACCATCTCTACGACTTTTTGACGTGGCTTCGCCCCGAGTTCGAGACTGTGCGTGCTTTGCTCCTAACTCGCCACCCGCGCCCGACCTTGGTGGAGGCTTTAACGGGTGTTCGTGCTGAGGATACTCGTCATCATGGAACGACTCAGATATAGGCTGTCTTGTCCGCTTCAGCTTACTATGCAGCTTATGTCGGTTGGTCAGATCACTGATCACGACTGTCGTGTTGTTCTTGAGTATGACTCTTGTTGTGTTCAGGACTGCCGCACGGGGACTCTACTTGGTACTGGCCCTCGGCGTCATGATTCGCAGCGTCTTTGGACGCTCGACTGGCTGCATATTCCTTCCACTGTCTCTACCAGCCAGTCAGCCGCTACCACTACCTCTGGTTTTGCTGCGTCCTCCACTACTTCCTTCACTCAGTGGCACCATCGTTTGGGTCATCTCTGCGGATCGCGTCTATCGTCACTAGTAGGTCGTGATGTTCTTAGGTCTGTTTATGGGGACACCTCTTTACATTGTATGGGTACTCATCCTTTTGGTCTTGTTCACTTTGATGTTTGGGGTTCGGCTCCATTTGTTTCGAAAGGGGGTCATCGATACTATGTGATTTTTATTGATGATTATTCTCGTCGTACTTGGATCTACTCTATGTCCTCTCGCAGTTAGGTTCTTTCTATTTACTAGATGTTTGCTACCTTGGTTTGCACTCAGTTTGATTCGGCCTTTCGTGTGTTTCGTGCTGATTCTACTAGCGAGTACCTGTCTGCTACTTTGTGTCGTTTTCTCGCTGAGTAGGGTACTTTTTCCCAGTACTCTTGTCCTGGTGCTCACGCTCAAAATAACGTCTCTGAGCGTAAGCATTGTCACTTGCTAGAGACAACTCGCACTCTCATGCTTGCCTCTTCTGTTCCACCTCACTTTTAGGCTAAGGCTGTCTCTACTGCTGCTTTTCTCATCAACATGTACCCTTACACTACTCTTCAGGGTTCTACTCCTGTTGAGCGTTTCTACGGTCAAGCTTCAGAGTATAGTCACCTTCGCAATTTCGGTTGTCTACTTTGTCCTCCTTCCACCTCGTGAGCGTACCAAACTAACTGCTCCGTAAGTTGAGTGTGTTTTTCTTGGCTATAGTCTTGAGCATAAGGGTTATCGCTGCTACGACCCTGTTGCTCGCTGGATAAGGATCTCTCGGGACGTCACCTTTGATGAGTCCCGGCCTTACTACCCTCGCCGCTCTACTGTCAGCTAAGATTCTCTTGTTGAGTCGATCTCCTTCATGACTTTTCCTGACACTCAGTATTCCACTCCTGTCTCGTTTTCGCCTTCACTTTCTTCGTTTCCCTCTCCTCCGGCTTCACCTGTTCCCCCTCCACCGGAGGTTCCTTCCCGCTCTTTTGTTGAGATTCCACCATTTCCCCTGCACTACTCTCGCCGTCCTTGGTCTACTCCAGTTGAGCCTCTGTCTTTGTTGGACCTTGTTCACAGCTCTTCTTCTTCGTCCTTGCTAGGTCCTGCTCCGCCTTCTCCCAAATACGATCTTCGTGATCGTCACACTGTCAGGCCTCTTGAGCGCTACGGCTTTGCAACCGTTGCTCTTTCTGAGCCTACGACCTATCGTGAGGCTGTTGCTCACCCTAAGTGGTAGCTCGCGATGCCTGAGGAGATTGCTGCTTTGGAGCGTGCTGTAACTTGGGATATTGTGCCTTTACTTGCGTGTGTCACTCTCATCACGTGCAAGTGGGTGTACAAGATGAAGACCCGCTCGGATGGTTTTCTTGAGTGCTACAAGGCTCGTCTTATGGTGCGTGGTTTTCAGCAGGAGCATGGTTGTGACTATGATGAGACATTTGCTCCTGTCGCTCACATACCACTGTTCGCACTTTCCTTGCTGTGGCCTCAGTTCGACAGTGGCCCATCTCTCAGCTGGACGTCAAGAATGTCTCTCAATAGCTAGTTGCGTGAGGAGGTCTACATGCAGCCGCCCTCTGGGTATTGTCCCTGATGGTATGGTTTGTCACCTTAGTCGCTCTCTATGGGCTGAAACAAGCCCCTCGTGCTTGGTTTGATCGCTTCTCTATTGTCACTGCTGTTGGCTTCTTTGCCAGTGATCACGACCCTGCCCTCTTTGTACACACCTCTATTCGGGGTTGGACGCTCCTCCTCAATGTGGATAATATGATCATTACTGGAGATGACTCTCAGCACATTGCCTTTGTGAAGGAGCGTCTCAGTGAGCAGTTCTTGATGTCTGATTTGGGTCATCTTCGTTGCTTCCTTGGGATTGAGGTCACTTCTACGCCTAAGGGCTACTGCCTCTTCCAGGAGAAGTACATTTATGATATCCTTGCTCGCGCTTGTCTCACTGATCAGCGCATGGTGGATACTCCTATGGAGCTTGGTATTGACCTTCGGCCTACTGATGGTGAGCCTTTTAAGGACCCAACTCGCTACAGCCATCTTGTCGGGAGCCTCGTTTATCTTAGGATCACTCGACCTGACATTTCACACCCAGTTCACATCCTGAGTCAATTCGTCTTTGCTCCCACTCAGCTCCACTACAGTCACATTCTTCGTGTTCTGCGATATTTTCGTGGGACCATCACTCGTCGCTTTTTCTTTCCTTGCTCCAGTTCTCTGCAGCTTCAAACGTACTTTGATGCGACCTGGGCTAGCGATCATTTTGATCGCCGATCTCTTTCTGCCTATTGTGTTTTTCTTGGTTTCTCTTTGATTGCCTGGAAGACCAAGAAGCAGATTGTCGTTTTCCGTTCGAGTGCTGAGGCTGAGTTGAGAGCCATGGTGTCGTTGACAGCTGAGATCACCTGGCTTTGGTGGCTACTTGAGGATTTTGGTGTTTCAGTTTCTGCATCGACTTCTCTCTTATCAGACAATACTGGTGCGATCAGCATTGCTCGAGATCTAGTGAAGCATGAGCTCACCAAGCACATTGGCGTAGATGCTTTGTACATGAGATCGTAGGTGCAAGACTAAGTTATTGCTCTACAGTATGTGCCTTCAAAGCTTCAGTTAGCATATTTCTTCACCAAGGCACAGACTAGAGTTCAACTAATTTCTACCTCTCTAAACTCAGTGTTGTTGATCCACTGTGAGTTTGAGGGGGTTGTTCGATATGTATATAGCTTAGGATGTTCTTTGCTTATTCATATACCCTGTACATGATATATTGGCCTTCTGGCTCTTTGGAAAAGATCAAGGTTCGTTCCAACAGTTGCATCTATTGAAAGCTTTAAACTTGTTCAAAGTTGATATTATTAGGCAGGTATCTCCAATTTTCTTGGGAAAATTATGAAATATATACGCAGTCCACAACCTTTTTTTTTCTTTTTCATTGATTAAACCAGTTTTAAGGTGCAACTAATGTACTTACAAAAATATCTAACACTCACCCTGTTCAGGGAAGATAGTAATTAATCTAATGTACTTACACTGAGGCAAAGTTGGAAAACAATACACAGGAGTTGCAGATGCATCTGTGTTTCTATTTTTTGGGGAATTGCTAGAGGACCATCCTTCGTGCATCTTAAATAAATTACTGTTGCAGTGTCAGTCACCTGTTATGAACCCTGAAATGCAGTAACCATGAAACATTTAATCATTGACAGAAAAACCTGCAATGTTGGTGGTATTATGCTTAAGATTGCATTCTCTTAGTTACGATGTGCTATTTTTACACTTTGGGTCATTTGGAACCTTTTTTGTTGAATCTGCTTGCAGGAAACTTACTAAGGAGCTATGTGATGTGATTGACAATTTTAGCTTAGTCAATTTTACAACTTTGGACATCCAGGTCTGTATTGGAAAGACTTAAATAATTCAATTCAGTTCCTCGTTGTCTTGGTTCTTACAAAGTTGTTTTTGCCTTCTAGGACAAGGAAAGTGTTGGAAATCTTGTGAAGTTGATTGACAAGAGCAATGGCTATATATTTTCTTCTATAGACAGCAGTGTGGTTGAGTTCAGCAAAATTGCAGCGGCGCCTCTTGACTGGGATTACTACAGATATCCTTTACTGCCTCTTCTAATAACATTTTTAAATAAGCCTCTTATCTCCCATAACTTTTATGCTATCTTCGGTGTCTAGAAGTGCACTATTTAAATTGCCTCTCTGTGGCGTGTACAGCCATGAAATATTGACAATATGGAGCAGCATTAGACCTTCCTTGCAGGTCATGTCATGCCAGCAAATTATGGCTATATAACTTACATGTTATATAGCATTTGTGGCGAGTATATGGAAAAGTGTGGCAAGACAACATTTGGTATTCCAGCCCAATATGTAGATTTAGCATTACTGGGATTAGGGCATCTTATCATTCCTTTTTGTAGCAGGCATACTGTATGATCCTCTAATGTGGCTATGCTTGGTCATTTTTGTTGGCCATGAAATGCACCTAATGCATCATTTTCCTTGACACGTGGCTACAACAGCAGAAGTGCAGGAGAAGTACATGAAAGATGACGAGTTCGTGCAACATACAAGCAAGATGAAATGAGACTTGAATCTGTTGATTGGTGCCTACAAGTTTCGCTTCCCTACTTTTTTTGTGCCACTGCAGATGAAACATGTCTGTCATAATATAATGAGACTTTTCGTTTGTAAGAACAATTAATGTTATTTTGTTTGAACCCATGTAGCCCAGTTGTATATGTTGTCTGATATTTCTCGCTAGTTGCTAGATGTGTAGAAATATGCCATTATCTATTGCAAGTTTGCAACCGAAATGGCAAGCTTGGGAAGAAATCCACCTTAGGTCTTGTTTGGCTAGTGGAAAAATTTATCCATGGGAAAAATAATCCAAGTGGAGATTGGGTTGATCCCCTTCCCTCCACCCAATCCCCTCCCACCTTGAATCTAATCCCCTCCCATCTTGGATCTAATCCCTTAATTTGTTTGGGCAAATGGTTGGATCAGTAGGGATTGCATATATTAAAAAAATCTGAAAGCAAAAAAAGAATATAGAAAATTCCAAAAATAACATTAAAAAATTGGAACAATTAGGAAAATTTCCAAAACCAAACCGAGAAAATTCGAAAAATATTAGAAATTTTCACAAGCAGTCGAAAATTAGAAAAAAAAATAAAAAGTGCGAAAATTTGAAAAAAATCATAAAAATTCAAAACAAAAGGTCTAGAAATTTCAAAATTAAAAACACAGATTATAAATTTTGAATACAACCTCTAGAAAAGCGGATAACAAATGATGCTATTACAACCATAACAAGTAACAACCATAATACTAACACCATAACAAGTAATGAGGAGTTAGCATGCAATTGCAACCAAGACCAATCCGTGATCGTCACAAGATCAAAGTTTAGCCGATATCATCACAAGATCAAAGTATTTCATATTGCAAATTCTCTTGTACAAAAAAAGGTAGAAGTCTCATCACTCCTTTCTAGCCCACAAGCTTATCTCCCCAACTCCCGATCATGGTGATGACAAATGTAGCACCGACTCAACACATTTACGCAAACACAAGCAACCATTAGACATATGACACTAGCAACTTGCTAATATGGAAATCTAAAGGCAGCTAAATGACAAATCACCATGTTTCTGACCATGTTGCTAAGCCAAACGACAGATAAATGAACTTAAACCATCTCTTACCAAGAGTCCATGCAACTATTAAGTCTTAGACAAGCTTGATATAACTAACACCCAAGCAAGCAGGCATGCATGACAAATCACAATGTTTCGACCACTAGAGTTCATATCTTTGACAAATAATAAGATGTCATGGGTTGAGTAGGACTATGCATTGACCAACCAAAGAGGTAATCATGTGAGCTATCTCGATTTGTTCACGATGAAAAAACAACGAGACAAGTCATTATTTGTTCACAGACTGATACATGGTGAAGCTGGTGCGCAATAAGAGGTTAATGGTGGACAGCACCCACAAGAACAACATGAGCATGATATTTAAGGAGTCAATAGTTTTGTTACTTACCAATGAAAACATAGCACAAGGCACAAGCTCATTTGCTCAACAAATCTATAGATCACGGCAATGGATAAAAATGACAATAAGCACTAGTAATCTATAGATCCCGCAACAATAAAAATGACAACTTGACTCCGCTCCAACATGTAGGTAGCGAAGGTGCAAGATTACAACAATCAAGTTTGCCAAAGGTGAACACAACATGTTGGTGGAAGTTCTTTCCGAAGGAGAGGATCTTTGCAACTATGCTACTCCACACACAAAAAAAAGATATGCTAATATGTTTGGTGAGTATTATAATGTATATAATGCTAGAAACAAAACTTACCATCACACTTACCGGCTAATAGATGAAAATTAGATCAAAGTAATAAGAAAGTAGGCTCAATTATAAGCATAATTGCATAAACTATAAAGTAATACCTTCTAGTGTTGTTCCTTTGGTGATGCTTTCTTACATGCATTTCTAACTTGCAACAAATTGAATTTTGGAGATCCTCTTGCAAACATCATGATGTAAAGTAATAAAAGATCTTTCTAAGAATTAGGCAATAAATAGAATTCATAATTCCTGTACACATCATGCCCATACCTCGCATGGCGATATTCACGACGGCTAACATATTGATGAGATAGATTGATGCAATAAGAAAGAGCTCCATGAAGATTATCGACCGAGAGATTGCTTCCTCGACTTATCACATTTAGCTCACCCAAGTAGTAAAACACCTATAAATATACAAAGCACATTGAAATTAAAATTTATACTCAACCTCCGGGAAGCATACAAAACTATGGCTTTCCCATGTGTTATGTGATGTTGTACCTTAGAAACAACTAATGCAATGAAATAGCCTCGTCAAACTCCTCATCTTCATACAAACTCTCACTACAAGAAACAACAATATGAAATAAGTTATCAAAAACAAAAAGGTCAAAACAACATTCATGCAACAATCATGCATATCTTGTTGTTCAAGATTTTTATAACCAATCACCAAGATTAAGCGGAAAACATTTAGGATCTTACACCATGCACATCAATCACACCGGACAACTAAGCTCCCTCAAGTTTGATAGTTCTATCTATTCTTCTACCATGAATATAATTTCCAGAAACTAAATCCAACTGGTAAAACATTTACATGGAAGTCCCTTCGTCACCAATAGTAATTAGATAGCTTCCATTGAATTTATCTTACAACAGTTTAGAACTCTTAAAGCACAAATTACCACATTTACCAACACCAAGAGTAGCAATTTTACTTGGGCCATGCTCAGAGATCAAACGAATTAAGTCCCACACCAGACATTAATCCTGAAATTTCAGACTTATGAAAATTTGGGATTTGTTGACTTTCCCCAAACGCAACCCTACAGATCAAAAGAATCTAAATCGTAGCACACACACAAGCCACAAGCTAGAATGCTAGATTAAATCCTTCTTAACAATGAAAAACTACTTCAATAGCTTTCCCCTCAACCAAAACCTTTCGTAAATCCTAGCCTGAATGTAAACTAATTCGAAAGTTGACATTTTGTTTACCACATTAACCACCAATTCGAGCACATGAATCACAACAACTAAAAATGTTTGAAATTTGCGATCTAATTCTAGGTTTCCTGCTACCAATGACACAAACCGCACACTAAGCCCTCCCAAAATCTCCAACCTAACAGATCAAACCTAGGGTTTCATTCAACAAGCGCCGATCGAACCGAACCAAGCCAAATCAAAGCAGACGGATGAACCACACAACACCGCTGCTTGCCATTGCTCGCCCCCCGGCGAACCTCTTCTCCAATACCCAAAGTAGCCCAAACCAAACCCACACTTCACGAAATGAATCGAGACGCATACAGTGGCGGCATCGGCCGGCCGCAAGGCTCTGCAACTAGAGTTAGAAGGGGAGGGGGGGAAGAAGAGAAGTCTTTGCGTGGGGGGAGAGGGACTCACATGGCGGGACGCGGTGGAGATCTCGGGCCGAAGGCGTGGGACGAGGGAGTTGAGGAAGATGAGGAGACTAGCTGGAGGAGGAGGAGGAGGAGGAAGAGGCGGCGGCGGCGGGCTCGCGTCCACCGGAGTCAAGGGGAGGCGGCGCCGTCTGGAGGAGCTGCGAGCCTGCGACTCACGTCTCGAGGAGTCGCGAACGCAGCGACGGGAAGAAACTTCGCAAGCGGCGTGGAAGGATTACCCGTGGAGCGGATTGGAGCAGGGGAAATTCGATCCGGGACTCGGCCAAGCATGGAAAAGGAGCCGCCCGGGAAAACTTTCCCCGCCGGGATGATCCAAGTGGATGGATCCCCGATCCCGGCCGATCCCGGCCTTTCCAAACAAAGCCTTATGTTACCAATAGTAAGCCTTGTACATGGAGCAGTGCTGGTTTACATTGGCTGCACTGTTTCCAAGTAGCAATGCAAAGGGAAATCACGTAGGGAATTTCAGTTTGTAGTCACTAGCAAGGATTAAAACTTTGGAACCAGAGGAAAATTTGCCTGATGGCTGATAACCGGGAAAAACCGGTGAAAATTCGAATATTGATATTTGAATTGGGGATGTTTTAAAATCGGTAACCACCTGAAAAAATCACGTAGGGAATTTCAGTTGGTTTTTTTTCTCTTGGTTCTTCTGGTAACGGCCGGTAACCGTCGGGATTTTGATTTTTGATCCTTACTTTGGATGCCAGTGTTCTTCCGCGAGCTGACCAGACAGTCAAAGGGCCTCTTGTTCGGTTGTTCAAACCGTTTCATGAGCTCTTTGTTGACTCCTAGGTATCTTAATTTCAATGCTACAAGTTTGACATACGTGTTGATTACCGTGGACTTTTTGGATTGTAGGCAGCTTTGATCAGGGTCAATGCAGTGGCGTACGTAACGTGGTAAAACCATACCAAACATACATTTGATTGTCTAGTGTAATCTAAATTCATATATAAATAAATAAGAGACGAAGCGAGAATATAAAGTACACTTAAGATAGTACCTTGCTAATGAATAGAACGCATTGAATGGCCATAAATACGTGCGAGTAGCAATATGTAGAACAAAAATAAATCAGTGAGATAGTAAATTGTAAAGAACTCCGAACATTGAACCATGGTTCTTAAAAGATCTTGTACAATCCATCATTTCTTTGAAATACTATAGATTTCGGGAATTATTGTGTATGTCCTGTAGGATCCCCATACCTTTTATTTATAGTATCAAAGTAGAGTCTAACTCTCATACAATTTGTTATTTAGATCTAACACGAACTCTCCAACACCCCCTCAAGATGGGCTAAAGATATCAATCATGCCCATCTTGTTACATATTGTAGCACCCTCACTAGGACCTAACCCTTTAGTAAAATAGTTAGCCAACTGTTCATCAGATTTGACATACTCTAATTTCAATATTCTGCCATCGAGTTTTTCCTTGATGAAAAAACTATCAATCTCAATGTGCTTGATACGATCATGCTGAACTGAGTTGTTAGCAATGTTGATTGCAGATTTATTATTACAATACAACACCAAGAGATATCCTCCATATTCGAAGCTCAGATAATAAGCCCATCATCCATATCATTTCACTCACACTCAATGCCATTGCTTTGTACTCTGCCTCTACAGTAGATCGAGCCACAACCTCCTGCTTCTTGCTTCTCTATGACACAAGGTTACCTATCACAAAGATGTAATATCTAGAGGTAGACCTCCTGTCATCCACACTGCTTGCCCAATCAGCATTGCAATACCCTTCCTGAGGGTCCATGTGGAGGTCGTCCCGTGTGAGTGATGGGTAATTGACAAAGGTTTTAGGTCAGTCGAGTTTGGTTTGTGTGGTCGGACCTTGTCGTTGCGCGGTTCACGCGTTTTCGTGAAGTCAATCGAGTTTGTCGGGAAAATCGAACGACCGGCGTGTTATGGGCGATACGACCATGAGGCGGTTATCTGGATTGGTAAATGGCGGTTGAAGAATTCGAGAGAAGGTGTTTTTCGTGTTACGGTCTTCATTAGAAATCGAACGGCCGCAGTATTGGAGCGAGACGACCAGTGCGGTTGATCCGCCGGTAACATGGCGGTTGTACCGATTGTTTTGTGAGTTTCGCCATTTTGGTGATTTGAGTTTTGGGATAGGTCATATCCGGTGTGTTCATGCATATGTGTTGCATATTGCATGTTTGAGCTAACGTTAGGTCAAGTTGTGAAGAACTTGTTCCTGTTTACGTGTTTCTTGTGCGTGTGGCTGCGGGGACGTCGAGCGGAGTCGTGGCGAGACACGTGGGTGGACTAAGCGCAGTGGCGCCGAGGTCGAACAGTCGGGATGTGTCAAGACAGCGTGGACTCGAGGTGGTTGCGGCGCGGCGAGACAAGGAGCTGAAGCTTCGGAAGGTGCAGAAGGGGCGAATCGGGAAATTCGCAAAGCTGCACAAGCGGGAGCGGGCTCCGTTGGACTTAGCGGGCGTAACGGGGAGGAGACCCGTTAGCCAAGGCTATATAAAGGATTGGAGGGGCTGCATGCCCTCTTGAGCACTTGGGTGGAATTAGGGTTTTAGAGTCAAAAGAGGCTTTGTGGGTGTTTCTCTTTTGCTCTTTAGTTGTTGAGAGTGGAGGTGTAGGCAGAGGTGTGCTCCCTGCTTGTGCCCTTCTTGGTTGTGTGTTCATCTCCCCTCAAGAATGGATGTGTGTTTGTTCTTGAGTTGTGAGAGTGAGGAGATGGATTGAGCTTACATGTAATCATCCCTCTGGTTCTAATGTCCATGCGTATGGGGATGTATCTCTTTGTATTTCGCTCTTGATTCAATGAATGGAAATCTGAAGTTTTCTTCTATTCGTGCTCTCTGTTCTTCGTTCTCCTTTTTGTGATTTTTGGGGCTTTCTTCAATCCGGGAGTTTTTGCTTGGTTCTTCCTCTTGATCTTGCTTGCTGGGACATGTGGGAACCTATCTAAGGTCATCTAGATCATCATCCACCCACGAGCAAGTCGTTAGATCAAGTTTTGTTTTTGCGGTTTTGAACCCACCTTCGTTCAAATGCAAAGGATAGGAACCTTGGCATGGATCTCTGAAATCATTGCTTGGAATAGGTTCCTAATATCTTCAGGAAGGTGTGGTTCAATTTTGGTCAAGTTTGGCGCGTAGATCAAAAGTTTGATCGATTTTCGTTTTGAAACCCGAGCTGATTTTACTGCTCCGGGACAATCGAACGACCGGCAGTAACACTACGGTTGTACCGCAAGATCATGAACGACCGCCGTTTACTCGCGGTTTGTCTTGGATCTGCGGTACAACCGCCGCTTGTTCGCGGGTTGTACCGATTGTCCCGATTTGTTCGGCTCTTCCTCGTTTTTGTTTCTTTGAGCTTTGGGGGTGAGAGTGGATTCAACATAAGACTTCCTCTCGTGCTTAATCATTGATCTTCATAGCTCTCATAGCTATTGGAGTGATTTATAAGTTGAATCCATTCTTTGCGAAAAAGATTAGGTGCTCCTATTCACCCCCTCTAGTCGCCTTTCCGGTCCTTCAATTGGTATCGAGCGGTTAGCTCTTTTCAATAGATCTTAACGGTCTCAAGAGCGTGGCGATGGACAAGTACTCGACCAAGTCTTTGTTTTTGATGGCATCGATTACCCTTCGGAAGAGCCGAATGGAGACATACATCGAGGCCGTGGGTATGCCATCTGGCGAAAGGTCAAGGTTCGATTCATTGTTCTGCCGATGAGAACATCAATGCCGGAACATGGTTGATGTTGAGGCGAATGCAAAGGCAAGGAACATCATCATCCGTGGTTTGAGTCGTAGTGAGTTTGACCGCATATCTCACTGTCGTCCGCCTCGATATCTGGGTGACCCTCGGCGATACCATGAGGGCACCACCCAGATCAAGGCGGTTCGGCAGGACCGGTTCAAACGAGAATACAACAAATTTGAGATGCTTCTTTGGTGAGTCCCTAGATGAGTGCTTTGCGTTTTCACAAGATCTTGAGCAACCTCCGGCGGTCGGTCTCACATACCCGACTTCGGACAATGCTCGTCGGATGCTCACGACACTCGTCTGCGTGTTTGGGAGATGAAAGTGACCACCATCAAAGACACGACAGACCTCTCGACCTTGACTCTTGATGCGCCGTACTCACGCCTCAAGACTCACGAGATTAGCGTTGTCTCGAGGTCGAAGTCCGATCGATGGCCTTGGTCACCGATCGATCAAACTTCGAGTCCTCTTGCAATTTCTCCCTTCTTCGCTCTGTGACATAGCGATGATCGGTTAGAAGCGACTTCGCGGATGAGCGACTTGCCCTCCTTGCTCGTAGATTCTCCCACGCTTACAAAGGGAGGAGGGGCGAGAAGAGAGGAGGACCCGTGATTTGCTTCGAGTGTGGTGGCCCCAACCACATTGAGCAAACCGCCCCAATTGGAGAAGGGCAAAACGACTATGGCGGTTCGGGCAAAACGACTACACCGACAAGAACGCAACAAGAAGCCTCCGGCTCGACGCCCAAAGAAGAAGAAGTTCATAACCGGCAAAGCCAAGAAGCTCTTCCACCGCGTCCTCGCGCCGGCGACCTCGACCTCGGCGAGGTGGAGGGATGGAGCGACGATGACGGGACGGGTGACCAAGAGCCCAAGCATAGCGGCGGCGACTTCTCGGCATGTGCTTCATGGCCCTCGAGGGCGAACTCGGACGACAATGAACTGTACTCCGACTTCGGACGAGGTAGATCCCACCTCTGAACAGCTCAATCATGCTTTTCTTAAGCTAGGAGGTTTTCATGCTAAAGCTAAGGCTAGGTGTCTTTGAGTTAGAGAAGGAAATAGATAGTGTCACTAGAGATTATTGCTCTTACATCCGCTCCTTCTAGTGATGATTGTGATACATGCTCGCTTTCTTTGGTTGATATGGAGAAGTTAAGGACCTCACATGATAGTATGTCCTCCGAACTTGATAGTGTTAAGGTGGAGAATGTTAGTGCGCTTCTTTGAGTTAGAGTTGAGTAGGATGGTCATTACCCTACTTATTCTTGATGAGACTACTTCTCCCACCTCATGTGAGGGTAAGGACATTGTTGCTAGAGGATCTTATGCCATGCTCCTTGATCTGCCTTGAGTCTTGTGAAAATTGCAATAACTTGAAGATGAACTTAAGCAGGCGGATCATAAAATTCTTGAACTACAAGCTTCTCTACTTGAGCCGATTGTTTCATGCTTGAAGCTGTCCTAAGTTAAGCTACTTGAACTTGAAATTCGTCTCCAAGCAGTTTCAAGATATGATTGATCATGAAAGGAAGTTGGCTCGGTTTGCTTCTAAGGACCTGTTAGCTCACCATGCATTAAGTGTAACAAACTAAAATCGACTTGATTGCTTTGGATGAGAAATGTGTGAAGCTAACTAAGGACCTTCTAGAAGCCACATTGTGCTTGCAATATGATTGTGGAGAAGGGGAGAAGCCTCGGGGTAAGGATAAGGCGCTTAGCAACATGAACCAAGCGGCTAGCGATGGGGATCGTCCTTCAGTCGGTGTGCTTGCACAAGCCATTCTTCCCTCTCTTCTTTGGTTTTCCTTTTGCTCCTTACCTTCTCTTTGTCTCTTCTTCCCCCGCTCTTCATGCACCTCTCTCTTTCGGGAGTGTCAGTACCTTATGAACACTCTCGAGAGATTTGTAGGAGGCAAGAAGAAGCTCAATCTTATTCTAGACCAATCTAAGATTTGCAGATTTAATCAGGGTCTAGGATATGACTTCTCTGAGGACATGAGGAAGCATCCACCTGCCGTGCTCAGACCCATAGCACCAGGTGTGATCGAGACTGAGCCCAGGACCGAGAAAGTCCATTTCAAGTCGGCGGGCTATGTCCGAGGATTTTCGACGAGAAGGTAATTTCACATGTTGCTTCTACCTCTCGGAAGGTGAAGTATCCGCACCTTCATCGGAAGGATGGACACACGATCGATCGATGCTTGGTAGCGCCAAGATCGCGTAGAGACCATGTTGAGTCTCTTAGGCGCATTGTGGTCGGCCCCGGACTTTGAGTGCACCTAAGACCAACACGAGGTCTAGGCTTGGTTCTTCGATGGGTTTGTGCGACATCGAGGACTTGGTTTTCGAGTTTTACGGTTTTCGTCCTCATCTTGCTTTCGATCGTGACTTCCGCCGTCCCGAGGGTAGATCTCGTTTTCCTATCGAGATAGCTACCATGGCGTGTTCGACATATTGCGAGTGCTCGACTCGCTCCTTCGTAGCGATCGAACCCAAAGAACGACTTGGTCTACTCTTAGACCTACGCTTTGAGTTCTGAGGCGAGGGTAGATAGAGGTCGATCGTGCTTGACTACTTCATCGCTTTCGGCGTGTTACTCGATATTGGGTGCCAAAATCATTGTTGATTTATCGATCTTGAGACTTTACTCTGTTTGACTCAGTTCGCGGGTAGGGAAGGAGAAGGTTTGGCTTGTAGACTCGGTTGTTCTCGTCATATGACCGGAGACTCCGTTGGTTCTCCTCCTAGCCCGCGCTCCGGTGATGAGTCGATCACCTTGGAGACGCTTCGTCTGGACGGCGTCATCGCCAAAAGGTCTTGTGCGTATTAATGCCTCTTTTATTCTTAAGGATGTTGCCTTGGTTAGTAAGGCTGCGGTACAATTTGCTTTCGGTTTCTCGACTTCTTGATGGCGGTTTCGAGGTGAGCTTTAAGAAAAACAATTGCAAAATTCTTGATTCTTGGGTAGTCCGGTTTGCGGGATTTCTCGTTATGGGAGGATCTTTCGTGCTGATTTTTCCGATTCTTGGTGATCCTCTCCGGTGTTTGGTTATACGAGTCCCGCGATCTCTCTTTCGGCATAGGAGACTTGGTCATATTGGATTTGACCATTTGACCCGAGTTAGCGACCATGATCTCATTAAGTGGTCTGCGAAACTCAAGATGGTCAAAGATCTTGTTTGCACTCCATGCTTAAGACGCGGCAAGATGGTTGCCGCTTCTCATCCTCGGTCCACGATTACTATGACCGATGACAGACAATTGCTCCACATGGACCTGAGTTGGACCGGCTCGAGTCTTGATCAGGGGAGGAAGTGGTATGTTCTTGTTGTGGTCGATGACTTCTCGAGGTATTCTTGGGTGTTTTCTTAGCCTCGAAGGATGAGACGTTTTCACATTTCGAGGTCTTTTAGTAGGCTTTCTGTTGAGCTTCACGGTGCCTTCTGAGCGATCCGCATGATGACAATGTACGGAGTTCAAAATTCCTACTTTGAGAGTTCTGTGGTGAGGCAGTGTAGAGCACCGGTTCTCTTCTCCATCGTCCCTCGGCAAAATGGCGTTGTGGAGAGGAAGAACCGTACCTTAGTCGAGATGGCGGGGCGATGCTTGATGAGTACTCTACAGGAAGTTTTGAAATTTGAGGCCATTGCGACCGCGTGCCATGTTTGAATCGAGTTTTTCTTGGGCACTCCTACACGCACTTCTTATGAGTGAGATCTGCGAAAGCCAGCGTCTCTCATTTTCGTGTGTTTGGTTGCAAGTGCTTTATCTTGAAGTGCGGGAACCTAGACAAGTTCGAGTCACGTTCTGTGGCGGTATCTTTCTAGGCTACTCGACTTCTTGGCGGGCTTATAAGTGCAGGCTGCGAGTCTAGCAAAATGGTAGAGACTCTGAGGTGACCTTCGGCGAGGCGGTCAGGGACTAGGCGAGATATCTCGAGTTCTTTAGAGCGATCGAGACCATCTTTGTGGATGATGAGGGCGATGGAGATGACGGTTGTCTACGATCCTGTCCCTCATCCACTCCTTGAGGTGCCGTCTTCCACCGCACCTCGAGGTGATCGACCCTGCCTTCTGCTTCCTCTGGAGCTAGTGGCTCTGTTCCTACCTCGTCACTCATGAGGTAGAGGCCACTTCTTCATCTCTCCCGGGACCTCCTAGACACATCCGAAAGTTCATCCTTGAGAGAGATCATTGGAGATCTTTTCGAGCGTGTTACCGCTCAAAATCGCTTATCTCAATTTTGTCTCCATTTCGCCTTCATTGCCTCCTTTGAGCCCAAAGATGTTTCTCATGCTTTATCGATGAGTCTGGGTCAATGCCATGCATGAGGAATTAGAGAACTTTGAGAGAAACAAGGTGCAGTCGCTTGTTGAGCCCCACGAGGTCACAATATCATTGGAACCAAGTGGGTGTTCAAAACAAGCAGAGTGAGGATGGGGTAGTCATCCAAACAAGGCGAGATTGGTAGCTCGGGGGTTTTCGGGTTGAGGTCTAGACTTTGAGGAGACCTTTGCCCTCAGAGCTCGACTTGAAGCCATTAGAATCACGCTTGCCTTTGCGACTTCTAAGGGTTTCAAGCTTTACCAGATGGGCGTGAAGAGTGCCTTCCTCAATGGCCTTATTGAGGAGGAAGTCTCGTCAACTGACCTCAGTTTGAGAACCCCAAATACCCTAACCATGTCTTCAAGCTTTCAAGCAGCAGTATGGACTTAGCGGGCTCCCGAGCTTGGTATGAGAGGCTTAAGTCCTACTTGATAAGTCATGGTTTTGAGATGGGTAAAGTTGACAAGACCTTGTTCATCCGCCGGCATGGCTTGACCTTCCTTTCGTCGGATCTATGTCGATGACATTATCTTTGGCGGCTCTTCCCATACTCTGGTTTCCCGGTTCTCGGATGTCATGAGCACCGAGTTTGAGATGAGCATGATGGGTGAGTTGACATTCTTTCTTGGCTTCCAAATCAAGCGGACTCGGGAGGTACTTTTCTTCATCGAGGCAAGTACACTCGTGATCTCTGAGGCAACCGACATGAGTGATGGTAAGCTTTGTGTCGACTCCCATGGCTTCTGACCTATCTTGATCGAGATGAGGATGGCGAGCGATTGATCAAAAGGAGTTTCAAGCATGATTGGCTCCCTCTTGTACCTCACTACCTCGAGACCGGACATACATTTTTACGTGTGTTTGTGCGCTCGTTTGAGCTTCTCCTCGCGTTTCTCACCGCCAAAGGTGAAGCGCATCTTCGTACCTCGAGCTACCATTGACTATGGTATCTGGTACTCTTCCTCATCTGTCTTTCCTTGAGAGCCTTCTCGGATCACGACTTCATTGGTTGTAGGATAGATAGGAAGAGCACTTCAGCACTTGCCAATTTCTTGGCACTTCTCTTGTTTCTGGTCTTCAAGGAAGCGATGCAGTGTTACCTGATCCACCGCAGAGGCGAGTACGTTCTTTGCGGCCGATTCTTTGTAGTCAAGTGCTCTGGATGGCCCGACCTGCGGGACTTTGGGTTAGTTATCGGCGGTGTTCCACTCTTTTGTGATAACACTTCTGCGATTAACATTGCCAAGAACCAAAGTCACGGCATTCGGACCAAGCACATCGATATTCGTTTCCACTTCCTTAGAGACCATGTAGAGAAGGCGATATAGTGCTCGGTTTGTGGAGAGTGACCACCGGTTGGTGACATTTTCACCAAGCCATTGGATAGTTCGAGGTTTTTTTCTGTGAGGGAGAGCTTGGGGTGGTTTGTCCTTATGGATTTGTAGTGAGGGGAGTTTTGGGTTTCTTTGCTCTCGCTATATTATTATCTTTGTTGCTCCTTACTATCGCATTGCATTTGGGATGCATTTTGGGTTAGTCTTCCTAGCATAGATTAGAGTGTTTCTCTCGTCTAGTTGTTTAGACTTCTTCCTCTCATCTTATGCTCTAGGATGTTGCTTATTAGTTGTCTCTTCTCACTAGGTTGAGCTTACTCACTTCTTATAGGTTCTAGCAAGGGTTGGGCCACCCTTGGGTAGGCAGGAACGTGTTTGCTCCTTAGTGTGTTAGCCAGGCGGTGATAGTCCTAGTGTCATATGGGGTAGATGAGAGTCGATCTGAGCCATGGTATTCTCTATATCTTGTCTATGCTTTGAGGGTATGCATTCTGTTTTCTTTGCCGACTTCTCGATTTTTTTTTGTTTTTGGTTCAAGGGAGTTCATTTGGGAGCTTACGGAGCTTAATATTGATTAACTCAACTTGAACTAAAAGTTGCATCTAATGTTGAGGGGAGCTGGATCTTACGCATTTCTAGCATTACGCATTGTAATATAACTACATTGAGCCTTGATTATTATCTGCTATGACATGTTTACAATGCTTTACACCTTGCCATGACTTGTGCTTATTTGCTAGATTTATCATGACTTCATATGTGTAGCCTAGCTTTTGCCATGATAAGTTAATTAAAATTGCTCAACAAACTAAAACTTGTCATGTTAGCACTTTTCGAGATTAGTCTTTCTTGAGCTATCCTTTTATGATTCATGCCATGTCAAATAAATTTGGGTAGAGTGATGAATCTATATTGAGCCTTAGAAAGAGCTGTTTTAGTCTCTTGGTGATGCATGAGTTAGTACAACTTGTTAAAAGGCAAAAAGATCTCTTTTGTGCGAAAAAAGCGATCTCACCAATTCTCTCCTATGAGCGGCTTGCCATTGCACTTGGCATGAACTTAGGGGAGTTTTGGGTGACCTAGACTATCTTCTTAAGCTTCTCGCTTGGAGTAGTCGCATAAGGCTTGAGGTCTAGCACATGATAAAACAAAAATCTGGTTGTCAACAACCTTGAATTTCAAAGATAATATATCATTTGTGCTCAAATTTGCTTAAAGCTATCAAAAGAATCAAGTACTTAACCAATGTTTCAATCTTGAGCTTATAGCACTCTTTTTGGTCTCAATTTAAGCTTCTTAGTTCCGCTTAGCTTATTGACATGGCTGCATCATCCTTGGATATCTCTAGCGAGCCTTTGCTCATTGATGACTTGACTTGCTCACATAATGTACCTCATTTTCAGATTGTCATCTATGTGTTCTAGCTAGCTTATACATATCTTGTCATGATCTAGATAGCGTTTTATTGAGTTATGGCTTGGTGTATTACTTGTTGGTCATTATGGATAATTCTCATGGCTCAAAATGCTTAAATAAACAAACTTGACCATTTTCATCCATTAACATGTCATATTCTCTCTTTGCATCTTGATCGTTTATTATAAAGGGGAGAATAGAGAGAAAAAAGTCGATGGGAGCAGTTTAGAGCTTTGGAGATCAATTTGCTCTTTAGGTTGTTGCTCTAGTGTTCTTACGTCGACATGGTCATTTGTTTCACTCTTCTTCTTTGGACCATGTTGGATTAATCAAACTCAAACTCAACTTTGCTCTTTTTGGAGTTTGTCAATATACTCATCAAGGGGAGATTGAGGGTCCATGTGGAGGTCGTCCGTGTGAGTGATGGGTAATTGACAAAGGTTTTAGGTCGATCGAGTTTGGTTTGTGTGGTCGGACCTTGTCGTTCTTGCAGTTCCGCAGCGTTTTCGTGAAGTCAATCGTATTGTCGGGAAAATCGGAACGACCGGCGTGTTATGGGCGATACGACCGCAGGCGGTTATACCGATTGGTAAATGGCGGTTGAAGAATTCGGAGAAGGTGTTTTTCGTGTTACGGTCTTCATTAGAAATCGGAGCGACCGCGAGTATTGGAGCGATACGGCCGAGTCGCGGTTGATCCGTGGTAACATGGCGGTTGTCTGGATTGTTTTGTGAGTTTCGGCCATTTTGGTGATTTGAGTTTTGGGATAGGTCATATCGGTGTGTTCATGCATATGTGTTGCATATTGCATGTTTGAGCTAACGTTAGGTCAAGTTGTGAAGAACTTGTTCCTGTTTCGTGTTCTTATGCGTGTGGTCGCGGGGCGTCGGCGGAGTCGTGGCGAGACACGATTGGATTGGACTAAGCGCAGTGGCGCCGAGGTCGAGCAGTCGGGATGTGTCGAAGGCAGCGTGGACTCGAGGTGGTTGCGGCGTCGGCGAGACAAGGAGCTTGAAGCTTCCGGAAGGTGCTGAAAGGCGAATCGGAAATTCGCAAAGTCGCACAAGGGCGAGCTCCGTTGGACTTAAGCGGGCGAACGGGAGGAGACCCGTTAGCCAAGGCTATATAAAGGATTGGAGGGCTGCATGCCCTCTTGAGCACTTGGGTGGAATTAGGGTTTTAGAGTCAAAAGAGGCTTTGTGGGTGTTTCTCTTTTGCTCTTTAGTTGTTGAGTGGAGGTGTAGGCGGAGGTGTGCTCCTGCTTGTGCCCTTCTTGGTTGTGTGTTCATCTCCCTCAAGAATGGATGTGTGTTTGTTCTTGAGTTGTGAGAGTGAGGAGATGGATTGAGCTTACATGTAATCATCCCTCTGGTTCTAATGTCCATGCGTATGGGGATGTATCTCTTTGTATTTAGCTCTTGATTCAATGAATGGAAATCTGAAGTTTTCTTCTATTCGTGCTCTCTGTTCTTCGTTCTCCTTTTTGTGATTTTTGGGGCTTTCTTCAATCCGGGAGTTTTTGCTTGGTTCTTCCTCTTGATCTTGCTTGCTGGGACATGTGGGAACCTATCTAAGGTCATCTAGATCATCATCCACCCACGAGCAAGTCGTTAGATCAAGTTTTGTTTTTGCCGGTTTTGAACCCACCTTCGTTCAAATGCAAAGGATAGGAACCTTGGCATGGATCTCTGAAATCATTGCTTGGAATAGGTTCCTAATATCTTCAGGAAGGTGTGGTTCAATTTTGGTCAAGTTTGGCGCGTAGATCAAAAGTTTGATCGATTTTCGTTTTGAAACCGAGCTGATTTTACTGCTCGGGACAATCGGAACGACCGGCCGTAACACTACGGTTGTACCAAGATCTTGAACGACCGGCCGTTTACTGCGATTTGTGCGGGACTGCGGTACAACCCGCCGTTTACTCGCGGTTGTACCGATTGTCTGATTTGTTCGGCTTTTCCTCGTTTTTGTTTCTTTGAGCTTTGGGGGTGAGAGTGGATTCAACATAAGACTTCTCTCGTGCTTAATCATTGATCTTCATAGCTCTCATAGCTATTGGAGTGATTTATAAGTTGAATCCATTCTTTGCGAAAAAGATTCGGTGCTCCTATTCACCCCCCCTCTAGTCGCCTTTCCGGTCCTTCACTTCCATATTCAGATGTTGACTCTTCCTGAACCAAAGGTCTTTCCTAGGGCTACTCTTCAAAAACCATAGGATTTGATAAACAACATCCATGTGTCTTGTTCTGGGATCATGCATATATCGATTAACCACACTCACTACATAAGAAATATTAGGTCCTGTATGACACAAATAGATGAGACGCCCAACAAGCCTTTGATAAGCTTCCTTGTCAACTGGATCTCCCGACTCAGCACATAGCTTGTGATTCCTATCAATAGGTGAAGCAATAGGGCGACACCCAAGCATACCTATTTATGCCAGCAGATCAAGGACATACTTTCTCTAGGAGAGAACTATATCATTTGACCATTCAAAGAATGGGCAATCTCAATCCGAAGAAAGTATCAAAGAGGTCCAAGATCCTTCACCTCAAATGCCTCTCCCAGTTTTTTTCTTCAAGGACTTGATTTCCTCGGCATCATCTCCAGTAATCATAATATTATCAACATAGACTGTCAATATGGTGATATGTAATCCTCTGTAACTATAAAATACAGTATGATCTCCATTGCACTGAGAATAGCTCATGCTACAAATTGCACGTCTGAATCTATCAAACCATGCCCTTGGAAACTGCTTCAGACCGTATAAAGACTTCTTAAGTGTAACGTCCCAGTTTTTCTGAGCTTTTCGAGTTTTCAAAATAAAAATAACCATTTGGTTTTGTTGAAGTTCTAAAACTTAACTTGAGATTTTGGAATTTGAAGTTTTTAAAATAACTAAATCAAACTTCAATTAATTCAAGTCTGGTTTGTTTTGTGGTTGTTGGAGTTCTCGGGTGTTCATCGTTCCCTTTCTCTGCTCGTCTCGTTCCTTCCCTCTCGTTTGGACCTCCCTCCCCCTCCGTCCAGACCTCTCTCTCGTTTGAACCTCCCTCCCCCTCCCTCCAGATTTCCCTCTCGTTTGGACCTCCCTCCCCCTCCGTCCAGACCTCCCTCTCGTTTGGACCACCCCCCTCTGCCCAGACCTCCTGGGTGGTCCTGGGAGACCTCCTGGATGGTCCTGGGAGACCTCCCGGGTGGTCCTGGATTTGGGTCACGACCACCCCTCCGGTCACGACCACCCCCCTTTTTGGTTGGACCACTCTCCCGAGCTTTGACTAGCCCCACCTGTCAGCCCTGCTCACCTTCTTCTTCCTTCTGTCGCGCCACTGCTGATGCACAAGTCTTCTCGCATTAAATGCTGTTGTGTCATATTAAATGCTATCGCTCTTTGCAGTACCCGTTCCTCCTCTTGTCTCCTCCCCTAACTGTCCTCATCTCCTCTTTCACCTACCCTTGAACTCGTGCGCCTCTAAGGCTCTCAGCGACTCTCCCTAGGCTATAAAAGCCTGAGCAACCCTCTTTCATCTTCTTTTTCCTCACCTAGCCCTCTTGCTCTCGCCCAGTTTCTCCATGCTTTGAGTCTCACCAAGGAGTCCACTGAAGCCGCGCCACCGCCTCCTTGTCGCCAAGGAGCCCGCTAGAGCCTGCGCCGTCTTCGACCACCTCACTGCCGAAGAGTTCGCTGGAGCGCCCGTGCTGTTCGATGTCCTCCTCCTGTCTTCCTTGGTCTCTCTCTCTCTCTCTCTCTCTCTCTCTGTTCTGGTGAGTGTCTCCGCGCCCTGTTCTCTTCCCTTGTTCCTACAACCACGTCTTATAGTCGTATCCCTTTTGTATTCTTCGTACGACCATGTTGAGTAGTCGTATCCCCCTTTGGACCTCCTTCTCAGGACCTCCCTCCCCCCCCCCATCTTTCTTTTGGTTCTAGTTTGGTGCTTTCGTTGGATTTTTGTGTGGTTTGGCTGTATTTATTTGGCTCTTTTCGCATGTATAGATTCTGATTTCTCCGAAGAGTTCCTGGACCCAATGACCTCTATCGAAGAATCTCAGCTCTTCAACAAAGGCAAGTCGTAGATCTTTGATCATGTCGTACCCAGTTTGCAAAAAATACTTTGTTTTATACCAGCATGCATGGCTAATTGTATAAAAATGGTTTGAAAAATAGCTAAATACCTACTTGGCAGTATGACTCCTTGAATACTTGTAATTGACATGTTGACATGTACCCTTGGACACCATAGGTTGGGTATTCTTAGTTGGACATCTTTGAGATACCAACATGGGTGCATATATTGCTTAGACATGCTTTAGTTACGTGATGTCTCTCGATCACATGATTCAATGTTGATGAATTTGACTTAATGATATATGGAATTGTGGCGCGACCACTGTTGTTAAAAGATGTTGTGCCATAGCTAGGGTGGTCATTGGCCGGGTTTGAACGCAAAATGTTTTATACTCAGGCGAGTGATCCTGCAGTAAAGGGGTGCAGGAAGCATATTGGGATGTGGTTGTCTTGCCTGAGTAGTCTCTAAGGACTTAACCTTGCAAGCTATTGATCTGGGCCAAACCGTGCAACAACAAGTTCATTATGGGGTGGACCTAGCCAATTAATTAGCAATGCTTTAAGTCGGTTCTGTTTAGGTTGAGAATGGCGCAAGAGGGGGCTAGGAAGGCGAATCCTTAGCGAGCAGAACCGAGTCAAAATGGAGCTTTGTAAAGGCCTTGTCACGTGCTCTAGACTGCTTACCTAAGAAAGTGAGCAGGGGCATCGACGGGTGCCCAATCAACTAGAGAGGTCGTGTCTTGTGGGTCAAGCTGTACAACCTCTGTAGAGTGTAAAACTATTCGAATAGTCATGTCTCCGGTTATGGACAATGCCTGGTGATTTCACGCAAGGGGTAGACTTTTTCAAAATGTGGTTGTGGGTGGTTCCGAGTGGTCTAGGTCATGAATAGGGAGTTCACGAGTGGTCTAGGAAGTGAACAGGGTGTTCACGTGTTGTTTCAAAGAAAACTTGATTACTTATGTATTAGTCTTTTAACTTGTGCTTTGCAATTTACTTATTGTATTTCCAGTCAATTCTGCTTTCTACAAAGTAACCATAAAACTTTCCTTGTCAAGCCTGGCATGAATATTATTTGCATACATCTCCCTACGACTTGCTGAGTACATTCAAAGTACTCACGACTTATTGTCTCTGGTTGATCAGTCGCCGAAGAGGACCCAGGGAGCTCCGAGCTCTTTGAAGAGGAGGTCTTCAAAGACCAGGTGTGCTAGGAGACGTCCTCCACTCGATTGCCTGTGGGCATGTTGAATGGCTCCACGATGTGTTTTGATTTTCCGCTGCGAGCTCTCTTTTGTTGTAGCCCTGTGCGGCAGACCTCTGTAAAAACCTTGACCATAAGGTCTTTTGCTGTTATTAATATTAATTTGTCTGCTTCGTCTATAGTTTGTTGTATGGTTTTGATTACATCGATGTTGAAACTGTGTGAGCTAGCTACTGATCATGAGACTAGTTCGGAATACATAGTGGGTCTCGAGAATGCTACCCAGGGCCCCGACATTGAGTTTACACACCTTCCTCTCAGTCTGTCTATTCTCAAAGCCTGGAGGAATCTCCATATATACCCCCTCTTGTAAAACACCATGTAGAAAAGCATTCTTCATATCCAACTGATGTAGGGGCCATTCAAAGTTAGATGCACAGGAGATCAATGTTCTTGCCGTGCTCATCTTCACCACTGGTGCAAAGATCTCATCATAGTCTATCCCATATGTTTGACTATAACCTTTTGCAACCAATTGTGCCTTGTATCTCTCTATCCTGCCTTTAGGCGTTTGCTTAATTGTAAACACTCATTTGCATCCTACTGCCCTTTTTTCTTTTGGAAGTGGAACAAGATCACACACCTTGTTTTTCTGAAGTGCACTAAGTTCTAGCATCCTTCCACTTAGGATCCTGCTTAGCAGCTTGTCAATCCTTTGGAACATGCACTGTCTGAAGAGATGCAATGAATGCTTTGTATGTAGGTGAGATATGTGAATATGAGATAAAATTTGCAATGTCATGCTCAAAGCCATACTGGACTGGAGGCTTTCCTGCATTAGCTCTAGTTTCCATACGTTGTGCAAGTGGTAACTCTAGATGGGAGTGATTAGAATGAACATTACCACTCGCCCCAAGGGGAGGCAAGGAACTTGATGGAGAGAGACCCGAGGAGGAATTTGGGGATGGATCAAGCGGCAAAAGTGGGCATTAGGTAAGGTCTGTTCGAGTTGTGGCATTCAAATTGCTGAAGCTTCGCCGTTGGTGGCGCAGGTGCTGACTGCTTGTCTCTCGGCTTCTCCCCCTGTTTCCCAAAGCGTCTTCGCTGATAAACATTCAATTCTTTTGGGGCTATCACACCTCTCGCATATTCTGTTAGGTTTAGGCACGGAATTGTCCCTATAGTGACTTATTCTCGTTGACTCTCCTTGTTCTCCCCCTCTCGACTGTCACCCTCAGTGATAGGAGTGAACTCCAAAAACTGATCAAGAGTACTTCTACTCATGTAGTAAGGCTCAAACTCCCAGAATGTCATATCCATACCCACGAACAACTTTCGTTCAACTAAGTTCCAACATCTACAGCCCTTCTGACTTGATGAACAGCCTATAAAGATACATTTCAATACATGTGGATCCAGCTTGCTAACCGCTGGTGTAACAGCCCAAAAATACATAAAGGCAAAAAATGAGGGATTTTTAAAACTTTTTGTCTAATGCCTGTTGCCATTCTGTTTGCTTGCATATTTGAGAGTTATTGGAGTACATTTTTCATCTTTTCTTTATCTCTCCTTGGGCTAAAGTCTGATCAGTCAAACACTAGTCCGACACGCCCGCTCCTGTGCATTCCTCTCCTGTTCCTCCGACCAGCCGTGGTCAAGCCGGGGCAGTCGTGCCTCTCACTCGTGCGCTGCGTGCGCCAGGTCAAAGCCACAGCCTGGTGCTGTCCATCGACCATCAATAGCCATCCCCTCGGATGTCATTCAGCTGCCCCTACCGTCCACAACCTCACCCACTTCTCCTCGCCGAATGTGCCAAGGTACATGCACATATTTTTCTCCAAGCCCCATAATGATCTCCCTTGCCATTCTAGTGTTAGTCTCACTTCCTTCCTCTTCCAAGAGAGCTTGAGCTCTAGCCCGGCTCTATCGCTCGCCTCTATCAAGCGCCACCACACCACCACCTTCTCCATTGACAACCATCGGAACAGCCTTGAATACTGTTTGTCTTCTCCTCCGTCCGGGACACTCTAAGACCTCCTTGAAGGACCAGCTGCCTGCCCCATGGCGCTACACTGAAGATTGAAGACCACCCCTTTTCCTCAAGCCGCTCCTTCAGCGTGGAGTTTCTCTCATTGTCTTGGTCCACCGACGACGGCTCAACTCCGGCTAGCCCAAACCCCCGCTCCGTACTGGTGAGTTCTTGGTAACCAGATGCTCTTACTAGTTCGAGCCACCATGCTATTTCTTGGATGTTTCTCTGGTTCTTCCTTTGGCGGTTCCACTAGTTCAGTCGACTGCGACAATGCAGTCGAATCTGTGTTTCTTTTGGCCACCATTGCATAATCAATCACTTCTCTTGATCGACTACACACGGTTAACACCCCCACGACCTCCCTCCTTGCGCAGACCTCCTATTTTACAAAGACCACCCACGTGGTCGCAACCTCCCATTTTACCAGAACCCACCCTCTAGACCTCCCAGGCCACAACACCTCTACGACCTCCCCTGGTCGTAACACTCTCATGACCTTCTTCTGGTCGTAACGCTCACACGACCTCCCCTAATCATAACCCTCACCGGACCTCCCCTGGTCCTGGTATCTCCAGGACCACCTTTGCATTAATCTTGACCGTCGCGATCTCCTTGGTGTTCATCTTGACCAACGGGATAGCCTTGGCGTTCATCTTGACCGTCAGGACCTCCTTTCGTTTGGATTGGAGGATACAGACTTCTCTTCGTTTAGATCTAACGGTCCAGACCTTTCTTCGTTCAGATCGAAGGGACCAGACCACCTTTCGTTCGGATCTAAGGATCAAGACCTTCTTTCGTTAGGATCCAAGGGTCCAGATCTCTCTTTGTTTAGATTTGACAGTCCAAACCTCTCTTTGTTGAATCTAAGGTTCCAGACCTCCTTTCATTTAGATCTAAGGATCCATACCTCTCTTCCTTTAGATCTAACGGTCCAGACCTCCCTTCGTTTGGATCTAAGGGTCTAGACCTCCTTTCGTTTGGATCGGAGGGTCCAGACTTCTCTTTGTTTAGATCTAAGGGTCCAGACCTCCCTCTCACTAGACCTCTCGCTTGGTCTCCTTGCAAAGACCACCCTCTTGGTCTTTTTGCAAAGACCACCCTTTTGGTTCACGACCTTCCTTAGTCTTAGCACTCTCGCGACCACCCCAAGTCATAGTACTTTCACGACCTCTCTGTCGTATCCTCCTAGAGACATAGTAGCACCTACGACCACCACAGCTTCGACGACCCCTGAGTTTTCAACTGTGCTGGTCTTATAATTCTAATCTACGCTTTTGCATTATTTGGAGTTCTTTGCATATTTGAAAACGATTTGAGTTGGAGTGTATACTTATTTGCCCTTCCGGTTGTTTTGCTATTATAGAAGCCGAGGCGACTGAGGAACCGTTCATTGATCAAAATCTCGATCAGCAGCACTTTGAACAAGGCGAGTCAACACTTTGACCACATTGCACCTTTTTTTTTGCGAATTATGTTGTTTCAAATTAAGAAATTGCATTGCTATGTTTTAATAAGCTAAATTGGTCTAGCTCATAGTTAATGCCTTAACAATAATTATGTATAAACTTCCAACCCTTAAACTTGGACACTATCCTTTGTCACCCTAGACTTAATGGATTACCTGCTAGTTAATAAGTCTGTATTCAAGTGTCATGCTTAGCCTGACTTAGATACGATGTCATGCGGGCATTAATTTGCCCGACCACAATCACTAAAAACTTTGGAAAATGATTTTGGGCAGTTGAGGCTAGGAGCCTGGTTGGTATGTTGAAGTAAATGGTTATTTTCCAAAACCATAAAACCTAAAAAACTATTTTCGACTGGGGCGGTTGGAAAGAATGGCTGGTGCCGGGGGCACGAGGAGACGCTGGTGTGTGGATGTGCCGCCCTGGTCAATTAAGGACTGAATCTTGGAACGACCTCTCATGCAAAAATAGTGCAACCACAAGTCTATAATGGGTATGACCTGGCCGACTAATTTGCTCGCCTCGACATAGATCCGTCGTTGGGTTGATTGCGGGTGGATAGCCGAGGGAGAACGAAGCCACAGGAACCGCATTAGCACAAGAGGGGGCCTCCCGGAGAGCCTCGGGAGTGGTCTCATGGCGGTGGAAACCTTAGTATAGCGGATGGAGTGCGTTGAGGTTGAGCATTGTAAAGGCTTTGTGGTAATCTCCCCTTGATTCACACGTCTAAGGAAACGTGCGTATATATGAAGATGATTACCTCTTGTGGGTAAAGTGTGCGAACTCTACAGAGTAAGAAAACTATCATGATAGCTGTGCTCACGATCAAGAGCGATGCTGAGAACTTGCCTGATATAGTTTTCGTTTTTATAAAACCTGTTGGGCTGGAAAAGAAAGATGGGGTGGGACCCTAGGGATTTGGGAAAGGCCTGGTTGGGGACCAATGGTAATTACAGGAATACCCGAGCATTGAGGGGATGGAACCACTCAATGGTATAGGAGGTGGGACCTCCGCTAGTACTTTATAAATGAAAACTCATTTACGAAAACAGATTTTAAAAAAATGCTAAGTCTCAGGATTTCCTACTAATCATCTATTTCAAACTTGGCTTTGTGCAAATAAAAGAACTCTAAAGCTTCCCTTGACTAGCCCTGCATCAATACAACTGCATTGTGTGTTGGCTCGCGAGTGCGATTGTGTACTCAGGCTCTGCCATTTTAATATTTTTCAGACCCAAATGATCAAGATCCCTACCAGTACTTCACAGAAGCTGATCCAGATGGTGGTGACGATAATGAAGCCTAGGACGGGACCCCCAGTCTCTTGCCTGTTGTAAGATCAAGGAGGCCGACTAGAGGGGGTGAATAGGCTGTTTTAAAATCCTTTTGGCTGAAACCGATTTCTAATGTGGAAACTAATATCAAAATAGTTTTGCACAATTAAAGGCTAAAACAACTAGGTTCAACTAAGTGCACCAACAATACAAGTCTATTGATGAATATAGCAATTAAGCAAGACTTGTAAGCTAATCAATTTCAGCAATGTAAATTGCACAAGGTAAATCAAGCATTCATACACAATGAATGTAAATGCAATAGTAAGTCACAAGAATGCAAACCACAATTGACATGTCGATGTTTTACCGTGGTGTTCGGAGACTTGCCGATCTCCCCTAATCCACGTTGAGGTAAACCCAAACCAATTGGGTCGGCTCCACAAATTAAGCCTTCCTCCGAGGTAAGTCCAACCACTTGGACCGGTTCCAAACCGAACTAACACCTCGCTCCACTAGGGTTGCTCTTTCTCCACTCCAGAGATGGCGAGCACCAAGCCACTCACAAACCGCCCGGGTCTTCTCACAATCTTCTTTGAGAAACTCACCAGCGCAACGACGCCACCACGCCGTCTAGGTGTCGGCAAACACCAAGAGTAACAAGTCTAGAACTCTCACTTGACCTAATCAAGTGTCTAAGCTCAATGGATACTAAATTCACTACCTAAGGCAACACATGCACTTAGGGTTTGCTCTCTAACCTCACTAAGTGCAACACATGCACTAAAGAGTAGAGATGGCTTGCTCTTAGCTCAAGGGAGTGTATAATGGCACCAGCAACTTGCCCATACACGGCCAAGGTGGGTATTTATAGCCCACACAAAAAACTAGCCGTTGTGGAAAAGTCTACTAAAAAATCAGTACATGCGGTACGACCGCCAACTAGGGTGCGGTACGACCGCACTTCCTCCCACAGTTATAAAACTAGCCGTTGGGCACCATTGCAGTACGACCGCCAACCAACACGCGGTTCAACCGCTGAGGCCGGTCGTACCGCTCAAGGAGCGTGGAACTACTGATTGTTAAGGGGAGACACGGTCCCAAAACATTGGTACTGTTTTAATCGAACCGCCAACTTGAAATCAGAACAACCGATGTGCGGTCATACCGCACCAAAATCCGGTCGAACCGCAGCGCGGTTGTACCGCCCATAACAAGTCGGTACAACCGATTTTCCTGAGAAGAACAGCAGTTTGCATTCAAAACAAATTCAATTGCTAAACACATTTGACAATTGACAAGTGATGCAAACAAGGGTTCATAGGCAAGATTCTCAACAAGTTACAAAACACATTTGCACACTTTTAGAATCAATGCCACAAAGAAAAGGTACATAGACTTAAACCATTTGCAAAATATATTTACAAACTAAAGTCACATGCTACAAGGAACACGCATAAGCCTCAACTATTTGCAAAACTCATTTGCAAACAATAGCATCATGCCATAAGGATAAGGTGCATGGACATAGACTATTTGCAAAACACATTTACAAACTATAGTCACATGCTACAAGGGTTATCCATGAGCCACAACTATTTGCAAAACACATTTGCAAATATTGACAACATGTTAACACGAGCTAGAGCAAACACAATAAACTATCAACACATGACTAACTCAAACTACTAGTCAAGACCCCTCTTAATAGTACGACAACCTATACTAGCAATCTGGTCTCCCAACCAAACACTGAGACCGGTAAAAGACTAGGAACACATCCTTAGCCCTAGCTAGTTATACCTTTTCCTTGAGCAACCACTTGAAGCTTGATGACACACATCCTCACTTCAAGTCCGGGTTCTTGACTTGAATGCTCATCAACACATGATGAGTTCTTTACTTGATCTTCATCAACACACGATGAAGGTTCACTTCGGGATCTTGACTTGATGCTCATCAACACATGATGACATCCTCCATCCCGAGTCTTGATATGCATCAACACATGATGCATTCTTCACTTGACCTCCATCAACACACGATGGGTCTTCACTTGACTTGATGGTCAACTCATGATCATCTCCTCTTCTTGAACATCATCGACACACGATGATTTCCTTCACTTGACTTGATGACAATCAACACATGATGTCATCCAAAGTCTTCATTATCATGGAACCTAACCTGCTTATCCAACTTATGGAAAATGTTAGTTCCACAATAAGATTATCATTAATTACCACATCATACCATTAACTCATAATGGTGGGACAAGATACCACAATCTTTCCCTCTTTGGTAATTGATGATAATCACTTCAATATCAAATAAATGAATGTAGATTGATATGAGTATATAAGCACTACACAAGTTTTATATACTCAACATGAGCGTATACAAACTACACAAGTCGTATATACTCAAGGATATATGAGTACACATGTCTCATATACACACATGAATATATTAACTACACAAGTTATATATATTCAAGGATATGTGAGTACACATAAACTACACAAGTTATGTTATACTCACGTATAAGTATATATAGACTACACAAGTCTTATATACTCACATGAATATATATTAACTACACAAGTTAAATATATTCAAGGATATATGAACTACACAAGTTTCATATACTCATATGAATATATTAACTACACAAGTTAAATATATTTAAGGATATGTTTCAAAGTAAAGATCCCAAAAGTATGTAGACAAAGGAATATGGATCAATACTAATGAAACCACAAAACATAGAGTGAACTCCCCCTACATGTGTGCATACACGAATGTGTAATGGAAACATATGCACACATTCAAGATAACCTTTTGGTGGAGTTCAACCTATATTTTGGATCCGAGGAATGCAACAAAGTATAAGAATACAAAGTAGAATGCATACCTCTTTTGTTCTTTATATCCAAACGAGACTAATCATAAGATAAGGCAAATAGAAATGTTAGTCTCACAAATAGATTCATCATTATGAATGCATACCTATTTGGATTTTTCCTTTTGTTTATCCAATGAATTGTATTTGTCATTAATCACTTGCATGCCTTCATGATTTTCATCTTTATATCAAAATAAGACTACACAATATGTATATCAATAAAAGTGTTAGTGTCATAATTAGATTTGTCATTAATCACCAAAACTCCATTAACACATAATGGTAGGTCTAGATCCTTCACCTGTGGGCACAGTGAATGGATCCATCATGATTTATTTTGCTTCCGCACCTGTTTTATATTCGGTACTCTTGACTTATGTGAACTTCCACCTAACTGGCGCTTTTGTAAAATAGTTTACCGCACGGCCGGATATTTATATAATATATTATGGGCTTGCACTGTTCATTTTGAGTATCAGTTGCATGGAGCGAAGTTCACGATCAGTGTGTATATAGACTCTAAATGGATGTCCCACGACCACCCCTTAGATGGTCTAGAGCCACTACCAAGTAACCTAGGACCTCCCTTAGCTGGTCGAGGTCCTTTATCAGATGACCTCGATCATCCTTAGCTAATCTAGGACCACTACCAAAGGTCTCACACCTCATAGGGTTTATAACTAGCTCTTGTGGGTCTAGGACCTCCTCAGGATCTCCTTAGGAACTCCCTTGACCTTCCGGACCTCCACCAGATGCCTCACGACCACCCCTAAATGGTCTAAGACCACAACCAGATGCCTCACGACCACCCCTAGATGATCTAAGACCACAACCAGATGCCTCATGACCACCCCCTAAAGGGTCTAAAACCACAACCAGATGCCTCACAACCACCCCTATATGGTCTAAAGATTATTTCTAGATGTCCCAAGACCTCCTGTATCTCTTTTGTCGTATCCTCACGACCTCCTCAGGACTTCCCCGGGACGTCCCTACAGCATTCCCCGAGACTACCACATCACACCTCAATACCTCTTCAAGACAACTCTACAGTGCCCCTCAGGATCTCCTTTGGCTATTCAGGTCCACTCCAAGAACAGTACTCGAAGGGAGTAGTGACCAGCGAAAAGATCACTGTAGGACCTCTTCAAGATCACTGTAGGACCTCTTCAAGATCACCTCAAGACCTCCTCCAGATCACTCCAGGACCTCCTCGGGATCACCCTTGAACCATTCCAGGACCTCTTCAAGACCTCCTTAGATATCCTTTTTTCATCCAATAGTGGTCGTAACCGTGAACCAAATTGTGTGTCAGCTTTGAGCTCCCGACGTTATGTGAGTAAACCGCAACGCAACTGTGTGTGTCAGCTACTGATCCAGGGAATGACACGTTATACGCAGTGGATCCCAAGCTCAAAATTTGGGATCCAATAGCTGGTCGGTGATCTCATATAAAACACACACAACCAAACACCTTGGAGGGCACCTTGAACTCTCGCTGACCCAAAAGAAGTTCAGCTGGAGACCTCATCCCAAGTATTCGAGACGGCATGCGATTGATTAGATACACTACCATCATTACTGCCTTGCTCTACAATCCCTTTGGCACATTCATCTTAAACATGAGTGAACGTTTTACCTCCAACAAATGTCAATTCTTCCTTTCAGCCACTCCATTCTGAGGTGGGGTTTCTGGACAAGTAGTATGATGAAGTATCCCCTCATCTGAGAGATACGCTGCAAGCTCCTTATTAACATACTTAGTTCCATTATCTGATCGAAGAATTTGAACCTTTGCGTCAAATTGAGTAGCAACCATCCTATGGAAGTCCTGAAAACATTGAAGGACCTCGCTCTTGTGTTTCATCAAATAAATCCAAGTCATACGAGTATAGTAATCAATAAATGCGACAAACTACTTAAAACCACTCACAGAAGTAATTGAGCACGGACGCTAAACATCCAAATGTATTAATATAAAAGGTTCATAACTCCGAAGACCAATGCTACTATATGTAGACCTTGTATGCTTTCCAAACTCACAAGCATCACACACAAGTTTACTCTTGTCTACCCTTTTGAACAAATCAGGGTATAACTGACTTAAACTCTCAAATGATAGATGTCCTAAGCGACGATGATGTAATAAAACTTCTATCTCGATTCCTCCTATAGCCGCCGCCAATGCTGCATCAACCTGATCAATATACCACAGCCCATTACGTCTTATTCTAGTCCTAATACTCTTCTCAGTTCTCTTCTCCTAGAACAAACACGAATCCTCATCAAATGTGACAGTACATTTGAATTGGTCAATGATAGAACTGACTGAAAGAAGGTTGACTGGAAAGGAGGGAACATGCAAAACGGATGATAAAGCAATGGATGGTGTGCACTCTACAGATCTTACACCCTAAATAAGCTGGGAGGTTCCATCAGCTGTTTGGACAATTTCAGAATAAGTATATGGGCTGTAAGATGCAAAAGCACTAAGCGAACCCGTGACATGCTTGGATGCCCCTGAATCTATGATCCAATCAATATGAGGGTACTTATATGTGGATGCAAGTGCATGTGCCTGAGTACCTTCGCCCACGTGGGCATAGTTTGCAAAGTTACCAAAGGAGGTGGAATCATGAGAAGTCTCCAATGTCTTTCCCTGCTGCCACTTCTCCTACTGCATAGCTTGCTTTCCTGTCAAAGTAACAGATGTGATCTCCTCTGTCAGGGCCACATTAGCCCTGGGGCTAACTCGGCCCCTTCCTCGACCTCCACCTCCACGACCACCACGATCTCCACCGCGGCCTCCACGACAACCACGACCTCCACCTCAACCTCTGTATTATGGAGAAGGACAAGCACGGCTCAGATGTCCTCTTATCCCACATTTGTAGCACTCCTTATCATCGGGTATGACGTATGCTGATCTGATTGGGTTTGTTGTCCCCCATACTCGTAGTCAAACCTCCTTCTGCACCATAGCTGAAATAGCCTCCTCCATGGTAAGCAAGTTTGCCAAGTGAAACATGGCAGCCCTTCTACTCTCAAACTTTGGGTTCAGTCCCTTTAGAAAGTGTGTAACCCGTTTGCATTCCAGCCACACCCTGCCAGCCTCAATATCACTAGCACATGTTAACTACAGTGGACCATGGTGATTTCAATCTACCCACAGTTGCTGCAGTTCACTAGCATACTCCTGGACGATCTTCTCCTCGTGTTTCAGGGCCTCCACCTTGCCCTGGACCTCCACCATCATCATCACATTTCCTGCCCCGAAGTACATATTGCTTAGCGTCTTCTACATCGTCGGTGCACTCTGCATCATCTCCACCATCCGAGCGATGGACGGAGACATTGAAGTTAGCAACCAAGCTACCACCACAGAGTTGGTGGTGTTCCACATCCTCCAATCCATGCTCGCCTTGTTTGCAGGCTCAACACAAGTCTCCCGCAGGTAGTGCTCCACCACCTTTGTTCTCAGAATTAGCTGAGCCATTCTAGACCAACTCAGATAATTCTTACTTCCTTCCAATTTTACATCATTCGGCATCGGCTCCAGCTTTAAGTCAGATGACCCTGCACCAACCCTCGGACCTATCATACCCGTCGCAAAGAGGTCTTATAACATGCTTCTCATGTCACCTTGAGTTACTAGCGGGAAAGTAGTCTCAACAACTGTCTTCCCTTTCTCATTGTGGCTTCTTCCTCCTCCTTCCTCGCAGCCTCAATTTCCTCAAGGGTTATCTTCTCAAACAACTGGAGCAATACAAATCACTACCAAAATATGCCGCGCGTATCTCTCACAATCACGGCAACACTTCACGTATCAATGTCCTGTCGAATCTCGATGTCTACCTTCATAGTTACCCAAATCATGCGGATCCTGTTTTCTTATTGAACTGACTTCTTTTTTCTTTTTCTTTCATTCTTCCCACCGACACAGTTCCTCTCTCGGTTTCTTATCCCGGAAGCGACGCTTCCTCTCTCAGTTTATTCTCCCGAAAGCTTCCTCTCTTGTTTTCTTCTCCCGAATCGGGTGAGAGCTCTCGCCCCTCTTCCTCCTCGGCGGGTCCCCGGCTCACTGTCAGGAATCAGACAAATACATAATTCCTCAATCGATTTCAGAAGCTAATCGCAGCTACCAAATAATAAGGAAAGTAAGTAGGAAGCTGAGAAATGGGAAAAGTAGCTATATTTAGCATAGAACTAGGGTTTTGATAGATGATAACAACTCTAGCCCGATTCTTGCTTATATGGAATGCGCAGTGGGGCTACAATGACGCAAGAGCTCGACCGACATAGCAGCGAGACAAAGCAGCGAGATTTATAGTGAATAGGGATTACTAGGTTCTATTACAACTATTAGATTCTTACTTAAGGGTATGCAAGGATCTCATCCGTCCAATGTACATAACTAGCCACCATCCAATCTCTCCATTGGATTTCAAAGTGAAACGGTATCTTGCAATCTGGGCCATCCAAGTGATTTTCCACAGCTCCTCTTCCTTGGGTTCGTTTCTGATTGGTCTCCAAGTCTGACAATACTCCCCACTTTGAGATCATTGTCCTCAATGATGAAAATTCGGAAAGACCTTCAAGATTGAGAGACCATGTGGAGGTCGTCCCGTGTGAGTGATGGGTAATTGACAAAGGTTTTAGGTCAGTCGAGTTTGGTTTGTGTGGTCGGACCATGTCGTTCTTGCTGTTCGCGCGTTTTCGTGAAATCATTCAATTTGTCGGGAAAATCGAACGACCGGCGTGTTATGGGTGATGCGACCATGAGGCGGTTATCTGGATTGGTAAATGGCGGTTGAAGAATTCGAGAGAAGTTGTTTTTCGTGTTACGGTCTTCATTGGAAATCGGAACGACCGCAGTATTGGGCTGATGACGGCCGGTCGCGGTTGATCCGCTGGTAACATGGCGGTTGTCTGGATTGTTTTGTGAGTTCGGCCATTTTGGTGATTTGAGTTTTGGGATAGGTCATATCCGGTGTGTTCATGCATATGTGTTGCATATTGCATGTTTGAGCTAACGTTAGGTCAAGTTGTGAAGAACTTGTTCCGGTTTCGTGTTTCTTATGCGTGTGGCTGCGGGGCGTCGGCGGAGTCGTGGCGAGACACGGTGGATCGGACTAAGCGCGCAGTGGGCCGAGGTCGAACAGTCGGGATGTGTCGAAGGCAGCGTGGACTCGAGGTGGTTGCGGCGTCGAGACAAGGGCCTTGAAGCTTCGGAAGGTCGTATGGGCGAATCGGAAGTCGCAAAAGTCGCACTGGCGGGAGCGAGGCTCCGTTGGACTTAAGCGGCGCGAACGGGAGGAGACCCGTTAGCCAAGGCTATTTAAAGGATTGGAGGGCTGCATGCCCTCTTGAGCACTTGGGTGGAATTAGGGTTTTAGAGTCAAAAGAGGCTTTGTGGGTGTTTCTCTTCGCTCTTTAGTGGTTGAGGGTGTTGGTGGAGGCGGTTTTGTGCTCCGCTTGTCCCTTCGTAGCTCTCCAATGTGAGTTCTTGGCTTAGGGAGAGGAGAGGATGGATTGATGAACTTGTAATCATTCCTCTTGTTCTAATGTCCATGCGTATGGGGATGTATCTCTTTGTATTTCGCTCTTGATTCAATGAATGGAAATCTGAAGTTTTCTTCTATTAGTGCTCTCTGTTCTTCGTTCTCCTTTTTGTGATTTTTGGGACTTTCTTCAATCCGGGAGTTTTTGCTTGGTTCTTCCTCTTGATCTTGCTTGCTGGGACATGTGGGAACCTATCTAAGGTCATCTAGATCATCATCCACCCACGAGCAAGTCGTTAGATCAAGTTTTGTTTTTGCGGTTTTGAACCCATCTTCGTTCAAATGCAAAAGGATAGGAACCTTGGCATGGATCTCTGAAATCGTTGCTTGGAATAGGTTCCTAATATCTTGAGGAAGGTGTGGTTCAATTTTGGTCAAGTTTGGCGCGTAGATCAAAAGTTACGTTGATTTTCGTTTTGAAACCCGGCGGATTTTGCTGTTCGGGACAATCGGATGAACCGGCTTAACATCTGCGGTTTATGCGGACTGCGGTACAACCGGTCATTTACTCATGGTTGTCTGGATCTGCGGTACAACCGCCGCTTACTCGCGGTTGTACCGATTGTCTGATTTGTTCGGCTCTTCCTCGTTTTTGTTTCTTTGAGCTTTGGGGGTGAGAGTGGATTCAACATAAGACTTCCTCTGTGTTTAATCATTGATCTTCATAGCTCTCATAGCTATTGGAGTGATTTATAAGTTGAATCCATTCTTTGCGAAAAAGTTTGGTGCTCCTATTCACCCCCTCTAGTCGCCTTTCCGGTCCTTCAATTGGTATCGAGCGGTTAGCTCTTTTCAATAGATCTTAACCGGTCTCAAGAGCGTGGCGATGGACAAGTACTCGACCAAGTCACTGCTTTTGATGGCATCGATTACCCTTCGGAAGAGCGAATGGAGACATACATCGAGGCCGGTATGCCATCTGGCGAAAGGTCAAGGTTCGATTATTTGTTCTGCCGATGAGAACATCAATGCCGGAACATGGTTGATGTTGAGGCGAATGCAAAGACAAGGAACATCATCATCCGTGGTTTGAGTCGTAGTGAGTTTGACGCATATCTCACTGTCGTCCGCCACGATATCCGGGTGACCCTCGGCGCATACCATGAGGGCACCACCCGGATCAAGGCGGTTCGACAGACCGGTTCAAACGAGAATACAACAAATTTGAGATGCTTGTGGTGAGTCCCTAGATGAGTGCCATGCGTTTTCACAAGATCTTGAGCAACCTCCGGCGGTCGGTCTCACATACCCGGACTTCGGACAATGCTCGTCGGATGCTCACGGCACTCGTCTGCGTGTTTGGGAGATGAAAGTGACCACCATCAAAGACACGACAGACCTCTCGACCTTGACTCTTGATGCGGTTGTACTCACGCCTCAAGACTCACGAGATTAGCGTTGTCTCGTGAGGTCGAAGTCCTGATCGATGGCCTTGGTCACCGATCGATTAAACCGAGTCCTCTTGCAATTTCTCCTTGTCGCTCTCTGTGACATAGCGATGATCGATTAGAGCGACTTATGGATGAGCGACTTGCCCTCCTTGCTCGTAGATTCTCCCACGCTTACAAAGGGAGGAGGGACAGAAGAGAGGAGGACCCGTGATTTGCTTCGAGTGTGGTGGCCCCAACCACATTGAACAACCGCCCAAAATGGAGAAGGGCAAGAACGACTCTGGCGGTTTGGGCAAAACGACTACACCGATAAGAACGCAACAAGAAGCCTCCGGCTCGGGCGCCCAAGCAAGAAGAAGTTCGCAACCGGCAAAGCTAAGAAGCTCTTCCACTGGCGTCCTCGCGCCGCCGACGACCTCGACCTCGGCGAGGTGGAGGGATGGAGCGACGATGACGGACGGGTGACCAAGAGCCCAAGCATAGCGGCGGCGACTTCTCCGGCATGTGCTTCATGGCCCTCGAGGGCGAACTTCGGCTGACAATGAGTGTACTCCGACTTCGGACGAGGTAGATCCCACCTCTGAACAGCTCAATCATGCTTTTCTTAAGCTAGGAGGTTTTCATGCTAAAGCTAAGGCTAGGTGTCTTTGAGTTAGAGAAGGAAATAGATAGTGTCACTAGAGATTATTGCTCTTACATCTGCTCCTTCTAGTGATGATTGTGATACATGCTCGCTTTTGTTTGGTTGATATGGAGAAGTTAAGGACCTCACATGATAGTATGTCCTCAGAACTTGATAGTGTTAAGGTGGAGAATGTTAGTCCTTCTTTGAGTTAGAGTTGAGTAGGATGGTCATTACCCTACTTATTCTTGATGAGACTACTTCTCCCACCTCATGTGAGGGTAAGGACATTGTTGCTAGAGGATCTTATGCCATGCTCCTTGATCTGCCTGAGTCTTGTGAAAATTGCAATAACTTGAAGATGAACTTAAAGCAGGCGGATCATAAAATTCTTGAATTACAAGCTTCTTTACTTGAGCCGATTGTTTCATGCTTAAAGCTGTCCTAAGTTAAGCTGCTTGAACTTGAGGTCGTCTCCAAACAGATTTCAAGATATGATTGATCATGAAAGGAAGATGGCTCGGTTTGCTTCTAAGGACCTGTTAGCTCACCATGCATTAAGTGTAACAAACTAAAATCGACTTGATTGCTTTGGATGAGAAATGTGTGAAGCTAACTAAGGACCTTCTAGAGAAGCCACATTGTGCTTGCAATATGATTGTGGAGAAGGGGAGAAGCCTCGGGGTAAGGATAAGGCGCTTAGCAGCGTGAACCAAGCGGCTAGCGATGGGGTGTCCCTTGAGTCGGTGTGCTTGCACAAGCCATTCTTCCCTCTCTTCTTTGGTTCTTCTTTTGCTCCCTTACCTTCTGCTGTCTCTTCTTCCCCTGCTCTTCTTGCACCTCTCTCTTTCGGAGTGTCAAGTACCTCATGAACACTCTCGAGAGATTTGTAGGAGGCAAGAAGAAGCTCAATCTTATTCTAGACCAATCTAAGATTTGCAGATTTAATCAGGGTCTAGGATATGACCTCTTTGAGGACATGAGGAAGCATCCACCTGCCGTGCTCAGACCCATAGCACCAGGTGCGATCGAGACCGAGCCCGGGACCGAGAAAGTCCATTTCAAGTCGGCGGGCTATGTCGAGGGATTTCGACGAGAAGGTAATTTCACATCTGCTTCTACCTCTCGAAGGTGAAGTATCACTTGCACCTTACATCGGAAGGATGGACACATAGTCGATCGATGTTTGGTAGCGCCAAGATCGCGTAGAGACCATGTTGAGTCTCTTAGGCGCATTGTGGTCGGCCCCGGACCTTGAGTGCACCTAAGACCAACACGAGGTCTAGGCTTGTTTCTTCGATGGGTTTGTGCGAGATCGAGGACTTGGTTTTCGAGTTTCTGGTTTTCGTCCTCATCTTTGCTTTCGATCGTGACTTCCGCCGTCCGAGGTAGATCTCGTTTTCCCCATCGAGATAGCTACCATGGCGTGTTCAACATGTTGCGGTGCTCGACTCGCTCCTTCAGCGATCGAACCCAAAGAACAACCGGGTCTACTCTTAGACCTTACGCTTTGAGTTCTGAGAGCGTAGGGTAGATAGAGGTCGATCGTGCTTGACTACTTCATCGCTCGGCGTGTTACTCGATATTGGGTGCCAAAATCATTGTTGATTTATCGATCTTGAGACTTTACTCTGTTTGACTCAGTTCGCCGGGTAGGGAAGGAGAAGGTTTGGCTTGTAGACTCGGTTGTTCTCGTCATATATGAGGAGACTCCGTTGGTTCTCCTCCTAGCCCGCGCTCGGTGATGAGGCGATCACCTTCGAGGAGCCGCGTCTGGGCGCGTCATCGCCAAAGGTCTTGTCGTATTAATGCTTCTTTTATTCTTAAGGATGTTGCCTTGGTTAGTAAGGCTGCGGTACAATTTGCTTTCCGTTTCTCGGCTTACCGATAGCGGTTTCGAGGTGAGCTTCAAGAAAACGCTTGCAAAATTCTTGACTCTTGGGTAGTCCGGTTTGCGGGATTTCTCGTTATGGGAGGATCTTTCGTGCTGATTTTTACGAGTCTTGGCGATCCTCTCGGTGTTTAGTTATACGAGTCCCGACTCTCTTTTTACGGCATAGGAGACTTGGTCATATTGGATTTGACCATTTGACTCGAGTTAGCGGCCACGATCTCATTAAGTGGTCCGCGAAACTCAAGATGGTCAAAGATCTTGTTTGCTCTCCATGTCAAGCACGCGGCAAGATGGTTGCCGCTTCTCATCCTCGGTCCACGATTACTATGACCGATGCACAGACATTGCTCCACATGGATCTGATGGGACCGGCTCGAGTCTTGATCGGCGGGAGGGAAGTGGTATGTGCTTGTCGTGGTCGATGACTTCTCGAGGTATTCTTGGGTGTTTTCTTAGCCTCGAAGGATGAGACGTTTTCACATTTCGAGGTCTTTTAGTAGGCTTCTGTTGAGCTTCACGGTGCCTTCTGAGCGATCCGCGATGACAATGGCACGGAGTTCAAGAATTCCTACTTTGAGAGTTCTGTGGTGAGGCGGTGTAGAGCACCGGTTCTCTTCTCCATCGTCCCTCGGCAAAATGGCGTTGTGGAGAGGAAGAACCGTACCTTGGTCGAGATGGCCGGGCGATGCTTGATGAGTACTCTACACAGGAAGTTTTGGGTGAGGCCATTGCGACCGCGTGCCATGTTTGAATCGAGTTTTCTTGGGCACTCCTACACGCACTTCTTATGAGTCGAGATACTGCGAAAGCCAGCGTCTCTCATTTTCGTGTGTTTGGTTGCAAGTGCTTTATCTTGAAGTGCAGGAACCTAGACAAGTTCGAGTCACGTTCTGTGGCGGTATCTTTCTAGGCTACTCGACTTCTTGGCGGGCTTATAAGTGCAGGCTGCGAGACTAGCAAAATGGTAGAGACCGCGAGGTGACCTTTGACGAGGCGGTCAGGGACTAGGCCAGATATCTCGAGTTCTTTAGAGCAGTCCGAGACCATCTTTGTGGATGATGAGGGCGATGGAGATGACGGTTGTCTACGATCCCTGTCCCTCATCCACTCCTTGAGGTGCCGTCTTCCACCGCACCTCGAGGTGATCGACCCTGCCTTCGCTTCCTCTGGAGCTAGTGGCTCTGTTCCTACCTCGTCGGCTCATGAGGTAGAGGCCACTTCTTCATCTCTCCCGGGACCTCCTAGACACATCCAGAAAGTTCATCCTTGAGAGCAGATCATTGGAGATCTTTTCGGCGTGTTACCGCTCAAAATCAGCTTATCTCAATTCTGTCTCCATTCGCCTTCATTGCCTCCTTTGAGCCCAAAGATGTTTCTCATGCTTTATCGATGAGTCTGGGTCAATGCCATGCATGAGGAATTAGAGAACTTTGAGAGAAACAAGGTGCAGTCGCTTGTTGAGCCCCCACGAGGTCACAATATCATTGGAACCAAGTGGGTGTTCAAGAACAAGCAGAGTGAGGATGGGGTAGTCATCCAAACAAGGCGAGATTGGTAGCTCGGGGTTTTCCTGTGTTGAGGTCTAGACTTTGAGGAGACCTTTGCCCTCAGAGCTCGACTTGAAGCCATTAGAATCTCGCTTGCCTTTGCGGCTTCTAAGGGTTTCAAGCTTTACCAGATGGGCGTGAAGAGTGCCTTCCTCAATGGCCTTATTGAGGAGGAAGTCTCGTCCGATGACCTCAGTTTCGAGAACCCCAAATACCTAACCATGTCTTCAAGCTTTCAAAAGTTGTATGGACTTAGCAGGCTCCCGAGCTTGGTATGAGAGGCTTAAGTCCTACTTGATAAGTCATGGTTTTGAGATGGGTAAAGTTGACAAGACCTTGTTCATCCGCCAGGCATGGCATCGACCTTTCTGCTCGTCGGATCTATGTCGATGACATTATCTTTGGCGGCTCTTCCCATACTCTGGTTTCCCAGTTCTCGGATGTCATGAGCACCGAGTTTGAGATGAGCATGATGGGTGAGTTGACATTCTTTCTTGGCTTCCAAATCAAGCAGACTCGGGAGGGTACTTTTCTTCATCAGGGCAAGTACACTCGTGATCTCTGAGGCAACCGACATGAGTGATGGTAAGCCTGTGTCGACTCCCATGGCTTCTACAGCCTATCTTGATCCAGATGAGGATGGCGAGCCAGTTGATCAAAAGGAGTTTCGCAGCATGATTGGCTCCCTCTTGTACCTCACTGCCTCGAGACCAGACATACATTTTTCTGTGTGTTTGTGCGCTCGTTTTCAGGCTTCTCCTCGCGTTTCTCACCGCCAGGCGGTGAAGCGCATCTTTCGGTACCTACGAGCTACCATTGACTATGGTATCTGGTACTCTTCCTCATCCTGTCTTTCCTTGAGAGCCTTCTCGGATGCAGACTTCGCTGGCTGTAGGATAGATAGGAAGAGCACTTCTGGCACCTGCCAATTTCTTGGCACTTCTCTTGTTTCCTGGTCTTCAAGGAAGCGATGCAGTGTTACCTGATCCACCGCAGAGGCCGAGTATGTTCTTTGCGGCCGATTCTTTGTAGTCAAGTGCTCTGGATGGCTTCGACCCTGCGGGACTTTGGGTTAGTTATCGACAGTGTTCCACTTTTTGTGATAACACTTCTGCGATTAACATTGCCAAGAACCCGGTCAACATTCGGACCAAGCACATCGATATTCGTTTCCACTTCCTTAGAGACCATGTAGAGAAGGGCGATATAGTGCTCCAGTTTGTGGAGAGTGACCACCAGTTGGCTGACATTTTCACCAAGCCATTGGATAGTTCGAGGTTTTCAGCTCTGCGGGGAGAGCTTGGGGTGGTTTGTCCTTATGGACTGTAGTGAGGGGGAGCTTTGGGTTTTACTGCTCTACTATATTATTATGCTGTTGCTCCTTACTATCGCATTGCATTCGGGATGCATTTTGGGTTAGTCTTCCTAGCATAGATTAGAGTGTTTCTCTCGTCTAGTTGCTTAGACTTCTTCCTCTCATCTTATGCTCTAGGATGTTGCTTATTATCTGTCTCTTCTCACTAGGTTGAGCTTACTCACTTCTTATAGGTTCTAGCAAGGGTTGGGCCACCCTTGGGTAGACAGGGAACGTGTTTGCTCCTTAGTGTGTTAGCCGGGCAGCTGATAGTCCTAGTGTCATATGGGGTAGATGAGAGTCAGTCTGAGCCATGGTATTCTCTATATCTTGTCTATGCTTTGAGGTATGCATTTCTGTTTTCTTTGCGACTTCTCGATTTTTTGTTTTGGTTCAAGGGGAGTTCATTTGGGAGCTTCTGGAGCTTAATATTGAGTTAACTCAACTTGAACTAAAAGTTGCATCTAATGTTGAGGGGGAGCTGGATCTTCTGCATTTCTAGCATTCTGCATTGTAATATAACTACATTGAGCCTTGATTATTATCCTGCTATGACATGTTTACAATGCTTTACACCTTGCCATGACTTGTGCTTATTTGCTAGATTTATCATGACTTCATATGTGTAGCCTAGCTTTTGCCATGATAAGTTAATTAAAATTGCTCAACTTAAACTAAAACTTGTCATGTTAGCACTCGAGATTAGTCTTTCTTGAGCTATCCTTTTATGATTCATGCCATGTCAAATAAATTTGGGTAGAGTGATGAATCTATATTGAGCCTTAGAAAGAGTTGTTTTAGTCTCTTGGTGATGCATGAGTTAGTACAACTTGTTAAAAGGCAAAAGATCTCTTTTGTCTTGAAAAAACCGATCTCACCAATTCTCTCCTATGAGACGGCTTGCCATTGCACTTGGCATGAACTTAGGGGAGTTTTGGGTGACCTAGACTATCTTCTTAAGCTTCTCGCTTGGAGTAGTCGCATAAGGCTTGAGGTCTAGCACATGATAAAACAAAAATCTGGTTGTCAACAACCTTGAATTTCAAAGATAATATATCATTTGTGCTCAAATTTGCTTAAAGCTATCAAAAGAATCAAGTACTTAACCAATGTTTCAATCTTGAGCTTATAGCACTCTTTTTGGTCTCAATTTAAGCTTCTTAGTTCCGCTTAGCTTATTGACATGGCTGCATCATCCTTGGATATCTCTAGCGAGACTTTGCTCATTGATGACTTGACTTGCTCACATAATGTACCTCATTTTCAGATTGTCATCTATGTGTTCTAGCTAGCTTATACATATCTTGTCATGATCTAGATAGCGTTTTATTGAGTTATGGCTTGGTGTATTACTTGTTGGTCATTATGGATAATTCTCATGGCTCAAAATGCTTAAATAAACAAACTTGACCATTTTCATCCATTAACATGTCATATTCTCTCTTTGCATCTTGATCGTTTATTAAAAGGGGAGAATAAAGAGGAAAAAGTCTCATTGGGAGCAGTTTAGAGCTTTGGAGATCAATTTGCTCTTTCGGTTGTTGCTCTAGTGTTCCTTACATCGACATGGTCATTAGTTTCACTCTTCTTCTTTGGACCATGTTGGATTCGTCAAACTCAAACTCAACTTTGCTTTTTTTGGAGTTTGTCAATATACTCATCAAGGGGAGATTGAGAGACCATGTGGAGGTCGTCCGTGTGAGTGATGGGTAATTGACAAAGGTTTTAGGTCGATCGAGTTTGGTTTGTGTGGTCGGACCATGTCGTTCGCAGTTCACGCGTTTGCGTGAAATCATTCAGGCTGTCGGGAAAATCGGAACGATCGGCGTGTTATGGGCGATACGACCATGAGGCGGTTGTACCGATTGGTAAATGGCGGTTGAAGAATTCAGAGAAGTTGTTTTTCGTGTTCGGTCTTCATTGGAAATCGGAACGGCCGCAGTAGTATGGAGCCAGACGACCGAGTGCGTTGATCCGCCGGTAACATGGCGGTTGTACCGATTGTTTTGTGAGTTTCGGCCATTTTGGTGATTTGAGTTTTGGGATAGGTCATATCCGGTGTGTTCATGCATATGTGTTGCATATTGCATGTTTGAGCTAACGTTAGGTCAAGTTGTGAAGAACTTGTTCCGGTTTCGTGTTTCTTATGCGTGTGGTGGTGCAGGGCGTCGGCGGAGTCGTGGCGAGACACGGTGGATGGACTAAGCGCAGTGGCGCCGAGGTCGAACGGGGATGTGTCAAGACAGCGTGGACTCGAGGTGGTTGCGGCGGCGAGACAAGGAGCTGAAGCTTCGGAAGGTGCGCGAAGAAGGCGAATCGGAAGTCGCAAAGTCGCACACTGGCGGGAGCGGGCTCCGTTGGACTTTAGCGGGCGTGAACGGGAGGAGACCCGTTAGCCAAGGCTATTTAAAGGATTGGAGGGCTGCATGCCCTCTTGAGCACTTGGGTGGAATTAGGGTTTTAGAGTCAAAAGAGGCTTTGTGGGTGTTTCTCTTTCGCTCTTTAGTGGTTGAGGGTTGGTGGAGGCGGTTTTGTGCTCCTCGCTTGTCCCCTCAGTAGCTCTCCAATGTGAGTTCTTGGCTTAGGGAGAGGGAGAGGATGGATTGATGAACTTGTAATCATTCCTCTTGTTCTAATGTCCATGCGTATGGGGATGTATCTCTTTGTATTTCGCTCTTGATTCAATGAATGGAAATCAAGTTTTCTTCTATTCGTGCTCTCTGTTCTTCGTTCTCCTTTTTGTGATTTTTGGGACTTTCTTCAATCCGGGAGTTTTGCTTGGTTCTTCCTCTTGATCTTGCTTGCTGGGACATGTGGGAACCTATCTAAGGTCATCTAGATCATCATCCACCCACGAGCAAGTCGTTAGATCAAGTTTTGTTTTTGCGGTTTTGAACCCATCTTCGTTCAAATGCAAAAGGATAGGAACCTTGGCATGGATCTCTGAAATCGTTGCTTGGAATAGGTTCCTAATATCTTGAGGAAGGTGTGGTTCAATTTTGGTCAAGTTTGGCGCGTAGATCAAAAGTTACGTTGATTTTCGTTTTGAAACCCGAAGCGGATTTTGCTGTTCGGGACAATCGGATGAACAAGGCTTAACATCTGCGGTTGTACGGATCTGCGGTACAACCGGTCATTTACTCGCGGTTGTAGCTGGGGGATCATGTACAACCGCCGTTTTACTCGCGGTTGTACCGATTGTCTGATTTGTTCGGCTCTTCCTCGTTTTTGTTTGCTGAGCTTTGGGGGTGAGGAGTGGATTCAGCATAAGACTTCCTCTGTGTTTAATCATTGATCTTCATAGCTCTCATAGCTATTGGAGTGATTTATAAGTTGAATCCATTCTTTGCGAAAAAGTTTCGGTGCTCCTATTCACCCCCCCTCTAGTCGCCTTTCCGGTCCTTCAAAGATGAAATTCGCATCTTCCTAGGTAGTAGCTTCAGCGGGTAAATTCATCCAACGTATTCGCCACTGAACCACTGGTTCATTGTTCCTGGGTACTACTCTCCTTTCAACAATTTCAGTTGGTTCAGCCAGGATGTTTCCTTCTGAGTCAACTAGTGGCAGCTCTGGACTGGGAATGACTCTAGGACCAATGTGCTTCTTCAATTGGCTCACATGAAAAATAGGATGTATTAAACTTCCATTTGGCAGCAAGAGTTTATAAGCCACTTGTCCAATCTTCTCCAAAATTCTGTAGGGGCCATAGAATTTGGAATGCAATTTCAGATAGTTATGCAATCCTAGGGCATTGTGTCTATATGGTTGCATTTTCAAGTATACCATCTCACCCACATTTAATTCCCTCTCTGTCCTATTCTTATCAGCAAAGAATTTCATTCTAGATTGAGCCTTCTATAGTGAACTCTTAATAGCCTCAAATATTGCCATTCTTTGCTGGGAAAGATTGTGATCTCCACTCGTTGCAGCATTTGGTAACATTGCTTCTGTCACTTGAGGGGGTTTAATACCATACAATGCTTGAAATGGTGTTAATCCTAAAGAAGTGTAAAATGAAGTGTTATACCTCCATTCTGCCTGAGATAGCCAATACCTCCACCTCTTAGGACTTGCAAAAACCATGCATCTGAAGTAGTTCTCCAAACATTGATTGACTCCCGCTGTCTGTCCATTAGACTGTGGATGATATGCACTGCTAAGCCTCAGCTTGACTCCCAAAGTCTTGAACAATTCTTGCCACAATGTGCTAGTGAATATCCTGTCTCTGTCAGATATTATCACTGAGGGTAATCCATGCAATTTGTATATATTTTCAATGAACAAGTCCACAATAGTTTGCACTGTATAGGGATGTTTCAAAGATATAAAGTGTGCATATTTAGTGAACCTGTCTACCACTACTAATATCACATCCTGCTCTTTATATTTAGGTAACCCTTCAATGAAATCCATAGTCACATGAGCCCAAGCCATTTCTGGAACAGGTAAAGGCTGTAACAGCCCTGGATAATGCACATTTTCAGATTTGTTTCTTTGACACACTGGACATTTCTTCACATAGTTATTCACATCTATCCTCGTCCCTGGCCAATAGAATAATAATTTGAGCCTTTGATAAGAAGCCCTTTCTCCTGAATGTCCTCCCAAAGCTGAGGCATGGAATGATTCCAGCAGCAGATTCTTAAGTCCAGTACCAATACCCATATACAACTTACCATCATATCTGATTATCCCATTATGTAATGAATAGGGAGGATGAGCCTGATTATCCACACTAAGTTTAGTTAATAACTCCAAGCATGAAGATAGCTTTGTTGTACTTCTTCTATGCAACTTGGTATTGCAGTTGTAATGGCCATCAGTGGTATTGGTGTTCTTGACAATGCATCTGCAGCCTTGTTTTCCCTTCCTTTCTTATACTCAACCTTGCAGTTGTATCCCAACAATTTAGCCATCAGTTTGTACTACACTCCTTCCACCAACCTTTGTTCACTAATATATTTGAGACATTGTTGGTCAGTCCTAATTACCAACTCAGCTCCAACCAGATAATGTCTCCGTTTCTTTAATGCTTCCAAAATTGCTAGAGCTTCCTTGTCATAAGTTGAAAGTGCTGCACCTTTTGGCCCCAATGCTTTACTGAAAAAAGAAATCAACCTTCGTGCTTGCATCAACACTGCTCCTAGCCCATACCCACTAGCATCAGTTTTCATGATGAACGGTTGTGAAAATTCTGGTAGCCTCAATACAGGTGTAGTGGTCAACAATCCCTTGAGTCTATCAAATGCTTGTTGTTGTTCCTTGTCCCAATGAAAGGCATTTTTCTTGAGCATATTGAACAACGGTTTGCAAATTACACCAAAATTCCTCACAAACCTCCTGTAATAACCCGTAAGTCCTAGAAATCCCCTCAATTCTATCACATTAGTTAGCACGGGCCATTCTTTCACTGCCTTCACCTTCTGAGGATCAGTGGCCACACCATCCTTACTAATTATATGGCCCAGGTATTCCACATACCCCGATCTCAAGTCTATCTTCGAGAAATAGCTAGCTCCATACAACTCATCCAATAAATATTCTATCACAGGAATGGGATATCTATTCTTGACTGTATTTGCATTCAGTTGCCTATAGTCTATACACATACGCCATGTTCCGTCTTTCTTTTTCACAAGAATGGCAGGTGATGAATAGGGACTTGCACTTGGTTTAATGGTTTGAGACTTCAGTAGTTGATCAATCAACCCTTCCATAGCATCCTTCTTGTGATGAGGGAGCCTATAAGGTCGAATGTTCACAAGTTCAGCTCCTAGAATTAAAGTTATATTGTGATATTGTTCTCTACTGGGGGGTAATTCTTTTGGCACTTCAAAAACATCTGAGTATTGGCTAAGAATCTCTAGTATCCCTTTGGGTACCTCTTCCACAATAGTACTGAAAACTAGAGTTGGTTTGGAGTATACCACTGCCCCCACCACTACTTTTGTTAGCAACTTCTGCAATTGGTTCACATTTACCATACAATCTTTGTTCGGTAATGTTTGATCCTTCAGCAATATTGTCTTCTTACCATCTTTGCAAATAGAGAATTCAGACTATGAGCATAGATCCAATCATTCCCCAATATGATATCATATCCCTTCAGGTTAAGTATTCTAAAATCTAAATTGAATACCTCTCCTTGTATGGTATAATGGCAGTTATAGCAGATAGCTTCACTCAGTATATTCTCCCCATTGGCTATAGATACTCTCACAGGTTCATGATTCTTGATCTGATAGTGAGTCTTCATAGCAATCATGGGAGTTATAAATGTTGATGTGCTTCCAGTGTCAACCAATGCTGTAGCTGTCACCTTTCCCAATTTCAGCTTCAAGGTAAAGGTAGAAACTTCAGTGCTAGTACCTGTCATTGCATGCATCAAAACCTGCAGGTTCTGACTGTTTTCCTCTTTGTGTTCTGGACTTGTTGGAGGTGTTGTGAAAGTAGGAGCCTCTTCTTCTTCATCATCTTCTATAGTAATGAGGTGGATTCCCTTCCTGAATTTACATACATTGTCATGTCCTGGTACCCAAGGCTCTTGGCACTTGAAGCACCTTCCTTTGTTCCACTTCTCACTTCCTGCAGGACTAGTTTTGGTCCCTTTGTTGACTGAAACCTCCCCTCTGTTTGCATTACTAGCTTGATAACTTCCTTTAGTGTTAGAGGCATTGGACCAAACTGGTTTCTTGTATAGGGGCATATTCTCATAATTTCTAGCATGAACATATTCCTCCACTAGAGTTTTAGGATCTAAATATTTCAAGGGAATCTTAATGTAATCTTTCAGTCCAGATAAAAAGAAGTCTAAGAAGTACCCTTCTCTCAAGGTTGGGTTGTTTCTCTTTACCAATGCCATAATCTCTTCAAATCTGTCAATATAAGTACTGACTGCTCCACTTTGTTGCAATCCTCTGAAAGCATCTGCAATATCAATCCTATTGTCTGTAGCAAACCTTTTGCAAATCATACTACAGAACTGAGCCCAACTCATACTACTAGTATCAATATTGTTGCTACTAATCCACTGATCAGCCTTTCTTGTCAAATAAACCTCAGCTATTGAAACCTTCTACTCTGGTAATGTCCTCGATAATTCAAAGCACTTTTCAGCCTTCCTGATCCAAAAACTTAGGAAACTCCAACTTGGGTCCTTTACTAAAAGCCTGGCTGTATTGATTCCTATCCTAGTACGGTTGCCAAGGTGTTTGATTCACATTCCAATACTCATTCGGTCTAGCCCAACATTGTTCAGGTCTAAATGGTGGACATTTTTCAGGTCTAATAGTGGGTATCTATTGTATTGATAAGCCCCATAACCATATGGTGGTACACCATTCGATACCGCATTCATATACTGAGGTGCAAAGTTGGCAAACTAACTGCGCTAACTGGAGCATTCATATTAACTGGAATAGTGTTAGTGCTTGTAACTAAAACTGGTATATAAGGTGAGCCATTCATACCTAGGCACATCCCTGGTGGAGCAAATGAGTGGCCGCTCCCTGGAGTTCATGCCATTCTATCAGCTATGTTTGGTGAATCCCTATACTCCATGCCGAGATGACTTCCCGTACCTTCTTGGCCTGCCGATGCCTTAGTACCAACTGGTTGCTCCCCTTGCCTGACCTTGGCCAAAATCATATTCATATATGTCTCCAACTGCTTCTGCATCTGATTTGCATTTTCCTACACTTGGATCTGTAGTTGTTTGATAGTCTCTCCCATCTGCATATTCTGTTGATTCATCTCTGCCATCTTCTCTTTGATTTCTTCCACTTCACCCTCCAGATGGTGTTCCGCTTCACCTTCAACCACGCAGGATCTTCCACCCTTTGGCATCACACCTCTATGAGTAGATCTGGGATTTTACAGAGAAAATGATAGATGCTCTCAAACCTTCTCTATCAGTTTGCGCCCTGCTTCCCTTCTCACCAATCAGATTCCAAGAGCTAGATCTAGAATTTTACCAAGGAACCAAATTCCTCAACCCTTTCCATTCTGGAATCTCCCCAATCGGAGAAACTTGGCCGAGGATTCGGTAGCTCTGATACCATTTGTCAGGAATCAGACAAATACATAATTCCTCAATCGATTTCAGAAGCTAATCACAGCTACCAAATAACAAGGAAAGTAAGCAGGAAGCTAAGAAATGGGGAAAGTAGTTATATCTAACATAGAACTAGGGTTTTGATAGATGATAACGACTCTAGCCCGATTCTTGCTTATATGGAATGCGCAGTGGGGCTACAATGACGCAAGAGCTCGCCCGACAAAGCAGCGAGACAAAGCAGCGAGATTACAGTGAATAGGGATTACTAGGTTCTATTACAACCATTAGATTCTTACTTAAGGGTATGCAAGGATATCAGCCGTCCAATGTACATAACTAGCCACCATCCAATCTCTCCTTTGGATTTCAAAGTGAAATGGTATCTTGCAATCTGGGTCGTCCAAGTGATTTTCCATAGCTCCTCTTCCTTGAGTTCGTTTCTGATTGTTCTCCAAGTCTGCACTCGCGGTGGTGGCTTCCAGTGCAGCCCGTGCGACGAGGTGACCTGTGCGACCCGAGCGGCAGTGGTGGCCCGCATGCCCGCAAGGTGCAGCAGCGGCGCGGCCCGAGTGGCAATTGTCCGGATTCATCCAGTGCAAAGGGAGAAGGGGAACGGTGGCGGTGGCTGAGGTACGTGAGGGCTAGGGTTTGATGGTGGATAGACACAGGGGCTCTGATACCATGTAGATTTCAGGAATTATTGTGTGTGTCCTGTAGGATCTTCACACCTTTTATTTATAGTCCAACTCTCATACAACTTGTTATTTACATCTAATATGAACTCTCCAACAGTTACCTCTGACACCGATCCAACTAACCATAAATTTCTCCTCAAATACTTCGACAATGGTGGTGCCAAAGTAAGTATCGAGTCCTTCACAATTACATTCGTGGTTCCATGCTAGATAGTAGAATGGAGGCTTCCATGATGGTCTTGGTGCTTCCGAAAATACCTATTATTTGTGGGAATAATTACATGCTTTGCTGTGCTGCTGGAGTCATACATTTTGACACATAGCTATTGCTTCCTTCGTATTTCACTTGTCTGATGAACTTCTCTCTGAACCTGGTTGCACTGGCAATGCTTTTCCTGAGCTTCAGTGTGACAGAACTGAGGCCTTTAAGTCTCAGTTCTATGAAGCTGCAAAGCAATATGCGCAAAGAACATAAGTTTTCTGATTGGTAATGTTACTGCCTCCCAGGGTGCTTTCCAGGTTGTTTTTCTTGTCTCGAAAAAACTTAACACTGTTTTTTGTCTTGAGACTATATTATTATTCATCTAATCACATTCCAAATGCAAACCCTGCAGTGTTTTGGGCTAAAACAAAGTGAAGTGCCCCTTATTTTTATGAGTTTTTGGCTGATTTGGCACGTATTTTATTCATCATAGCAAAAGTAACCACCACTAGCACAAAATTGCAAAAAATTACACCACAGCCAGCTAAGCAGGACCTGTAGTGCTCCTGGACCGTGGCAGGAATAGAGCAGCGCGGTGGGAGGGAGAAGGCCATCTACCGCGCTTGGGGAGTGCTGCAGGTTCTTACCACACTCCCAGTCCACAGAAGCAACCTGCACCGGTGTATAGAAGAATATAGGCATACTATCATGCATTGAACACAGTGCATTCACGCCATTCCACACTGACAAGTATGCATATGTGCATGCAAATGTAACAAGTGTGCAATTGTGCATGGGCGTACCTACTGCGGCATGACACCTCGGTAGGAACCTGCTGCGCTTGGAACCGCAATAGCGTCCTGCTGCGCTCAGGCAGCGTGGCATGTGGCATGTGTCCCGCTGCGGTGGGCCATGGCGACCTGCTGCTCTAGCAAGTCCAGCCGCGCTCCCACCTTCCTGCCGCGGTCCGGGAGCGCCGTAGGTGACACACGGCACCTACTTAACCTACCGTGATGTCATTTTTGCAATTTCGTGCGGGACTATTTTTGCTATTACGAATAAAAAACGTGCCAAATCAGCCAAAAACTTCATTTTTATACAAGCACCAACTGCCAAGTATGTCAAGTCAACTGTGGAGCCTGATCAAACCTTACCCTGGTTGAAGGAGTATACAGTAAGGCCTACTTCTTAACTGATGCTATGTCCTTATCTGCTGTTTTTTAATCTTACTACTTTACATTTTGTGGGTTCTTGATTCTGCTTTAAGATCTTTGCTTTGCAGTTCCATTATTTTTGTGACGGTGGTTACTTTCTGTTGAATTCTTTTCAGTTCACCCTATTCTACCCTTGTGTTTGTTCATGTAGGATGGTACATTGGCACCGCATGTTAGGTCAGAGCCAATTGCCGAGGTTAATGATCAACCTGTTAAGATTGTAGTTGCTGACAGTTTTCGTGAGGCGTTTTTCAATTCTGGCATTTTTTTATCTTACTACTTCACATTTTGTGGGTTCTTGATTCTGCTTTAAGATCTTTGCTTTGCAGTTCCACTATTTTTGTGAAGGGTGGTTACTTTCTGTTGGATTCTTTTCAGTTAACCTTATTCTACCCTTGTGTTTGTTCATGTAGGATGGTTCATTAGCACCGCATTTTAGGTCAGAGCCGATTCCTGAGATTAATGATGAACCTGTTAAGATTGTAGTTGGCTGACAGTCTTCGTGAGGCGTTTTTCAACTCTGGCAAGAATGGTATGTTATTTACACTCCAATCGGTTGCTTGAGAACTTATAGTAAGTTCATGTAGTCAGAGCATGTTCTTTCCATTGCTAAGATTTGTTGCTGCAGCATCATAACAATTTACACCGATCGAATAAGCTGAATTTAGTTTGGCAAAGAGCGCATGCGCGAGCGCTGGTGTAATTTTGGGTACCTTCCAAACAGAATGCCAGGCAGTTGCTTTGGAAGCGAACATTTTTCTCTCCTCTTGAACTCTTTAGCTCCTGAGGTGGTCATTTGGTGGGAGAGAAAAATGCTGCAGGTGAGTTTATACTTTCTAGCAAAGAAAGATAATGTGGGCTTAATTTGACCCAACGAGCACAACCACCGCATTTTAATTTTCCCATGCATGCGCTCGGTTAAGCTAATCATACGTGTGCTCCGGCCACTCGCGGCTAATATTTTCGCCCTCTCCCCCTCTCTTTTTTGCGAAGGAAACGTCGTCGCTTCAACAAACATGACATTTTAGCTTGCAAGGTCGGCTGCATTTGTAGGAGGTTGTTGCAATAAGCGTCAACAAAGTAGAACTACTAGCTAGGCTGCTCCTGCTATCGCTAGCTTGATTGCAGAGCCTGCCTGGTGACGCAGCGGTAGAATTAAAGCGTACAGCTCCGCCGTTGCTATCAGCTTGGTCGTTGGCTGTCGCTGCCATCCTCACTCCTCTCTGCCGCTTTTATATTTTTAAGTGCATGCGATTGCGAGCTAGTACTAATCATTCCTACGGTAAAAGGAAGGGAAAGAGGAAGCGAGTTTAGACAGACCTCGTCTACTTTTTCTTGTGTGCAGTGTGATCTTTCTCGTGCGTTGTACGATCTTTCTCTTTCTGTTTTTTTGTCAGCCAATCTTACTTTGCGTTGCGTCCTTGCGCTTATAAAGGATAAAGCTAAGGAAGACACACGTATATTGTAGTCAGCAGCGGGCTGTCCCACAGCACAGGCCCCACCGGCTGCAGTTAATGCGCACAGACCGACTAGTATAATTAACCCCTCTGTTTTTCTCTCTCTTACCGCAGCTCTGCCTTTTCTTTTTTTCCTTTTCTATTCCCTTGAGAATGCAATGGACGTCTCATCTCTTACTCTTTAGTTGAGCTACCATTACCATCTCAAACAAAACGCGCCTTCACTTTATTACGCACGCAACTAGTCCTTGGAGTTGGGCCGTGACGTGCCCTTCACGACGGGTCTTGGTGTCCCTCATACTTATTGTTTAGGTTTTTTGTTTTGTTAAAAAGTAAAAAAAAAAAAAAGGCAAGCCTAAATAAAGAGACGACTTTTTCCACCGAAAAAGCTTAAGCCTATAAACCAAAAGCTACGGGGGAGGTGTTTTTTTTACAGAATAGAATAAGCTTTTGCCACTAAACTTCGCCGAAATTACCCACCAAATATTGTTGTATATCAGTCGAAACCCTTTCATTTTTTTCTCTCGTTCCGCTAACAATCATGTTTGCCGAGCTGCCTGCAAGATGTAGCGCGTGTATACCAGGTAGTTATGCTAACCTTTAGATTTCTTGGTAGTATAAAGTTGTATGGTTTATGGTCTAGAATTTGGTGGACACTCTTCTTAACATTTGATGTGACTTCTGATGCACAGGATTTCAAGATATTGCTGCGAGATAATTCCATGGACTATGGAATGTATACTGCTACGGTCCAGAAAAAGCATCCAACTGACAACGAGAGTGCGTGACTTCAGCGCTCAAGCAAGCAATGGTGGGCGAGTAACTGGTGTTGGTGCTTTGTACATTGTAGGAAATTTATAGGTGACAGGGTACTCCTAGGATTTAGATCGTTTAGGCTCATTAGCAGTAAGTAGTACATAGAAGCAGAAAGGAAAGGAAGATATCTTTACTTAGATGCCATTAATTGGAGCACTCATTTTCTTGCTATGCCCATTTCCTTTTTGTAATTTCTGTCGGGCTTTGGCAAAACTAAAAAACGGGTTGTGCTCTGATTATAACTTCATTGGAAAAGAAAGGGTTTCTTTTGCTTTCATTCATGGTTGCACTTTGTATGTGGTGTCATTGTTTTACCGTGGCATTGTTTATTTTATTTCATATGTACACATGCATGCATTGTCATATTTTCAATTCCAATACAAAAATAAGTTTAAATACATGCATAAATTGGTCCTATAAACCTTCAAAGGCAATTTAGACTTTTTATCCTTCACACACAACTCAAGAAACCAGCAGCCCATAAAAAAAGTCAGATTACCAAACTCCTTAGCTTGACTTAAAAGTTAAGAGACTTATAAGCTGATTAAGCCAAAAAACTAGATTTAAGTTATAAGCCAAAACGCCCAAGCCTAAACAAACATTCCCTTAGTTGAGCTACCATTACCATCTCAAACAAAATGTGCCATCACTTTATTAAGCATGCAACTAGTTTTTGGAGTTGGGTCGTGACGTGCCATCACGACGAGCCTCGGTGTCAGGACCAGATTTCCAAATCTAAACCCTCTGTGTATTTTTGTACCAGTCTCAAATCAGTAGCTAGTGCACACAGTAGATACATCGTTGATAACAAGTTCGAATAAAGATTCAACATAAAAATAAATAACAGAATACCGGCCTTATAGACACTTATTACATTAAGGGTCACATGACCTCAAGTTTTACAGCAGCGGAAATAGCGAATGATAAACTTCGAGTGATGGCTCGTCAAATTGCCCACCGTCATTCGACTGGGGAGCGCATCCTAGTACTCTGGATGAACTTTGTCAAAGCCACAGGTGTAGAAGTCGTAATCCTCGTCGGCATCCTTAAAGACTTATGAGATTTGTTTTGAGTGTAGTATGTGAGTACATAAAATACTCTACAAGTCTTGGGGAAAATGCAATATGCAAGCTTAACAATGGGGCTTATGTGGTTCTTTTGCACAAAGCAATATATTAAGTTTTAACAGTTTTCATAAAGCAACATTTGACAAAACTAGTTTCAATAATTAAACTAATTATTTTACTAGTGAAGGTTCTAGTTACCAACCACTAGTATCAAGACTCTATCCGTCAAAGTTCAAAGGATATGTGAGACCCCGACGTTTATTCGGCTCATAATACTTAGTCATCCAATTGACCCTAGTATTATCAACCAAATAAACTCGGTCTCGAGAGATGTATACTTCCCAGAATGCAGTACACATACCTCACAACAAAAGAATGCATCAATTCCATACAACACATAGTACATAAGCAACAAACCGAAGTTAACATTAATATGGAATAGATATTACAAAGAGAGGCCCTTAGGCCAAATAACAATAATTACAAAAGATAACAATGAAGCAAAAGTGCCATAAAGATGGCCAAAATAAGAGCCAACCAAAGTGTGCCTTTAGCCCACAAGGCAAGCGACCAGGACCGCCAAGCTAGTCGCTCTCCCAACCACCGCCTGACTCACAAAAGTAAAGCCCTTTGGACTCTACCTCCTCTGCAACAAAGTTGTTAAGCAAAGCAAATGAGTACAATAAATTATTTATTGTACTGCAAGACCGACGTGTAAGATAATGAGAACTATAATTTAGCTATATGCAAGCTTTATTTAAGTGGATGAGGCTTTGGACTCATTTTAGCATAAAGCAACATTTATTTGCAATAACATAATAGATTGAAGGCAATTTGGCAAAGCATTTTTAAATGTTGAAGTAACAACGAGATAATAACATAGTAACAACAACAAGAACAATCCTGGAAGTGACTAACCCAAGTCACCACAACAATAGCATGAACTCCCCGTTCATACCAACCCATCAAGTTTTAATTAAAAGTTTGAGACTAGTCTTGAACGACCTTACCAAGCATGTCCATAACCTAGGACGAGGCTATTCGAATAGTTTTATCCCTGCAGGGTGTACCACTGTACCCACACGTCGAGACCGCCTTTCCTTTACGCACACTTAGAAGGTGTCTTTGCACAGCTAAGTCCTACGAGACCTTTCCAAAGGATGAATGCTAATTACAGTTGCACAACCCACGGGAGAAGGAGACATCACACAACCTTCCGGAAGCTAATGCTCCCTCCCACACTATACATATACATTTGTTTTGAAAACACACCAACCGAGCTCGCTCATAATTAACACCTCCTAGAGTACTTAGTCAAGAGGGTTCCATATGCCCTCAGCGTGGTTAGTACGCAAAAGCGCTTGGCTTAGTGACCCAAGTACTCGGTCCTTAGGGACCGGGCATACCACCACATTCCAAAAACCGCACCATCCATCCAATATGCCCAAGTCTAAATCAATCTTTTATTTTCAGCTTTTGATTTTACAAATTAATCAAAGCACAAGTGCTGGACATATAGGAGTAATAATCATTTTGAGTGATCAAGATCATCGACTAAGTCGATGATCGCCCAATCTACCGATAGCTAAGCATGTTTAAGCGGTAGGAAGCGCAACTACTAAGTGATAAGAGCTCATCCAACGAGCTCAAACCACAGCGAATAACCTAGGCTCATTGGTAGTAGAGGATAAAGAATTCCTCTGATTATGCGACTATAGGATTACTAACGACATTTAACACAAAGTAGCATGCATACATAGAAGTAAAACAAAGTATTAAGCTCTAAAGTAATGGGACATGATGGGAAATGGTCAAACTGCTTGCCTTGTTGCTGTTGCTCAAATTGTGGCAGAGGGTCGCTCTCGGGATCACCACAAATGTCGAAACCTAACGGAAGCGATAAAGAACCGATAAGAACGATGAAAGGCAACAAAGACAGCACAACAAACAAACTCCAAATACCCTGAATTTTCTACAGCAGCAAGGGATGATTTTAGGAAATTTTGCAATAAGAACCAATTGATTTGGATTCTCAATGCAAAAGATATGAGCAAAACAATTCTGCTCAAACCCTAAAATTACCAAACCGCACTATTCACTAATTTAATTATGAGGCAACAATTTCTAGAAAAGTGGTGAGGCTGAGATTTTTATTGTAAAACCAGCACCTCATGAGATGAATAACACAATTGAGTTCATCTCATTTGGAGCTATTATGCACTTTATATAATTTTTCAAAAACAAGAACTTGAACAAAATTATAATGCACAAGTCCTCATTTCTATAACAGCAACATGCTCAGAACTAACTCTCACAGTGAGTTCATTATTAGAGGAAGCTAACAAAATTGGGTTTACTCACAAATAACCTCTGAGCATTAGTTATGGGTTTTACAAGTTAAACATAAATTTTGAGTGTATATTCAAAGGGAGTTTTAAAACCTAGTGGCTAAGCGTGCTCTGGAGCTGAACTCAACTTACAATCATTTTTGGATTAAAGTTAAGTTCAAGACAGAGCTAACACAATTTGAATGACCTCAAAAGGATTTAAAAGCGAAGAAGATATGAAATTCTAAAGTCTATACCTTATTTGGGTCTATAACTAAGACTTCTTGGAATTTCTAAAACTCACAAGGGTATGGGAGGGCGTGAGCCACAGATCTCGAGATCCAACGGCTCAAGACCTCCCAGAGAACTATCACACTGCAAGACGTGAAGTCCAGAGGTCTGGACCTCTTAGCAACTCACATGCGCGAGGTGGGGAGGTCGTGGCCGTAGATGGGAGATCCAGCGGACCACAACACGAAAGGAGGTCCGGAGCGGACCAGATCTAAAGGGAGGTCCTCAGCGGTGAGATGACCTCGAGGAGGTCCTAGCGATAGATCTAAACATCACGCAGACCTCCGTGGAGGTGCAGGCGGCTCTGATTGCGCAAGGGAGGTCTTGGGCGCTCAGATTTCCTTGGAGGAGGTGCGGGCGCCCCAGAGCTCACAACCACGTGCTTGCGCACGCACGTGCTTGGACAAGAGGTTAATCTTGGCGGGACACAAGGAGGTCCGCGCTGGAGGTCTTAGCTGCGCACAATAAATGGTGGATTTAAGAACATCAAGACCCAACCAATGATTGCAAGATTGAGCAATCGATGACCGCATTAAACACGGCAAATCTCGTCCTAAAAGCGACAACGGTCCGCTGCGTGCCGACAAAGACCCGAGCTCAAAGATTTGGTCATCGCCGGCGATGTAGACCTCGCCGGCGAGAACCAAGGACATCCCGTGTGCGCAATAGTGTTGCGCACACCATGGACTCATTCTCGGCGGCGACGAGCGGCATGTCGCCGCGGCCGAGAGGACAAACACAACCCGCACGGCCAAAATACGAAAATGCAAAATGGAGCTCGCGCAACAATCAGCGTGTGCCAAAACTTAAGCTCCGCAACATGCATTCAGCGGGTGCGGCACTAAAGGACTAACAGGAGGTGTACAGGAGGTCCTAAGGTCTTTGGGGAGGTCGTGGAGGTGATGGCCGGAGTTGGGGAAGGCGGTGAAGCTTCACTGCCCAAGGCACCGGCTCAAGCTCGACTTTGTCCACCTCTGAAAAATGCACAAACAATTCAAGTTAGGGTTAACTTCCAAGAGGTTTTCAGGAGCAAAAGTGAGCAAGGTTTGAAGGAGGAGCCACTGGAACCCTTGTCTCACCGAGGAGCTCAAGGACATCAACAATGGCGGCCAAGATGGGAGGTGAGTTTGGGGATGAGGAGCTCGACCACGCACAAGTGCAAGGTGAGGTCAATTGTGTGCAAAGGAAGCCAAGGAGGATTCGGGGGTGACTTATAGACCGAGGTGAAGGTTATGAGTGGGGCTAAGCTCCATGGTGAGCTTAGCCCACGGGTTGGTCCATGGGGTGGACAAGACATAAAGGTTGACAAGGTGGTGAGTCTTGGTGACCAATGAGGCGGAAAGTGACTGCATTAAATCTTGGTCACAAAGAGCTATTATAATGTACCCCAAGGTCGAGACCGCATTAATGCATCGCTCGAGCTTCGCATCGCGCATCAGAGGAAGGAGAAGAACGGGAGGTCTTGGTGACCGTTGGATAAGACACAGGAGAGGTCCTAACCATCGGATCAATTTTTGAACCGTTATGTTTTAAGTGGCCGGGAGGAGGTCCCAGCCACACGATCAAGGTGGGAGGTCGTGGCCCTCCGATTTCTTAATCGAGAAAAGCATACGTGAGGAAAAGGGACAGAGGTCCAAAGCGTTGGATCTCCATCCAGCAGTCGCGGACCTCCAGTGAGGACTTAACCGCACGCGATCAAAAAGACATGAGGGGAGGTCATGGCCTTTGGATTTAAATCCAAGGGCACACAATGACCGGGGAGGTCTGATGCGCATAAGACAAAGGAGGAGGTCGTGACCGTAGATTTTAATCTAACGGTGCACGACAAAAGATGGGGGAGGTTGTGAGTGCTTGATAGCACGGGGAGGTCGTGAGCTGTTGGATTTAATCCAATGGCTACGACCGTGGTTAGGTGGGAGGTTTGCTTAGTTTAACAGTGAGGGGAGGTCAGGGCCATGGATCTTGGATCCAAGGGCTATGACCTCATGTAGGTGGGAGGACTGTTGAGTATGTTGAGGAGGAGGTCGTGGTGTTGGATTTGATCCAGCGGCAACGACCTCAACAAATGGGATGACCTCATTGCGATGGTTTAACACTCGAGGAGGTCTTTGAAGTTTAACACATGGGAGGTCATGACCGTGGATCTTTGATCCAGCAGTTCTACGACTGATGAGGTGGGAAAGCCTTTGGGGTGTTGACCTGCGGAGGAGGTCTGGCGCCCACGTTGACGAGGAGGTCCACGATCGGAGGACTTGAAGGGAGGTCTGAGTGCGTTGGTTGAGGGAGGTCGTGGCCTTTGCATTGGATCCAACGGCCACGACCTCATCAAGGTGGGGAAGGAGGTCGAGATGGGGTTGGTGGACCACTTTGCAAAGTGGCTAGCCCAAGGAGCGATGTAGGCTTTTAAATTTAGTTTTTAACAATTGAAACTTAGCAGAATTATTTGAGATAGCAAATGAACTCCAAATTTGATGAAATTTTAACTGGAGCTTGCTGACAATGAGAGTAACCTTGCATAAATTTTCCAGAGGTTATTATGCAATGCATTTTTCTCAGGAAATTCGTTAAGGTTGTTTAAAGGATTGTTTTACCTCCAAAATTTATCAAACTAGTTTTACAACTTGTGATATTTTTCAGAGGGTCCCATATCAGTTTTGGGACCAAGGAAAATATATTCCACATGTTTGGCACAAGATTTAAGATAATTGGAGCAGAATTTGACTTTTGGTCAACAAGAGCTTTGTGTTTTTGGATTACACAACTCTTGGACAAGAATTACATGAGATTTTAGGGGTTTTCAAGTCGTGAGAAAAAGTTTTAATTTCTACACATATAATTATACTTGATTAACCCTAATTGCACATTTGGGATGTTACAGGATAGGTCTATAGTTGCCCAACTAGGTCTAGCTGTCAGAATAACTACTCGAGAGTTCCAACTGCTCCTGGATTCCTAAAGTTTATTTCTTTGAAAGCAAAAACAAAATCTACCATGTGAAAACACACATTGCCGGCCCTTGACCGTATGCATGGTTATTCGAATAGTTTTACACTCTGCAGAGGTTGTACAGCTTGACCCACACAAGATAATCAACTTATAATATCGGTCATGACATGTTTCCATGGGCGTACGACTAAGCAATTATCACAAGGCCTTTACAATATCTCATCCTTACACCAGCCCTCCCTATGAGCTATATCCTCAAGATATGCAAGTACATTTACCATTATCAAGAGAACTCACAGTTGTGGGGGATAACTTGTCCGAACATGGAGCTTCATTTACCATCGTCCGGCGTAAGCCTCGACAGACATGGAAGTACATTTACCATAGTCTGCACAACCCAGGTAACACATACCAACTACATCATGTGGGTTTAAAGCTTGGACTTGGTAAATTATTCAGCTAGGTCCATCCCATTCCAGACATGTGGTTGTACGGTAGTGCTCGGTTTGGATAGACACAAGCGTTAGTCCTCGGTTTGGATAGGCACAAGCATCAGCCCTTAATCAACCAAGGCGAGATAGTTAATAACTCAAATCACTCGCCCCAGTCTAAACAAGTTTTTTATCCCTTTTATTTTAGTTTCCAAACTACTGGCAATACATATTGCCATATATTTCTCAAACTATTTTTGCATAAAGGGTATTAATAATTCCCTCCCATAGGATCATCATGATTGATAAAGCTTGTCTAAGCAATTCTACCATATTATACTAATCCATCAATAATGTAACCATTATCGTGGATTTGCTATACTAGGGCGACAATGGTTCATGGATAATAACATCAAATGAATGTATATTCAAACTAGGATTAACTAACACCCTAAGAATTAAAATCATCATTTTATGTAAATATCAATGCATAATAGATTTGAGCAATATAAAACAAGATTTTGAAAACATAGGTACAACATGGTCAAAGAAAACTTGCCTTCGTTGAAGGTAGGAGTTACTCCTTCAGATTGGTCCAAGCTTGCTTCGGCAAAGTCGAACTCTACACGCACGAAACGAGACAAATAAACACAATAAATACAAATAAAATCCAAAATTTATAAAAATTAGTACGGATAGATAGATATATGTTGACTTTAGATTAATTTATAAATTGGAATCAATTGAGTCAAAGTTCGAACGGAGGAGAACGAACTCTCGGAAGATTTACCGAAAAGGAAAATTGAGAGAGAAAGGAATATTCTTTTGGCTAAAATAATGAAAGAATAAACAAATATTGACATTTGGGGTCTACTTGTCTGTGGGACAAAGAGAGGAAGAAAGAATGAGAATGACATGTGGGTCACAATGTCAGTGAGAGAAAGAGAGAGTCATGGCCGACGGGAAAAACAGAACCACGGGGTCCCACAGAGGTGATAGGAGGCAACATCGCAGGCGGAGTAGCACGATGACGGCGGCGGCTCGGGCGCACGGGCGAATGGCGGCGACGACACTCCAACGATCTTCTTCAGAAGGCAACATGAGCATGGGCACAACATCAGCACGGGAAGCACACCGGGTCATTTGGGGAAGTCAAGGGTGCTCCACGGCAGCGGGTTAGCCGAATCAACATGGGAAAAAGGTGAAGGAAGCTCTGGAACTCATGGTGACGCACAAGACTTGGCATGGGGCTCACCGAAGAGGGAGATCGGCGCTCGGGGTGACGGCTTGTGTGGCGACGGCGGAGCTCCAGAGGTGGTGATAGTTGAATAGGGAGTGGAGGGATGGAAGAGGGTCGCGATGCTCCCCTTTTATAGGCAAGGGTGTCAACCAAGTGGGCGCGGGTGCGACGGAAGCCACAACGGCGCTTTTGGGCGGCTTGATGGCGACACATGGCACTGGGAAACAACATGATAGTAAATGCTCACGGGTAGTGGGCATTGAAGGCGTGCAGTAAAGGCAATGACACGATGTGGGTGGTGTGGATGTGCGATGTAGATGAATAGGCATAGACGCGAGCATTCGGCAAAGGCAGGGGAAGAAGAAAGAAACAAGATGGGCTGAGTAGGCTGGATGGGTTAAGGAGAAGGGAAAAGAAAGTGGGCTGGGGAGGAAAAAGAGGATGGGTTTTAGCCCAAGGGAAAATGATGAATTCAAATTGAACATTTTAATTTTGATTTGAGCTGAGATTTGAAATTCGGAATTGATTTGAATAGTATTAAATTATTTAGCTAAACTCCAAATAGAAACCAACACTTTGAAATAAATTAATTTAAAATAAAATTTACAAAAGGAAAAACTTGGGATGTTACACTCGAATTTGTGCGGCACATGAATGTCGTGAGCCTGACAGATGGCACAATGGCAAGCCAAGACGGCCGTCGGCGATCCGACTTGGGCACGACACACGACACTTGTGTTAGAGCTAGAAGCATACCTTGGCTACCGCCCGTCGCGCCTATCCACCGTCATTGCCATGTGCTTGCCCACCTCACTTGACCTCGATCGCCGCCTCAGCCGTCGATCTTGGGCTTGCCGCCTCTGCCGAATCGTCATTGTGCATGACCATCACCGCTGAGGCGTCAAACTAGAGAAGTGGGTGTGGGGACTAGGAAGGAGAATCCAAAAAGAAGAGAGGTGGGGATAAAATATAAAAGAAAAAGAAAGGCAGCAGGAGAGAAGTAGGAAAAAGAAAAAGAGATTAGGGGAAAAGGAGGGAATGATGACAGGAAAAAGGAAAAAGAAGGGAACTGCAGAAATTCAAGTAATTACGTATAATATGCATACTTAAATATTTGGGGAAAAAGTAATATTTTATTGATATTTTAGATACATTGTTACTGTCTCGTTAAAAACCTTACGCCTCAATGTGGGGTTCTACCAGTAAGAAAAGGGGTACACAAACTACATTCATGTATACATATCGGCTACTTGATATTGAGATCCGCTAATGCATGTGTCATCACGCTTCCACAAGTGGTCCATCACGCTTTCCTTGGATGGTCGCATCGCTTGCTCTAAAGTATATGACTACGTCTCGCTAGCACCATATTTTTTTGTAGTACAAGTTGAATAGTCGAAAAAGCCGTATTTCATATGGTTGAAAGTGGTCAACAAAATCCAGATCGAGTGCCTCACCTATTCCTTCCATAGTAGTTTTCAATCCATCCAACTTCTTACGTGGATAAAAAATGGTAGCAAAATTATTGAGATGTGATATAGATCCAAAATATTTGAGAAATTTTACCTACATTGGTGCAACAATAGGGCCTAAAAGTACATCATGTCTATATCTAGCAAATGACTGCAATTAGCCAAATATAATCGATCACTAAGCATGAGGTAGGGTAGTAAACACTAGATAACCCGTTACTTGCTTCGTAGAAAAAGTATAAATAAATCCAAAAAAGGATTAACAACGGTTCAATCTGAATCAGTAAGTATGAAATCATTCTCTTGAGCATTAGCATTGACAAAAATAGTTATAATATTTTCATACCCTTATAACTTCTTTAGCATGATATATGTTGAGTTCCACCTCATCTTCATGTTAAGACCAAATATTCTTGGTGTAATATCATTGGCCTTGCAATACTCTACGAACCTAGCAACCACTTGGGGGCTACATGAGTGAAACAAATAGCAATGAGGATATTGTTCAAATATCCACCAATTACCTCCATACCGTCATGGACAACGAGGTTGATAATGTGACATATGCATCTCTGGTGGAGAACATATCCACGTATATACGACTGCAGTTGCGGGGTGAGGAACCGCATGACTGTTGTATTCACCGAAGCATTATCAAGAGTGATAAAAGGAATCTTATTATCTATCTTAAAATCGTGAATTACCTCAAGTATGCACTCCGCAATGGCCTCTTCGGTGTGTGCATCATCCATTAATCTAAACCATGTGACTCTCTTGTTTAGGTTGTACTGTTCATCTAAGTAATTGGGAACAACACTAAGGTAGCAAGTTCTTTGGTGAGAGGAAGTCCAAACATCAGAAGTTAAAGCAACAGAAAAGCTAACTTTTAGGAATTTTTCTTTCAATGCAGCTAGCTCTTTATTGTAGATCACTAAATATCAGATTTGGTGGTTCTTCTACTCACATGTTGGTATTGTGGGTAGAAGGCGTGTTGGATCATTCTTTCAAAATTATGGCTCTTGTCCATAGGTAGACCTTCCAAAACTATAAATCTTGCTATTTCATCGCGTGCTACTTAGGGGTTGTACATCCATGTACTTATAGTGTCATCAACTAAAAAGTTCAGTTGCGTCTGCACCTCCTCCTTGGGTCCACCCTAGCTTTTGTAGGCACATTTTATAGTGCCAGTTCAGATGTCTTGTCCCTCCATCCGAACCTGCAGTCAATTCATGTTTGCAATAATCACTATTGCAATTACCTACCTTTGGCCGTCTACAATGTTGATCCTCTTGGTCATGTGCTTCGAGCACTCCGCCCTTCCGCCGGTGGACGATGGGGTTGATGATGATCCTCCGATCCTGTCGTGTGATGATAGAGGCGAGAAGTTCTCAAAGGCGGCGTCCTCGTAGCCTTCCGTACCGTCCATGTGACGGTCATCCATGTCGTAGTTTTCCATGCTCGGGGAGAGTTGATGAGGATCGATGTGAGCATCGTCCTGCTCGAGAGGAAGACTAGAAGGGTGTGGGGGTGTGCTTGCTTGCGCCTTGGCCCTATTGACTTCTTGCTAAAGATATTGGGAGGTGTATGAATGGAGAGAGTGTTGAGTTTGCTGGACTGCTGGTGTTGAGTTGTGTCAAAAATAAGGTGACAGTATGTTTTATAGGCATGTATAGAGAGGATCATTGCCTTCTCTAATCCTCTCTGCCTCCATGGTCGTTGCTTCATGTGCTCTCAAGCTCTTCTGCTCATTCCACATAGAACTCACCGACCGTGGGCATAGGAGAGGATTGTTGCCTCCTCTAATCAACTCTGCCTCCATGGTCATTGCCTCATGAGTTCTCAAGCTCTTCTGCCCGTTCGTTGTAGAACTTGTCGACCGTTCCCACTTCCCAACCCACCACTTCGGCACTTCTCAATCCCAACCCCATCAGCTCTCTCCCTTCCTCGTGAGCTCTCTCAACTGGCACCACCACACTGCTCGGCTCTCCCCCCCCCCCCCTCGCGGTCTTGCCAGTTCCTCACCACCTCGTCCTCTCCCTCCGCCACAGCTCACTCTCTCCCTCTCCTGTCAGTAGTAGCCTTGGCCCGCACAAGCGAACCCCATATGCTCGCCCTTTCCCTCTCTCAGATTTGAGCAGAGCCAAGCGCCAGGGAGGATTTGGGGCGACGAGTCGGCGACGGCCCATAGGAGCAGTATTCCTCCCCTCTCCTCGAAGGCCACAACGACGATGACATCGACAAGGTGAGGTGTCAACTGTCGTTGTGCCTCAATGCCTTAGTGCCAACCATTGCGTGTCATAGACTACGCCAAGCTGCATCGGGCTTTTCGAACCGTGCTGGCTCGAGCATGGACCATTGGAGCAGGTCGTGCTGTGCCACCCGACGTGTCCGATTCTCAAGCCCGGCCTAGCCCACCACATGCCATGTCATATCGTGCTTGGGCCGGCCCGGCCGGGCCTTAGGCCGGACCAGAAAAGCACGGCCAGCTAGCAGGACTATATGCAAGTCGCAACACGACCTACCATCGACCTACGTTTTTTTTTCTCTTACCTCGCACATGCATGCATTGACATGAAAGTGTAGTGAGCACAAAGAGGCACCGTAATTAGCTGTTTAATTAAGAGCATCTACAACAATCCACCTCAGCTGTTACTAAGAGGTTGTCACATCAGTTTTTAGATGATATGTAGGAAAGAAGATGAGGAGAGAAGGTGAAGCTGTTTCTACATGAAGAAACTATCAGATTGTTAATACCAAGACATAAGAAACAACAAAAAAAACTCTATTGGAGGCTTAGTTGTTCTAAACACTCATTTTGTGGGTCACATTGCTTACCAACAAAAATCTCTAGGATCTTGTGCAGCCGTCTTTGGCTTCATGAGATGATATGATAAATGGTAAAACATATAAGCCAAAAAACAGACTCTATTGTTGATCGTCAAGAATCATACACACTCATGTGATTAAAGTATTGAATCTGAGCAGAAACAATTCGTTAGATTTGCTTGTTTTCTTTTTATTAGATTGAAGATTTCTCTCTCTTAGAATGTAATAAGAAACAAATATTGTAGATGCTCTAATTAATTACAAACACAAGGTTAATTAACCTCTCGGAATCTTAACTAATTAAGTAATTACAACTACTTGCCAAGCATCTGCGGCAAAATTGAACACACTGGCGCTGTACATGCGGATCATGGCACGTAGATACCGTGGCGGCGGGACCGGGACGGCGGCGTCTCGTCGACGGTGAACAGCCTCCGGAAGAGCCTCAGCAGCAGCGTCCACCCCGCCGTCCTTCGGCTTCGGCGGCACCGGAGGTTGCTGTCGTAGAACTGCCCCGCCCCGCCCGCCCGCGACGACGCCCTCAGCATCGTCGGCGCGCACCCGTACCGCCGCCCCGACGTCGACGTCTCCTGGGACTCCGCGTCCGACGAGTGCCCGTCAGCCGACCCCGGCGACGGCGCCCCCGCGCGATGGTCAGTACCGGCGGCGAAGGCGGCCCCCGTGGAGTGTACGCGGAGCCGCAGGAGCTCCTTGGCGTTGAAGTCCTCCCACAGCAGGTCCATCCTCTCCTCGGCAGCGGCGCGCTCCAGCTCCTGCTCCTCGTTGGCCACGGCGTGTAATTGTACCACTTGGCCGCTTCTTGTTGACGGCGACGAAGCTTCGTCCTCCACGGTCGCGCTGCTGATTTGCGGGGTAGTCTTGGGGCAGGAGAAGGGCCAGAGAGGGGAGGCAGTGCCGGCCAGCAAGTGCCCATGAAACGGGAGCTCGCCAAGGTCCTGTTGCTCCTCCGGCGCCGGTGCGGCTTCGGTGGGGAAGGTGAAGTCGTCGTCCTCCATTAGCTGCAGCTAGTGGCCTAGCTAGCTAGCTGCCCAGCCGTGCCGTGTAGTGGAGACGTGGGGTACGTGTTGCGCCGTTGTATTCGATGCTTTGGTTCTGAGCTGCTAGCTGTCAGTGGCGATAAGGCTCCACCAGCTAGTAGGAGGAGAGTACTAGCGATGGGATGGGTACGTTACTAGCAATCGGATAAGGCTTTTTGGGTTGGTGCCTCTAGGAAAAAATGGTAATGGAAAGGTAACTCGAAAAATAAATAATTTTTATTAAGTCTGGAGATATGTTGTTTGGTCAGAGACATAACTTAAGAAATATATAAAAATAAATATTTTGAAAAGGAAAAGCCGTAAATTACATTATATACGCTTTTATAAGCACCCTTGAAAATCAGTTTCGTCCCCAAATCACCGAGACAAAATCGATTGGAGATGGATTACCATGCGGAGCCAGGCGACCCTGATGAAAGTGCCTGTGTCAGGGAGGTTATCAATCCTTCAACCAATCAAGCCCCAGGCAGCCCTCCGGCTAGCACCCGACGAGGCAGTCTCGATCCAAACAACCCATATATAATTGTGTTGTTGGTGTGGATGCCTGCGCTGCGTACTGTATGGTTGTAAAGCTAGCAGCTGGGCTGCCATGTGGGCCGTGGGAGGATCTGGCTGTGGCTGGGGACGGCGGCCTGTACTGGTCCTCCCTCGGTGTCAGGCCAGCCAGCCAGCTCACATGGAAGCTTCGCCGGTCAGATCGGATCCATCTCTGGACAGGGAGAGGCAGCACAGCACGGACGGGTCGTTAGCATTGTTGGTGTTGCAGTAATGAATCGAAATCACTCGGTCCTCTCTCGCATCCACATCTCATCTCTCCTGTTCCCCTTTACTCTCTCCCTCCCACGAAGGGATGGGAGTCCCCGGCCCACCAGACTTGAAATTCCCCCATTAGCAGTAAGATCACAGTGCTCACAACAGGACGGAATCAACAGCAATATCATGATCAAACTAGCAAAACTGAACAACAAAATGACAAAAACTAAGCACGTAATTGATCAAAGAGGATTAATATGTTCACATTATCACATAACATAACTTAGACACACAGTGGATCCAAACAACTCAGAACTATATAACACGCAACCTGATAGCGGATAGAAATCACGCACACAATGATCGCACTGATAGCCACGAGTATATATAGTATAGACACATGAGCGATTAACGCTAATTAACCAAAATGGTTAAGATACATACCAAGTATAGCGTAACAAACTATGGTAGGTATGATCTGCTGTGGTGGCGCAGAATCATGGGGCGCGCATGCACCTAGACACGTGCATAGCTGTCTGATTTAACACCCTCCGCGATTGGGCGGGAGGCGGGAAGCGAGGCGGGCGTTCGATTGGGCGGAACTTAGAGAAGACGGTCGTCGTCAGACGCTTCGTGAAGATGTCTGCGTACTGCAAGGATGTGGGGACATGTAGAACGCGGACGTCACCGAGAAAAACCCGTTCGCGCACAAAATGGAGATCAATCTCAACATGCTTGGTACGATGGTGCTGCACGGGGTTGGTGGAGAGGTAGACGGCGCTGATGTTGTCACAGTAGACGATTGTAGCCCGACGAAGTGGATGATGTAGCTCGGCAAGGAGTTGACGTAGCTAGCACGCCTCAGCCACGTCGTTGGCCACCGCTCGGTACTCCGCTTCTGCACTGAAGCGCGAGACCATGTGTTGGTGCTTCGAGGACCAAGACACAAGGTTGTTGATACGGATCAATGTGTGTTGATACGTAATGTGACCCAATCTTTCACGGTATTTGTATTTCAATCTTAATCGAAGCAAACCCCAGCTTTCCTCCCTTTTGGTTCGGCAAAAAGGAAGAACAAGTATATCTCCAGAACAAGTATATCTCCAAAACAAGTAATGATATTTGGTTGATGTTGAATCAATCTGAAGAGAGAAACAAAATCAAACCAGAAGAACAACACCAAACCATGAGCAATTAAGGATGCTACGAATTGGTGAGATGATCCATAGATCTTGGAAGAAAAGCCACCCTCCAATATTCATACAATCACAAAACCCTCCTAGATGGGAATTTCCGAAATGCATGTACTCATTATGCGCCACATAAACATATGAATTTTCTGTATTTTCTTCAACTCTAACTTGCTTACAATTGGGGGGTCTACCCCTAAATATATAGCCTCAGTGAACAATGCACGCGGGTGAACAGTATCCGAGTCGGTGAGTAGTTCCACGTGAATAGTATCTGAACCCAAATCCTATTGCAAACTCCTACTTTAATTTGAAATTTAAACTACTATAATTGCTGAAAATAAATTAAATATCCTATTACAAGCAATTTCAAATTTAATTTCTCTTTTAAAGAAAGATCCGAATTGGAATTGCTTCAATCCAAATACATTTTGGATTCTTAGGTTGAAAATGCGTTGATTTCGGAATTGAGTTTGAATTTGGCCCCTTTGAATTTTCTTGGTCGAATTCTCTTGCAAACTTTCCAGCATGCGAAGCCCTTGGTCCTTGTGTCTTCCCATGTCCGCCCAAGCTCCCCCTTTGGCCTACCTCTTTCTCCTCACTCTTGGCCGAACCTAGTTCTTGTTTCTTTCTCCTTTGATGTAAAATAGGCTCAACTTCAAGTTTAGCACAAACTTGCAACTTATGGATATTTACCACCGTAGTAGATGCACCTAGGCACCTAGGGCCTCATTATCCTCCCCTTCTTGAAGCAAAATTGTCCTCAGTTTTAGTGTAGTTTTCACAGCCTTCTTTTTGCTGACAACCACCAAGTCACTCTTGATTTGTTCATCGGTCTTGGACAACAAAGCATGGAACTCACCCTTATGCCTAAAAGTATGCCGGTTGGACCGTCCTTGATGTGTAGCATTCAGATCAAATTGCCATGGACGTCCCAATAGAATATGACCAGCATGCATAGGTACCACATCACACTCTACCTTATCGACATAGCCATCAATAGTAAGTGGCACTCTCACCTTGTGTGTGGTCTTGACTTTGCCGACATTGTTGAGCCATTAGATGTAATATGGTTTAGGATGCCTCCATGTGGACAATGAGAGTGATTCCACCACATCCTTGCCAATCATGTTGCTCGAACTCCCGTTATTAATAATTAGCTTACATACCTTCTCTTTGATCTTGCAATCGGTTTGAAAGATATGATGTCGATGTCCCTTCCGCACAATAATGGCGTTATCACGTTGCACAGTTTGAGCCATCAAGCTTACACCTTGTTTCGGATAACAAATGATTGGCTCTAGCTTCTCAGATTCATCGGAGGGTTCAGATTCATTGTTGTCGCTCTCTGTTGCATATCCGTCATGTGTAAGCAACACCGTCTTCATGTTTGGACAATCCTTCGTCATATGACCTCAGCCCTTGCACTTGAAGCGTTAAATGTTGCTAGTTCTAGCCATATAAAATGCACTAGAATCAGCATGTGAGGCTTCTTTGCCGGCAACACTTACAGACTTCGAAGCTTCTTTGAATGTATTCCGAACCAGTGCAGTGGATGCAACCAGTTTGGGAGTTGATTCCACATCTCTGTCATGCGAAGTTGCACGCCTCCAAATGCTATGAGTGGTTCAGCCACCACTTGCTTGAGTGTCCTTCACCCATTGTGCAGCACGCTCCGCTTGATGAAGTAATTCTTGCACGGTGTTGTATTGCATCAAATCAACACGGCTCCGCACATCCTCATTCAGTCCCTCAAAGAAACATGTCATGGTCGCCTCCGCTGACTCACGCACACTTGTACGGATCATGAGCACTTGTATTTCTTGATAGTACTCGCTCACCGTCTTAGCACCTTGAGTAAGTCATTGTAGCTTGGTATGCAACATCCTTGTATAGTATGTAGGTACAAATCGGTCTCGCATAGCTTGCTTCATCGCCTCCCAAGTGTTAGAACGTTCCCCTACACGATTCAATTGATCCCACCAAATAATAGCGTATTCAGTGAACTCAGTTGAAACAACACGAATATTCTTCTCTTCGGAATAGTGGTGGTTGTCAAAATTTTGATTGACACGTATCTCCCACTCCACGTAAGCCTCCGGATAAGATCTGTCATTGAACTCCAGTGCGGTGATCTTGATTCTCCCGATACCTCCATCTTCATGTTCATCACCTCTATTATGACGTCTACCATGTTTAGCACCTCAACGATCAAAGTAATCATGTCGTGGACATCGTTGATGTCTTCCATGATCATCGAAAATAGCCTCCTCCGAATCAGTAGCATAGAAGTCATCTCCAGCATGCGTACAACACGTTGTGCACGTTCATGTTGTGGTTGGGGCAGCACCGGTACATTAGCTCCTCATGGGGGTGGTAGCCTCTCCTCCAAGCAACAAATAGCAAGGTTCAGATTGTCAAAACCTTCCATCATACGCCGTTCGTTCGTGTTGAGACGATCGTTCAGCGTGTCTTGCACCTCTTGGATTTGAGCTTCAAGTTGATGGCATAACACCTTCTCACGACGAATAAAATAGCCGATAGTAGCACCAAATTGAGCACATACGTTCGGTAATAGTATATCACCGTACATAGGCTCCTTGTCCGATCTATCGTTGGAACCACACTTGCTAATTTTCAATATGATGATCAACCTCAAAGTACCAAGAAAAAAATTCCGTGTACCATGATATACCACGTTCTGATACCAAGATGATACGGATCAACGTGTGTTGATACGTAATGTGGCCCAATCTTTCACGGTACTTGTAGTTCAATCTTGATCGAAGCAAAACTCGAGCTTTCCTCCGTCTTGGTTCGGCAAAAAAGAAAAACAAGTGTATCTCCAAAACAAGTAATGATATTTGGTTAATGTTGAATAAATCCGAAGAGAGAAACAAAATCAAACCCGAAGAACAACACCAAACCGTGAGCAATTAAGAATGTTACGAATTGGTAAGATGATCCACAAGGAATCATAGATCTTGGAAGAAAAGCCACCCTCCAATATTCACGCAATCACAAAACCCTCCTAGATGAGAATTTCATAGACGCATGTACTCATTATGTGCCACATAAACAATTGACTTTTCTGTATTTTTTTAACTCAATCTTGCTTACAATTGGGGGTCCACCCCTAAATATATAGCCTCGGTTAACAGTGCACGCAGGTGAACAGTTATCCTAGTCGGTGAACAGTGCCACATGAACAGTATTCGAAACCAAATCCTATTGCAAACTCCTACTTTAATTCAAAATTTAAACTACTCTAATTGCTAAAAATAAATTAAATTATCCTATTACAAGCAATTTCAAAATTAATTTCTCTTTTAAAGAAAGATCTGAATTGGAATTGCTCCAATCCAAATCCATTTCAGATTCTTAGGCTGAAAATGCATTGATTTCAGAATTGAGTTTGAATTTGGCTCCTTTGACTTTTCTTGGCTGAATTCTCTTGCAAACTTTCCAACATACGAAGCCCTCGGCCCTTGCGTCTTCCCATGCCCGCCCAAGCTCCCCCTTCGGCCTACCTCTCCCTCCTTGCTTTTGGCCGAACCTAGTTCTTGTTTCTTTCTCCTTTGATGCAAAATAGGCTCAACTTGAGGTTTAGCACACACTTACAACTTAGGGATATTTACCACCATAGTAGATGCACCTAAGGCCTTATAAGTTGTCACCGAGGAAGATGTCGTAACCAGAAGTAGACTTGCGGGTGTCTGGGCAGCCTGCCCAATCGGCGTCGGTGTAGGCGGTGAGCACGTCAGGCAAGGAATGGTGTAGCTGGAGACCACGATCAATGGTACCGTTGAGGTAACGGAGTATCCTCTTGATCAGGTTAAGGTGTGGTTCCCGCGGATCGTGCATATGAAGACACACTTGTTGGACAGCATAAGCGACATCTGGGCGGGTGGACATCATGTACTAAAGCGCACCAGCCAGACTATGGTACTCTATGGGGTCGTCGACAGGCTCGCCGCTGGACACCGGGAGCTTGGAGTCTATGTCGATGGGCGTGCTGCGTGGATGGCAGTCGCGCATGCCAATGCGGTCGAGGACATCAAGGATGCACTACCGCTGGGAGAGGATCATCCCATGAGGGGTGCGTGTAATGGAGACACCAAGGAAATGATGAAGCTCGCTGAGATCCTTGAGTGAAAACTCACGATGTAAGGCATGACGATCCAACGGAGAAGATTCGAGGAGGAGTTGGTAAGAACAATGTCGTCGACATAAAGCAGGAGGTATGCGATGTGAGTGTTCTGGGAGAGAGTAAAGAGGGAGGGGTCGACTTTGGACCCAACAAAGCCAAGAGATAGAAGATGCGAAGCAAACCGGCTCAACCAAACACGCGGTGCTTGCTTGAGGCCATATAATGATTTGTTGAGGTGACAGACGTGCTCAGGCTTGGAGAGATTAGTGAAGCCGGAGGGTTGTTGGCAGTAGACTGTCTCGGAGAGAGTGCCTTGGAGGAAAGCGTTGTTGACATCCAACTAATGCAGTGGCCATTCGTGAGATAGGGCGATAGAAAGAACGGTGCGTATGGTGGTGAGCTTGACAACCGGTCTGAACGTCTCGTCGTAATCGACACCCAGCTGTTGAGAAAAACCACGAAGCACCCAGTGCGCTTTATTCCGATCAAGAGATCTGTCGAGTTTGAGCTTGTGGCGAAAGACCCACTTGCCAGGCACGACATTAGAGCCAGGAGGTGAGGGACAAGATCCCATGTGTGGTTGGTTTGTAGAGCGGAAAACTCATCAATCATGGCATTATGATTTGTATAATGCAGTAAGCCTGCATGTAAATTTGCAGTAAACATATAAGAATATCATGAGCACAGTACAAAACATAGCAAGTCGAGCTACAACAAACTATTCTATAATGCAGTATGTCAGTATTTGTGCAATGACATTAACTGCTTATGCTCCTAAGATTATTGTCTGAATGCGACGAAATAGACAGGAGAGCAAGCAAGCAGCTCTCATCAAACTTGGGAAATTATCCTACAATTGCTATGATGATTGATGAATGATCAACGACTCCCAACATTTGAGAAGATAGATTCCCCATGATATATCCATGGTGTCAGAATCAAACTACATGTTTTTGTTCAAATTTTGGTATGCATGCATTACATTTGTTCTAATTACACACTGTAATTATATTTAGCACGGTGTGAGAGTTTATTTTACATTCCACTATGAACAAACTCCTAAAATTGGTCATGAAATTTTCAGCTTCACACACAACTTAACAAATTTATTGGCACATATTTTTGTTTCAATAACAATGTGAGCAAAGAATGTTTAAACAGATATGCTTTCCCAGGCCACCACCAGATCTTCATCTTGTTGGTTGGAATAATGTGAAAATTGATGTTTGGACTCACTCAGTCAATAAGTTATTCATATGGTTCTGTTCGATAATTTATTTTGATTTTGATGTGGTCACTTAAATGAATCAAACTTCATATTTCACCAGTAGGATTTCTCAATTCACATTATTTATCTTTTAGTCAAACCTCATCCTTTGTTTAGACATTATTTTTTAGAGGAAGTGAAAAATAAAAATGGACCAGACATAAAAAAACCAAGTGAAAAATTTCATTTTTTTAGAGGAAGTGAAGATATCAATTGGAAGCACACCTTTGCTTCCCCCCTTCGAGAGAAGGCGCATGTGTTTGCTTGTTAATTATTACAGGTTTGTAATGGGAAGCCGTGCTAAAAAGGCATAAGCACAATAAAAGAAACCACCATAAGGCTTGTTTATAACTATACCTTTATTGTGGTTGCAGGAGGTTTAACAGATAATGACTTCATCCTTGCTACAAAGATCAATAATCTCAATCTAGAAGGCCTTTTAAGCAAGAAAGCTACTTTCCAGAAGTAGCTTTGACAAGCCAAGCAAACTGATCCTTGTTTGCATGCTCTGTTTAAACTTTTAACCTGTAGACTCCAGAATTTTCGCTCATATTTCTTTAAGAAGCTAATAGTATACGTTGTTCCAAAATCACATTTTCAGGTACTATGACTAAATTTGACTTGCGACCAGATCCATCCATCATGGGTGTCGGGTGATGTGTGCTGGAGGCTTCGATAATTTGATTAAAATCTAGCTTTATGACGGTTTTGGGCTGTTCTACTAGTTTTGTTTGCTTTGTGTGAATATTTGTCTATCTTTTGCTTTGGAATATACTCCAGTAGTTTGGATTGTACAACACAATGCTTATCTGTGTAGGCACAGTATATATGGTGTGTAGCCAAGCATTTGTGCCTTGTTAGCAGTTTCTGTAATGAAAACCACTAGTTACAGGCGTGTGAATCGTTTAAGTAGATTTCCTTGTAGTTAATAAGAAGGAAACAAGCCGGTGGATTGGAGAATGGGTTGGAAATGGGTTGAACCTATATTGAGAAAATTGGGCTAGGTTGGTTTGGGTTGGAATTGCATGTGGGTTGGGTTGGGTTTTGGAGGTAGAGTAGTGGGTTAGGTTGATGTGTGAGAGACTATGTGGAGGCCCTCTTCATGTTGTGATGAATATTTGACAGCATTTGGAATTTATTGATGAAGGTTTGATAGTTGTTGAAGTTTGTGAAGTCGAGTTTTGAGTTTCACCTAGGATTACATGGGATGTTATGAAGCATGTTTTCACTAATGATGGTCAAGTGCGCGGCGCTTGTGCCAAGGAAATGATTTCTTCATCTTTGTTGACTACAGGTTGACTGGATAGCTTGAATGATCATCGACGTGGGATAGAGAGCAAGCTTGGAGAGCTTCGACCCCAGAACGATCATGGAGGTCGAAGAGATCACCGGGGATCAAGTCCGATTATGGAGATGGATTCTTCATGAAGATGGCGCGAGACGGGTCCGTGCGGTGACTCAGGGTGACTTGGCAGCATCCAAGTGTCGACGAGGCATTCCGAGGGTGTTCGGAGCTCGAGAAATAAGGCGAGGATGTGACAAGTCAACGAGGAGCGAAGACCATCAAAGTGGAGCAGTGTGGTAGCTCCAGGTGGCTTATGTTGACTAAAGTCTATGGCTAGAGTTGGCTGAACTCTAAGTGGATAGGAATCAATGGAGGGAGTTAATATTAGCCCTTGAGGTGATTCAAGGGTTGAGGTTGCTCTCATAGCACTACAAGAAAAATATACATACAACAACGCATAACTCGCAACGGAAAATACGTACGTTGTAGGATCAACTCAGCCCACCACCTCTCACATCTAAATATAACTGCTTGATTGCTCCCTCTGTACTCATCCATCCTAACTCCCCTCCTCCCCGTCCCAATTCGCTTTATCTTCCTTCCAAAGAAATCAGCCGCCCACCCCGTCCCCCTATTCTGCGCCGCCCCCCACTCGTCACCACCGCGCCGCCCTCGCCCGCCGTCGACCCGCCCTCGCCCACCGCCGAGCCTGCCCTCGTCCTCGCCCGCATCCTCGCCTCCATCACCCACTCACTGCCTCGCGTCGCCCTCGCCTTGTTGCTTGCCTTGCCCGCCACCATGGGCCCTGCGCCTCATGGGCGTGGCGCTGAACCTTCCTTCTCTTAGGGATTGCTTCCTTCGCCCTCCTCGCCGTCGCCCGTGGCGTATCTTGCGTGAGTGGCGGAGGAGGCGGAGGAGGCACGGCGGCATTGCGCAGGTCGCGGCCTTCGATCCACGCCCTTGCGCGCCCAGATGATGGATCGCCTCGGTGATGACCATTAGTTAAATCGCGTTGTTTTTGTCCGACCTTCAATGTTTTGTGAACTAACTATAGATTAGATTACAACTTCTCAATTGGTTACGAGGTGTGATTCCGTAAAGTATGCATGATCTCTTTGTAATAGTAGCACTTGAGACCTTTAGTTATGTAAGCTAATCAAATAGGGAAGGACGCCACTCTTGTTTGTTTGGTAACTTTGTTGGATTTGGCAAGTCGCTTATGTTTGAACCACAAAGTAGAGATGATCTTTGGTTAATCAACTTTGGTTAAGCATATGACAATTATTGCCTTGAAGTATTGAACTATGAATCGTTTGTGCTTTATTAGAGTTGTAGTGAAGTTATCTTAACGTGCACAAGCTAATGTTCCCGTCGATTTGACAATGGTTGTTGAACTTGTTAGGAGGTGTGAAGTAGAATAAAGCGTCTAGGCAACCTAATGCCGCTTTTGATAAAATCTACTAGTTTCTAATGCATATGCATTCTACTTCTCTTCTAGGTGAGTGTTTGATTTACTCTCTACCTAAAAGTAAGTTCGGATGGTTTTGTAAGGCTCCCATTTCTTCCATATTGTTGAGTTTTGGTAGTAAATACATTAGGTGTCGATGGTTCATGTTTCTTGGTTGCGTTCAAAGCGATCACAAGGAAAACTTGTACTAGGGTACTTACAGGCCAAATGTGTATCTTGGGATTCGTGCAAGGTGCTTAACATTTGTGATGTCTTGTAACATGCCAAGCTGGAAGGATTCATTCTCTTAGTCCTCTAGGACATGTTATAACCACGTAGGAAAGTTCATATTGCTAGCATCATTAGTATTGATGATGTGACCTTACTAGTCTCATGAACATTAGACATATTAAGGAGTTTTGCTCCCATTTGCTTGGTCCATTTGTGGGGAGTTAATTAAAAAGAACAAACATGCTATTTTGGCGATTCTGTATTGCGCCTTGTGGGGTGGTGTCTTCTTTGGTGCGATATTTTTTGTACTACTTGAAAATAATATTTTTATGTGATGACGATTTCATCTTGCCAAAACTTAATGCTAATACAATTTATATTTCAGAACTCTGTTGTCCCTAATTCTTTGGGTTGATGTGGATTGGCTTGAAAAATGAACAATATTTTCTTCGTCATGTTTGCCAAGATTCGATGAGCTTAGCACATATGGGTGGACAGATCACGATGGTAGGGATTATGGACGTCAAGTGTTGGTTGATCATGGATTATTGTTGACCACTAACTTTCTAAAAGAGAAAGGAGAGGCGTTAGCTACTGATGAGGCTAGGCGATTCGATTGGGCGCTAACAACGAGAGGTAAGTTTATATTCATTAGTTGCAAACTGAAAATAAAATTTCTGTTTACACTAAGGCGATATAAATAATTTTCTAGTGTTAACAAGGTAGTCAGAGTCGAGATCCCGAGTCGGATCGATTTGCCTCCGGTAGGATCGAATCGTAGTATCGAATCGTAGAATCGGCGATTCTACGGATTTGTAAAAATACACATATTTAACATCTATACTATAAGTTTGTATGATTGTTATATGGTTTACCACTTGCATGTTCCTTAAAAGTAGCTAGACATACTCCAGGAATAAAAATAGCTTATCATTATCAAGCTCAAGATTGCTCATGCCATAATATAGATATTTGTACTAGCATTACCACACTGATACAATATTTTGCATGCTCCTTGTTTATTTATAGTGTCATTCTCAGAAATTAATATCAACAAATTTTGCTCTAAAACAAAATATCAGCAAAGCCTGGCCCCTAAAAAAAATTGCCCTAAGTCTCTACGAGTAGGATCGACAGTGAGATTTGGATCGACAGGCTGTCGTGGGTTCGTAGAACCGTAAGACTCTAAGAGTAGGATCGCGATCCTACCTACCTTGAGTAGGATCGGATCGTGAGAAGACTTGGATCGACAGCCGTCGTGGGTTAAATGAGAGTCGTAAGACTTTAAGACTTGGATCGCGATCCTAACTACCTTGAGTGTTAAGCACCAGATGGAAGGGATGACAAGTTTTACTTGAGTTGACTTTTTCATTACCAAATCCCAAATCAGCACTATATCATCTGTCATTACTCATTACTTACCTGCTACCTGCAAAATTATCTAAGGAACCAAAAGAAATTCATCCCATGTAGTTACGCTTCATTTAGGTCAAAGTTTAAATGAAGCCCAGGAAAGTACCACACATCTCTTTTTCTACATTGCCGATGAAGCCGGAAAGTCGATCACCATGGGTTCACACGAGCCTTCTTCAAGAGGTCCTCTTCTTTTGGCATCTGGGTCGCATGAGGAGATTGGTGATTGGGAAGTCTACTTGAGATCTGAGGTATACGTATGTTTTTGCAACTTTATCACCTTGTTTGTCCTAGTTGTTAGCTTTTACGTATTACTTGCTACTAATATATGGCAATACAATTCCATATGGTGACATTTATGGAAAAGCTGTTTTCTTCTGAGGACAACTTGGAAATTCACAGAGTGGATTCAGATCAAATGGTATGCATAATCTAAGTGAACTAGTACAACAAGCCCTTGCGACTAATGTATGTCTAAACTCCTCACCATTTACCCTATTATTGGAAAAAAACAAGTTTGAGAATCTTTTATATGTTACAAAGTTGTGTTTCCATTTAGCTACTTCTATGGACTTTTCTAGGCAATGCAAAGTGGGAACCTTAAAGCGCGGACATGATGAAGATTCTTCAAATATAATGATCTATCGGTACATGAAAGGTGAAAAAGAAGTTATACCGTCAATATAATGTACACGGTCATGTATGTATCAAACCTAGAACAGTCAATGTCTGACCAAAACTTAAGTAGTATTTTCTTTTGGCATTGTGATTTATGTTTTCCCTCTGTTTTCACAGTGTTTCCATGAAACTTCCTTCCAAAATAGACATAGTGTTCTTGTCGGGGTTGCCTCAAAAATCCAATGATTGCGAGCGCATTAACGAGGCTAACAAGTGATTACGCTATATAGGGCGATTGCATATCGTATTTTCATTCTATTCATTATGAGATGCTCTGACCATCATCCATAATATGATGCCTTGAGCATTTGAAGGAAGCGACATAGGCTCTTGACTTTGTTTTGCTTTGTTGCATTCAATGTCACATCTCTTTTACCAGCATCTTGTCCTTATGTTGAACCTGAACTCGAGGGATGTTGAAAGCACAATATATTCATTTTGCATGTTATATCACTAATGATGTCAGGTCCCATGCTGAGCACCCAGCTTGAATCAAAACAAAAGGATTTTGAAGAGAGATATTATGAATTTTACAATTTGAATAATAAGGTGCGGTCTCTTGGGCGAGCTTTGTAGTTTCCACAATCTTTTTTTGGCAGTGTCTACAGTTAGAGCTGCTTTGCTTAGAGGAGAGTGGAAAAGTGCTGTAAACTTGATCCTTGATCCCAGGGAAGGAGATATCCTTGAAATATTTTGTTTGTCCAATTAGGAGTTGCACGTCAACACCTGCATCTGTTTGGAAGAGTTGGAATGTTATATTTTACTTTAATAATGCACTAAAAGAACCTTATTTCTCTTTTCAGATTGAGAAGATATGTTGATGGTTTGGACTGTTCGGCAAACTTGTGTGTAGAATGAAGAATGCTGGGGAATGAAGAATTTTTTTATAGAACCACAGGGGCATAGAGAATGAAGACTTTCCACTAAAAGTATAGCCATGTACTTACATTTATGTTTTAGGGCGTATTATGTTATTAGATCTTGATAGTACCAACTGTGCATGCCTCGAGTCTAGACTTGTGAGGCCAATTGGAAATTCTTTGTAATGAAATAATTTTTTGTTGATGGCAATGAAAAAAGTTTGTTATACACTTTGGTATGTGTGTTTTATTTAACCCCGTGGGCCCTAATTGATAAGTCCAGCCTGGACATGAAAATGACACCGTTTTGCAATGATTAGATGCGTTGTAAACAATCCTGAAAGCGATTTGTTAGTGTTTAATGCCAACACATATATATATGTTGCCACTATACCAAAATATGTGTTGCAACCTTACAACGCTTTTATTTACATGTTACCAACGCTTGTATATGTATTGTCACAGACCTTGGCAACGGCCTCAATGGCAACGCATACTAAATGCGTTGGTATAGACTCTAACAACATTTATTTGGACTTCTACCAACACATATATGCGTTGCTAAAGAGGTGTTCATGTTGTAGTGTAGGGTTATAAATAGAGGGGTAGAGGTATGCTTCCACTGCTAAGTCTTGGAGAAGAATTTAGTGTTTTCCTTATGCTCCTTTGAGCTTTGCCCACCAGAAAGTCTAGCTTTGTAATCCTACCTTTCAAAGCAATGAAAGTTCCAAATTTTTACATGTTCTGAAATTTATTTTATTTCTTACAATTTCTAGCTTTTCTTTGTTGCAACTTGAGTTTCTCTTCCCCTCCTTCTACTTGTTGTAGTTCTATTGGATCTAGGACATGTAAGAGGTTGAGGAGTTCATCAAGAACATGTCCCAACCCAGTAAGATCCATTAGAACTCATTCTTGCTCAAGTGGTGTTTGCATAAACCGTGTTCTTAAGCTAAAATTGTTGTTTCTCGTGCAGCTTGGACTATTCGCATGAAAGGTTCAGACTTTGGGCATATCCTTGCAATTTCTTTTGGAATCAAAGCCCTAAGATCATTTCCTAGCCATGTTTCAAGTTTCATCAATTTTTACAGAGTGGATTTTGAGTTCTTGAGGTTTCTTCACAGCCAAGTTTCTGAAATTCCAGATCTTGACGCAACGCGATCTTGAAGCAAGAAAGGTCTTTCCGTTGGGAATTACTTTGCAATTCCTTTTGGAATCATGACCCTGAGGACCTTATCTTGCTATGGTTCATGTTTCATCAATTTTGAGTAAGTAGATTTTGAGTTCTTGAGGTTTCTTCACGGCCAAATTTCTAAAATTCTAGATTTTGATGCAACATGATCTTGAAGAAAGAAAGGTCTTTCCATTGGGCATTAATTTGCAATTTATTTTGGAATCATGACCCTGAGGACCTTATCTTGCTATGGTTCAAGTTTCATCAATTTTGAGTAAGTAGACTTTGAGTTCTTGAGGTTTCTTCACGACCAAGTTTTTGTAATTCCAGATTTTGGTGCAGCGTAATCTTGAAGCAAGAAAGGTCTCTCCATTGGGCATTACTTTGTGATTACTTTTGGAATCATGACTCTGAGGACCTCATCTTGCTATGGTTCAAGTTTCATCAATTTGGGTTAAGTTTATCTTGAGTTCTTGAGGTTTCTTAGTACCCAAGTTTATGATATTATTGTTCTGATCTTTCTGTTCTTGGTTATTCTTGGTGTTCTTGAATCTAGTGTCTTCCTCATAGCACTAGAGTTCAAGAGAAGAAATACTTGAGTGGCGGAAATTTAATTTGCACCTATTCACCCCCCCCTCTAGTCGTCATAACCGATCCTTCAATTGGTTTCAGAGCTCGGTTTTGATCTTTCTAGATCTTGACTGATCTTTGAGCTATGGCGATGGACAGTTATTCCACCAAGCCTCCTATCTTCGATGTGGTCGACTATCCCTTTTGGAAGAGTAGGATGAAGTCGTATATTCAGGCACAAGGCTATTCTATTTGGAAAAAGGTTAAGACTCGGTTTGTGATTCCTGCCAATGAAAACATCAATGCCGCAAATACTCCAGATGTTGAGACAAATACTAAGACAAGGAATATCATCATTCAGGGGCTTATTCGGAATGAGTTTGATCAGATTTCTCACCTATCGTCGGCATACGACATCTGGGTGACCCTCGATGCATACCATGAGGGCACCACCCAGATCAAGACCGTCCGACAGGATCAATACAAAAGAGAGTACAACAAATTTGAAATGCTTGATGGTGAATCTTTGGATGAGTGTTTTGATAGATTTCACAAGATTTTGAGCAACCTCCGAGCTGTTGGTCTCACATACCTAGACTTGGATAATGCTCGACAAATGCTTGCTGCTTTGGATCTTAGAGTTTGGGAGATGAAAGTGACCACCATCAATGACACGACTGATTTGTCAACCTTGACTCTTGACACACTGTACTCACACCTCAAGACTCATGAGATCAATATCGTCTCATGTAAAACGAAGTTGCAGTTGATGGCTTTGATCACCTATCCCACAACTGCTTCTAGACCATCTTCTAAAATTGCTTTTGGTTTTTCTTTGGTTGCGTTGTGTGAGATGAGCGATGATTAGTTTGAGCAATTTCCAGAAAATGACTTAGGCCTCTTAGCCAGAAAATTCTCACATGCATACAAAAGGGTTAGAGAGAGGAAGAAAGGAGGTCTAGTGATCTGCTACGAGTGTGGTGGCCCCAACCACATTCGGGCAAATTGCCCCAAGTTGGAGAAGGACAAGAACGACTATGGCGGTGTGAGCAAGAAACACTACACCAACAAGAACCAAAATAAGAAGACTCCAGCTCTTGATCAAGGCTAGGAGAAAAAGTACAGCAACTTCAACAAAGCAAAGAAGCTCTTCCACCGCGTCCTCACCGCGTTTGACAACTTCGACTTCAGCGATATGGAGGGCTAGAGCAACAATGACGGCGAGGATGGTCTGCAAGAGAACATCAAGGAAGGCGATGACTTCACTGGGATGTGCTTCATGGATGACACGAACGGTATCAGCGATGATGATCTCTAAAGAGACGCTGATGAGGTAGCCCCCTCCTATGACCAGCTCAATGATGTGTTTCTTAAGCTAGGAAGGTTCTATACTAGGTCTAGGGCTAAGTGTGGTGATTTGGAGAAGGAGGTAGAGAGTTTGTCACGGGAGCTTGCTTCACTTAGATCTGTTTCCTCCCGTGATGATGCTGATTGCGATGTATGTTTTTCTTTGCTTGAAGATATGGAGAAATTAAGAACCTCTCATGATAGTGTGATTTTTGACCTTGATAAGCTTAAGGTGGAGAATGTTAGTCTGCTTGCTGAATCGGAGAATGCTAGAGATGCTCCTTGTCAGTCCTGTTCTACTATTGTTGATGTTGTTGCTGTTGAGACTGCTGCTTGCACCTCATGTGAGGTTAAGGACAATGATGTTAAAGAAGTGTATACCATGCTCCTTCGTCTACATGAAACTTGTGATAATTGTACCAACTTGATTTTTTTTTTGAAGAAGGCAGATCGAAAAATTGCTGAAATGTATGTTGCTTTGTGTGAGCCTGCTGCTTCTTGTGCTAATTGTCCTAAGTTGACTGCTGAACTTGAATTTGTGTCTAAGAAACTTCAGGACATTTGTGATCATGATAAGAAAATGGCTCAATATGCTTCTAAGGCTCCTGCTAGCTTACCATGCAATAATTGTGAAAGACTAAAATTTGAATTGATTGCAAAGTTTCTTTCTCCCCGATCCGCTTCACCTCGGCCCAGTCCATCGCACGCCAGCCCAGCCGCCACGCGTCGCGCCCACATCACTATCGAGTGGGCCCCGCATGTCAACCGCATCCCCCTTGCCCGTAATTTTGTTTCTGCATTTGACACGCTGCCGTCGTCGTGTTCTTCTCAGTTTCTCCCTCTGCCGCCTTTAAAAGCAGCCCCGACCCTCGACTTTTGCACACTGTGTCGCGCTGCCTCCATGAGCCCTTGCCGCTTCCCTGTTTTTGCCCCCAAGGACGCCGGAATCGCGAGGAGAAGCTCTGAGTCTTGCCGTCGCCACCTTCAGGTTCACACCATACAGATCTATCCCACCACCCCTTCGGTTTCGCCGTAGCGTCACTGGAGTCCCTTCTTCGCTGAGACTCATAGCTTGTCGCCACTTAAACCTCTTTGTCAGCCGCCTCCATCCTCCCCTGGCCTTGGCGCATGACCCGGTGAGTTCACTGTCGCACCCTCTCTCTTTCGCGCTGCTCCACCATCGCTGTCGTGTCACCGTTCGCTGGATCCCTCGGTCCCAGAGCGCCACCGCCAGCACCATCGACGTGGTCCGCTACCTTGCTGCCATGTCAGCATCCTTGCCCGCGTTTTCACTGAGTCAGCTGCTGCGTGTCACTTGCGTGGCCAAACCCTAGATCCAAACCGTGTGCCCGGTTCATTACGAGTCGCGCCTCTGCCTTGTGGGCCCTGCGTGTTAGCATTGTTTCGTAGACCCAGCCCACTGTGAACCCAAGTCAGTCCCATGGACTTGGTCCATAGACCAGGGCCCACTTGTCAGCCTCTGAAGCCTTTTTCTGGATTTTCTTTTATTTCAGAAATTCAAAATTTCGGTATGGCCCACCTATCAGCCAGCCCTTGTCTCTCCCTCTCTCACTTAGAAGAGGGCCCCACTTGTCAGTGTCTTTTTCCTTTTTTCTTTTCTTTTTCAGCCGAAGGAATATTCTTTTCTCTCTCTTTTTTTCTTTTTCCAGCAAATCTTCCAAGAGTTCGTTCTCCTTCGTCAGAACTCCGATTCAGTCTGTTCAAGTTCATAAATTCATCTAAAATCGAGCTCTTTCTTTTAGGGTTGGTTTTGCTGTTTGCAGATTTTATTTGATTTTCTTTTGGAATTATTTGTGTTTTGTATGTTGTTTTCTTTCTCGTTTAGACGATCTGTTTCAATGAGTAGGAGCAAGTTTTGAAGATCCAAGTGTGGTAACTGAGCAAAGCCAAGGCAAGTCGTAATCCATTGATCATATTGAAGCTATGTTTTCAAAAGTATCTTGTTTTATATTAAATTGCATGCTACTTTTATATCAACTGCTTTTGGGAATAGTTAATCACATATTTGTCATTATGCCTCCAATGATTAATTGAGTACCATGAATCATTTGTCATAATAGGATGTTCATTACTAGTTGGTCATATTTGTATCACCAACATGAGTATTGTAGAGATGCTTAGTCATGCTTAGTTGTACGATGGGCTCATGTCATGTGTTCAATAATGTTAATTTGACTTAATGAGATATGGAATTGTGGCAGGTAGCCACTGTTGTTAAAATTTACTCTACCATGGCAGGGGATGTCATTGGTCTTGGTTAAACAAAAATGATTTTCACTCAGGCGAGCGATCATGCAGTAAACGGGGTGCGGGTACACATTGTTGGGATGATGTAGACTCGTCTGAGTAATTGTCAAGGACTTAATCTTGCGTGTCATTAAATTGGACAATATCGTACAACCACATATCCACTATGGGATGAATCTCGCTCACTAATTAGCCTTGTCTCAATTTCGGTTATGTTTTGGTGGTGTGAGATACGGGATGGACGTATGCTCACAATGGCGCAAGAGGGGGGCTGTCTGGTCGGTAAGATATTCGGTGTAAAAACCTTAGCGGGCAAAACTGGGTTAAGAAGGAGCTTTGTAAAGGCCTTGTGATAATCACTTAGCCGCACACCTACAGAAGCGTGTCTTGGCCGACATTATAAGTTAATTTATCTCTTGTGGGTAAAGCTGTACAATCTCTGCAGAGCTAAAACTGTTTAATAGTCGTGTCCTGATTATGGACAATGCTCGAGGATTTCACACGAGAGATAGAGTTTTTTTATAAAAATTGGTCAGAAGATGAATGAGAAGTTCATTTAGTGAATATGATGTTCGCTTTGTGGATGGGTTATTCACTTGGTGGTTTGTATGGGTAGTGAATGGGAAGTTCACTTATTGTTTCAAAGAATTTGTTTAGTTATTTATTTATTGTCTTTTCAATTACGATTTACAATCTACGTACTATATTTACTGTCAATGCCTGCTTTTTGCAAAATAACCATACAGCTCCTTTGATCAAGTCTTGTATAAATATTAATTGCATACTATTCCCTACGACTTGCTGAGTACTTTATGTACTCATAGCTTTAAACATTGCTGCTCAGTTGAAGAAAGTCAAGCTGACCAAGATTTCTACGAAGAGGAGTTCTTTGAAGGTTTTGTGAGCTATGATGTGTTCTCTACTCGATTGTCTATGGGCATGTTGAATGACCTCTCTAAGTTTCTTTTCCGCTGCAAGAGTTTTATTTGTATCTTAAGCTCTAAGTGGCAAGTTAAGTAAACGTTGACCATAAGGCTCAGTTATTATTACTATTTATCATTTTGCTATCTTTTTAGTTAAATCGTTGAATGGATAACATTTCATCGATGTTTCAGTGTGTGAGCTAGCTATTGATCAAGAGACTAATTCGAAATACACAGAGGGTGTCGGATTTGTAAATCTAGGTCCCGACAAGTGGCAGTCAACGCAACTACCTTCGGGCGCGCGGTAGTGTGGTGCAATGCACCAGGCGTGCGGCAGTGCCGCACACTACAGTGGACCAGGCACGCGAGCGATTCGACATAGCAACATGACGGTGACTCGACTAGGCACTGGCACGCGTGGCAGCGACCTGCATGGCATTGGGACAATGGCAAGCGTGCTGCAGCTCTCCGAAAGCTCGACAAGCCCCTACGATGCACTTGGTGCGTGGCACGTGGCCTGCAGTGCACTGGGTGAACGGTAGACACGACCCGCGCTCTGGGAGCACTGCAGCAGGCACATATCGATTGGCTCCTTCCGCGGTGTCATTTTTTGCTAATTCGTCATGGAGGAGACTAGATTTGCTATTTTCACGCGAAAGCGGACCCAATGAGCCAAATACTCGCCATCATCCCATCTGTCATCTGATCTCATAAATGTGATGGAGGGTGCATAACCTCCCATCTCACTTGCTGCGCACAGAGCAAAGGCATCTCACAAATCTTGTATGCATAGTTGGGTAGATAGCCTATAACTTTCTTTTGCTTTGGCCCTTGTGGGGCTTGTAACTTTCTTTTTGTAAATTCCTTTTGTTTTTTTTAAGCACAGCAGGGACCTTGCTCAACTGTTCAGCCATGGTCGAGTAGCTAGTAAACTTAAAACTTAGAGAAAGAGATGAGAGTTTGTCGCAGATTGAGAACTGAAGTTGATGGAGGGGTACTTTTAGCAGAATAGTTCATAGAGATCAGCTGAGCAGAGTTGATGGATTTCAAAACTTGGATAGAGAAAGGATGACTCCCTGTATTGATAAATGATAAATCATTCAAACCTCTACTGTGTTAAAGGTGTGAAATGAATTATCTGGCAGAAAAAAAAAACTGCAAGAGTTCCTGTTCCAACAACCTCAAGTACACTTCCAAATAGTTCAACTTCAATCCAATTACCATGTACTCTCTGCATTTGGACCAGCATTGAAATATCAAACAGTGTGCAAGTAGGATAAAGAGTATCCTTGGTTGCACTGGCTTCGCTGCTAAAATTAAGACGATTTTGTGAAAGTAGGATAAAGATGACACCTCATGTTTTCTTTAGTTCAGTGTATAATACAACTTTCTTTTGTTGCTATTGACATTGTATTCAGCTGTTTCTCCAAACATATCTTCCACCCAGTGCAACATGTTGGACAATCAATGTATTTCTCCTTGCTACTAGAGTTGAGTATTACTTTTAGAAAGAACTAGTGGGTACAACGATCTTTTTAATTATTCTAAAACAAGGATTTCTTTGCTCCCTCATGCAATGATCAGGAAAGGCACTTTCGCAAAGTATGACTATGGATTGTGGGGAAACCCCTAAGGCGCTACGGTCAGCTGCGCCCTCCTACTTTTGACCAAAGTACTTAAGCAGCATACCAGAATCACTGCCAATGTAACAGATGTTCAGCGTACTGTCAAAGACCTGAGACCTACGCCAGAACTATTGTACATTGGTGACTATGGCCACATTGGTTTCATTATGAGCGTGAAGGCAAAAGATGATGTTTATGTCGGCCTGATGAGGTTTCATAGGGCAAATAGATGGCACAGTAGCTATTAGGGCCGTCTTTATATGTGTGTAATTAGGGGTGTCAACGGATCAAATACGAATCGAATAGTGGTCTTTTCGTATTTGTATTCGTATTTTCTAAATGAATACGAATATGAATTTGAATATTATCGAATACAAATGCGAATCGAATGTTGTAACGAATACGAATCAAATACCTATTCAATTCGGTCAGATTCGGATATCCTCGTAACTTACATAATTGCAAGATATTTATGATACTTTATCCTCGTACATAGCACACCTAATCATTATAGTTTATCTATTTCACCTAAAAACATGAATTCATATTAAACTAAAAATACTCATCCAACTGCCATATTGAAATAAAATATGTATATTGTTTTATCGAATTTGAATACAAATACGAGTAGTACGGATAAAATAACATTTCGGATGGCAAAAGTCCATATCATATTCATATCCATATTTTTATGTGAATACGAATACGAATATGGGAGAAATTGTAAATCGGATGAAAAAATATAAACTATATTTGCTACCAAACGAATTCGGATGCCAGATAAAACGGCTAATTCAGATTCGATTGACACCCCTATGTGTAATACGTCTGTACAGTGGTGGCCTTTTTTTCTGGGCAAAATTTGATATATGCCATTAAGAATGTTGCCACTTCAAGATATGCCACTGAGTATATTGAAATTCAAAATATGCCACTCTAGTTTCTTTTCCCATTGAAATTTGCCATTCTCACCTCTTTTCTCTAATTTCCGATCAATTCGAAATATGATATACCCATTTTGCCCCTCTCCCAAATGAATCCATCCTCTCTGCTTCCCGTGAGATTCACATGTGCCCCATCCATTTGGTTACCAGCCATGAACCCGCAAGCAAGGGCTTGAGCCGCTAGCCACCAGTCCTGCTCCCCTCCCCCTCCCCGTCGGTTGCCAATCCTGCCCCCCTCCCCCTCCCCAATGGCTGCTGGTCCCTCGCCCTCCCTGCCCCCTGCTCCTCGCCCAAACCCGTGCGCCTCCCCCATCGGCCCCGAGGAGCTCCAAGCCGCGTCCCCAGCTCGTCGGCCGCCGCAGGTCCCTACTCCCCCTTGGTCCTCGCCCAAATAGGTGCCGCCTCCCCCTAGTTGGCCGGCCCCGAGGGAACTCTAAGCCCTCCTAACTTGACTAATTTTCCATCAATTTACTTGTTCAATGACTTGTTTACTTACCTGACTAATTTTTATTGCTTGTCTAGTCACTAGCCTCGATTCCAGAGTCTGAAGAGGAGTCCCTATATCTTGAAGAAGATAAAGAAGAACATCCTACCCCCCAGCTATTTTCAGTGGAATTCAAATAGAAGAATCGCATTGTAGCAGCAGGTAAATATAATTTTTCTGTCATATTATGGATTATATGTGGTGGAAGAAGACTCTTCGATGTAGCTAACATGTGCTTCGCATTTCATTTATTTGTTGGTGTTGGTGTAGGGTTGAGTGTGGTACCGCATATAGAGTAGTTGCTAACTTTGCTGCGTACGTAGCATGACTTGATGATGTCCTTTCTGCATTAACCTTCCTCCTGGAGCATGAGTGACATGGTTGGAGTTTTGTCCTCTGTATGTTGTGTGCGGCTTGTAGTATAGTACATATTCACAGTTACATAAATAGTTACATAATTCACACTGTAGGTAGATTAAAATTTTAGGTGAATTTAGGTAAAAATTTTAGTTCGTTTGGAGCTCATAAGAATTTTCTAAGCATTTTACAAAGTTAAAGTCATTTATGTACAAATAAAATAATTATTTTCTGTGCAATTTTGTTTCGGAATTACTAATCAAATTAAGCGAAGTGAGCCGTACGATCCGCATCGGACAGTCTAGATTCGTTGGCGAGTTCGGATGGTCCGAACGGCCCAAACGCTGCGAGTCGTGTGATCCGCATCGGACGGTCTAGATTCGTTGGCTAGTTCAGACGGCCCAAACGCTGTGAGTTGTGCGATCTGCATCGGACGGTCTTACGATTCGTGTGGACCGTCCGATGCGGATCGCACGGCTCACAGCGTTTGGGCCGTTCAAACCGTCCGACCTCGCCAACGAATCTAGACCGTCCGATGCTGTTGGACCGAAAAGGCGACTAGAGGGGGGTGAATAGGAGCACGCTCACTTTTTCACAAAAGATGGATTCAACACAAATTTCACTCCAATAGCTATGGAAGCTATGAAGATCAATATACCAGTACAGCGGAAGACTAGTATTGAATCCAATCCAAATCCCAAAGCAAAACACCCAAAACTAACCAAAAACTCAAATCTCAAAGAGTTGGGCGGTCGACCTCTCACAGGGGCAGTCGACCGGTTTGCCTATGATCGACCTCTGGAATGGACGGTCGACCGCTCTGACGATGAACAAGAAAATCAGCCGACAATCCAAACGAAGCAACGACCTAACTTTTGATCCGTAAGGCCAAACTTCACGAAATTTGAACCACACCTTCCTAAAGATATCAGGAACCTATTCCACTCAAAGATTTCAGAGATCCATGCCAAAGTTCCTATCTTTTTCAGTTTGAGTGAAGGAGGTTCAAAAACCGAGCCAAATGCAAAATATGATCTAGAGACTTGCTCGTGGGTGATTGATGATCAAGATGATCCTAGATGGGTTCCCACATGTCGCAGCAAGTTAGATCACGGCAAGAAACCAACCAAAAACTCATGGATCAAAGAAAGACTCAAAATCATCAAATAAAGAGAAAGAAAGCAAACGAACTCATCTTTGAGAGAACTTTCTTTGGATTGATTTGATATGGTATTGGTTCTGACCACTCCATCAATGGAGGACAAAGACTCAATACATGAGCACGAAATCAAATCCAACTCTCTAGAACCCTAACCTCCACTAATCCTCTCCCTAAGCACAAAAGCAAAACTAGGGTTTACAATGCAATGAAAGGGTTGAGGGGGTGCAGCCACCTCCCTCCTCTATTTATAGTGGAGGCTTAGACCTTCTAGAAGAGTAACCCTAATGGGCTCCCGTTAAGGCCCAAAACAAACGGGACACATACGCACGCGTTTTAAAGCGCCGTCTTCATCTCTTGACCTAATCCGCTTCACCTTGCACCATCTTTGCGCCGTGAGTTGGCAAAAGGTCACCAAGGCGGTATTTGGTAAAATTACCAAAATACCCCTTCTCGATCTTTTTGCAAAGACCGAGTCCCATCTTCGTGAAGCACCTCCATGCTTCGCCACGTGTAGGTTGATCCAGCGGCTCTCTTCATGTCGGCAAGTCTCTCCCATCCGGCTCCCACCGAAACCACCATGGCACTTGCAGACCCCGCCGCTTGATCAAACCCGATCGAATCGCCTGTTCGGTCACCTTTGTCCCTCTTGCGCCATGCTTGACTTCATTGACCTCACCCGGCATCCCCGATCGTTCTGGACCTCAGCTCTCCAAGCTTAGTCCCGATCATCCTCGCCGTTGACCGTCATTAACCTCCAAGCAACCTGCACAACAATGGACAAAGAAATCGATTCCGGGAACAAGTTCTTTCACAACTTGACCCACGTTAGTCAAAACATGCATCATGCAACACATATGCCATGAAACCCATGAACTTGACCTAACAAGCAACCATCGCCGCGAAGGACGACGAAACACATCAAAAACCGGTCAGACCGCCACCTTGGCCGGTCAGACCGCTCCCCTGCCGGTCAGACCGCCAGCCAAAGGCCGGTCTGACCGCCAGTCCATGACTTAGCCAAAAATCCCACTTGGAAACCCGAACCTTCTCTGGAAATTTCAATCAAATAGAACATTTGCCTGGAAGCTCCAAAAATTATGAGACCAAGCACAGAAGCACCTTCTCACTTGCCTACACCTTCTATTTTTGGCACAGCTCCAAAATCCACAGTTCATAAAATGGCGGTCGACCGCTCGAGCAAAGCGGTCCAGACCGCTCCATGACCGGTCGACCGCCACCGACTGGCGGTCGATCCGCCACCATTTCGAAAACCAAGCAGTATGGCGGTCGACCGCCAAAATGGCCGGTCAGACCGCCAAAGGCCTGACAGACTTGGAACTTTTCCGAAAACACGTGATTCGGCAAACCGTCAACGACATTGCCAATTGTAACATCATCCTAAGATCTCAGGCATATCCCCATGATATCCACAGATGCGGATCGCACGGCTCACAGCGTTTGGGCTATTCGAACCATCCGAACAGCCAACGAATCTAGACCGTCCGATGCGGATCGTACGGCTCACTTCGCTTAATTTGATTAGTAATTCCGAAACACTTTAAATTTGCACAAAAAAATTCTTAAAACTTAGAAAATTCATAACTAATTCAATTTAACTCCAAATTGAATGAAATCAATTTTGTTAGTTTTCATTTTTAATGAACTTTTTAATGGGCTAGGGTTTAAGTATAATTCTATTACAGAAAATTCTTAAAACTTAGAAAATTCATAACTAATTCAATTTAACTCCAAATTGAATGAAATCAATTTATAAAATTCATAACTAATTCAATTTAACTCCAAATTGAATGAAATCAATTTTGTTAGTTTTCATTTTTAATGAACTTTTAAATGGACTAGGTTTTAAGTATGGTTCTATTATAGAAAATTCTTAAAACTTAGAAAATTCATAACTAATTCAATTTAACTCCAAATTGAATGAAATCAATTTTGTTAGTTTTCATTTTTAATGAACTTTTAAATGGACTAGGTTTTAAGTATGGTTCTGTTATAGAAAATTTTGATAATTATTTTCCCTCTAACGGGCAGGCCCCACATCCCAACGCTGGTCATCGTCTTCTTCGTCGTCCCGCCGCTCACCCGCCATTTCTTTGTCTCGGCCGGGGAGGAATCCAAGGTGAGCGCCGCCGCTTGGAAGCCTTTCGCAAGCCCACAAGACCACCACCGAACTCCGTTCACTGTGCCACACCTATTTTTGCTTATCCGGGTCCCTCCCGCGCACAGAATCGCTGAGCGTGATGTCTTCGTCCCCGCGGCCGGTGGTCATGGCTACATAGCGCATAGGAGCTCCAGTGAGAACATCGCGCTGACTCAGTGGCATGGATTCATTTGGAGCTCCGGTGAGGATGGATTCATTTGGGAGAGGGGCAAAATGGGTATATCATATTTCGAATTGATGGGAAATTAGAGAAAAGATGTGAGAATAGCAAATTTCAATGGGAAAAGAAACTGGAGTGGCATATTTCGAATTTCAATATACTCAGCGGCATATCTTGAAGTGGCAACATTCTTAATGGCATATATCAAATTTTGCCTTTTTTTTTTGAATTCATGAGAGTGATGACACCATTATGTATATTATGCAATTGCGATATAAGCTTGTTGATGTATCTTGCATGCCCTAAAGTTTAAATGCCATCTGCTGCAATTCAGTCATTATTTAGAGAAAATCTACAATTTGCCATCAAATAACTCTCTTCTATGATTCAACACTGAATAACTCCTTATTCATTTTATGCTATCGGGTTTCAAATTTTGTCTTCTAAGTATAGAAACTTTAGTCATATTGGATAAAACCTAGGCAAGCACTGAGTATATCTTATTGAATCAACAGGATTTTAATTAATATTTCTTGGCTATATTTTTCAAGTACCTGATACAATTTATGGTATAGAATGTTTGGATCTTTTTTAAAAAAAATTGTTTACACGCGGCTTAATTAGTAGCAACCATGTGAGGGATCCACACAAGAGTCACAAAATGCCTTGCTTCATGTCTCCAGCAGCAGAATAATAGCAAGCGAGATGACTCGGAAATTTGTCAACAGTTTTACATGAGCGATAACCTTTGTGCAGGTATCTAAACAAAATATGAACTATCATCTATATATGGGGTAGAGGCTAGTTTTGAGACCCCAAATCATCAGATCTTTACATCAGCAGTTCAAACATGTCCACCCTGGACCAAAACGAGATGACACCAGTACCAGCGGTATCCACAGCATAGAGTATAGATGCTGAGCAGAACCAAAGCAAAAGAACCAAGTAGCGCATTGTGCCCCGAAACCCAATGCAGTAGGTGTAATACCCTGTTTTAATTAATAAGAAAAGGGATTAGAAGAGTTCGAAAAGGAAAAGGGGAAGGAAATTGGGCCGGTTTGGGCGCCCACCCGTCTGAGTTGGACTCGGCAGGAGGGGGACTGCCCACCCAGCGCCTCCTTGTGCCGCCACCAGCCCCAACCCTATGTCAGATCCCGGGGTTGGATGCTGACTGAATGTTGGGTTGAAGTCGACAGAGACGAGAGGCAAGACACAAGAACCCTAAAGCTAATAGAGACTAAGTTTTGGCATAATACTTTGATGCCTTTTCCATTAACTTCTCCAGGTCTTAACAGATACAACTGTAAAAGTAAAAGCAATAACAGAATTACATTCAGTTAAAGATGCATCAAGGCGTTCTCTGTTACTTCTAAAGGATAAGAAGATGACGTGAACAATAAATATCTAGTCTCTCCCAGATCTTCACTTAAAAGGTTATCCACCCCTCATCTGGACCGTCCATCCAACATAACATAACGGTTCAAGAAGCTGGTTCTTCTTCTTAAGTCTGGAGCTGAAACTGAAGAACTGAAGTTCTGACATTTCTCCCCTCTCAAATCAACACTTGTCCTCAAGTGTGTGCATCAGGAAACCAAGCTCGAATAGTTTGTGAATAGAATTCTGGAAAGGTTTTCTTTATGAAACATCATCCTCCCATGATGCATTTTCAGGTGGTAAATTTACCCATTGCACAAGCCATTGTGTAACCAACACATTATTTCTAGGTAGGGATCTGGTTTCGATCACTTGTAGTGGCTCAGTTTTTATCCTTCCATCTTCTCCCACCAATGGTAAATCAGGGCTAGGAACCGCATTCGGGTCGCACTGCTTCTTGAGTTGACTGACGTGAAAAACTGGGTGTATTCCAACCCCTTGCGGTAGCTGCAGTCTATAGCAGTGTTCACCTAGATGCTAGGCGGAAGGCGGGCGGAGAGTGGCCACCTAGCGCCTAGCCTGCCTAAGCGGGGCCTAGGCGGCAAACCCAAAACTAAGCAGGTAGCAGCCAGAGTACGTACCAAGCAGTACCAGGCAACAATAAAGTAGTAGACATGCGGTAGGAAATAGACCAAGACAAAGAAAAATAGCAGCAAAACCGAGGAGGCAGCTGGCAATACTACAGACTCTAGGAAATATAGACAGGTAGTAGGAAATATAGACTGAGAGAAAGAAAAGCAACATCAAAACCGAGAAGGCAGCAAGCAAAAAAAAAGAGGCAAAGATGGCGTGTGGGACAGAAAAAGCAGACTAAGTCTTAGCTATCCCTGGCTCTCCTACTGCAAAAAGCAAAGAAGAGAAAAGCAAAAAGCAAATGGCAGAGAGGGTAAGTACCACACCACACCTCTTAGCAGTCCCTAGCTCTCCTACTACACCACACCTCTTCATCTTCCTCCTCCCACTCCTGCTTCAAGCCTCAACTCCTTCCTTCGACTCGGCAGATGACTCTCCTCTCCTACATCAAGCCTCCAGCTCCTTCCTCCTCTCCTATAAGGCGGCAACCGCGACAGGAGCAGGCACGACGAGGAGGGGAGGAGGCGCGACGGGGAGGGGAGGGAAGGAGGTGCGACGAGGAGGCAGCGCGATAGTGAGGGGTTGGAGGAGGCAGCACCGCCTTGGATCCACCCAGCGCCGCTTGGAGCCGTCGTGCCTTGCCCGCCTGGCACCGCCTTGGACCGCCCAAGTCTGACGTTGACCCGACTAGGCGGGTGGAGCGCCTAGCTTGCCGATTAGCCCCAGATCGCAGCGGTGAGGCTGCGCCTAGCGCCTAGGCGCCGCCTAGGCGGGCTAGGCGGGCGCCTAGGGGATCACTGGTCTGTAGGCCACCTTGCCAATTCTTTGCAACACACGAAATGGTCCATAAAACTTGCTAGTGTGCTTTAGTGCTTGTTTGATACCAAATGCAGTTGTTCGATATGGTTGCATTTTCAGATAAACCATATCTCCTTCGGCTAATTGCCTTTCACTTCTATTCAAATCAGCATATTTCTTCATTCTCGATTGAGCTTGTGCTAAGTTATCCTTCAACCTATTCAACATAATATGTTTCTCTTCTAGAAAGTTTCTAGCTTCAGTATCCTCTGGTCCAGGAACAGATACCTCATTGATCAAAGGGGGAGGAAATCCATATAATGCTTCAAATGGAGATAATTTCAGAGCTGTGTGATAGGTGGTATTGTACCACCATTCTGCAAGGGGTAACCAAGATACCCATTTCCTTGGTTCCATCATCGCCATGCATCTCAAATAGGTTTCTACACATTGATTAACCCGCTCTATTTGCCCATCTGACTGTGGGTGATAAGCCATACTGAACCTCAGCTGCACCTTCAAAGACTTGAATAACTCTTGCCAAAGTTTGCTAGTGAATATTCAATCTCTATCCGACACTATGGCCACAGGGAATCCATGTAATTTGAAGATGTTATCAATAAAAGCCTGAGTAACTGAATGCACTGAATAGGGGTGAGCTAAGGGAACAAAGTGGGCATATTTTGTGAATCGGTCAACGACAACAAAGCTAACTTCCTTTCCATTAGATTTAGGCATACCCTCAATGAAATCCATGGAGAGGTGAGTCCATGCCATGTCGAGAATAGGTAAGGGTTCTAACAAACCCGGGTATTGACAATGCTCAGCCTTCGAGCGTTGACAGATAGCACATTCCTGGACAAAGCTATGAGTTTCCTTCTTCATTCCAACCCACTTCACCCTCTGGTAGGTGGCTACCATTCCTGAATGCCCTCCAATAGATGAAGAATGAAGTGAGCTGATAATGTTCTGCCTCAATTCAGAATCAATGCCTACATAAATCTTACCCTTGTACCTAAGAACCCTTGAATTATAAGTGTAAGGGGACTCAAGGCTGGAAGTTAGAGTTAGCTGCTCCATTAGCTCCTTGCAATGACTGTCATGGACATAGCTATTCTCTACCGTCTACATCCAACTTGGCACTGCCATTGAGATGGCCATTGAGCTTACTCCCCTTCTTGATAAAAGCATCAGCTACCTTGTTATCCTTTCCCTTTTTGTACTCTATCACATAATCAAATTCCAATAACCTCAACATCAGTTTGTGTTGAATACCTTCTGAAACCTTTTGTTCAGCCATGAACTTCAAACTTTTTTGATCAGTCTTAATTACTAGTTGAGTTCCCAGAAAATAGTGTCTCCATCTTTTTAATGATTCTATAATAGCCATTGCCTCCCTGTCATAAGTGGACAGTGTTGATGATCTGGCTCCCAATGTTCTGCTATAATATGCAATGGGTCTCCCATTTTGCATGAGCACACCACCAATTCCAATCTGCATCTGTTTCCAAGGTAAATAATTTAGAAAAATTGGGCATTGCCAATACTGGAACTGTGGTCAGGCTGCACTTTAACTTCTCAAAGGCTTTATCCTGAAACTCTGTCCAATCAAATCCCCCTTTCTTCAACATATCATAAAGTGGTCTACAAATTATTCCATAATTCTTGACAAATCTCCTGTTGTGGATATCATGGGGATATGCCTGAGATCTTAGGATGATGTTACAATTGGCAATGTCGTTGACGGTTTGTCGAATCACGTGTTTTCGGCAAAATTTGATTCTGTTAAAGCTTCGCGGTCTCGGCCGGCCATGGTGGCGGTCGGACCGCCATCTTTGACTTGGTTTCTCTGAAATAGTCCTTTGGCGGTCGACCGCCAAAGTAGCGGTCGGGCAAGCAAGTGGAGCGATCGAGGCCGGCTATGCTTGGCGGTCGACCGGCTATTGTAATCCTTGTGGATTTTGGAGTGGGCCAAAAATAGAAGGTGTAGGCAAGTGAGAAGGTGCTTCGCACTTGGTCTCATAATTTTTGAGCTTCGGGCAAAAGTTCTATTGGTTTGAAAATTCGATGAGGTTTGATTTCGAGGATGGAATTTTTGGTTAAGTCATGGTGGCGTCGATCGACCGGCCTTTGGTGGTGATCGGCCGTGAGGATCGATCGGCCGGCCAAGGTGGCGGTCGACCGGTTGTGATCTGGTTAAATCGTCGCCGTGGCGGCGATGTTTGCTGTTAGGTCAAGTTCATGGGTTTCATGGCATATGTGTTGCATGATGCATGTTTTGACTAACGTGGGTCAAGTTGTGAAGAACTTGTTCCGGATTCGTTTGCTTGTCTATTCTTTGTGCGAGGTTGCTTGGTGGTCAACGACGGTCAGCGGCGAGGATGATCGGGACTAGGCTTGGAGAGTCTGCGGTCGAAACGATCGGCGATCTTTGGGTGAGTCAATGAACTCATGTGTGGTGCGAGAATGGACAAGGGTAACCGAACAGGCGATTCGGTCTGTTGGTTTGATCAAGGCGCGGGTCGGTGCAAGTGCCATGGTGGTTTCGGTGGGAGCCGGGATGGGAGAGACTTGCCGACATGAAGAGAGCATTGGATCAACCTACGTGGCGAAGCATGGAGGTGCTTCACGAAGATGGGACTCGGTCTTTGCAAAAAAATCGAGAAGGGTATTTTGGTAATTTTACCAAATCGCCTTAGTGACCTTTGCCAACTCACGGCGCAAAGATGGTGCAAGGTGAAGCGGATTAGGTCAAGAGATGAAGACGGCGCTTTAAAACGTGTGCGTATGTGTCCCGTTTGTTTTGGGCCTTAACGGGAGCCCATTAGGGTTACTCTTCTAGAAGGTCTAAGTCTCCACTATAAATAGAGGAGGGAGGTGGCTGCACCCCCTTAACCCTTTCATTGTGTTTGAAACCCTAGTTTTGCTTAGGGAGATGATTAGTGGAGGTTAGGGTTCTAGAGATTTGGATTGGATTTCGTGCTCATGTATTGAGTCTTTGTCCTCCTTTGGTGGAGTGGCTGTAAACCAATACTCAATCAAATCAATCTAAAGAGATTTCTCTCAAGATGAATCTATTCTCTCTTTTTCTCTCTATTTGGTGATTTGAGGTCTTTCTTTGATCCGCGAGTTTTTGCTTGGTTTCTTGCCGTGATCTAACTTGCTGTGACATGTGGGAACCCATCTAGGATCATCTTGATCATCAATCACCCACGAGCAAGTCTCTAGATCATATTTTGCATTTAGCTCGGTTTTTGAACCTCCTTCGCTCAAACTGAAAAAGATAGGAACTTTGCCATGGATCTCTGAAATCTTTGATTGGAATAGGTTCCTAATATCTTTAGGAAGGTGTGGTTCAAATTTCGTGAAGCTTGGCCTTACGGATCAAAAGTTAGGTCGTTTTCGTTTGGATTGTCGGGCTGATTTTGCTGATTTTCTGTTCCTTTGTCAGAGCGGTCGACCGCCCATTCAGAGGTCGACCGCTAGGCAAACCGGTCGAGACCGCCTGTGAGAGGTCAGACCGCCCAACACTTTGAGATTTGAGTTTTTGGTTATTTTTGGGTGTTTTGCTTTGGGGTTTGGATTGCATTCAATACTAGTCTTCATTGTCTTGGTATATTAATCTTCATAGCTTCCATAGCTATTGGAGTGAAATTTGTGTTGAATCCATCTTTTGTGAAAAAGTGAGCGTGCTCCTATTCACCCCCTCTAGTCGCCTTTTCGGTCCAACAAGTAGTATCGAGCTGGTTAGTTCAATCTTGATCTTAGCAGGTCCGAACTTAGCGATGGATAAGTACTCGACCAAGCCGCATGTCTTCGATGGGCTCGACTATGCCTATTGGAAGAATCGCATGCGAGTTTTCCTTGAGAGCGAAGGACAAGCTATATGGGAGGTTGTTCGAGCTCCGCTCGTTTTGCCCGAAGTTGCTACGCCGGCTTCAGCAGCCCTCTTGGCTAACAACAACAAGGCAAAGAACCTTTTATATGCTGGGCTTGGTAGGCAAGAGTATGATAGGATTTGCAATCTTGAGACCGCACATGAGATTTGGCACACCCTCGAAACTTACCATGAGGGATCGTCCCAGATCAAGCAAATGCGTCAGAATGTCTACAAACGAGAGTACAACAAATTCGAGATGCGTCCTAGTGAGAGCATCGATGACGTCTTTACTCGCTTTAACAAGGTGATCAATCAGATGAGAGCTGTTGACATTGAGTACTCTCAATCTGAGAATGCCACCCACCTCTTGGCTGCAATCAACACCAAGGAGTGGGAGATGAAGGCAACTGCCATAGAGGAGAACGTCAATCTCTCTAATCTCACTTTGGAGCTGCTTTATATCAAGCTAAAAACTCATAAGATCAAGAGAGGCGGTAATCCTAAGAAGGATAACATGGCTTTGGTGGCTGATCCTCTCAAAGGGACTCTTGATGGTTTTTCTGAGTCTTCCTCTGGTTTTTCTCTTGCGTGTTTATCTGCTATTCAAGAAGAAGAGTTTGAGAGTCTTCCTGAGGCTGATTTAGCTCTTTTAGCCAAGAAAGTCACTGCGGGCATATAACAATGTTAGAAAGCAGAAAGAGAGGTGGCCTGTGACATGCTATGAGTGTGGAGAGCTATATCACATCAGACTAACTTGTCCCCAAGTGAAAGGTAAGGGAAATCGCAAGGATGAGAAGCCTGCTTGGAAGAAGCCTAAAGGGGGCAAGCCCAAGTATGATGCTGCCAAGCTCATGAAGGCTACTCACCGAGTCCTTGCCGCTTTTGGAGATCAATCCATGAGCGATGTGGACTCCGGGAGCGAGGAGGACAAGGAGGAGGAGATTCCTCAAGACAAGAAGGGGAACGCTAAGGATTTCACTGGCATGTGCTTCATGGCCGACTCCGTCGACGCTGATGACAATGATGAGGTACTCCCATCCTATGATGTCCTTTCTGCTAGATGCGATAACATGTATGAGCAATTGCTTAGTCAGAACAAGGCTTTAGAGTTTACCATGGCTAGGAACAAGGATCTAGAGTCACAAGTCGAGAATTTGACATTAGAACTTGTGAATGCTAAGAGTCTAGATGTTGATGAATGTTCATCCTGTCATGCTTTGCACTCTGAACTGTCTAAGCTACAATCTGCTCATGATATTGCTTTACATCAACTTCAAAATGCTAGAACTGAGCTAATTGATGTTAAATCTGCTCTATGTGAAAAATGCTTAGAATCTAGCAATTTGGATGCTTCTGGCAATGTGAAATCTAGCTTTTGCTCTTTCCGCTTAGAACGTGAACATGAAGTTAAGGATATTCTAGAAGCGATTAGAGCTAAATTTGCCAAGCTTAAGAATACAATTGATTCTACATCTTGTGCTTCTTGTCTTTGCCTATAAGCTTGAAGTTGCTCATCTTAAGGAGAAACATGCTAGAGCCATTAAGGGCAAGACTTGTGAATCATGTGCTAATGTTGAAAAAGAGAATGCATATCTCAAGGATATTTTAGAAAGATTATCTAATGGTGAAAAACAGTTAAACATGATTCGGATAAATCTAAAACTCCTTTTAAGAAGCAAGGTTTAGGATACAACTCGCCAGACATGTCCAAGCCTAATGTCATTCAGGTCTTGGAAAATGGCTTAGTTGAATTTAAAACCCAACTTGCAAAAACTGTTTTTAAATCTGCAGGGTTTGTCCAACCCTCTTTTAAGGCAAAAAGGTGCTTCTCCCAGTGGTACAAAATACCATTGCACCTATTGCAAGAAGAGTGAACATTTGGTTGAGTTCTGTTGGCGTAGGTTGAAGAACGCTAAGAAAAATATTGCTAGAATGTCATCTAATCAACCTAGAGCTTTTATGAGACATGGTCACATACAAAAGAAGAACCCCAGTCTAGAATTTGTTGCACATGCTCATCACCATGTTTCTAGACAGGATGCATCTCATGTTCTTGTTACCAATGCTCATAATAGAACTGCTAATAAAGTCAAGAATAGCACATCTGCTTTGCATACTACTCGCAGACGAGTGTCTCAGTACTGGGTTCCCAAGTCGCTTTTAACTAACCCCAGTATTGAGATACATCGTTCTTTTGCTCCTTGATTTTCAGGATTGCCGCGGAAGGGGGAAGAACACATGGTTTGTCGACTCCGGGTGTTCACGCCACATGACCGGAGACTCAAAATGGTTCACCTCCTTCACGCGGTCAACCAATGATGACTTCATCACCTTTGGAGATGATACACAAGGGCGCATTGAAGGAACTGGAGTGATTAGGGTGAACGACAAGTTCATTCTCAAGGACGTCGCGCTTGTGTCTAAGCTCAGTACAATCTCCTTTACGTCTCACGACTTCTTGATGATGGCTATGAGACTCGTTTTAAGAAGAATGCTGTCGTGTGCTTGATTCTTTTGGTGAGCTCGTTTTTGGGGTTTCTAGAGTTGGTAGAATTTTTGGAGCTGACTTTTCTAAATCGCTTGCCGGATCTCTTAAGTGTTTGATTGCATCTTCTTTTGATATCTGGCTTTGGCATCGGCGGTTAGGGCACATTGGTTTTGATCATCGACACGAGTTAGCGGCCTTGATCTCATGAGAGGTTTGCCTAAACTCAAAAGTCATCAAGAATGTTGTATGTCGCATACAGTAGGCATGGCAAGCAAGTTGTTGCTCACACCGTCATTGACTATGGTTATGGTGACGGACCGGACGGTTGCTTCATATAGATCTTGTTGGTCTGCTAGGATTCGGTCGGTCGGTGGCAATTGGTACATTCTTGTCATAGTCGATGATTTTTGAGATATTCTTAGGTGTTCTTTCTTGCTTGAAGGATGAGGCTTTTGATCATTTTCATGACCTTGTTCTTCGTTTGGCTTCGAACTTCTGGTGCCTTGAAAGCGATCCATGATGATAATGCACGGAGTTCAAGAATGCTTCTTTGCCTCTTTTGTCCGAGCAGCGGTATTGAGCATCAGTTCTCTTCTCCACGTCCCTCAACAAAATGGCGTTGTGGAAAGGAAGAACAGGACTTTAGTCGAGATGGCTAGGGCGATCTTTGGATGAGTATAGCATACCGAGGAGATTTTGGGCGAAGCTATTGCTCTGACTTGCCATATTTCAAACCGTGTCTTTTGAGACCGTCTTTGAGCAAGACTTCATATGAGCTTCGTTTTGGTAGAAAACCCTCTGTTTCTCACTTTCAAGTCTTTGGATCGAAGTGTTTTATTCTCGAGACAGGGAACCTAGATAAATTTGAATCAAGGACTTGTGATGGTTTATTTCTGGGTTATCCTGCTCATTCGAGGGGTTTTCGGGTCTTTAATGTTGAAACTAACATTGTCCAGGAGACATGCAATGTCACTTTTGATGAGACTAGCTCTGGAGCTAGATCCGATGTTTCAGGTGACTTACAGGTGACAGAGAGCATTTTTGTTGAAGAAGATGAGGATGAACTTGATACTACTCCTCCACATTCTTCGATGTTCTGTCCAAGCGACCTAAGCTCTGAACCCATAACGATCGCTTCACCTCCAATTGAGACTCTGCTTTGATCTTCATCGTCAACAAGATACTGCGGAGGTCGAGGAGACGCTATCTCCCAGCGCTCCTTGCACATTTGAAGCAACACCCTCCGGATCAGATGATTGGTAATCTCTATGAGCGAGTCACTCGCTCCAGGTATCATGATCCGAGTCTTTTCTCTCACTCTGCATTTATAGCTTCTTTTAAACCCAAAGATATATCACATGCTTTATCTGATACTAGTTGGGTCAATGCCATGCATGAGGAGTTAGAGAATTTTGAAAGAAATAAAGTTTGGAACCTTGTAGAACCTCCTAGTGGACATAATGTTATAGGAACCCGTTGGGTGTTCAAAAATAAATAAAATGAGGATGGTTCTGTGGTTAGAAACAAAGCTAGATTGGTAACTCAGGGCTTTAGCCAGGTTGAGGGGTTAGATTTTGATGAGACCTTCGCTCCTGTTGCTAGATTAGAAGCCATTAGCATCTTGCTTGCATTTTTGCATCTAAAGGTTTTAGGTTGCATCAAATGGATGTTAAGAGTGCCTTCTGAATGGTTTTATAGAGGAGGAAGTGTATGTTAGGCAACCCCCGGTTTTGAGAATCCCAAGCTCCTTGATCATGTTTTTAAGCTATCCAAAGCCTTGTATGGTCTTAAACAAGCCCTAGAGCACGGTATGATAGACTTAAGACCTTCTTGCTTAAGAATGATTTTGAAATGGGAAAAGTTGATAAGACTCTTTTCATTCTTAGGCATGGCAATGACTTCCTGCTTGTTCAGATATATGTTGATGATATTATCTTTGGTGGTTCCTCTAATGCTCTTGTTTCGGTTTTACGAGACTATATCCAGGGAATTTGAGATGAGCATGATGGAAGAACTCAATTACTTTCTGGGGCTACAAATCAAGCAATGCAAGGAAGAGATCTTCATCCATCAAACAAAGTACACCAAGGATTTGCTCAAGCGTTTTGATATGGGTGATCGCAAGTCGATCGCCACTCCCATGGCGACTTATTCGCTGGATCGAGATGAGGAAGGAGAAGCGTGGATCAGCGAGTACAGTAGCATGATTGGCTCCTACGTACTGACGGCCTCAAGACCGGACATCCACCATGATGCGCCTCTGCGCGAGGTTTGAGCGTCACCGAGGACTTCACATCGCCAAGCCGTTAAGCGCATTTTCGGTATTTACACTCTACCCTTGATATGGCATTTGGTATTCTTGTTCTTCTTCGTTGTCCATTCGGGGTTTTGATTCGATTTTGCGGGTGTAGGCTAGATAGAAAAAACACATCGGCACATATCATTTCTTAGGCACTTCTCTTGTCTCTTGGTCATCTAGGAAGCGGTCTTACATTGCACAATCCTTCTTTGAAGTTGAATATGTAGCTTCGCTGCTAGTTCTTTGTAGTCGATTTTGTGGATGGTCTCCACACTTAAGGATTTTGGGTTAACTTTTGCTAGTGTTCCTCTTTTACGTGACAACACTTACGCTATTAACATTGCTAAGAACCCGATTGCAACATTCTAGGACCAAACACATAGACATTAGCTATCACTTCCTTAGAGACCACGTTGAGAAGGGTGATATTGTCTTTGCATTTTGTGGAGTCGAGGCTCGGTTAGCCGATATCCTCACCAAGCCTTTAGACCCAACAAGGTTTACCACCTTGAGGAGTGAGTTAGGGGTAATTTATCCCTATGGGTTGGTTTGAGGGGGAGTTGGATCTTTTCTGATCTTTCCTTGTTCATTTGATCTTTTCTTGATTTTCTTTTTGAACTTGTTGATCTTTTTTATCTTTTTAGGCTTTATGAGCTTTTCTTGCATCTCATTGTATCATATTGCATTTCATATGAAAAATCCAAAAAGATGCATTGTAATATAAGTTTTTCACTTATCTTTTAAAATTGATGAAGCTTTGCTTATTACCCTTTGGAGCTTTAGTGTTTCAATTCTTGCTCAATGTCATGTCTAGTTCTTTGACTTGCTAGAATTATCATGCTTTCTCATGTGTAGCTAAGTCTTTGCTGTATGAGCTAGAACTTGAAAAATAACTTGAACTAAGAAATTAGCAATTTGTGAATTGTTTAGCTAGTTACGCAATGAGTGCTCCTTTTGTGACATTGGCCCTGTCAAAATTACTTTGTTAGCTCTTGAATCTAGCTTTGATCATTACTTGAGCTTCTTGTGTTCTTAAGAATCTAAAACTGCTCTTGTGAAAAATGAAAAATCAAACTTCAAGATTGTCTTATGCTTAAATTGTGCTAAACTACTCTTACGAGACTGCATGTCAAAGACATGAACTTGGAGATAGTTTGATGATCGAACGATCTCATGGGGAATTTGCTTGTCAACCGACATGAACCTCAAGATTTGTGCATACTGGTAGAAGCTTAGGAAGAGTTTGTGGATGGCTCCTAGTCCAGGATCTTCTTCACTAAGATATATCTTTGATCAACTTTTAGTCGAAGCTTAGGATGAGTTTGTGGATGGCTCCTAGTCCAGAATCTTGTCACTAAGTTAGATCATTAGTCAACTTCAATATTCATTGCAAATGAAAAACAGTTGAAAAATGGGCGTTTTGAGAAAATTGAGCAAAATGATTCAATTCAGGACCTTTTTGTCTCTTAATATGGTCATGGTTAGCTTTTGGATCTCTCGTTGATATTTTGACATGGCCAGTATCATTTTAGGATCACTGTTGATGAACTTGCTAGATTTGAAGCTTTGCTTAAAATGCTAAAATTCATTGCTTTATATTGAGCCTTCTTGCTTAGCTTTGTTATATATGTCTTATCATGATCTTGCTAGCGCTGTTAGGCTTGATATGTTGTTTGTGCAACTTTAGAAATGCTAACTTGTTCTTTTGGGTAATCTCCAAAGCTTCTTGTTTTCAAAAAATTGAAAAATACAAAAATTGAAGCCACTCCATTGCATTTCATGCATGCTCCTTCTTATGCTTTTCCTAATTCTACATTTGTCATCTCTGGACGAGAGGAAGGCGTGATTCCTTGATGACTCCATTGTCAAAGGGGGAGAAGAAATGTTAAAAATGTGTAAAGGGGAGAAGTTGTTTGAAAAGGGGGGAGCTCTTGGAGAAAAATTGAAAATTTGAGATCATAGTGAGGGGGAGTTTCTTATTTGCATTCTTATGGTTTTATTGTCATTTCTGAAATAGAATTGCAATTCTTGATCCTCACAATGATCAAAGGTCAATCGAACAATTGTTCTTTCATATGGACCTTAAGTGAGTTTTTGACTCCTTTCTGGAATTTGAAGCTTTCGTGCCTTGTTTTGCCGTATCTCACTTGCTGATACTATTCTGGAGCCAGCTTGGTCATTTCCTTTGTTTTTTCTTGCATTTGGACCAAGTTGTGCCTTTGAGCGAAAACGACGTGTTTTTACTTTTCAAACCTCTAAATTTACTTTTGTGGAAAATTGCCAATGTGTTCATCAAGGGCGAGATTGTGGATATCATGGGGATATGCCTGAGATCTTAGGATGATGTTACAATTGGCAATGTCGTTGACGGTTTGTCGAATCCGTGTTTTCGGCAAAATTTCGATTCTGTCGAGCTTGGCGGTCCGCCCGCCATGGTGGCGGATCCGCCAACCATTTGACTTGGTTTCTCTGAAATAGTCCTTGGCGGTCGAGGCCAAGCCAAAGTGGCGGTCGAGCCAAGCAAGTGGAAGCGATCTGACCAAGCTTTGCTTGGCGGTCGGACCGGCAATTGTAATCCTTGTGGATTTTGGAGTGGGCCAAAAATAGAAGGTGTAGGCAAGTGAGAAGGTGCTTCTGCACTTGGTCTCATAATTTTTTGAGCTTCTAGGCAAAAGTTCTATTGGTTTGAAAATTCGATGGGTTTGATTTCGAGGATGGAATTTTTGGTTAAGTCATGGGTGGCGGTCGACCGGCCTTTGGTGGCGATCGGCCGGCGAGGAGCGGTCGACCGCCAAGGTGGCGGTCGACCGGTTGTGATCTGTTCGTCGTCGCCGTGGCGGCGATGTTTGCTGTTAGGTCAAGTTCATGGGTTTCATGGCATATGTGTTGCATGATGCATGTTTTGACTAACGTGGGTCAAGTTGTGAAGAACTTGTTCCGGATTCGTTTGCTTGTCTATTCTTTGTGCGAGGTTGCTTGGTGGTCAACGACGGTCAACGGCGAGGATGATCGGGACTAGGCTTGGAGAGCCGAGGTCCGAACGATCGGCGATCTTTGGGTGAGTCAATGAACTCAAGTGTGGTGCGAGAATGGACAAGGGTAACCGAAACAGGCGATTCGGTCTGTTGGTTTGATCAAGCGGGCGGGGTCGGTGCAAGTGCCATGGTGGTTTCGGTGGGGCCGGATGGGAGAACTTGCGACATGAAGAGAGCATTGGATCAACCTACACGTGGCGAAGCATGGAGGTGCTTCACGAAGATGGGACTCGGTCTTTGCAAAAGATCGAGAAGTGGTATTTTGGTAATTTTACCAAATACCGCCTTGGTGACCTTTGCCAACTCACGGCGCAAAGATGGTGCAAGGTGAAGCGGATTAGGTCAAGAGATGAAGACGGCGCTTTAAAACGCGTGCGTATGTGTCCCGTTTGTTTTGGGCCTTAACGGAGCCCATTAGGGTTACTCTTCTAGAAGGTCTAAGTCTCCACTATAAATAGAGGAGGAGGTGGCTGCACCCCTTAACCCTTTCATTGTGTTTGAAACCCTAGTTTTGCTTAGGGAGATGATTAGTGGAGGTTAGGGTTCTAGAGATTTGGATTGGATTTCGTGCTCATGTATTGAGTCTTTGTCCTCCTTTAGTGGAGTGGCTGTAAACCAATACTCAATCAAATCAATCTAAAGAGATTTCTCTCAAGATGAATCTATTCTCTCTTTTTCTCTCTATTTGGTGATTTGAGGTCTTTCTTTGATCCGCGAGTTTTTGCTTGGTTTCTTGCCGTGATCTAACTTGCTGTGACATGTGGGAACCCATCTAGGATCATCTTGATCATCAATCACCCACGAGCAAGTCTCTAGATCATATTTTGCATTTGGCTCGGTTTTTGAACCTCATTCGCTCAAACTGAAAAAGATAGGAACTTTGGCATGGATCTCTGAAATCTTTGATTGGAATAGGTTCCTAATATCTTTAGGAAGGTGTGGTTCAAATTTCGTGAAGTCTGGCCTTACGGATCAAAAGTTAGGTCGTTTTTCGTTTGGATTGTCGGTGATTTTCTTGATTTTCCTATTCCTTTGTCGGGAGCGGTCGGACCGCCCATTCAGAGGTCGACCGCTAGGCAAACCGGTCGAGACCGCCCTGTGAGAGGTCGAGACCGCCCAACACTTTGAGATTTGAGTTTTTGGTTATTTTTGGGTGTTTTGCTTTGGGGTTTGGATTGCATTCAATACTAGTCTTCCGCTGTACTGGTATATTGATCTTCATAACTTCCATAGCTATTGGAGTGAAATTTGTGTTGAATCCATCTTTTGTGAAAAAGTGAGCGTGCTCCTATTCACCCCTTCTAGTCGCCTTTTCGGTCCAACACCTGTAATAACCAGTCATGCCTAGAAAGCTCCTCAAATGGGATGCATCCAAAGGTTTATGCCATTCATTGATGGCACTAATTTTGCTAGGATCAGTAACTACTCCCAATCCTGAGATAACATATTCTAGATACTCCACTTGGGATGCAGCAAACACACATCTGCTGAACTTTGCAAAGAGGTGATGCTGCCTCAGCAATTCCAGAATAATAACCAAATGTTCCTTATGCTCTCTTTCTCCCTTGCTGTATATGAGAATATCATCGAAAAACACCAGAATGAACTTCCTCAATTGCTTAGAGAAGATGTTGTTCATTAAGGACTGAAAGGTGGTCATAGCATTAGTGAGACCAAAGGGCATGACAAGGTACTCATAATGTCCCAAATAAGTTCTAAATGCAGTTTTACTTATATCCCCTTTGCTCATTCTAATTTGGTGATACCCTTATCTCAAATCCAATTTGCTAAAGACTGCAGCTCCATGCAACTCATCAAGCAAATCTTCTATGATTGGTATGGGATACTTGTTTTTAATAGTTTATGCATTTAGTTTCCTATAGTCAATGCAAAGCCTCCAAGAACCATCTTTCTTTTTGATAAGAATCGCTGGAGAGGCATAGGGACTAGCACTAGGCCTGATAATTGAAGATTCCATTAACTTGTGTATCTGTTTCTCCATCTCCTCTTTTTGCTGATGAGGAACCCGATATGGTCTTATATTAGGTGGGTCTGACCCTTCTTTCACCGGTATGGTATGGTCACAACTCCTCTCAGGGGGTAATTCTTGTGGTTCTTGGAAGACATCCTCATAGGACTGGATCAAGGTTCTGTATGGAGGTTTCACAGTTCTGACTTCATCCAATTCCTTCCTTAGTTGCAACTCAATCACATATCCAGAGATCCCCTTCACTGATAATTTGTGAAGCTCCTTAGAATTCAATAGTCTCAAGGTGTCAGATTGTGAGTTATCCTGCAGTTCTACGGTAGTTGTTCCTTCCTTCTTGATGGTCAGCTTCCTTGTTTTAAGATCTAAGTTGATAGGACTGCGCTGATACATCTAGTCACAACCCAGCACTATGTCATAATCTTTGAGTTTAAGAATCTTGAAGGAATTGCAAAAGCTCACCCCATTGAGGTAATAGGTGATCTTTGGTAAATGTGATCCAGAAAGTAGTGTTCCTCCTCCTGCAACCATAACCCTTTGCAAAGTATTGTTCATAATCTTACATGATGTTTTAGTGGCAAATTTGAGGTCAATGAATGTATGGGTACTACAACTATCCAAAGAACGCTTACTCCTCTTCCCCCCCCCCCCCAAACTAACTGACAGAGTATAGGTGCTCCATCCATTTAGTCCTTGCACTGCTTGAGCTGACACTTGCATTTGAATCAATTGTTCCTCAGGTTCAGGGCTAGATGGAATCCCTTCTGGAATTTCAATTGGCTCTCCCTCAATCTCAGCACTTGGCATGGATTCTTCTTCTTTCTCTGAAACCATAAGGTTGACACTTTGGAATTGCTTACATTTGTGACCCAAAAACCATTTACCTCCACAATATCTGCAGATGCCAGGAGTAAAAGGAAGGTTCGATTTACTGGGAGCTTCCTTCTTTGGATAAGTAGGTCCAGCTGAAGTGTTGTTCTTAATCATATTAGCATTGTAGTTTCCCTTTTGCTGACCAGTTGAGTTTCCATGTAAACCCCTTTTTGCTGCAACTCCCACCCCCTTTTCCATATCTTTAGCCATCCAGTAGGATTCACAAAGTGTTCGGGGCTTAAAATGGTTTCAAGTAGTGCTTGATATCATATCTCAATCCATTTACAAAGCACTTCACAAAGAAGCATTCATTCTGCAATGGTACTTCACTCTTATACATTGCCATCAATTCCTCAAATTTATCAATGTACTCTAAAATACTGAGGCTATACTGTTTAATAGAATGAAAGTTTTCAAGAACCTCATACCCACTGTGTTGGGCAAATCTATCACAGATCATCCTGCAGAATGATGCCAAGGAGGGGGATTCCACAATAAGCCTGTACTCCTAATCCAATTATCAGCTCTACCCACCATATACATTTGAGCAAGATCCAGTTTGGCTTCATCAGGTACATTAGCCATGGCAAAATAAGTATCAACTTGTCTAATCCATTCCAAGGGATAAGTTCCATCAAACTTTGGGAAATCTATCTTAGGTCCTCTTGCAATACTAAAAGCTGTTAATTCTTTCATTGCCAGGATTGGGGTTCCATTGTCTAGCATAATAAGGATGATCTCTGTCCTGATTCAGGTGATTCAATGAAGGAGAATTGGGGGTAGCAGGTGGTGATGCATTCTGGCCCCAATAAACTGGCGCAATCGAATGCCCTATTGGAGGTTGGAGTGGATTTACGTCTGGACAAGTATTGAAATTGGTTCTCATCCTTCTCATCATTTCCAATTCAACTTCAAACGATTGTGGGATATCTGCATGCACTTGGTTCAGATCTTCATTCCTCTCTGTATGTGTGTTAACCCCAAGATGTGTCTTAGGAGCGCGACTACGATTTCCAGTGAATCCCTGCAACAATGATTCCATTCGGTTCATTTGGGTTTGTATGCTGCTGACCTGATATTATAGTTACCCCATTTGTTGCTGAACAGCATCTGCTTTGTTCTTCGCATCCATGTCCTCTTGCCTTTCTAGCACTAGATCTGGATGCTCCACCTCCGAACGTGTAGCCAGCTTAGTCATCACTTTCCAACCAGATCTGGAACAAGGGTTAAGGGATTTTACCCTAGCACCAGACTGGAACCTTCACCTTAGATCCAGATCGGTTCACTATTTTGACCCGACTCAGCCAGGGATTTTACAGGCAACACCAAATCTGCAACCCAGCTGTAGTCAGATAATCTCCGCCGAGGATACTCACTAGTCTGATACCATTTTGTCAGATCCCGGGGTTGGATGCTGACTGAATGTTGGGTTGAAGTCGACAGAGACGAGAGACAAGAACCCTAAACCTAATAGAGACTCAGTTTTGGCAAAATACTTTGATGCCTTTTCCATTAACTTCTCTAGGTCTTAACAGATTACAAACTATAAAAGTAAAAGCAATAACATAATTACATTCAGTTAAAGATGCCTCAAGGCATTCTCTGTTACTTCTAAAGGATAAGAAGATGACGTGAACAGTAAATATCTAGTCTCTCCCAGAGCGTCGATCTTCACTTAAAAGGTTATCCACCCCTCATCTGGACCGTCCATCCAACATAACATAACGGTTCAAGAAGTTGGTTCTTCTTTTGAAGTGCGAGTGGCAAATCAAGAATGAAGTTCGACACCCTAAGCGCCACCATCTGCCATTGTTGTTGCTCTTGAGGTCTTTGCAAAGAGGAGCTGGAGGTGAAGCAATGGATCAGCAAGGAGGAGAAGGAAGAAGGAAAGAGAAGGGAATAAAAGAGGAAAATTAGGGTTTCATGATCTATCTCCGGTTCGTCGGGTAACGATCTAGAAAACCTTGTGCTGATTTTAGATTGCTGTTTATTCAAAGGTTAGAGTAGTTTGATCATGGGAATTGGATAATTTGTGATGTCATGTTTCAGTTAGTTGTACTGCAGAACCTTGTGGGGGAGTTTTGGAGGTATCTCCATCCAAATTCATGACTTTGCTCGGTTACCACACTTTAGTCTTCAAACCTTACTCCTGCTCCTGCTTCTTGAAAAATGTTCGTCTAAACAAGAGAGAGAGACAACAAACGAAGTATAAATAAATCCAAAAGAAAATCAAATAAAATCCAAAAAAAAACTCTAAAAAAAAGAGCTCGATTTTAGACGAATTTAGGAACTTGAGCGGACTGAATCGGAGTTCGGAGAAAGGAGAACGAGCTCTCGGAAGATTGGCCGGAAAAGGAAGTTGCTGGAAAAAGAGAGGGAAAAAATATTCTAGAGAATATTCCTTCGGCTGAAAAAGTAAAAGAAAAGGAAACTGACAAGTGGGGTCCACTTTGCAAGTGAGAGAGAGACAAAAGGGTACTAATAGGTTTGACCCAAGTGGTAGAGAGAAAAACAAAGGGAGGATGATAGGGGGACCCGCATGTAAGAGAGAGAGCTAGCAAAGAGCTGAGGGGAACAGGTGGTGACCGTGATCTTGGCATCTTGGCGGTGGTGCGTGGGGTATGAGGTTCTCCATGTGGCGGCGGCGTGGCTGGGGAGGCACCAAGGTGGCGGCGGAACACGGGCTCAAGCGTGTGGCGGCGGCGACAGCTCAACGGCGGGTTGGGACCCAAAAATGCAATTCTGGACCATCTGTGTAATCTGAACTAGTCCCAGATTAGTAGCTAATTCACGCATGAAACATCGATGAAATACCATCCATTTATCAATTTAACTAAAAAGATCTCAAAATAACAAGTAAAAATAATAACTAGACCTTATGATCAATGTTTACTTAACTTGCCATGCAGGGCTAAAGAAACAAATAAACGCTTGCAGCGGAACGGGAAACTTGGAAAGGCCAATCAACATGCCCACAGGCAATCGAGCGGAGAACGCCTCCTAATTCGCAAAGTCTTCATAGTACTCCTCAAAGAACTCTTGAGCAGCTTAATATTCTTTAACTAAGCAGCAAAGTTTGAAGTCGTGAGTACATAAAGTACTCAGCAAGTCGTAGGGAAATAGTATGCAATTAATATTCATGCAAGGCTTGAACAAAGGTTAGTTGTATGGTTCTTTTGCAGAAAGCGGTATTAACGATAAATACAGTAAATAGATTGAAATGCGTAGTTGAAAAGAATAATAAATAAATAAACAATTTCTTTAAAACAACCAGTGAACTTCCCATTCACTTCCCAACCAAACCAATAAGTGAACTCCCCATTCACCAACCGACACAAACCACCAAGTGAAACCCATTCACCAAACGAATATTATATTTATCAAGTAAACTTCCCATTCACACTCTGACACATTTTATGAAAAAAAAAACTCTACCTCTCGTGTGAAATCCCCAGACACGTCCATGACCGCGGACACAGCTGTTTAAACAGTTTTAACTCTGTAGAGATTGTACAGCTATACCCACAATCAACTCAAAGTATCTGACCACACTTCCTTAGGTGTGCGACTAAGTGATCATCACAAGACCTTTACAAAGCTCCTTCTTAACCCAATTCTGCCCACTAAGGTTTCAACACTGAATGTCTTACCGACCAGATAGCCCCCCCCCCCTCTTCCGCCATTGTGAGTATACGTCTATCCCGTAACCCATGCTTCCAAGACAGAACCGAAATTAAGACATTGCTAATTAGTTAGCCAGGTCCATCCCATACCGGCCATATGGTTGTACGACTAAGGCTTAGTTCAATAGCGCACAAGATTAAGTCCTTGACAAGTTATTCAAGCGGGTTTACCACAAACCCACAGCGTGTTAAATCAACACCCTCACTTCACAACCGCTCGCCCGAGCAAAAATCGTTTTTGTTTAACCAAGACCAATGACATACCCTATCATAGCACATGAATTTTAACAATAGTGGCTAACCGCCACAATTCTATATCTCATTAAGTCAAATTCAACATTATTTGTACATGTGATAATGAACCCATCGCAACTAAGCTTGACTAAACATCTTTACGATACCCATGTTGGGGATGAATTATGTCCAACTAAAATCAACCATCCTATGATGACAAGTGATTCATGGCATTCAAATATTCAATGGAGGCATAATGACAACAGGTGATAACTAATCCCAAAACAGTTGACATAAATATAGCATGCAATTGGTATAAAACAATATACTTTTGAAATCATAGGTTCAATATGATCATAGGACCCTTGGCTTTGGCTCTGCTCAGTTACCACACTTGGATCTTCAAAGTTTGCATCTGCTCCTGCTCCGTGAAACAGATCGTCTAACGAGAGAGAAAACAATAGGAGAAGTATAAATAAATTCAAATAAAAATTCAAAAATAGTAAAACCAACTCTAAAAGAAAGAGCTCAATTTTAGATGAATTTAGGGATTTGAATGGACTGAATCAGAGTTAGGACGAAGGAGAACGGACTCTCGGAAGATTTGCTGGAAAAGAAAATGAGAGAGAAAATACTATTTAGATTTTTAGAACTTCCTTTCATAAGAAAATTACAGATTATTACGTCCGCACAACATCATCAGGGATTTTGATTTTCGGCTCGATTAAATTTCTAAAGGAAAAGGCATGGACCAAGTCTATGGAGTTGTTTCGGGTTTATGGTGGGCTAGGTCTATAGCTTTGAGTGGATGACAAACAGGCCTGCATGTCATTGGGTTGAGTTTGGAAAGTGCCACACATGCTGCCACATGGATGACACACAAGCAAATAAGCTAAGGTGGCGCTGATGTGGAGATGAAGTGGCATGCTGAGGTGGCGCAGAGAGAGAAAGAAAGAGGGCAGAGGAAGCTCCTGCCAGCAGCAAGGCAGTGGTGGCGAGGGTGAACGAAGGCGAGGGGGGTTCAGTGAAGTAGCAAAACGGACTCCCGGGGACACGGTAGTGCTCTAGGTGGTGGTGGCTTGGCCACGGCGGCGGTGGCAACATTGGCAGCGGTTAACCTCCCAGGTATGGCGGCTCCGGCGGTTGGGTGGCGCCCGAAGAGAACGAGAGTGAGCACCGGGTTGGCGTCGACATGGGGAGCACCATGAGACAAGCGGGCTAGCTGGAGAGCAACTAGAACGGCAGCGAGGTAGAGTTGACCGGAGAAGAAGAAAGAAGGTGGTTGCGGCATCTCAGCTAAAGAGAAGCAACGAGAGGAGGTGGGATTAGATGAGGGAGGTTCAGAACACATTGGGACACATTCAGGGAGGCAAGAGAGCTCACTGGAAAGTAGATCAACAAGAGGGCGGCACGGCCGGATTTGAGGAGAAAGTAGCGATGGCGACTCGGTGATTCTCCGAAGAAGATGGTGCGAGCACCTCGAAGAACGCGGTGAGGCGAGTCTAATGGCGGTGACGTCACGAGTTGAGGAGCTTCAACGGCGGCAAACTTCGGTGGAGATGACCACGGCGGCGGCTCTATTCTTCAACGAAGTGCGACAAAACGAGGATGACACCGGAGCCAAGGTTTTAGGGTTTCGGGAGAGGTGAACGACGCGAAGATTATGACGCGGGTGGAGTTGCTTATAAAGGGCCGGAGAGGAGAGTTTGCGAGGAGGTCGGCATCAAGGCGTAAGCGGCTCGGACATGAACTCTAGGAGTCCAGTGCGAGGACGAAAGAGACACATCTGACAATGAGGTCCTACCAACAGAGAAACAAGAGAAAAAGGAAGGAAAGGCTGCAGCTAGGCTTGGCTCGGGTCAAAGCGAAGGAAACGAAGCGGCGAGCCGGACCGAAGGAAAGAAAAGGAAAAAAGGCCAAGCGGGCTACGGCGTGGGAGAGAAAAGAAGATGGCCAGGCCGAGAAAGAAAAAGAAAAGGCTCGAAGGAAAATAGAAAGGACCGGGCCGGAAGAGAAAAAGAATTGGGCCAAAGAAAAGAGTCTAAACCCAAAGGAAAATCCGGAATTAAAAAGGATTTCTGAATTTAGGAAATTCAGATAAATAAAACTGAGCTTGAACAAATAGCAATTAAATTCCAACAATTCCCAGAAAATTCTCTAGAACACAAATAAAACAACTTTTAATTTAATTGAAGTTTAGATTATTCACATTAAATCTTTTTTATTTCTGAAATTTCAAATTAAGGTTTAACATTAACAAGAAAATTCAAATGGTTACTTTTAATTTTAAAGCTTCAGAAACAAACCAAATTTTGGGATGTTGCACGGTACTCGGGGGAAGAAGGTGTGAGCACCGGCACGGCGACGACACGGGGAACACACCGAGGCAGTCAGAGGAGCACTGAGGAGGCAGGGTAATGGCGATCGGAGGCGAGGAAGAAGGTACAGCGGTGGCGGCACACTACAGTGGCGGAGAGGCAGAATTGAGGTGGGGGTCGAGGGAGGAGGCTTGGGAACGCAACGTGATGCGCTTGGGACTACAAGAGACGCACCAGAGAGGGAGATCGGGCCGCGGGTAGCGCGGCTGGAGCTGGGGAAGACAGAGGTGGCGGCAGTCCGACGAGTTCCCGAGGACGGCGAAGCAAGCAACACGTAGAACGCAACGAGGCAGACTTGATGACAGTGAGGGCACAGGCGGAGACTCAACGTCGGCGGTGAGAACTTGCGGTGGCCGACGACTTATCGACGGCGATTTGGCGAAATGACAATAGGCAAGCTAGGGTTTTCGAGGGAGAAGAGCGAGATGGAGGTTTTGACGCAGGCGGCGGTGCTTATAAAGGCCCTAGGGAGGGAGTGTTAGTGTTGGGTGCGGCGACGCTGGCGTGCAGGAGCTAGACTTCGAGTCCGGGAGGAAGACGAAGGTGACGTGGCTTACGGATGGGGTCTGGCTAGCAGCGGCTGCAGCTCGGGCTAGACTGGGTCGAGTGCGGGAAAGGAAACAGGATGAGCGACTGGGACGGGGGAAAAAGAATGGGTCGGTGGCAAGAGAGAGATTGGGCCGGAAGGAAAAATTATTAGGCCCAAGAGATTTTCTGGAAAAGAAAGGATTTTTCGAATTTCGAAAATTGGATTAAATCAAATCGAGCTCAAAGAAATAGCAAATAAACTCCAAAACTTTCAAGAAAAATTCAAAAAATACTTTGGAACTCATGGAACCCATATAAAATGGTTTTGAATTTAATTGAAGTTTAGATTATTCATATTAAATGGTTTTAATTTCTAAAAATTCAAATTAAGCTTTAACTTAAGCAAAAAAAAAATCAAATGGTTATTTTTATTTTTAAATGGTTCAAAAGACTCTAAAATTTGGGATGTTACAATGGGCGGAAGTGTAGATCGCCACTTTGTTGGGATGCTATGGGCAAGAAGGCAATTCTAGGCCTAGATTGGGTCCAAAAGACCGTTCAACGAGTGGCAGAGATCAGGCAGAATCTGCTAGCAACTCAGAGTATGCAAAAAAGCTATGTAGATGTGAGAAGGAGTGATCTGGAGTTTGAGGTGGGTGATCAGGTGTTCCTAAGAGTGTCTCCCACCAAAGGCATTGTACGATTTGGTACCAAAGGGAAGCTTAGCGCTAGGTACGTTAGATCGTTTTCGATAATTGCGACAATTGGGAAGCTGGCTTATCGCTTGGACCTTCCTGGGTCCATACTCGTACACGACGTTCTTCATGTTTCGATGTTGAGAAAATACCTGAGAGCTTCAGAGAATGAGATTTCTTTAGAGCCATTGACCATTGAGCAAAACCTCACCTTCCAGTCTCGTCTAGTGCGTGTACTGGAGGAGTCAGAAAGGGTGTTGAGGCATAAGACATTGAAGTAGGTCAAAGTGTTGTGGTCGCATCAAAGCAAGCTGGAAGCGCCTTGGGAGTTGGAGTCACGTATGCGTGAGAAGTACCCGGAGTTGTTCACGATGGGTATGTGCTAAAAGTTGCTTTATTTCGGTTTTGTTTGTTCTTCGGTTAGAATGGTGAGTAGAGAATTCGGGGTCAAATTATTTTAAGGGGGTAGAATGTAATACCATGTTTTAATTAATAAGAAAAGGAATTAGAAGAGTTAGAAAATTGGGCCGATTTGGCCCCCACCCGAGTCCGAGTTGGACTCGGCAAGGAGGGAATCGATTGCCCAATATAAGGTGGAGGGGGCGGCTCTTAGCCCTAGCCGCATACCCTAGCCCCTGTGCCCTCTTGCCGCCCCAGCGCCCAGCCTCGTGCTACCTAGCACCTCCTGCCAGCTCCGCCGCCACTAGCCCCAGCCCTAGCGTCGCCATCTGCTGCTGTTGCTGTTTAGGTGCTACGGAGAGAGAGCCGGGAGGTGAAGCAAGGGACCAACAAGGAGGAGGAAGGAATAAGGAAGAGAAGGAAAGAAAAGAGAAAGAAACAAGGAAAACTAGGATTTCGTGATCCATCTCCGATTCGTTGTCCAATTTCGTGGGGTAACGATATGGAAAACCTTGCGTTGATTTTAGATTGATGTTTATTCAAAGGTTATAGTAGTTTGATCGTGGGAATTGGATAATTTGTCCAATTTCCTGAGCTTTCCAGAGAGTTCAAGATCATTAGATTTGAATAAATGATTAAAAAGTTATGGCCTCTGGAGTACTGTTGTCCAGAACTCTTTCGCCATTAACAGTAGTCGTGTAGGTTGCTTTATTACATAGAGTAGATGGTCAAATTAAATTGTGGTCATAACTAGGTTTAGCTAGAGAATTCTCTGTAGTTTCCAGAAGTGGTATGATTTGTTATTTTTCATATGGTAGAAAAATAGTTATAAAATTGTGAAGTCTATTATTCTCCGAAGTTCCAGATTAACCTTCGGGGTAGAAAACAGGGAGCAAGATGGCATAATAAGAGAATTTGGATAACTAGGATATTTAGCAATATTTTGTGTAGATTCCGGCAAATGTAGACTTTGCTATATTTGGATTCCAGGAGTAAAAGTTATGGGTGTTTGATAACTGGGATAGCGGATAGGTTGTCCGGTGAAGATGAGTTATTTGTGTCGAATTTGCACGTAGGAGCGATATTGAGTTGTTTATTAATCGCGTACTGTTATGACATGTTTTTTAGTTGGATTATTGATATTGTCCAGGGAGCGTTGCTTCAAGTTCGGTATCGCATTTGCATTGTTCGGGTTATCATAGCTAAAAGGCAAGTGCATGGTTGAGCCGTAGACATCAATTTGTTTGTATTGTCTTTACTATTACGTTGCCATGATATTTATTTATGCTTATTTACATGCCATGAAAATGATTATGATAATGATATGATGATGATGGTTTTACCATGATGATGATATGGTAATGATGATAATGGAACAAATCGCATTCTTGCATCATTTGCACAATCATTGCATACTAGAGATCACTTACGGTGATCATATCATATCTACCTTGGTGGTAGAGACTCCACAGGAGTGGAGAGATCCTCAATTCCTTATTGGGCAGGCTTGAGAAAGAGTAAACACTGTCGCGAGTGTTCACTCATACTATACCAGTACGAGCAATGACATGAACAAATAAGCATATAGAGTAGAGATGCATTTCATTAATGGAAAATGATGATATAACTTGACATATGACTACTAATGGGATTAATGATTATGGTTGATAAATTGCTTGTCTATTGTTTTACTATGTACTTAGTCGTGGACCCACCATTGCTTTGTTGTTTGTTTTTAGGTGGACATTGACAGTGTCATACATGAGATGAAGTAGCATACGTGCATCACATACAAATATTACACAAACATTCTTTTAGTTTATTTTCATTAAATATAGAGACATGATACTTTCATTTAAAATTAATTATTAGACTTGGTTATCATTAGTTAAATGATTGAAACTTTGGTTGATTTAATAATACTTTGATTTTATTACTTGTTACCCTCCTAACTACCGAGAGCATGGTTCCAGTGTTTCTCAGGCATGCGCATGTGTACCAAGCGTTTCTCAGGTGCGGGTGACCTAAACGTTCTTGGCGTGTGTGACCAGCTGTGAAAGTTAATCATTTACGCATTTATTTTGTTAAGTTTATTGTTCTATGATCCGTTGGAGGGTTTTACTCCATGCATAGCTTGTCAGAGTTTATTGGCAAATATGGTTTAAATTATTTATGGGAATGATTTAGGTGATATTTTAGACTCAATGTTGAACTGGAGTGTTATAGTAGACCTACACTTTCATGGTCTTCCTAATGTTTACAAACATCTTCAACACCTACGCACTGCACGAATTTGCAGCTCGATCCAAGTATGCAACAAACAGGCAAAGGAGATAAAATTCCATGGATAAACAAAAGAATCCAAAACCGCACGAAGTGGCAGAAACTACATTTCATGATGTTACATAGAAATCAATGAGACGCTTTTCACTGCCAAATGTTTACCAAAAAAATTTTAAAAAAAAAGGAGCTCAAAATTCCCAAATAAAACTAATTGTGAAGGACAACAGAGTCATCACGGCAATGAAAATAAACAAGGATGGTGAAATCAACAAGCTTATGGTTACAATACAATCCAAACCAAATAACTTACTAAAAATTGATTGAGGCATGCAATGCACTTCATAACATGTATTATGTAATATTATAGCTTTGGCACTTGCAACAAAAAATGTTGATGCATTTTCAGTTGGTAGGTCATTAGGTTCGTTTCCCTCTGCTTACTGCCCTCTCAAAATATTAAACTTCATCAGTTGAATCACTCTTTTGCCACCAATGGACACAGCAATTCTTAACTGTGAAAGAAAACAGAATCATCACGGAAATAAAAATAATCAAGGACAATAAAATCAACTATAAGCATATAAATGTGCAATACCAGTTTCATCATATAGGCTTATGAAAAGAACAAAATCTGAACCAAATACTAGCTAGCCAAGCTGAATTTTCAGTCGATAGGTCAGTAGGTTTGTATTACGAACCAGCACTACGTCCAAGCTCCAGAAGGTTTTCAGTCGATAGGTCAGTAGGTTTGTATTACGAACCAGCACTACGTCCAAGCTCCAGAAGGTTCCAATCCTAAGGCGACCGGGTCCAGTGTCAGTGGGTAGTGCAGGCAGAGTCGAGTGTGTTTGAATCGTTGGCTGCACTCCATGAAAGGGTGTTGTGTTACTGGGGTCTGGAACCCTAAGGCAATGAGAGAAGAGAGGAGTATATGTACTGGAGGTATCCCTCTTGTGGAAGGCATCGAATAATACAAAGACGATTTGGCCTGGTTTATTCCCCCATCCCGGCTTGCTTTTCCAATTTCCCTAAACCCCAATTCTCTGCTCCAATCTCCAATTTCCTTCTGGGCACACAACAGTTTATTTTCCTTTGCTTGGTGCCCTCTCAATAAATAAGTTCAATAATTTAATCACTTGAGTGTATTCTCCTAGCAGTGTCTCTTTTGCCAGCAATGGACACAACCATTCTTAAATGGAATAATTGATTATTTGCCACTGCAAAAGAGTGAATTTTACAATTTGCCATTGCATGTGAGTATAATATGTGGGTCCCGGAACCATATGTTATACTCATATCAGTGGCAAATAATCAATTACGCATGTTTGACAGTGGCAAATAATCAATTACGCATGTTTGACAGTGGTAAATAATCGAATTGTGCTAAAAGCCTAAAACCATACAATTGCATTTCTTTGTTATACAGCAAGCTCTGTCCTGATATAATATATATTACAACACAGATTAGCATCTCAAGTTAGACATCAGAATGAATAAACAACTAGATAGCGGCTAGTTCTACACGACCATTTTATATAGTGAAGGCAACTACTTATGATCATGATCATTTCTAGTGTGTACAGTGACTGTAATTTCATATGTCATCAGAACTTGCCCAAGATCATTTTCATCCCCGTTTGCAAGATCAACAACCAAGAAACTAAATTTTCAGACAAGGTACCATCCAACTAGATAAACAACCAATTTTAGTTCATATAAGCACCAAATAACGAAAAAAGATACCGTAATTTTGAGGTCTAGAAGGTTAGTCAATCGACCCATGTCACTTGAGCAAGTCGATCAGTGTCTTCTTCACCTCCTTGTCGATGTCCCCCCGTCGCATATGCACCTTGATTTCGGCCACCCTCTGCTTCTTGATTTTAGTGTCCAGCGCGCGGGCCTTAGCGTCGGCAACCTTCAAGAAGGGCCTCTTGAACATGCCGGGCCGCTCTGCCTCCAGCGACATCACCTCCTTCCCGAGGTACCAGTATGACGCAATCTTCTCCTTGAATTGCTTCTCCGCGTTGTTCTCCGCCTGCTCATGGTCCTCCGCTTCGGCAGGGGCTGCGGCCTCCGGCAACTCGGCAAGCTCGTCCGGCGGTGCCTTCCGCTGGGGCGACTTGGTGAGCTCGGCCGGCGGTGCCTTCCTCTTCCGCTGGGGCGACTTGGTGAGCTTGGCTGACAGCACATTCTCCTTTGACTGGGGTGTTGGCTCGGGCGGCACCTCGTCGGACTCGGACTCAGACTCCCCGACCTCATCCTCGCCGTCATCGAAGCCCTCCCTTCCTTGCTGGGGCGACAGGAGGAGATTCTTGATTGGCACCCCATGCTCACTCAGCTCCTCGGACGATTCGTCGTCGTCGTCGTCGTCTTCGTCAGAGCCGCCGTTTTCTTGATGTGCCCGCGCCGGGGCTGGAGGGTTCTTGGTGGGCTGTTTCTCCACCTCGTCGTCGTCGGAGGTGGAATAGCTGCCGGAGGAGGTGTCTTCCTCGGAGGAGGAGGCGGCGGCGGTCTCCGTAGACCGCGGGGTGCGGCGACTCGGAGACATGGATTCGTCGGCCGCCGGGGCCAGGGAGGAGGCGGCGGCGGCGGTAGGGTTTTGGGTTTTGATGTGAGTTTAGACAGACCACCCGGGGTTTTGGACCTTTGGTCTTCTTGGGTCAGGCCAAATGGGCTGGCCTATAATCAAGAGTTAAGATCAGGTGTAGAGGCTATCAGACCGGTCGAATGCACGACACTGTTGGCATAATCGAGAGACGGCACGGCGGGGTCGGCCGTACTTAAATCGCTATCCTAGCCTAACAGGCTAGGTCGGCACGACACGTACGGTACAAAAAGACATGATAAGACGTTCAAAATCTCACACTATTGGCTCCAACGTGTGGAGCCATTACCACATGGAACACCTCGCCATGCACGTTGATCTCCTGGTTGCGGCAGATGCCTCGGCTTGCAATATGCTCGTTGTTAGCCACTGCCACCTTTAGTCCTTGTCGCACCGCCTGCATGGGCCAGTCAAGACGTCTGCGTATCTCCTCCGCCATAAAGTTGTATGTCGATCCGGAGTCCACCAACGCCATGTGTACAGCGTCGCCCATCGTGGCCTCCAACTGCATGGTACAACCAGTGTTTATGTTGGTCAAAGCATGCAGCGAGATCTCCCTCACCCAGATCGTCGGCGTCATCAGCCACCTCATTAACAAACTGCAGTAGCTGCTTGCATTCATGAGCTGGAGTGAACTTTTCCTCGCAATTATTGTAGCATAACCCAAGTAGCTTCTGCTCGGCCATTTGTTCCGGCGTGAGGATGCGCCGGAACGCTCGCTTCTGGCCGCCGCCTCTGGTTTGGTTGCCTCATGTGGCCAGCTTTTGGCCACAGGGATCGATGTCGATATGAACGCCCGATGAAGGGAGACTTGGGAGATGGCAAGACTAATAGCCGTCTCCAGAGCTTGGGGCGCCTCCTGTTCAACATCAATACTGAGCGGTTCTTGTCTTGGAGTCCGGTTATAAACAGTTGTACCTGCTTCTCCGAAGTTAATGGCCCGACTCTGCTGAGATGAGCCAAAAATTGGTCGATGAAGTCGTCCACAGTGCTCGTGCTTAAGCTGAACCAGCTCTCCAAGTGGGTTGTGCCGCATTGGAGGGCCGAAATACACGTTCACGAGCTCCGAGAAGCGGCGCTAAGATTACGTCCCCTCATCGTGCTCTAGGCACGCAGCAGTACTACTGCTGTGTGCTGCCGGTTATCATGTGGTATGATGCTAACCACACTTTCTTTTATTTCATCGTTCGCTGCCTGCAAAAGAACTGCTCGCACCGACTGAGCTATGGCAGTGGGTCATCCTTGCCGTTGAAAGTTGGAAATTCCAGTTTGTGGAAGCGTGGGACTACGGCGCTCTTGGTACGTGCCGACGAAACCTGGACGGGGTGGGTGGGAGGCGCAGTCGCCCCTGGTCCAAGCATGCCTGCGCTGGCCTTCGAGCCCTCAGGATCATCGAACTTGACATTCTCCACATGCGCCAGTCGATTGTTGAGGCTTTCCATCTGATTGTTGATGGTGGCAAGCCGTGCGCCGTGGTTGTCCCGCGTATTGTTGATTGCGTCGAGTTGCTCGCCATGGCCATCTTGCCGTTGTGTTAATGCAGGCTAACTGGGCGAGGATCTTGACGAACACGGCTTGGCGTCTTTGGGATCAGAACCGCCGCCGCCTGACGTGGTGGGTGCAGCAGCTTGCTCTGATACCAAGTTGTTGTGACCTAAGAATTGGTTGTGCAAGTGGTAGGAGTGAGACATGGGAGGACGCACGGCAAGTCCGGCGAGGCGGCGCCATCGGGCCGAGGGCGAGAGAGATAGAAAGGACTTCTGCTATTTCTTGTTTTCTTCCTGACGTGCCAATCCTCTCATTAAGTAGGAAGGCCCCAAACAAACAAATATAAGGGATAACAACTCCAATTAATGTTAACCAACGAATCAACTAGATAAAAATAAGATAAGGAAATTAGCTAACTGAAAGAAGTCCTTGTGTGCCACGCATCATGCTGCTTCTGGCGCGCCGCCGCTGGCTGTTGTCACCCTTTGCTCCTTTTTCGCAGACAAGCTCTCCGGTGATATTGTATCCCGATGCTTTGCTATCGATAAAAAAATATATTACCCCAACATATCAAGCGATATCGATTGTCTTGCCCGTGTTAGAACCGCACAGGGATCGATCAGCTCGACGCAGCAACAAACTCACCCGAACTAACACACAGGAGCTGATTTTGTAATGGATAGACACAAGTTTTTTTGCGGTGACGAACACCTCTTTTTCTCTGTATTCAACTCATAATGAACATGCAAGTACACGATTGTTAGAACCGCCCAGGGATCGATCAGCTCGACGCAGCAACAAACTCACCCGAACTAACACACAGGAGCTGATTTTGTAATGGATAGACACAAGTTTTTTTGCGGTGACGAACACCTCTTTTTCTCTGTATTCAACTCATAATGAACATGCAAGTACACGACTCATATAGCCCAGCTTACATGCACAGGGAGCCTCAACTGCCCGGGTCTCACGCGTACGTGCACACGCTCCACACATGCGCGACGCCGCATGACACGATCCACTCACGACCTTAGGCCACGCCTCGAGCGTGCCTAACTAACTCGCATGCAGACTAACTACTCGCCGGCTTATTGACTGGCCATTAGCTAATCTCGTTGCAACAAACACTGCTGGCGATTAGCACAAGGCTAACATGTCGACTCTCACGTGTATGTGACTAACACAACTATTCTATATGCAAGAATCAAACATGCACCAGTCAAGATTATTCCTAACAATGCCTCCCCTAATCTTGACTTTCTTACCTGACGCTTCATCACAGCACCCACGCAGCCACCTCGCCGATCAATACGCGCACGAACGCTTCGTGCTGGTGACCCCGACCTCCTCGCCATGAGCCGCTGCTCTCCACAGGAATCGGTCTCCAGCTTGACCGCAGACTTAGCGTGCACTGCATCCCCTCCGCCTTCATCGCCGAACGTTGAAGACCTGGCCAACACCGACTCGACCTCTACGATGGACACCAGCGCATGCACACATACATGCAGCATCTAGACTTGAAACTCGACGTGCACACACTCGTCGAACTCATACGGACACACGCACACACCACGACCGAACATGGCGTGGTTTATTCCAACAAACTCCCCCTAAACCGCGACACCCCGCGCGTTCATCCTACAGAAGAGTTGGCTCGTCATTGACTTCGGCGAGCAGTGCCTTCTCCTTCCTCGGCTCCGGCGATCCCTGGCGAGGTGGCCACTTAACGCCGCAGCTTGAAACACTTCCCTCGGTTGCGGCGCCCGAACGCCGCTGGTCCCCGAAACGTGCTCTTGTTGCCGTCGTCGACGGGTCGCCATCGCCCTTTGTCGCCCATTGCGCACGCGCATTTCCGCCGCTGCTCGGCGAAGCTTCCCATCGCTCCTCGGTGAGCAGCAGACGCCAACACCTGTCTCCTCATCGATGTCGCGAGGCTCCTCCGCCCGCCGCACCGTCCGACAAGCTCCTCCACGGACATGGTGTTGAGGTCCAAAAGCATCTCGATCGCCACCGCGACCTGCTTCATCTTCTTCGGTACCACGCGCAGGATCTTCTTCACCACGCGGCTGTCCTCCATTGCCTCGCCAAGCTCGCGCAGGCTGGCGACAAGCCCGTTGATGCGCATCGCGAAGTCGTCGACAGACTCCCCGTCGTGGAACGCGACGTTCTCGAACTCCTTCAAGAGACGTTGCACGTTCGCGGACTTCACGCGATCATCGCCGACCCTCATCTTCTTCACCGCTTCCCACGCTTCTTTCGCCGACTTCTTCAAGGCGAGCCGGCCTTCATCTCCGCGGCACCGCAAGAAGATGGCGGCTACCGTCGATCCTTGGCGCTTCGGCCGACAAATTTCCTCCAAACATCCCGAGCTCCAACGCCTCTAGGCTCACTGCATGACCAATGACCACTCATGATAGTTGGTCTTGGTCGGCAATGTAGCTCAATCTGGCCGGTGTTGGGGACGACGCGCTCCGCCGCGACGCTGGGCTTCTGCAGGGTGCCGGACATCTTCGTTCCTTGCTCTGATACCAATTGTTAGAACCGCCAGGATCGATCACCGACGCAAAGAACAAACTCACCCGAACTAACACACGGGAGCTGATTTTGTAATGGATAGACACAAGTTTTTTTGCGGTGACGAACACCTCTTTTTTCTCAGTATTCAACTCATAATGAACATGCAAGTACACGACTCATATAGCCCACTTACATGCACAGGAGCCTCAATCGCCGGGTCTCACGCGAGACGCACACGCGCTCCACACATGCGCACGCCGCATGACACGATCCACTCACGACCTTAGGCCACGCCTCGAGCGTGCCTAACTAACTCGCATGCGACTAACTACTCACGGCTTATTGACTGGCCATTAGCTAATCTCGTTGCAACAAACACTGCTGACGATTAGCACAAAGCTAACATCTCGACTCTACGTGTATGTGACTAACACAACTATTCTATATGCAAGAATCAAACATGCACCAGTCAAGATTATTCCTAACAGCCCGGCCCACACCCTCAGCTCCACACTCGCCTGAGTTCCGACAAAGGTGGTATCACGCGACCGAGCCCTCGGCTCCACCGAGTCTTCTTTTTTTTTCTTGTTAGAGAATTTTTAGGGAGGTAGAATTTGCTAATTGGTAGATTGCTTTTTTTTTGTTTGTGTTAGTTGCTACAAATAAAAATAAATTATATTACCCCACTTTGAGCCAAGGTCATTGGGCTTGGACAACGCACTCGATCCCTTGCCTCTACCGCGACGCTCGATCAAGCTCTGCCCTCACCATATCATGCCTCGGCCTACGCGCACCCTCGGCTTCCCCTCTATGCAAGCCGAGCACCGCCCCTGCTGCAACTTGCCTTTGCCACTATGCTCGGCCTACAAAGCGTCTCGGCTTTGTTGAGAAGCAAATTTGCTAGGGAGTACTCCCTAACAGCCATTGATCCCCTCGAATCAACCCAAACAGACGGCTGATAGGGTAAGACCTCGCGCCATCGAATTTTCTTCCGCTTCGTTACTACGCTAGGCCGACCTCCACTGCAGCATGAGTAGCATTGCCCGAGGCCAAATTGGGCCCACAGAATGTGAGAGATGTGGCTTCACTCATTGTAGCAGATAGGAAGGGTCTGATAGTGACAAATCTGCTGCAGCATCGTTCTATGGGTTTTTTTGTAGTTGTGGTTTTGGTTTTCTTTTCAAGCGGTTTTTTTTGTAGGAGTTACCAACTCCAAGACAACATTTTACGTTGTCGTGCACGATCCAATCGTCACAACACCCTTCAGATGGAACCTACACATGGGAAACATAATTGAGTTCACATTTCTCAATCTATCCAAAATTGATATTGTCACACTTTTTTTCAGAGTACATTCCACATTGTCCAGATCTAGTAAAGTAACTTAGACATCAATATACATCTTTCAATTCAGAAATAGTTACCTTTAAAAACATTAGAAATAGTTGAAAACTGTAGGCCATAGTACTGCTAGACAGTAAAAGATGACGGCTGACTGAAATGAACGGAGTTTACCAAATAGTTGTTCATGAAATCAGTTCATTAACACCCTTTTTACGGAGCCGCAAAAGATCATTCTCTAGTTTTTCTATGAAACGAACGCTTTTTCTATCCAAAACATCACGCCCAGCAATAAGAATGTGGACACGAATCTTTGCACTCCATTCTCACTGGAAGCAACTGAAAATAGAGTAAAAGAAACAAAGAAAAAATTGTAAGGACTAAGCCATCGTAAGATAGCACTACAATAGCTTATTGTTCGTGACCCAGTAGCAAGTGAATCAAGAAAGCTTAGCAAACCTGCATTTATCAAAACATTCTTGGATGTACTTGAACCCATCACCTTCATGGAATTTCTGAGCGGCAGCCACACAGAAGCAAGAGAAGTAGAAGCTATGCAGAAGCAGCTGCCCGCCGACAGCCCACCACGTCCGGATTGACGGGTGCATCGCCGTCCTCCACCTCCGCTCATATCACCTCCGCCCCCGCCAGAAGCGTCTCACCAGTCACCACCAAGAACGCCATGCCAGCCTCACCACTGCCGCCTTCGCCAATGCAAAAGAAGCTGATGGCCGAGGCGCCCAGCCTTTACCACTTCCGTCTTAGATGCAGCAGTAGCCACCGACTGCTGCCCGACGATTGAGCTGGTACGTCAGCAGCCAGCTGGCTCCAGGAAGGGGCAGTGTTACCGGGCCACGACACCTGAGTCCAAAATTTTTTGGCCGCATCCATGTGTCCCCCCATGTCGACACGTGTCAGACTCTTTGCAACACGTATCAGACATCCCATAGAGAGTCCTTATAAGTAGCAGAAGAGAAGAACTAGCTTGATACCAGTATTTAGATAGATTTATTGCAGAAGGAAGAGAGGAAAGAGTTGATCGTGCTCTGGCATGATTTAGAGAACTGTTAGAAGGAGAGTCGGAGTGGAGTGCTAGTGCTTGGTCGAAGAAGCATGCGAAGGAGAGTGAGGTCGGTCTGATAAGAAAGAAGAGAGGGAGAAGAAGGCTAGAGGAGCTGCAAGAGATCTCAGTTATAGTACTTATTTATTCATTTTTACATCAAACCAGCTACTGAATAACTTTTGCTGCTATTTTTAAAAGAGAGAGTGGTCTCACCGTCCATCGTCCGGATCCGTGCTGCGCGGTCGTCCGGGCGTTCCAATCGACGGCGCACGTCGTCTCACCGTCCGTCGTCCGGATCCGTGCTGCGCGGTCGCCTCACCATCGCGGCGTGTTCTTGTCGACGACGGGGGAGGCGGGTGCGGCTGGGAGCGGGCGCGGGCGCGGGAGGCAGCCTGTGCTGTGGAGGAGCGTGTGCAGTGGACTCGAGGGCAGAGGTGGAGACGAGCATGTGTCGAGGGTAGCGATTGGTATCAAGTGAATGTTAGGATATCTGTTTGTTTGTTGAGCTCGCTGCTGTTAGGATTTGTTTGTTGAGCACTTGAGCTCAACGAGAATTTGGGGAGGCCGTTGGCTGAATTGGATGGTTCGTGCGGTGGAAGGGTACACTTGGATAGAGCTATTTCCTCTTACTGGAAGAAAGCATTAGGTAATTTCAATATGGCAGTTATCTCTGAACAAACTGGTTTCATCTTACTACTTACAAGGTACCGCGATCACACTAACCACTAGAAAACTCTCTTTTCTGCTCGAACCCGCCCAGCTCTGAGTCCACTGTGCAGTACTTCCATATATAAATGAGTTTTCCAAATCTATATTAGCACTGCAGTACTTCCACAACCCACAAGTGACCATCCAAATTATAAATGAGTCCAAATCTATATTAGCTCAGTGTGAAGTTTTATGGAGACATATGACACAATGAAACCAACAACATGCGAGCTTCCAAGAGGCTTCCCTCGGTGAGTGATGTCAAATTCTAAAAAAAATGCAAATCTCGCAATCTTCGGTCATTTTGTGTACAGAAGCAGTCAACACAACACAAAACAGTACAAATCAAATGCTTTCTTTCACAAGTCTTGGATCACAAAATCAAACTTCGCAACAAAGGCATGCAAGACCAGGAAGGCTGGCAGAAAAGCATATGAATATCATTACACCAAACTACCAAAGTAATAAGACAACATGTAATTACATGTACGGTGTATTCTGACAAGCTGACCACTTCTGGTTTAAGCTACAGGGACTAAGAGTTCAAAATACATTTACACCAAGATCACTACTTCAGTGGTTTCAACCCTAGCGAGGCGCGGAGCTTGTTCATCTCTATAATCTCTGGGTCATTTGGATCTGGAGCATTTCCTTCACCCTTCTTCTCTTTCTTTTCCTTTCTCTTCTTAGGTTCCTCTCTTGGGCCACCATCCTCAGCACGCCCTCGAGGACTGGCACTACCACGACCACGCCTCCTACGGTACTCTCCATCTTCATGGTCTCTTTCTCGTCGATCCCTGCTCCTGCTCCTTGAACGGCTCCTGTGCCTGCCACGGTCTCTGTCCCGGCGTTCCCTTTCCCTACCATCCCTGTCCCTTTCTCGGTCTCTGTCTCGATTGTAGGCGTCATCTCGCATGCGATGACGGTCTCGATCCCTATCCCTGTCTCTATCTCTTTCACGATCTCTATCTCTGTGTCGGTCTCTTTCCCCTCCCCTCTCATAGTCCCTATCATAATCCCGATCTCTGTCATAATCTCGGTCCCTGTAAAAATAGAGATCATAAGCACAGGCAGTCATTATCTAAAGCTCATTAAATCAATAAACATCAATTGCTACTGCAAGTATTAGGGAGCAACATCACATCGCACTGAGTTTTCATCAAGTATGTCAGTAACCTCAAGCTATACAGATAGAAAATGCCCGGAATCAATAATCATTCAGAAATTTCCCCCTTTCCCAGTACCTATGAAGAAGGTGCAGCCAAATAATATAATCAATTTACATTGACCCAGTGTCTTTGGCAAGATATGCAGTACCCAACAAAACAGGTCCAATTTTAAGATCAGATTTAAACATCTTTCGTGACTTTCATTGTTAACAACCTGCCCAAACCTGACGAAATATTTTGGCCCATGTAACTATTTTTAGGCAGATACCTACACTTGTGCAGTCGTGCCTACAATATAAGTTGAGCTGTATTTTACTTACTAAAAAAACAACCTTTCACTAATTTCCAGGTCATAACACGGGCAACAGTGTTCACATAGATGCTCAATACAAAATCATAAACATAGCCATTTGACCCGCTACTGGTATTATAAACTTAAGAAAGAATGGCTCCGCATTATGGACATGAGTACACTTGCGCATGGCTAAGCAAGTCTTCATTTGTTACACGGGCAATGAACATAGAAATACTGTCAAATGTTCATTACACTTGCACACATTATGATGTAACAAAAAGTTATGCTCTTAAAGGAGTACAAAGTACAAACTTACATATCAAGAATATACTAGCATGTTCATAAAAGAACCAAGGATATTTGTCTACAGACGATAATGATAAAATAGGTCAAAGATTTCTACAACTGCAATATTACTAGCATTTTCAGTAATTATCACCCATCACATTTCTCTATTTTCTATGATAGATTCGTACACTTGACTTGTTATTGAGGCACTAAGTAAACAGGATCCAGCACCATCTAGGAGAAACATATTAACATCTTTTACAATCACAAATCCTCATTCACCAGGTTGAAGCCATTTGCTTGGTGTTACATCTACCCAATGGCAGTATATCAGTACATCTGAACTAGAAAGATTCAAGTTGTGTTTCCGGAAAAAAAAATGCCTCACAGTCCTTTTTTTCATTTGATTATAGACAAATAAAACCTCTAACAGAGATACTACAATTTTCTAGGCTGATGGTCAAACACAGTTGAGAAATTCCATCAGGTTCTATACATTTTATACAGGGAAAGAAAGGCTCCTTACAAGCTTTCACAAAAGCTGGCACGAAAGCATGTAAGCTGCTCATCATGTCAAAAGCTGAAAGGTTAACAGCCAAAGCAGCATGAAAATAAGGGGAGAAAACGAAACCTGGTACGAACAACTTTCACGTGAACTAAAACAAGAGCAACAAAATTCAATAAGCAAATGTTCAAATTTGAACCACTTTATGATATTTTGTATCTGTTTGACCCATCATACTTCTCACTGCACACTATCAGTGCAGAGAAACCTGGCAGAGCCACGATTTTTCACTATAGGAAGCAGCATACCTACCAATGGCTCTTGACATTAACATGCCATGGCAGTAACTCTAGTATGCAATATTGCAATGCTACAGCAACAGCTTCCAGTATGATCTCTAGGATTTAAAAAAAATCAAAAGCAACTAAAGTAAATGTCACTGCTTCAATCTTTCAGTAATACAAGACTACAAGTGAACCTGCTCTCAAATGATTGCCATGAAAGCTTTTGCATTGCTCGTTGGTCTTATTAAGTCAGATCCATAAATAAAAGATGTTTTAAAACAAACATATGAAAAAAGTTATTTACATTCCACACAGATTAGAAAATGATGTATCCAGTTGATCCATTTGGCAAAGGATAAACTTGGTTTTTTAATTTATTAATATAATATAACTTATATAAATAGTTATAATAAAGCATACTTACATTCTAATAAAGCATCTTTACATTCTAATTAAGCTTTTGAAAAAGCCATTCGATCAAGCAGGAAATAACAGCCATTTTGGCAAAGATAAATGACCATATTTAGCAAGAGAAAACCAAGAAGAGTGTTTTTACATGATCAATAATAACAAGAACCAACTCTCAATAAGTTCCTTTCTCAAATGTCATAATATTTTTTTATCAACCAATCGATCCTTATTAGAAATTAAGCTTCTTTAAGACCAAGGAAACATGTAATGTTTGGTTCACATATTCAAAACTAGTCTACTGTATCTACCATAAAGCAACAAAGGAACAGATCTTTACTCTGCAGTTAGCCAAAACAAAGATAACGAACGCTTAGAGCTCACTAGATGTTTTTATGTTAATATAACTATATGACTAAAGCATGATGGCACCAACATATATCAAAGAACATCAGTAAAACTAAGTAGAGTTCTGCAAAAGATTCTACCATAAGGACAACAATGGCATGGATTTTTACTCTGCAATCACCAAAGCCAAGATAGCGAAAAGGTTGTGGCTTATAGTTCACTAGATATTGTCCCAAGTTAATATGACTTAAGCACGACGTCACTAACATATATAAAAAAGGGGCAATTTGCTCAGTAACACTACAAAGATATCACGGGTAAGAAAATAACATCGATGTATCACTGATATGTGGCCCCATGGCCCACCTGTCATTCTCACATTGGATGCTATTTTCCAATTTATACATCATTACAATGCTGTTGAGCAAATTTTCCCATAAAAAATAGAGATTACTTCTAGGTCCTTGACCGATCAAAAAACATTTTAGAACATCCTTGGCCTGAACTTTCAGAGAGCATACAAATCAACAGAGTACTAACAGCTAGCCATCAAATGAGATTCTTATTCACGCAAAAGCAATATTCATACTAGACACATTAAGAACTTCAAGTAACACTAACGGTAAATCATTGCAAACCATGTATATAGGCATCAGGTCATATAGAGCAGGTTACCTGTGATGTCTTTCATGTTTCCTGTCCCTGTCCCTTTCCCGGTCCCGTTCTCTAGTAGGGGTCCTTCCACGATAATAATCCTGTTAAGCACGATAAAAATGAAGTCAACATTCCTGGTCAACAAAATTGGTGGATTCAGATTAATTTAACGAGTATGTTCACCTTTTCACGTCCGTTTGGCTCATCTATATCCATAGGTTGTCCATCCTCCTTATCTTCCTCCTCTTCCTCAAAGTCATCTTCAAGTGCACTTCTTCTTGGTTCTAGAGTTCCAGAAGTTTCAAGAACCCATCTGTTGAAAAGACCCATGAAATGAATTTTGAAGTTTCTGGAATTCGTCAGAGAGAGAGGGAGAGATTGTAACTTGTAAGACTATCATTGGTTTGGTTCTTCATGTTTAGCAATTCAGTTTTGGGAGCTGTATGTAATTGTGAATTCACAAGGGACGTTATCTGTCAAATGTACAAGTACCTTGACAAGCGCGTCTTTGGATGGACTGCTTGACCATTCGCTCACAGTTAAAACTGATGAGACAGACGATCAATGATCCACTGAGGAGAATCACTCCTCACATCACCGTGCAATCGCGCATCACACGAATTACGCCAGGCGTTCTAAAGTGGATTTGAACCACTGTTAGGATTTAGAGTCCAACGCGCTAAGCAAAAGAGGATCGGCACCATAGCAGTGGCATACAACTTTGGACCTAAGGGCCGGCCCTGTTACCTTTCGGAATGGGGGATCCAAGTTGGCAACAACCACGGTAGTACTCCCTCCGGTTCACAAAAACAAGTTGTTTTGGACATCGACATGATCCCCAAAATACAACTTTGACCACTAATTACTATTATAATATATTTGTAAAACCGAATAAATTTATAATATTATGAAAGTACTTTTCGAGACGAATCTACACATGATTTTCATGTATCTAATCTAAATATTTAAAAAGGTAGCGATAGTCAAAGTTTCTAAAGCTTGACTGCACGCATTCTAAAACGACTTATTTTTGTGAGCTGGAGGGAGTAGTTGCGGAACTACTGGGCCAAGAGAGGACAACCTGTTGTTCCTGCTCCTCCTCGCTCGCTTCGGGGACAGAGGTCCTACGGTAGGTAAGAGCACACACGAGCACTTGACCGAAGGGGGCCAGCGTTTATGGTCTTCGGTTTACCGAGAGGGAATAAATCCACACGAGTCACCCAGAGTCTCAAAAAGGTCCTAGCTAGAGTCCTTAGGGAGCTCCTACAGGGCTTCACTTCTGAAATTTCCAGAAAACAACTGGGTGGCTACAAATTCTCGGCTTGCCCCTGTCTCTGAAAAGTGAAGGTCAGCTCCACGTGGGTATTCCATCCAAATGATGGGAGAAGAGGATGGCCACCATTGCTGATGCCTGGGATGGTGTTCAGTTGAAATTCACTTTCAGGAGATGTGTTAGTGAGAGCCTGAGAGGTTAATGCAGCTGTGGGGAGTTAGTTAGTGTTGCCCAGTCAATTTATTTTTCTGATGACAAAGATGCGGAAATTTCATTCTTCTGGGGTTTATAACGTACAATCATTATATGCTGTGGTTAATTTCAGGAGCGGTCTTGCCTGTGTATACCCCAGTTGTGTGGAAGTTAAATGTTCCACCTAGGCTTCATATCTTCCTATGGCTGTTAGCAAATTACAAAATTTTGACAAGGGGTAATCTATCTAAAAGACAACAGGTGGGGGATAGAACTTGCTTATTCTGTTGCGAGAACGAGTCTGTTGTTCATTTATTCTTTTGACTGTGTAGTTGCTAAAAGCATTTGGCCAGGTGTTTCTGACAGAGCTGGGAAAAATATTCGTGCCAATTGTGAGTCAGCGGCCAAGTGGTGGATTTGTTATAAGAATCACATAGTCCTTAATATGTTCACTACTGCTGTCCTTTGGAGCATTTGGAAAGAAGGGAATGATTCATGTTTTCAGCATAGACCTTAGATTGGTTTGCAGGTGATCCTGGAAGCAAAATGCATTCACTTTAAGGAGTTGGAGGCCGCTTTGCCGGGATACGCAGTTGCAAGTGTTGGATCACTGTATTGGGCTGCAGGAATGCAAGATGAGGAGGCGCCAGCTCTGATGTGGAGGTCAAGTTCTCGAGATGGCAGGATGTGGGCCGAATGTTTGCACTTTGCTTGCCTCTGCTGGAGTTGAGTAGAATGAAGTTAGACTGTTTATGTCAAAGTTGTAAAACCTAATGCTTTAGGTGGCTCAGAGTTGGTGCTGCTGACGCCTGTTCCAAACAAGGGGTTGTGTGTGGTTTTGGGTTTTTGATCCACATTGTAAACAGCAAGCAGATGCTGCTATGTGGTTTCGTTTTAATAAAAATAGAATTGGGACATCAGCCCTCTGCTTCTAAAAAGATTGATTGTAAGACTACTTATCCAATCTCAAAAGTAATAGCCATCGTTTTAAGCTGTCACACACTACTCAGGAAATAGCAGAACGAAATTGAGCAGCAGCTATCAGGATGTCAATGCAAAATTCGGGAAACAAGATAAACTTCAAATGCACAGCAGAGGCTCACTCGACAATGGGACTGAAAAAAACAAACCTTTTCTGGATGCGGGGGAGGGCAGTGTCACAGGAGTAGTCCTTGGTGAGGAGCTCGTCGATGAACTCGTCCACGTGCGTCAGCGTAAACTCTGAAACGAAACCCCACAAATACAGGGCAAAGGAGAATAAAACAACCGCATAGGCATAAGTGCAAGCCCAAATCGACATCCCACACATTTAATTAGCAGCGTAACAATCTGGTATTATTAAAAAAATGAAAATTTGGGCCATCGAGTGCATACTTCCATCGCCGAGCTTGTGCCTGATCTTGCGGTAGTCGTTGTAGAGCGGCTCGAGGTACTGGTAGACGTCGGCAAAAGTGCCGGTGAGGCGCAGGTAGAACGCCCCAAGAACCCGAACATACCTACAGGAACAAGAAGAATGTGTCAGATAAAACGAAGAATTAGCACTACATGAAGGAATCAAAATAGAAAACGAATACAAGAGATGAAATTAGGCAGTTTGGGTGGTGGTAAATACTTGTAGTCCTCGTTCTTGATGAACTCTACGACGATGTCCTTGTCGGGCTGGATCTGGAGCATCTTGAGCGCGAGGCAGAGGAAGGGGGTGGGCATGCGGTTGCCGCCGTAGGTGCCGCCGGTGTGGTCGAGCTCCATGGCCTTGTCGACGAGCGTCTCCGCCGTGAGGCCGAAGCACTGCTCCTTCCAGTAGGTGCTCTGGTAGATCTTGGAGCGCACGATCTTCTCCACCAGGTTCTGAGGATTCGTGCCGTGGATGCTCTTCGCCAGAGGGTCCGTGCGGTTCGCCATCCTCCGGTTCGGTGGCGCCGGCGCCGGTGGCGACCGAGGCGGCGGCTACTCCACCCTACCGGTGGGATTGGGGAATTTTTTTGGGATTGGATTGGGGTTTGCGACCAAAACCCTAGCTAGGCTTAAGCAAAGTTTATGAACCGAACCGACCTTGTGGAAGTAGAGGCGCGCGTTCATGGCCAAACGGGCCGCCCGGCCGGCTAGGTACGGCCTGTTACGGTCCGGTTATTATTTATGTTGCGTCGGATCGGTTTATGGGCTAAGATGGCGGTCTAGGTATGGTTCGTTGGGTTTTCGTGCTGTGTCGGGTTGGTCTAAGCCTGTTTAGCCTGACGGACCAAGTGTGGCTCGTTTGGCCCGTCAGAACCAAAAAAATTTCAGTAAAATTAGAAAAATATGTAGAATTCAGAAGTTGACATGAAAATTGAAAAAAAAAAGACAATTATATTGAAAATGTAATAAAGAGCTTTATTAAAGTCCAAGTGGTTGCCTCATTAAAATCTTCGCCAAGTAAAAACTCAGAATGAGAAAACCTTGGCAAAGGAAAAGAGTACAGCCTATAGCTCTACAATTCTGCATACATGATACATCTTTGTTCTATGTGTTGGTGTCATTGTCTAAGTACAGATTTTCGAACACCCCCGACAACTCTAGATTTTCCACATAGTGTTGTGTTCATGAATCAGCTTGTTTTCAGTCCTTCATAGTTAGAAGGATCTCCACCATCTCACTTGTGAGACTTGTTCTTCTCTCATCCAATATTCTTCCAGAAAGACTGAAAGCAAAATCGGAGGAAACCGTAGAGACAGAAACAATTAACACATCACGTGCAAATATGGATAGCACGAGATATGTTAACTTATGGGCTTGCCACCATTGCAAAATATCGAAGCCTTCTGAGTTGAAATCCACCGTATCGTTGTCCAAATAGATGGATAGTTCTCCACTCCTTGTGGGTCTTGGCTGAGCAGGCGTTGGTGTAGAAGAAAAAGAAGAAGCCCTAGACCTGGACTTGGAGGAAGAGGCACCAAAGATCGCGCCCCACATATTTGTCCTCCCACTTGAGGTGGGGGCTACTAGAGGTCGTTGCGAACGGACTCCCCGAAACCTATTTTCATACCTTTGGTAAATCTCATATAACTGAGAACAAACTTCTGCAAAATAGTCAGTATAGTCTAGCCCCATAGCATCACTAAGAAGATCAAGTACATTACCAAATGCATCAATTAATGTTGCTCAGTTAATAGTATAGTACCGTCAGTGATAGGATAGTGCGTTTGAATAAAAACAGAAAAAGTGCGCTTGTACGGTAAAAGATTCTTAAGCATGAGGTAAGTAGAGTTCCACCTTATGTCCATGTCCAAACCGAACTTTCTTGGACGTACATCCGTCGCCCTGCAAAAGTTCTTATATTGTGCTATTCTTACGTTAGAACTATTCAAGAAAGAAATCGCATCGCGAAAAGCTTTAATATACGGACTCAACCTCTTCAAACCACATTTGACTATAAGGTTGATAATATAACAAGCGCATCATTGATGTAACAAGAAGGAATCGACATATGTACTCAACACTTGTAACATCCCAATTCTAAGCCTTTGCTTCTTATGTAAGAAAATGAGTAGAATTTAAAACTGTTTCCTCTTTGGGAAGTGCTTGACCAAATCTGTAATTCTTGCAAAGGAATTATGGAAAATCAAAACTCAAAAATCAAAGTCTCCAATTGACTCAAGTCAAAAACCTCCTTAGTAAAGATCTTTTGCCAAACCCTTGTAAATAGTTTTCCTGGGTTCTTTGGATGACTTGCAGCACCTCTGAATTTTCTCATAATTTTTAGAAATTATTTGAATGATTTTTGAGGCAAGTCAAACCAAGTCAATGCTGGTCAAACCCTAATTCCAACCTTCTGAAAATTCTAGAAAGTTGCAGTGCATCAAAACCTCTGGAAATTTTATGGGGATCATCCTTTGTCAGCAAGCTCCAGTTAAATTTTCATAAATTTTGGAGTTGTTTTGATACCTCTTTTAAATCTGCAAAGTCTCGGCTTCTTTTTCAAATAAAAAGGGTCAAGATCATTACAGACTCGAGCCACTTTGGCTCGACCCAACCAACTAATGGTGCAGCGCCTTGGGCGTTGGATCGGTGTCGCCACGGCACACGTTGCGTAACCCTTGGACCCTCTCGATCTCGCTTGCACCGCACGATCAAAATTCGACGGCTGCCGCGTCGTCGTCCTCCTCCCGCCTCTCGCGCGCACGCCAGCGCCATGGGCAGAGCAGCGGGTGGGGCGCAGCGTCGGGTCACCTCGGTGCAGGCCTCAACGGGTCTCCCTCTGCAACGCATTAATTGCCCGACGTGCACCGCCCCCGTAAGTCGTCGGCCTACCTGCTCCCGTCATTCTCGGTGCCCTCATGGCGACCAAAGCATCCGAGGCTCCGTCTTGGTTGCTCTTCTCCTCTTTGCTACTTAAGCCCCTAGCTTCCTCCCTTGGCTTTCTTTACACACCAATGAGCCCTAGCTAGCACCCACAGTGTTGGTTGGAGCTCGAGTCGCCCGATCCACTCTTGCCGCCATTCTTGAGAGCTTCAAGCTCATGGTGGCGGTACTCTGTGGTTCCTTCTTTCTTTTCGCTCTGGAGTCACCCTCTACCCTCCGGAGTAAATCCCTCGCTTAATTTGGGATTATCTTTTCAGGAGAAGTCTAATTCGGAAAATCCCCATTTTCGGCCGCAAAGCTCCCTTTTCGTCTCTGGCGTCGGTGAGTCCTCCTCCTCCAATTCCTCTCTGGTAGCATCGGTGGAGGTATGGAACCATTTTGATAGCGGGCTCCTTTATTTTGGCTCAGGCGGCTTCGCCACGTTGCCGCCATTGTTGCCGCCGCGGAGCTTCGTCGCCGGAGCTGCATAGGCCGTCTCTGTCCCGCCGCGTCATCCAGGTAGGTCCCTAGTAGCTTCCAGTAGATCGGGCACCATTGAATGGCTTCTTCGCGAGCTATATCTCGTTAATAAATCGTTAGCCGTAGGTTCACCGCCGCACCTCGCCGTCGCGCCGCCGCTCCGGGCCCTCACCGGAGGTGTGGGTGGTACCGGCAGGTGCGCATCGCTATTGCGCACCTGTAGGTGCCCTCGGTTTGCTCTGGGGTGGCGTGAATCGCCGGCGATTAGCCGTTGAACCTCGTCGGAATTTTTGTCGGGCGTTGATCAGGGCGTTGTCGCCGTTTAGACAAGCTAATGACGGTCATTAAGGCCTAATCTTTGATTAGTTATAAACATGTCTTAAGCCGTGGCTAATCAGTCACTGGCATGGGGCCCCGCTTGTCAGTAACCCCTGTTTAAATCGCGATCGCCCAAATCCTTCTCAGCCGTTGGATGTAAGGTCGACGGTGGATATCGAGTGGGACGTTCGGACCGCTCCGGACGCCCCTTCCATCCCAGCCGTCCATCGCTAAATCAAGGGCTCTCAATCAAAGGAATGTTCGGACCACCCCTGTGGGCCGTAGGATAAGGATCTGACGGCTCCAGTGCGTTGAGCCGATCGGACTGGGCTGTGCGCTGTGTGTGGGCTGCGCATGGGCCGTAGGATGTGAGATCAACGGCCTAGGTTGCGCCACGCCATTTCCTTTTCGGTAAAGATTTATTTAATCCCCGGGAGATTTACTTCACAACTGGAAAATGCTATAAACTTTGAAAAGGTATAACTAATTCATATTAATTCATTTTCGGTTGTTTCCACTTGTAATAAATCTGTTATGAACTAAAGTTTAACCTAAAAATAGTTTCAAGCATGATATGACTTCAGAAAAATAGGAAAATAAGCTTTACTTCTTTTTGACTTTATTAAATGTATTAAAAATTCACGATAAGTTCAAAAATGCATAACAAATTCATTTTAACTCCTTTTTAGTTGAAATCAACTTTGTCAATTCTGGTAATACCTAAAATTAAATCTAAAAATGGTTTTAAGCATATTATAGTTACAAAAATGTCCAGAATTAACTTTATTGACATGTAGGCTTTAATTGCTATATTAAAAATCCATTTAAGTTGTAAAATGCATAACTAATTCTCTGTAACTTATTTTTTGAGTGAATCCAATTTTGTTGGATTCCTCTATTAATGAACTTACTGTGAAAATTAGTTTTGATCAGGTTGCTGTTGTCAAAAAGAATACTTATGCATTATAATTTTGTTCAAGTTCTTGTCTGTAAAGATTGATAAAAGATGCATAATAGCTCCAAATGAGATGAATCCTTTTGGGTTGTTCATCTTATGAGGTGCTTGTGTTACCATAAAAATGTCAACTTCCCCACTGTTCTAGAAAATAGTGCCAAACAATTTAATTAGGTTGAATAGTAACTTTTCCTATTTTAAAAGCTGAGCAGAATTGATTTGATCATAACTTTTGCATTGAGAATCCAAATCGATTGGTTCTTATTGCTAAATTCATGATAAATCATTATCTTGCTTCTGTAAAATTTTCAAAGCATTTGGAGAAAGTTTGCTGTTGAGCCTTTTTGTTTTCTTTGTTCTTATCAGTTCTTTTTCGCTTTCTCGTTAGGTTCCGAAGAACGTATTGATAACCAAAGCGATCCTCAGCAACAATTTGACCAGCAACAGCAAGGCAAGCAGTTTGATCATATCCCATCTATCGTCCCATTAATTTAAGGTTAATATATTGTTTTACTTGTATGTATGCATGCTACCATGTGTTAAAATATCGCTAGCAATCCTATAGTTGCATAATCTGTAGGAATTGATTATCCTCTACTACCAATGAGCCTAGGTTAATTCTTTGTGGTTTGAGTTAGTTGGATGAGCTCTTATCACTTAGTAGTTTGCGATTTCGATTGCTTAGACATGCTTAGTACCGGTAGTAATGGGCGATCATCGATCTAGTCGATGATCTTGATCACACAAATCTAATTATTACTCCTTTATGTCCAGCACTTGTGCTTTGTTAATTTGTAAAGTCAAAATCTGAAAATTAAAAGGATTGGATTGGACTTGGGCATATTGGATGGATGGTGTGGTTTTTGGAATGTGGTAGTATGCCTGAGTCAACAAGGACCGAATTACTTGCGCCACCGTACTGAGCAATTTGCGTGCTAACCACACGAGGGGGATATGGAACCTCTCTTGACTAAGTACTTTGGGAGGTGTTAATTATGAGCTGGTCGGTGGGTGTGTTTAAAAATAAAATGTGTATGTGTGGTGTGGGAAGGGAGCATTAGCAGACCGGCTAGGGTTGTCTAATGTGTCCTTATCCCGTGGGTTCTTGACTCTTAATTAGCATCGTCCATTGGAAATGTCTCGTAGGACTTAGCGTGCAACATACCAAAGGAAGTGTGCTAATGATGTGGCTAAAAAGCGATGCGGCGTGTGGGTACATTGGTACACCCTGCGGAGGTTAAAACTATTGAATAGCCTCGCCCTAGGTTATGGACACGCTCGGATCGCCCGTGAGAATTAGACTACAACCTTTAATTAAAACTTGACATGGGTGGTATGAATGGGTAATTCATGCTATTGTTGTGGTGACTTGGGTTAGTCACTTCCAGGTTGTTCTTGTTGTTGTTGTTATGTTATTATCTCGTTGTTACTTCAACAATTAAAAATGCTTTGTCAAATTGCTTTCAATCTATTACATTATTGCAAATGAAAACTTGCTTTATGCTTAAAATGAGTCCAAAGCCTCATCCACTTAAATAAAGCTTGCATGTAGTTAAACTATAGTTACGTTATACTACACGTCGGTCTTGCAGTACATTTTTGTACTCATTTGCGTTGCTTAATAACTTTGTTGCAGAGGAGGTAGAGCCCAAAGGGCTTTACTTTTGTGAGATGTCGGTGGTTGGGAAAGCGACTAGCTTGGCGGTCGGTCGATTGCCTTGTGGGTTAAGGCACCTTTGGTTGGCTCTTGTTATGGCCATCTCTATGGCACTTTTGCTTCATTGTTATCTTAGTAGACTTGTTGTTATTTGGCGGTCGGCCTCTCTTTTGTAATAACTATCCTTTATTTATATTAACCACGGTTTGTTGCTTGTTTACATTCTATGTGGTTGAATGGAATTGATGCATTCTTTTGTAATGAGTTGTGTGTCTTGCATCTTTGGGAAGTACATATATCTCGAGGTACAGTTTATTTAGTTGATAATACTAGGGTCAATTGGATGACTAAGTATTATGAGCCTAATAAACCGGGTCTCCAACACACTGGAGTAAGAATGTCCATGGCCCTAGAGTTTGAAGCGGCGTTGTCTAAAGTAATTGCGAATATTTTGTCTGTAAGACCAAAGTCTTCCACGACTTTAATAATACAGTTCACAATATTCTCCTCCGTGTGTGCTACATCAATTAATTTCAAAGTTATAATCCTTTTCTCCATTACCCAGTCGTCATTAATATAATGCGCAACTACACTAAGGTAATCCTCCCTAGCCCGACCACTCCATATGTCTGAGGTCAGGGCCACCGAAAATGTGCACATGCTAAATAGTTCCTTTATTTTATTACGACATTCATTATAGTATTTCACTAGATCCCTAGTTGTTGTTTGTCTAGAAACAGAAGAAAATCTAGGATTATGCGCTGTCCTAATGTAATTTTGGAAAGAAACAGACTCGCCAAAGTCTAACGGTAAATCCTCATAAGCATTTAAATGATAGAGAGATTGGCGGGCTACCTGAGGATCGTAGTCCCAGCTAGATACCGTACCGTCGGGGTTGTATTGCAGCTGCGTCTGCCTCATCATCAATCCTTGCTTGGTTCGACATCTTGTAGCATGTCTAATCAAGTGCCCCGTTCCACCTGTAGACTTTGCAGACAATTCATGGCGACAATTTTTACAAATAGCATAAGGTACATCATTTTCCCACAACGTCTTGCTTGGTTGTCCTGTCGAAATTCTCCCACACTCCCAATGTAGATGGCCTCGACCTCTTTGCTCCGGTTGCCGTGGAGCCTAATGCTGCCGTGGAGCTTGATGACGGAACTCAACCTTGCTCCTCCGGTGAAACCTCCGGTTGGTCTGAGGCAGCTGCAGCCGCCTCCATAGACGCAATTTCCTCCGGTGAAAGTCTGTAGTCACCAAGAGCAAAGCTATCGTAAGGACTATCCATAACGAAAATTGCAAAATCGAAACTAACACTATTGCTACTTTCATCTTAGCATAACAAGAACTAACAATAAAAGTATTACAAAAATAGTATTGTACCCCTTTCGCTGACTTGCTGACGAAAATTTGAAATTTCCAAATTTTGGCACAATTTTTTTGAATTTTGCCAAATTAGCTCAACACGGATTTGAATTTGCACAACACAATTTCAAAGAGAGAATGGAGAATGAAGGGGGTGCTGAATGAGGGGGTATGGTGGATATTTATAGAAAAACTTTCGGGATTTTTTGAATTTTTTGCTATTTTATAAGACCCCAACGGTCAAAAACGGTCAAAAAAGGCTGAAAATATCCTAACGGCCGGATTTTTCGGGCCGTGTCGTCTTGAACACCACCCATGAGCATGACACGGCCGGCACCGCTGCACCGAATCCTTCTTCTTCTCCCCCATCCCCATCTCTCGCGCGTGCCGCCGCCTCCTCGACGACCCTGCCGCCGCCTCCTCAACGCCTTCTCGATGGCCCCGTCGCCGCCTCGACGCCTCCTCGACAGCCCCGTCGTCTCCTTGATGGCCTCGCCGCCTCGTTGACGCCTCGTCGACGGCCCACCCTCCTCGGCGCCTCCTCGGTTGAGTACTGTGCGCGCCGCGCTCGTCTTCGCGCCAAGGCCACGCTGGCGACCTCCACTCCTTGGCATGCCTTGATTAAAGTGCGCCGCGCCGCCTCTATCCTCAACCACACACTCGTCTTGCGTCACCTCCTCACCTCCTCTCCTCATTGCGTAGCTCCATGCATCGTGCCGCCTCCTCTCCTCCGTGCCTCCTCCTCTCCTGGCTCCCTCCCTCGCCGTCGCTACCTCGTTGGCCTCCCTCGGCCGGCCCTCGCTTGATCGCCTCGGTGAGCAGCCGATCGGCCGTCGCAGGGCTACAGGCCGTGCAGGTCGTCTTGAGTGCCAGACGCCCGACATTGTTAATGTGTCGTGCGTCTTGAAGCCCCACCATGCCGAGGTGGCGGCCGAGCGCGGCCGGGTCTCGTCTTGGGGCAAGCCACAGACGCCATGAACGATGTGGGCGTGTCGTGCTTGGGCCGAGCATCTGATGTCGTGCCTTGTCTTTGGCCGATGGGCCGGCCCATTTGGTGACTCTAGACGCACGAGTCCGGACCGACACCCAACTGGTTAGGCTCAGTTGGATTCGTTCGAGGTCTGTGTACAGAATCTCTCTCTTGGTGAATCCCCCCTCACCCCCACACCCCCACCACCACCACCACACACACACACCCTACCCCTCCACCCCCCCACACCCGCCCCCTGAATTCTCCAAATACCCTGGAATTAGTGATAAGCCATGCCGGCCGAGCCAGCCCGAAGCACGGCAATTGCTGTCCCGGCCCAGGCACGGCCCACACTATTCATGGACCGTGCTGGCCTGGCACAAAGTCCCGTGCCATTCTTGGGCCGCTACCCTAGCATGGTGGCCTAACACGACATGGCACAAACAGCGCTGGGTCATGGCCAGGCATGGCACGATGCCAGCATGGCCCATTTGGCCCGTGTGCGGAGCATTCGAGGCGAGGCAGCGAGCTGGCGAGGGAGGGAGGACTGGAGCCGGAAGAGGAAGCTACCTGGTAGGGGAGAAGAGGAGGAGGAGGAGGGTGGGGCAGCGCCGGCCGTCGGCACGGAGGGAGGAGAAGGCGAGGTGGCGTGGCGGGCTTGGGGTGCACATGTGTGGCGCCAACGAGGAGGAGAGGAGGAGGGTGGGTGGCACCGGCGGCCACTCAGGACAGGAGGGAGGAGACGGTGGTGCCACTCGAGATGCGAGGGATGAGAAGGGAGGCGGTGCATCAAGCTCAGGGCGCACGGGCACGGCGACGAGGAGCAGGAGGAGGAGGGCATGGCAGCGCCAGCGGTCGGTGCAGAGGGAGGAGATGGTGGCGTCGCTCGAGACGGTTTGAAGAGGTTGGATGTGTATTTTAAATCTTTTCGCTATGTGATATCGTTTTGAATAATTCTAACGTAAGAATAGTAGCATAAAAGAACTTCTGCAGGGCAATGGGTGTACGTCCAAGAAAGTTTGGTTTAGACATGCCGGTAAGATGGAACTCTACTTACCTCATGCTTAAGAGTCTTTTACCATATAAAAGCACCTTTTCTATTTTTATTCAAACGTGCTATGAGAGCACTGACGACAGTATAGTATTGACATTGGTTCGTTGCTGACGAGATACTACAGTTTTTAGAAAAAAAATTATGAGGCCACTGTTGCTTTGTCCGCTGTCTACTATCTAACATCTCCTATTATTGTACATACTATTTTACAGATTGCTACTCAATTGAAAATGTATGAAAATGACTCGATTTTACGCGATGCTATTATTGCTATGAAAACTAAATACCTTAAATATTGGAGAAAATTCCTTTCCTATATGCATTTACATTTATTTTAGATCCTGGAGGTAAAATTGAAGCGTTTGCTAATGTTCTTGATCTTCTTAGTGATGCTACATGGCTAGATTATTCTAACTATTTTGTAGAAGTTCGTTCTCAATTATACGAGGTTTACCAAAGATATGAAAATAAGTTCTAGGGAGTCCGCTTGCGATGACCTCCAGTAGCTCCCACCTCAAGTAGCAAGACAAATATGTGGGGCACGATCTTCGTTGGCTCTTCCTCTAGGTCTAGGTTTTCTTCTTCTACAGCGCCGCCTGCTCCACCAAGAACAACCCCAAGGAATGGAGAACTATCCACCTATCTGGACAACGATATGGTGGATTTCAACTCAGAAGGCTTTAAAATTTTACAATGGTGGCATGCCCATAAGTTAATATATCACGTGCTATCCATACTTGCATGTGATGTGTTAACTATTCTTGTCTTGACGGTTTCCTCCGAGTCTACTTTCAGTCTTTCTGGAAGAATATTAAAGGAGAGAGGAACACGTCTCATGAGTTAGATGGTGGAGATACTTCTAACCATAAAGGACTGGGAACAAGCTGATTCGTACACACAACACTCTGTGGAAAAATACATAGTTGTCGGACGTGTTCAAAAATATGTACCTCGACAATGACACTTAGAACAAATATGTATGTAGAGCTATAAGAGTACCAAGGTTTCCTCATGTTAAGTTTTTACTTGGCAAAGGTTTTAACGAGGCAGTCATTTCAATATTAATAAAGCTCTTTATTACATTTCCAATATGCTTATCTCATTTTTTATAATTTTCATATGTATTTATGAATTCTACACATTTTTCTGTTTTTTTTATTTTCCTTTTTCCTGATTTTTTTATTTTCTCTTAAATTTTTAAAATTTTCGGGCTAAGTGGGCCGCAAACAGCCAAACGGGCTCATGCCGGCACGGCACAACATGACCGCCCTTCAGTCCGTGCTTGGGCCACCACCCAAGCATGTGGGTTCACCCGGCACAACACGATTCTTTCACGGGCCGGAATGAGTCATGCCCGGTCGTGCTCGTGCCGCCCATTTGGCCACGTTTGCCTGGAATAGATCCATTTCGCATCACTAAGCTCAATGTTGGCGAAGTTTTAGTCAGTTTAGTAGATGCCGATTAGCCAGTTTAGTTATTTTTTATATCTTTCAAATGCTATCGAGTTTGATATTGAAATTTTATATGGCTCTAGAATATGACATCACCTACATTTCCAAATTTATTTTAGTCGGTTTAGGTTATTTTTTTGACTGGTCAAGGTATGGAATTTATCCTAAAACTTACCCATGCATTTTCCATTTATTTTTTCAAATTGTGTAGGAAAAAGTCTACTTTTCAACCATCAACTACCGTCCGAGCCCACTTTTTCAGCCTCGAACTGTTTGATTTGGGACCTCTAACTACTGAAACCAATGCAACCGACCCCCCGACCCATCCAACCCCGGGTTTGACTAACGTGGCACCTGTGTCAAAATTATGCATACGTGGATGCCACCTCTCAACCCACACGTCATCTCTCACAACAATCTCCTGAGTCAATAAAAAAAGATGAGGGGTCCACCAGTAAGTCCCTAAAAATATCTTCTTCCACCCCTTCTTCCTCTGCCTCCCTCTCTCCATCTATCTCCCTCTCACGCCTCCACGCCGCTCTGCATCTATCGTGGCCTTCGCTGGTCCACACCCGCCGGCCATCCCCTCCCATGCCACTATTGGTGATATGCCCTAGAGACAATCATAGAGATGATTGTATCACGTCTATATTTATGAGTTATTAAATAAGTGTTATTCTGTTCCTTGGATGGATCATTGGTTATAAGATTAACAAGTACGTAACTTGTTGGTGAAATTCTTTTAACTTATATGATGTCATTGTAAATGTATCCCTAGTCAATGTCATTGGTTGGAATGCTAGTGACTTATCGACCAGTACATGTATTGATTGATGACCATGTTTTACCGATCATGGATATAGGGATATCGAATCAATAATATGAACACATGTTAGAGAACATGGGGTTGGATTGACCCACCTTAAAACACTGTTGAGATTGTTATGATTTTATGTGTCGTCAGTTGGTCCCAAGCAATGATGATGTATAATCCTTAGACCTGAGATCAGCATGGATTCCTACATGTGTAATAGTGCACTTAGGGGTTGCCAAATACTACTCCGTAACTGGGTAGTTATTGGGACCTCTAACTATTGAAACCAATGCAACCGACCCCCCGACCCATCCAACCCCGGGTTTGACTAACGTGGCACCCGTGTCAAAATTATGCATACGTGGATGCCACCTCTCAACCCACACGTCATCTCTCACAACAATCTCCTGAGTCAATAAAAAAAGATGAGGGGGCCACTAGTCAGTCCCTAAAAATATCTTCTTCCACCCCTTCTTCTTCCTCTGCCTCCCTCTCTCCATATGTCTCCCTCTCACGCCTCCACGCCGCTCTGCCTCTATCGCAGCCTTCGCTGGTCCACACCCACCGGCCAACCCCTCCCATGCCACTGTTGGTGATATGCCCTAGAGACAATCATAGAGATGAATGTATCACATCTATATTTATGAGTTATTGAATAAGTGTTATTTTGTTCCTTGGATGGATCGTTGGTTATAAGATTAACAAGTATGTGACTTGCTGGTGAAACTCTTTTAACTTATATGATGTCATTGTAAATGTATCCCTGGTCAATGTCACTGGTTGGAATACTAGTGACTTATCGACCAGCACATGTATTGATTGATGACCATGTTTTACCGGTCATGGATATAGGGATATCGAATCAATAATGTGAACACATGTTAGAGAACATGGGGTTGGATTGACCCACCTTAAGACACTGTTGAGATTGTTATGATTTTATGTGCCGTCAGTTGGTCCCAAGCAATGATGATGTATAATCCTTAGACCTGATATCAGCATGGATTCCTACATGTGTAATAGTACACTTAGGGGTTGCCAAACGCTACTCCGTAACTGGGTAGTTATAAAGGTAGCTTTCGGGTTTGCTATTGCTCATTTTTTGGTCTACTGCTTCTATAGTAAAGTTCTTCTAATAACACAGGCAGTTGGGGGCTAGGAAATATATGAGTATTCAGTGAATTTAGGAAGGCAAAACAAAGACCTCATTGATGATAAAATGTAAGTTTTATTTACAACTGTCATATTACAATATTTTACTTCTTGGAGCCACTAGATTGGTCGCTGCGTGTTGGAGACTCGACCTCCATTTCCTCCGCAACTTTGTGTCCGAAAGGTGTCATTTCCTCGAATACTTTGGTTGCTTCCTCTCCCGAGCAGTTGAAGTCTTTCTCAACAGCTTGGAGATTTATGGAAGGGTCGGAGACTTTCAGTTTTGCTAAAGCAAAACTAACTCCATTCTTGACAGCTTCAAATATGGTCTATGCATGGTTCCCCCGAGTTGTCTTGAGGACACTCCTGAGGTCTTCGAGCTGTTGGCCAAGGTAGTTGATCTTCTCCGTGGGATCTCCTAAATTGGGCAGTTACGTTCCCGATTCCATGTCGAAGAGTATCTTGTTGAAGGCTTTGACCTTTTCTTTAAGATTTTGTCCGAAGGCTGCCTCTTTGCCGCGTTCGAACTCAAGAGCTTTTTTAGTTCTCTTCAATGCTTGAGTTTGCTCTACACAAGTATACCAAAATATAAGTACATACGACTAGAAAAAGGAAGCACACTAGTCGAGTTTACAACCGGTTAACTTGGCTCTTCTTTTCAATAGTATCAAGGACTTCTTTATGTCTGATCGTCAGGTATTCAATCGATCGGTCATTGTTCTAACACTCTTCTTTAAGCTTGGCAATTATGGCTTCTTTAGCCATAACTTCTTTTTTAAGCTTCTCTGAATCTACCAAACATGATAAAAGGGAGAATTAGTTAAAAGAAAAAGAGCCAAATAGTAAAGAAGGAAAGAAGAAGACATTAAAAGGGTGTTTACTTTCTAATTCGGAGTTCTTTTTCTCCATGAGCTTAATTCGCTGGGTCAGTCCTCCGACCACATCGAAATTTTCCACCAATTGCTATAAAAAAATAGCAAACTCCTTTAAGTATTTCTCTTAGGGAAAAGGCTATTAAAAGTGGTCGTGAAAGCTTACCTCAATTGCCAAATTGTTATATTCGGCAAAAATAGAGTCGGGACTCGCCACTGTTTGACTATCCGAAATCCTTCCCCAAGCCTGATTAAGATCTTCATCCTTGAAGATCCACAGGCGATGAGGAAAGGCGACTCTACGGGAAGAACTCTCAGCAGGGGTCGGAACCTACTGAGATTCCTCATGGACTACCACCTCCGCAGGTGTGGTCGGGACCACCACCTCCACTGTTGTGGTCGGAACCACCACCTCCGTAGGTGTGGTCGGAGTCACCAGATTCCTGAGCTGGTGCTACCACCTGCTCGGGGGCTGGCTTGACCTCCTCCTCAGGAGTTTTCTCCTGAAGGGTGCTCTAGTTGTCATCAACTGGAATACCAGAGGATCTACAAAGACAAGAAGAAAAGGAGTTCAAGAGTCTAAAAAACACCAGAGGTAATTCCTTACATAAGTTTTTATTTCGTATATACATACCTGGTCGTTTTCTTGGTCTTAATTTTGAAGCGCGCCGATGTAAAATCTGTCATGCTTGCCTTCCTCTTCTTTTCGACCGACTTCATGGGTCCTGGTTCGATGGGGCTGGTTAGACCGGCTACGTCCTCTAACCGAAGGTCAAAAGAAATGTTCTTGACCAACTGGCCGAGAACGAGATCCCTGACCATCGAGTCAGAGGGTGTGGTCTCATCGGTCTCTAAAAGGGTTGCTTCAGTAGCAACTGGCAGGTCCTGAGTGACCGCATTGGAGTCCACGACAACCGCCTAAATTAACAATCAAAGTTAGTTATGTGATAAAAATCCTTCATCTAGAATGTACATTTCTGTTCGGTTACCTACCTCTGTAGGACCACCATCTTAGATGGTCGTAGGAGTGGTCGGAGTGTCAATCGACTCACAACTTTCAGTGGCCTCATTGATCCTCAATCCGACCAACTACACATCAAAGAGGGTTTATAGTAAAACCGACCGGAAAACATATAAAGATGAAAAGTGGTTGATATTTTACCTTAAGTCTCTCAGCCCTCTCTTCAGCAGAAACAACCACTAAGATCCGAGGGAAATCAGCCTTTTCGCTATGCTCTTCGGCATAGATCATTTTAATCCGGCTTTTGATTTTATCAGGAGACAGAGCTGTAAACATAAACAAGAGACTTTAGAATCACATAAATAATTAACCAATATAAGCAAACTGGTCGGAATTCTTCAGGACTTACCCTCCTTAGAGTCTTTGGTCACATCATCACAACCAATATACCAGAGCATCAGATATGCTCGGGCCTTTAAGGGGCTGATCCAGTGCATGGAAAAGTCCCTTACTACATGCCAGGAGGTTAAACCCCTGACGTTAAGGAGTTGGATGGCTTCAACCCATCTCCCCACTTTTCCCTCCTTTGTGGAGGAGCGCCATTGTGGATTCTCGACCGTCTTCTTACCAATACAGTAAAGGTTGTCTTTCTAGGTGACCGTCATGTAGAACCAGCTTTTCTTCCATGATGACCACGAAGACTTTGAGTCCATAGGAATGTACTCATCGGCTTTTCCGTCGTGGAGGCATAAGGTGCACTCTCTAGGCATCCCAGTCGTCTTCCCCGACTTCGTCATCCTATAGTAGTACTTGAAGAGATCCAGAGTTGCGGGAATCCCCAAGTACGCTTCGCGGAGGTAGACGAAGACGCTGAGGTTGGCGATGGCATTGGGAGCAAGATTCACCAGTTTGACTCTATAATGCTCCAAAATTTTGGGAAGAAAGGAGTGAACTGGGAACCTGAATCCGCATTCAATATATGCGAGGAAAACATGAATTTTCCCATCTTCACCGCTCAAAGAATGCTCTCCAGCTGCTGATCTCCAAGAAATCAGGTTCTTGTTAGGAAGCAACCCGATCTTCTCCAAGCTCTCAAGCTTCTTCTCTCTTAGATCAGAAGCCGACCAGTTGGTGATATGATTCGACATGGCATAGTTTTGGATGAGGGAAGAAAGGAGGTCGTAGAAGGTTGTAGACAAAGGGAGGTCAGAGGCGATTTTTCTCTCAGGAGATGAAAAGGGAAAGCAAGAGGCGTAAAATCCTAAAGCCTTGTGCTAAAAGGTTTTTATAGCCACAAAATCTTTAATTGCATCAAGGAGTTACCTAGAGTCTAACGGACACGAACCAAAGTCCAACGGACAGAAAAACTTTTCGGGCCCCGAGGCAGTTTCTCAACTTTGAAGTGAATACAGACAACCTCGTGTGTCACGGCATTAAATGAGGGTCTACCCGATATGACTTCATCGGGAGAAAGTGTTCACATGACCAATTCACTTAAAGTTCGGGGCTAGCTGACGATGATTAAAATCTCTATGTATTACTTTAATACATAATAAAAGATCATATGTCTTCATGATCGTAACCCCTAAGGCTCATGACCTTTGTGGTCGTAAGGATTCCAGAGGTTATATCGAGGATACCCTGGTCGGATGAGGTCTTGTACCCAGTCCCCGACCAGATAACCAGTCATCGATGCGCTCTACGTTGGATCAGGCTACTCCAACTCTTCTTCTGTTGCACTACGCATCTGGTGGTAATGATCTGTGATCTTCTACTTGCATGGCTTCTTGATTTACGTGGTAGAATTTTTGAATTGTCAGCTAGTGTAGCCTGCCTGTATCCCTTCAGTGGTATTAGAGCCATCTTGCATAGTTTTTTATATAGATCGATCACATATACTTGATATGTGGCAGTAGTAGATTGGATCTATTACTGGTTTGGTCTGATAATCTAGATCGGTTCATATGGATGGAACGATCTAGACACTGGCCGATAAGATCGGTTGGTTTTCGGCGGTAGTAGATGGGTTTGCGGGAGGTGTGAGCACCAGATGATTACTCCACTTGTTCATGACCACATTGCATAATACTCCTACCGGTCGGAATTCTACCTTCAAACCCCGCCCGCTAACCGACTAGCGGGACCGCCGTGGTCATAGCCGCGTTATATAGTAGTATGTGTTCATGTCGCCTGATAGAATTGGATTCTATGTATAACTCTTTTTTGCAGGGATTGATGTGAATAGTATGGCGCATTGTGTATGTGATGCATGAATGGATTCACATGGCCTGCGTGTCATGTTGTGTGATAGCCAGCGAGCTACATATTGTTGTATAACGGTCTGCGTACCAACATGTGATGCTTGATATTATCGTCTGTAATTTATTACTAGCTTTTAGGAGTAATTTCTTAGTAGATGAATACGGTCGGAGATTTCAAGCATGATGCTCGAAGGACAGGAAGCATGGTGATGGAGATCATCATGATAAGGGACATACTATTTTACAGTTTAATTTGATTATCTGTGAATGTTTATTCCTATCATGCTATTAATCATATTTTATCATTAGATGTTTTAACATGGTAGAATAGTATCCCTCAAGAAAAATTAAGTCAATTTGATGCATTTCCAATTGTTGCGTCTGTCACGATTTTGATCGTTAATTGGTAGGTCTACCAAAGTAGAATGCCATTGACTATCTTAATAAGATGGGGTGAGTGTCGGACACCCACATGCATAGCGTTGGTTTAACTTGAGAAGGTTATCACAACAGTTTTGGGCCTTGGGGCATAATATTGGTTGCTGGGGCATAGAGATGCCGCCCAACAAACAAGAGTCATATGTGATATGATTGGCAAAAGGTTGCCTACCTAAAATCACTAGGTTTCTAGCAGTGATGCCAAAGCTCACTAGGACTTAATGATTTTTGGATCTTGAACTCACTATATGATATTTGAGGAAAACATGGTTTAGAACATATAGTGGGAGCATCTTTTATTGACTGTTGATGATTAAGTTCGACCAGGTATGGACTGGTCGTATGGTGATGCAACCAGGTTCAGACTAGTCATATGGTGATACGAACTGGTCGTAGACTGGTCGAACATATCCACCAACATGAGTGTCTAATAGAAGATCTGTCATAAACATAGTGCTAAATTTTTTCATATATTTCTGTTGTAGATCATGGCACCTACTACTTCTTCTGCACCTACCTTTAATTAGTGATCTATTCTTGAAAAAGAAAAGCTGAATGGAACCAACTTTATTGACTAGTTTTGTAATATGAGAATTGTTCTCAAACAAGAAAAGAAGGAATATGTTCTAGGCGGTCCTATCAGGAACCAAACATCGATGCTACTCGGTGAAAAGAATGCTTATGAGAAGCATTGCATTGGCCTTGATCGATGTGCCTTGCCTTATGCTTGCAACCATGAACTCGAGCTTGAAGCAATATGAGACCATAGGCGCTTACAATATGATTGTGGAGTGCGAAAGGTATGTTCGAGGATCAAGTAAGGGCGAGAGGTTCAATACCTCCAAGGCATTGTTTTCTTGTAGGTGTTGGAGGCGACCGGTCGATCCTCATGTGATCAAGATGATTGGTCACATTGAGAGCTTGGAAAAGCTTGGTTTTTCCCTTAGCCAAGAGTTGGCTACTGATGTGATTCTCCAATTGCTCCCTGCGAGCTTTGAGCCAGTCATATTGAATTTTCATATGAATGGTATGGATAAGTCAATGACTAAGTTGCATGACATACTTAAAGGTGTTGAGGAGAGCATCAAGAAAAGTTCCAATTATATGATGTTGGTTCAAAAGACTACCAGCTTCAAGAAGAAAGGTAAGTCGAGAAAGGGAAAAGGCAAAGGAAAGACTCAAGATGAGATCGAGAGTCTCAAGGCTAAGCTTAAGAAGCTCCAGCTGGGACCTAAGCCTGACATAGAATGTTACCATTGTCATGAGACTGGGCATTAGAAGAGAAACTGCAAGAAGTACTGAGCAGAAATGAAAAAGAACAAGGGAAGTAAGACTTCTAGTTCAGGTATAAATGTTATAGGAATTAATCTTGCCACTTCTCCGACTAGTTCTTGGGTATTTGATACCGGATCGGTTGCTCATATTTGCAATTCGATGTAGGGACTGATAAGGAGTAGAAGCTTGGCAATAGGAGATGCTGATCTTCATGTGGGCAATGGAGCAAGAGTTGTTGCATTAGTTATTGGCACTGTACCATTAGCTTTACTCTTAGGATTAGTTATAGAACTAAATAATTGTTATTGTATTTCAGCCTTAAGCAAAAACATTATTTTTGCTTCTTGTTTAAGAGTAGAAGGTTATGAGTTCAGAATAAAGAATAATTGTTGTTCAATTTATTTTGAAGATGTGCTTTATGGCCATGCTCCATTGGTGAATGGATTATATGTTTTGAATCTTGAGGATATACCTGTCTATAACATACATGCTAAGAGACTTCAACTTAATGATATCCCACTTTTATTTGTCATTGTCGTCTAGGTCATATAAATGAGAAGCGCATGATGAAGCTCCATAAAGATTGTCTTCTAAACTTATTTGATTTTGAATAATTTGAAACATGTGAATCTTGTTTACTTGGCAAGATGACAAAGGCGCCCTTCACGACCAAAGGTGAGAGGGTGAGTGATCTACTGGTCGTAATACATTCGGATGTATGTGGACCAATGAGCACTCCGACCAGAGGTGGTTTTTAGTACTTCATAACTTTTACTAATGATTTCAGTAGATATGGCTATGTCTATTTGATAAGGCATAAGTCGGAATCCTTTGAAAAGTTCAAAGAATTTTAGAATAAAGTGCATAATCTACTTAGCAAGAAAATCAAATGTCTACGATCTGATCGTGGAGGTGAATATTTGAGCCATGAGTTTGGTGATCATCTAAAGAGATGCGGAATTGTTCCACAACTCACTCCGCTAGGAACGCCTCAATAGAATAGGGTGTTGGAACGACGGAATCGAATATTGTTGGACTTGGTTCGATCAATAATGAGCCAATCTAATCTTCCATTGTAATTCTGGGGATACGCTCTAGAAACGGCGGCTTTCACTTTAAATAGGGTTCCATCAAAAACTGTAGAGAGGACACTATATGAGATATAGACCGAGAAAAGTCCTGGATTGTCTTTTCTCAGGATATGGGGTTGTCAGGTTTATGTAAAACGTTTGACGTCTGATAAACTCACACCCAAGTCCGATAAGTGCTTCTTTGTGGGGGTATCCTACGGAAACTAAAGGATATTATTTTTATAATCAGGTTGATAACAAAGTGTTTGTTGCCCGTAATGGTGTCTTCTTAGAGAAAGAGTTTCTTCCCAAAGGAGTCAGTGGGAGCAAGGTGCAACTCGAAGAAATTCGGGAACCATCTGAAAATATTTCAACTCCTACTGAACCTCTATCGGATGGATAAAATGTTGTTGAACCTGTAGATGAGGCATCAGCCCCACGTAGATTAAAAAGGCCATGCCAATTGCCTATAAGGTATGGCCATGACGTTTTATTATCGAATAACGATGAGCCTAAAACATATGCGCAAGCGATGGTGGACCTAGACTCTGAGTTATGGCTTGAAGCCGTGAGATCCAAAATAAAGTCCATGCATGACAATCATGTTTGAAACTTGATTGATGCACCTGATGGTGTTAAAACCATTGAGTGCAAATGGATTTTTAAGAAAAAGATAGATATGGATGGAAATGTTCACATTCATAAGGTACGACTGGTTGCGAAGGGTTTCAGACAAATTCAAGGTGTTGATTATGATGAAACCTTCTCACCTGTCACTATCACTACTACAGGAAGTCTCATCTCAGACGATTCGAAACCGTCATCACGGACGGTTTCCAAACTGTCTGTATTTGTATGTCTGTGATAACATGGGTTATCACAAACGGTTCATAACCGTCTGTGATACGAATAACACAGACGGTTTTTTGTTAAAACCGTCTATGAAGGTGCGTATCACATACGGTTTCCATTAAAAACCGTCTGTGATACGCACCTTCACAGACGGTTTTAACAAAAAACCGTCTGTGATAGTTCATTTCCCTAACCACTTTTTTTTTTATTTTTGGCTAGCCTCAGGAATTGCATGCCCTCTGAAAACAAGCATGTAGAAAACAGATACATCACAGATAATCAATTTTTGACAACTCAAAGTGATCATTAAACCTAAGTTCGTGTTGCATATAAAGTACAAATGAAATTTATATAGCAAGTAGTGAAACACTTACCCCTAGTTGTAGGGCACCACTATATAATCATTGTTGTCCTGACGAAGCAATCCCGCTGTTATGTAGTTCTCGACGAAGGATGCGTCTGCTTCAATGGTTTGCATAGAGACCACGTGTGGGTCGAGGAAACCCACCAGTTCAGAACATTCCCGTGCTTTTTTCATCATGTATCCATACATAAGCAATGAGTTGCGATATTTATTGGTATTACGTGAATGCAGAACTTGATTGTACACACACTTACAGTGTCCAACATCGTAGAAGCGAGGCGTCGAGGGCAACGAGGTTGAATAGGTCGTACAAGTGGTTGAAGCCCACGACGAAGTAGCCCGACCCGTTGAAGAAATGCTCATTCTTGTACTTGACGGTGATTCCAGTATCGCACCCCTTCTCTTTGGTCTTTCGCATGTACCGGGCATGCAAAGCGACAAGCTAGTCCATGCGGAGTAATTTGCGTTGAGCACTGCGGTTTTCAATGGAGTACTTCACAGAGTTGGCGGCGCCTTTAATGTTCATTGATTTTGATTTGGCCTTAACGATTGGCGGCGTCTTCTGCGAGGCGACTTGGGAGCAGTCTGACGGCACGCTTTTCTTGTTCCTTCGACGTCTTCTCTACGAGAACCGATACGGCGGCACGCTTTTCTTGTTCCTTCGGCGTCTTCTCTACGGGAACCGATATAGTGGTACGCTTTTGTTATTCCTTCGGTGTCTTCTCTACGGGAACCGATGAGGTGGCCTTCTGGGGCGAAGGATGATGAGGTGGAGTCATCGAGGGTCCCGTTGGAGAGGAATGGTCGTATCGAGATCGCAACACTGCTGGGTCCAGGGCGATGTCCTTCTTGGGCTACTGGATAAAAGTGTGCATGGCATCCCCTAGTATTCTGATATCTTCGTTCGGGCGAATCTCCAGCCGGACAGCCATGAAATTGTCATGTACCAAGCCCACTTGGACCCTGGCGTAACCCTGCGCCAGCTAGGTACCATGTTGCACTGTCCTTTCCTGGCATGGATACGCCAGCCCCTGCCTAACCTCAATAGAAATAGACCTAACTATCCTCACTTGGAGCTTGCAGGGCATCAGCTCCTACAAAACGATACACCATTAGCTAAGGCGTCCTATAGGTCTATCTTTGGAGTATTCCAGAGATGTACATTACCTTGTTGTCGTCAATAGGTAATTGGACATCATCATGTTCAGAATTATGCGTGGGCCACGCCATGGCTCCCAAAATAACGAGGCGGCTTGCATCGGTTCAGAGTTGATTGATTGATCCTGCAATTGTGTTATTTGTCCTTCAAATTTTGCAGTAAGCATCTGTACCAACCGGTCCTCGTGATCGGCCTTGGATCTCTTCCTACTCCTATATGTGTCGTAGTCGCCTCGGAATCCATAACTCCAAGGTACGATAACCCCAAGGCCTCGCGTGCGACCCGGGTGCTCCTTGCTTCACAGGGCTGTAGATAGCATATCCTTCTCCCTATCTGCTTGGAAGGAGCCTTGGGAAGTTTGGGCAGTCAATTCATGCTGCAAGAGGTCATAATGTTATTATAGACACTATGAAGTTATAGACTTATTAACAACTAGGTAGTTCGATATATTTACCACACATTGGGACACTTCCTGGTCTGCTAGGTTTGTGAAAGAGATGCTGCTCGAAGACGGGACTTTTGCCCTCACTTTTAACCAGCTTAGGGAACGCGGGTCTGTGATCCCAGGAAATGGCCCGGTTGCATTCTCCTCCTCCGCCACCCATTGCATGGATTTAACCGCGTACCCAGCGGTGCCGAGTCTGTGGGGGTGAGTGTTTCGTGTCTGGAGACCTTTGTGCGCCGCACTTTGCTCCTTAAATTTGGCCGTCATCTTCATAGCCACAAAGGCGTCCCATGTTTCCCGCGTCAAGAATCCATACTTCGCGAAGGGCGTCTCACCCTTGTTCACGTGGTAGAATTTTTGAATTGCCAGCTAGTGTAGCCTACCCGTATCCCTTCAGCCACACCGCCGCCGCGCACACCAACCTCTTCCTCGCCGACGACCCCACCCTCCTCCTCGCCTCCATTCACCTCCCCACCGCCACCCTTGTCGGTCGCCTCCCACCCGACCTCGGTGCCTTCTCTACCATTCCCTCTACCTCGCTACCAACTCCCTCTCTGGGCCCATCCCCCTCGAGCTTGGCAATGTTCCCGCGCTCTTCGACCTCGACCTCATCGGCAACGCCCTCTCCGGCGCTCTCCCGCCCTCCTCGCTGTGGCGACCCGGCCAGGGGCTTCACCCGAGAGGTCCTCCAAGACCTCCTCGAGTCCACCAGACCTCCGGGAGGTCCCAGGACCTCTCGGGCGATCCTCCCAGCCTCTGGGAGGTCCAGCTGGACCTCCTGGAGGTCCAAGGAACTGATCCGAGGAGGTCTTGAGGATCAGGACCTCCCCAAGAGCCACGGCCAGACCTGGGGGAGGTCCAGAGACCAACCCGAGGAGGTCATGGGACTTGGAGAAGTCCTAACCCTCCTGTGATCCGAACCAGTCCCAAGGATCAATGGTTAGTTCATACAACATACACAAGTGGTAACATACATCCACGAGATACTTTATTAACAGCAAAAGAGTTGATTACAAAGTTGCTTACAAGCCGCAACAACAAAGCAAAATACACAGCGAAAGCAAAACCAAGTCCATCCAATACACCACAGGTAATTGGCTAGAGGGCGCGGCCTAGTTGATCTGGTCCTCATCATCATCAAAGAAGTCTTCTCCTGCTCAATTCATCAATCAAGCAAGAATGAGCACAACAACTGTGCTAGCAAGTTACACCTGTCAAATAACAATATGACATGCATACATGGGTATCAAAGGGAGAGCTTATATGGTCAATTTGCGCAAAGCCAAGTTTATTTCCAATTACAAGTAATAAGTGTTGGAAATATGCCCTAGAGGCAATCATAGAGATGATTATATTTCATTATGTTCATGATATTGGATAATGTGTTATCTTGTTCCTAGAATAATATTGTTAATATTTATTATCAAGTATGTGACTTGGTTGTGAAACTCTGTATTCCTGCGATAATTATTCTTTTACGATCCCTGGTCGAAAACATATGAGGACACATATGAATAGACTAGCATATGTATTGGTTGATGACTATGTTTCACGAGTCATAGATATGGAGATATCAAACCGATAATATGGACACATGTTAGAGAACATGATGTTGGATAAGACCCACCTTGAGACACTATTGAGATTGTTATGAATCTATGTGTCGTTAGTTGGTCTCAAGCAATGATGATGTATAATCCTTAGACACGAGATCGGCATGGTTTCCTACATGTGTAAGAGCACTCTTAGGGGTTGCCAAACGCTACACAATGAATCGGGTAGTTATAAAGGTAGCTTTGGGTATCTTTGTGAAACATGGAGAGGAATGTATTTGGTGGGATATGGGATTTGCCCTCCTAACATAACGGAGAGATGTCTCTGGACCCCTCGTTGTGATCGGATAAAGAAAGTGCATGGCCATGCCACTAGTAGTCGAAGTGTTCGACCACGTGAAGTTATCCGACACTCGTCGAGAAAGAATTGAATATCCATGGATGACACAACATCTCACAGAGTTCAACCGCACATCATGAGGCAAAGGAGTATACACGAGTAGGTCGCTTAGTTGACGATTCTGATTTGTCATTATCTGATCTGAGCTGGTCAGAGGTCGGTCGAACATAGTCCAGAGTGGTCGTAACACGGTCGTAAGCAATTCGAATAGTCGTGACCAAATCTGTTGGTCATATAAAGATAGGACACAGTAAGTAAGTGATGAGGACACAGTCGTAGATCATATTGCATTAAGGTTCGTCTGATATAATTTGTGTGTATTCGAATCGATATGCTCGCTAGGAGCGCCTTCGACTCGTGATCGGAAGCGGTTTCGAGTCACAACGAACTACACATGAACCTCTGGTCACACACTTAGCAGGTTGGAACAAACCAATCTGAATCTGATTAAACGTGTTGGATAAGATCATCACGAGTACTATATAAGGAGATGCATGAGGCTGTTGGGAGGTACGCGAGAAAATACCACCGAAACCCTAGCCGCCATCTTCTTGAGAGCTCCGCCGTGCGACTTGGTGCTAGTACACCGGTGTTCGGTTGTTCCTTCCCTGGACGTGTGGATACCGTAGAGGCGCTACTATGATTGTTGCGCTTGAGGACGATCCGCGATCTGGAGGGGACGATCGACTACGACCACCGCATTGACTTGCTGGACGTTGGACGATCGACTACGACCACTACATCGATGCGCTCTTCGTTGGACCTGGCTGCTCCAACCCTTCTTCCGCTGCTCTGCGCGTCTGGTGGTAACGATCTGTGATCATCTACTTGCTTGGCTTCCTGGTTTGCGTGGTAGAAATTTTTGTTTGTAGCTATCGTAGCCACCCCGCGACCCAACAATAAGTTTCAAAGCATGTACAATAATTAAAATTCATTTGCAAAGATCAATTTTACAGTTGGATAACATTCATCATCAAAGTGTGAAGGATACCCTCCTGTCACAAGGCTCCCTGCCCAAACCCATTTGGATAGAAATCCAAAACAGTTTACCAAAGTCCTGTTAAAACCCAAAACCAACAGCTAGCTTTAAGTGGTTTTGCTATCATGTCCATGACCGTGGACACGGCTATTCGAATAGATTTACACTCTGCAGAGGTGTACAACTTTACCCACTTAACATGACTTCTCTAGTTTGTTTGGCATTCGTCAATGCCACCTCACACTTCCTTTGGTGAGAGGTCTAGAGCACATGACAAAGCCTTTACAATGCATCACTCCACCGCAGTCCACCCTCGCTAAGGTTTCACCCCCTTTGGATTACCCATCCGCAGGGTTCAAGCCCCCTCTTGTGCCAGGTGGGACTACAAAGGTCGTAACATGACTACCCACACACCAAAAGGATCAACCACGATGGTGCTTTGCAAATTAATCGATCAGATCCCGCCCATACAGGACAAGTGGTTGCACGATGGTGGCTAGCAAGATGCGGCTCGCAGACTGGTCCTTAACTGGCTTGGGCGACCACTACATACCCCTGGACCTCATCCCTACCTAGGATTGAGTCCGTGCATAAACATTGCACCAGCCAAGCCAACCAATCAGCCCAAGACCAAATCCATTTTCCATTTCTGTTTTTCCAAAACCATTTGCCAAAACCTCCATGACAACCCAATGCCATGGCTTTAAAACACAGGATTCTTTGGTCTTTCGGTAGAAACACTTCCCAAATCAACATTTTGGTCTAGCAAGAGGAGGTCTGAATGGTTAAGATCTCCAAAAGTGTGATGACTCCACTACACATTGTATGCTCTGATGATTTTGCTTCTAGTGACACACTCCGCGATGTCCAGAATTTTGATTGGTCGCTCCACATAAGTGAGGTCTTCGTTAAGGTCAATACTTTCCAGTAGGGTATGGTCTTCAGGGACTCGAAGGCATTTCCTCAACTAGGACACATGAAAGACATTATGCACCGCTAACAAGGCTGCTGGTAGCTCCAATTGATAAGCTACTTCGCCCTACCTTCCTAAGATATTGTATGGTCCAACAAATTTGAGTGCTAGCTTCCCTCTAGTCCGAAATCTTCTAACTCCTCTGAGTGGAGTTACCCTGAGGTACACAAAATCTCCCACTTCAAAAGACAAGTCTCGGCGACGGGTATCCGTATAGCTCTTTTGCTGGGACTGAGCTACTCTTAAACGTTCTCTTATGAGCTTCACTTTTCCTTCAGCTTCTTTGATTACATCGGGCACAAAGAATTGGCGTTCACCAACTTGATCCCAAAGGAGAGGGGTTCTACATTGTCTCCCATACAGAGCTTCAAATGGGGACATCTTCAAGCTAGCTTGGTAGCTATTGTTGTAGGAGAACTCATCATAGGGGAGGTTTTTGTCTCAATTTTTCCCACAGTCTTAGGAACAGGCTCTAAGCATATCTTCACGAATTTGATTCACCCTCTCTGTCTGTCCATCAATTTGAGGATGATAAGTTGTGCTGAAATTGAGTCTTGTCCCTAAGGCTTCATGGAGACTTTCCCAAAACCTTGAGGTAAATTGAGAACCTCTATCAGACACTATACTCTTGGGCACACCATGTAGACACACAATTCTGGCTAGGTACAACTCAGCCAACTTGTCATTCCGGTGAGGTAGTCTTGACAGGATAAAATGTGCCACTTTGGTTAGCGATCAACAATAACCCAAATCGAGTCATAGCCGATTGGGTCTGGGCAAACCAAAGTGATAAAGTCCATCCGATTTGCTCCCATTTTCACTCGGGAATGGTCAAGGGTGCGACAAACCCGGCGGAGTCTTTGGTGCTCGACCTTGACCCTTTGGTATACGTCTGGCGTGCCACAAACTCAGCTATTTCTCTCTTCATGCCGACCCACCAATACTTTTCCTTAAGGTCGTGGTACATCTTAGTACTCCCTGGATGAATGGAGTAACGAGATTCATGAGCTTCTTTAAGTAGGATCTGCTTTATTTCTTGACAGTCTGGCACACAAAGCCTGTTGCTGAACCAAAGAATTCCATGTTCATCTTCTGAAAATCTAGGAGCTTTCTCTCTTTTTATGTTGTCTCTGATCTCTTGGAGGTTTTGATCTTTAGCTTGATTCTCACGGATTTGTCGCTGGACAGTGGGCTCAACTTCCAAAGCACACACACAACCTTGGTTGACAATTTCCAGATTTAAACGTCTCAATTCTTCACACAAACTAGGTTGACTTTGTTGGACCATTAAGGTGCTGCAATAACTCTTTCGACTCAAAGCATCAGCCACCACATTTGCCTTGCCTGGGTGGTAGTGGATTCCAAGATCATAGTCTTTGATGAGCTCCAACCACCTTCTTTGCCTAAGGTTAATGTCTGCTTGAGTAAAGATGTATTTCAAGCTCTTGTGGTCTATAAAGACCTCACAACGGTTACCAATTAGGTAATGGCGTCAAATTTTCAGATCATGCACTACGGCAGCCAGTTCCAAACCATGAGTAGGGTAGTCGGCTTCATGGGGCTTCAATTACTGAGAAGCATAAGCTACCACTCTTCCTTCTTGCATTAAGACACAACCAAGACCCTGCCTATAGGCATCACAAAAGACTTCAAAATCTTTTTGGATGTCTGGCAAAATCAGTACTGGGGCAGAGGTTAAACGCTTCTTCAATTCTTGAAAACTCCGCTCATAAGCTGTGGTCCAAACAAACTTGTTTTCCTTCTTGAGCAACTGAGTAAGAGGCCTTGCTATCTTTGAAAAGCCTTCAATAAACCAACGATAATACCCTGCCATGCTAAGAAAGCTTCTAATTTGAGACACTGATTTGGGAGGCTTCCAATTCAGCACATCTTGAACCTTATTAGGGTTGACTGCTACACCTGCAGCTGACATTACATGACCCAAGAAGGTAACTTCCTTTAGCCAAAAATCACACTTCTCAAATTTGGCATAAAGCTAGTGGTCTCTAAGCTTGTCCAGAACCAACCGAAGGTGATCTTCATGCTCTTTTTCAGTCTTAGAGTATACTAGGATGTCATCTACGAAGACAATGACAAACTTATCTAAATACTCCATAAATAGTTTATTCATCAAGTTCATAAAGTATGCAGGAGCATTGGTCAATCCAAAAGACATGACTGTGAACTCATAAAGTCCATACCGAGTTGAGAAGGCTGTCTTTGGGATGTCCTCTTGTCGAATCTTCAATTGATGATAACCTGATCTCAAATCAATCTTGGAGAAAACTGCTGCTCCTTTTAGTTGATCAAACAAGTCATTGATCCTAGGCAAAGGATACGTATTCTTGATGGTAACATCATTGAGAACTCTATAATCCACACACATACGTTGTGTACCATCCTTCTTTGCCACAAAGATCACAGGAACTCCCCAAGGTGAGGAACTCGGCCTAACAAATCCTTTGCTTTGCATTTCTTCAATTTGTTGCTTCAACTCAACAAGATCATTTACTGGAAATCTATAGGGTCTCTTGGAAATAGGTGCTGTCCCTGGAACTAAGTTAATAACAAATTCCAAATATCTGTCCAGAGGCATTCTAGTAACTCACTTGGGAACACATCTGGGTATTCCCTCACCACAGGGAGGTCTCTAAGCTTTACTTCTCTCAAACAGGGCAAGCTAGGACCTGCTCTAGAAGAGGTCTCAGGGCTGAATTCAACTTGTATCCCTTGCTCATTGGTGAGCACAATAGATTTATTGGCACAATCTATTTGACCTTGGTTCTTGGCTAACCAATCCATTCCAAGAATTACATCTAAACCTTAAGAGTGCAAGACTATAAGGTCTGCAGAGGAAGGAACTCCCAAGATTTCTAAGGAAAGATTTGGGCACAAGGAATTAGTCCTCATTTCAGAGCCCAGAGAGTGGATCAGCATAGGGTTTACTAGAGAGGATATAGATAACCCATTACTACCCACAAACTTAGAAGAGACAAACGAATGAGAAGCTCCGGAATCAAAAAGAACTGAGGCTAGTATGGAATTAACAAGAAACGTACCAAGGACCATGTCCGAAGCATTTTGAGCTTCCTCAGCTGTGACATGGTTCACATGTCCCATGATAAATTGAGCCGAAAGCTTCATGTTGAAGTTGCTGCCATGTGCTAAATTTCCTTGATTGAATCGGGTAGGAGGAGTGGCTGTTGCTTGTTGCTTCTTTGCGCACTTATTGGCACAGTGCCTAACTTTATTGCAATGAAAACAAGTTACTCCCGCTACAGAATTTGTGGTCGGCTTCTTTTGAAATTGACTTCCTGGAGAGGTCATACGGGGGCTGGAGGTACCGGGACGCTTTGCTTGCATTGAAGGTTTGGAAGGGGAGGAGGTCACAGGTCTCCTTTGCTGAAATTGGGAGGTCCTGGGCCTGGAAGAACCTTCTGAACTGAGCTGCTGGGCTGCCTTCCTTTTCTTGCGATTTTCCATCTCAAGATGCTTGCCCTCCTGACAAATAGTGTTGCTCACAAGTTGCTAAAAATCTGGGTAGTCATGAGCAAGGAGCTGAACCGAAAGATCATCATTGAGCCCTTCCAAGAAGCGCTCTTGCTTGGACTCATCAATGGCTACATCTTCAGGTGCATATCTTACCAATTGGTTGAATTTATGAAGATACTCGCTGACAGTGCGATTCCCTTGGCGCAATGATCTGAATTCTTTCTTCTTTAGCAACATCATACCATGGGGAATATGTGCCCGGCGAAAAGATTGAACAAATTCATCCGAAGTAATAGCTTGAGCATCGGTGTGGGACTGAGTAAAGTTGTCCCACCACTCCGAAGTTGGTCCATGAAGTAGGTGAGAGGCAAACAGGACTCTCTCTCGGTCTGAACATTGGGTCATATCAAGTTTCCTACTCACTGTTCTGAGCCAATCGTCAGCTTCCATAGGCTCAGTGGTGCTGAAAAATATAGGTGGTCTCATCCTCATAAACTCAGAAATATTAGCCCTCGGGGGAGGTGGAACATACACAGGAGGTTGGGCTGCTGTTGCTGCTTGAAGGTTCTGAGTGTTGGTGATGGACTGAGCTAGTAAGTTGATCAATTGTGCTTGATTTGCCATCATTTGGTTCCAATTTGGCCCTTCGGCTGGAGGAGGTGGTGGCTGTGGCAAAGGGGTCTCTGGATCACCCTAGAGGCTCGGCCTTGACCACTAGTATCTAAATCGGCCCTACTGATATTTCAAGGAAAGAGGGTCCATTCAGCTTTATAAAACAATGAGGAGAGCAAAAGATAAGACAGAATAAGGTGAGGGGAGATTCAGAGAAAGGGTAAGAATAGAAAGATGACTTAGGTAAGGAGAGAACAATTTATTTCTCTTGTTTAGTAAAACACATTTTGAACTTTTTCCTAACGACCATTCTATTAGACTGCGTCCTGCAGTCAAGATGCTCTGATACTACTTGTGGCGACCCGGACAGGGGCTTCACTCGAGAGGTCCTCCAAGACCTCCCTGGGAGTCCACTAGAACCTCCTAGGAGGTCCCAAGGACCTCTCGGCGAGCCCCTGTGCCTCTGGGAGGTCGAGAATCGACCGAGGAGGTCTTGAGGCTCAGGACCTCCTCAAGAGCCACGACCAGACCTAGGGGAGGTCCAGAGACCAACCCGAGGAGGTCACGGGACTTGGAGAAGTCCTAACCCTCCTGTGATCTGTACCAGTCCCAAGGATCAATGGCTGGTTCACACAGCATACACGAGTGGTAACATACATCCATGAGAGACTTTATTAATAGCAAAAAAGTTGATTACAAAGTTTCTTACAAGCCACAACAACAAAGCAAAATACATAGCGGAAGCAAAACCAAGTCCATCCAATACACCACAGGTAATTGGCTGGAGGACGTGGCCTAGTTGATCTGGTCCTTATCATCATCAAAGAAGTCTTCTCCTGCTCAATTCATCAATCAAGCAAGAGTGAGCACAACAACCGTGCTCGCAAGTTACACTTGTCAAATAACAATATGACATGCATACATGGTGTGACGCCCCGTGTCATTACCCCAAGGGTAATCACACTTAGGCATACGGATTACTATTCGTTTGCTCAGTAAAACACTGCTCCAACGAATAGTAAGCCTTTACGAGTCACGCAGTTGAGAACAATAAGATAGAAAGCGTACATTTTATTCCGAGAATCGCCACGCAGGCTAGAGTTCTTAATACAAATATTATCTGATTACCAAAAGGAATCGCCTCGCTTTTCTCGTCAACATCAAGTCCCGACCTTCTATTAGTCCCATGAGTCAAAAGGGCGTCCATCTCGCTTTGATCCTCATAGTAGGTGCCTTCTCCTCCAATAGTCAAGTTTGAAGACTCAGATGTCCGTCATCCCACTCGGAAAGTTCATTTGGGCTAGGATCTACAAAGGAGAATACTAACAAGGTTGAGTACACTAATGTACTCAAGAAGCATTAATAACAAAGAATGCCTTTGGATGACTATCTCTAGTTGTTATCACATTTTCTAAGTCATCTCAATTCGAAAATAATTTAAAAACATTTAGATGGCAAATTTTAATCTTGAAAACACTACTTGTCACTCGGAGAGAAGAAAGACCTCCGTGGTTCCGTAGACTCCAATCCAGAGACCGGCATGAATTCATGATTTTGCATAGCATTCTTTGAGCTTTGTACCACTTTACCCATAGTCATTACGAGCTCTAAATGAGCCGGATCCCTGCATTTCCTTTGATGCGGGTTCGAGTTGAGAATCTGAGCGTTTCCCATGCTACGTGATTAAGTTTCCACCCATTACTTTCGTCGGTCTTTGATTTAATCCACTGCCGACCTCGTCATACACCGAGTTCCAGCAATGTTGGTTGAGGCGGCCATCGTCCGTGCTCAACACTCCACCTTGGGTCGGCTCTCTTCCGTTCCCAATCACTCCAATGTGACCCATTGTGGAGATCATAATTACGTAACATGGTAGCATTTTACGCGCCTAAACGGAAAATGGTTGGTACTAATTTTACTGACTTTGCATCGAGCAAGAGTTTTGTTTGTCCTTATATTATAACCATATGTAAAAGGACCCACCTCTTACCTCATCATCATCATCATCGTCGCGTTCCCCTGCCAGGGCCCCCTTTTACCAACCATAATAATAATTCTCATTCTTTCTTTCTTTCTTATTCTCATTCCTTTCATCATCATCATCTTAATCATTTTCATCTCAATCATATTCATCTTAATCACATTCATCTTAGTCATATTCATCTTAATCATTTTTATCTTAATCATTTATTTAAGTTTTGAGAAAACAATTTTGATGCAATAAACATATAGTGCAATATACGGTTTACATTTAAATTAACTATGTTAATGGTCAAGAGGATAGCTTGACTGTAGAGTTGTAGGAAAGACTGGCGTTGATGAAACTTTGATCATTGCTCTGTCGGTTTTACGAGCGTAAATGAGTCGCACGTAGTATACGAATAATAATACAAGTAAATACTTAGTGGATTTTTGAGTGATATAATAAATATCTAGGTTAGTGACTCCTAATTGTTAGCACAGTTTAATTTAAATAAATATTTTTCGAGAGCTACACCAAGTTAGTCCTTCCCAAGCAGTCGTTTTATTCTCTATGCGCACTAAGGTAGAAACCCGAGGTTCGCGCTTAACTGCGAAACTAACAGAACAAATAACATAATTTACCCGAATAACTAATCGCAACGCTCAAAGCTGCTACACAGGCTAGTTATTTTAATAACCCTGAATTAATAGTTATTCGACTTATCGACAATTTTAACTACGGGTTAATTGCAAATTAGATAATTAGGCGAGATTCAAGTTAAGTTATTTAATCGCATGCGGATTAAAGCTAACAGTTAATTAACTTACCAGAAGCTACTGAATAAACGCAGCACTACAACAAATACATACATGCTAAACAAATCTTAATTACTCCCTAACAAAAATTCTAATTTTCTTAATCCACCACTAATCTCTCTCTCTCTCTCTCTCTCTGCAAAACACACCCACGCACACACACACAACACACACACACAGCACACACGCACTCACCAAACACACACACGCACAAACACTGACCACACACACCCTGACCCATTACTTTCTTCTACCTCCATCTCTCCACTCTCTCTCACTCTCCAAGGGAAAAATCCCCAAATCTCTCCTCTCTCCCCATGAAATTGTCAGATCCCGGGGTCCATGGCTCGGCCAGTCCGTGGGACCTCGCCGCCCCAGCTCAGCTCCCCCGCCCTCTTTGCCGCCTCCACGGCCCGCTCCGCCCGCCGCTGCCTGCAACCCGTCTTGCTCCGCTTGCCTCGGCTCGGCCTTGCCGCTCTCAGGTCCTCCTCTGCCCGGCCGTCCGTCGGCTCCTCCTCTGCCCGTGGCGCCCGCCGCGCTCTGAAGTCCGACACGCCAGCCTCCCCAGCGCCTCGATCCCTCGGCTCGGCCGCCTTCTCGCCTTCCCGACTTCCTCATGGCCTACAGGGGCAGGCGCGCCTCGGCCCGCTCCTCCTCGCGCCGGCTCGGCCCGGCCTGCGGCCGCCTCGCCCACTCGCCCTCGCCTGAGCCTCGGCTCGGACTCGCTACTAAGGTTAACTCACCCTACTCTCCCTCTTGCTCTGCGATGATCTAAGATGATCTGAGAACTATTGATGATGGATGGATTCTGATGATTTGATGCTACTGATGATGGGGCACTGCGATGCTAGGGAAATAGTGCTAATGAATGTGCAGGGTTGATTGATGTGGATGAAAAGGATGAGCAGGGGTTGGCTGGGTTACCCTTGCTTGGATTGGGAAATGGGCGAGAAGGTTGCAGCGCTGATCGAGTTGGTGCTCCCTTCCTCCTCCTTGCCGATCCGATGGGGTCCCGATGGCCGTCGATGGTTCAATGCCGTTGCCGTTGCCGCTGCCGCCCTTGCTTTCCGGCCTTCGCCCTTCTTCTTGGCCTGGCTCCCAACCTGCTCCTCCACCTCCTGGCTCCCTTTTTCGGGCTTCTTGCCTCCTTCCTCTTCTACTCGAGATGCTTCTCGATGGTAGCTTGTGCTAGTGATGGCTTGTGCTTGCTGGAGTGATGGATGAAATTTGGGGAGATGGATGTTCTTCTTGGTCTATGGGGGTATGTGGGGAGAGGGTGAATCGTGTCGTTTTTGAGCCGGCTTTCTTGGCTTTTACCGAGGGGTGAATGTTGGTGGGGTGATGGGGAGATGAATCTCTGGTGGGATGGGGGATGAACTTGGCTATTGTTGGTGAAGTCCTGGCTTGCTTCCTCCTCTTGATCCCTTCCTCTACTTTCGTGGTTGCACTTGTTTGGTGAGGTGATGGCATTGTTTGCCTTTGGTTAAAAGGAATGGGAGGGGGATGTATTGTTGTGCTTTGCTTGTGCTTGCTGGCTGGTGAATGGATGAAATGGCTTGTGAATGGTTCTCCTCATTATGGTGGCTTTGGTTATATACCCTCTTGCCCAAACACAAAGACTATTTTGCCCTTGCTCTTATGTTCATGGCAAGATTCGTTGGGGGCGTTTTGGTCTGTGGTTGGGAAATTACTATGCGCGTGATTTTCTGTGGTTGAGTTCTTTAATATACGCGGTTGTCGGATTAAGGTAAGCAGGGATGATGAGACCTCTGAAAGCAAGGTGGTGCCGGTTAACTCTAGTTAGGCTAGGTACCTTGACAAACAAGGGGCTGGCTAACTTGAGTTGATCAGGGAGCCCTAGTGTGCTTCGGAGAAATTCTGACGGCCACTTCTAATCTTCTACTTTCTAATTTCTATTACCCACATGGCTTTAACTTACTAACTGCTTTCTAATTTTCTAACGAGCGACGGGAACGGATCGAGAGATGGACTGGTGTTCAAGGTGCAAGGTGGCGAGGATAACTGATGCTATAAGAATGCAAGAAGCAGATTATCATTTAATTAATTGTTGTTATAAGCATTGCAATTGGTTGTATAATTAATTTTGAAGCAAGCAATGGGTCTGTAATATATTACTTCTGTTTGGTATTTGGATAGATGCAAAGTTGTCTTTGATTGTATTGAAATGTGTAAATATTTCTGAGTTTGTATTAATGATGCATTTATGCCTGCAATGGATTTATTGTTGTGATTGACTCTTGATTGATAATGATGTTGGAGAAATTATTTTTATAACCCTCTTGCTGCCAGATGTAGCGATTTTGCACTTGTTATTAACTCTGAAATTAATATTTGTTCTAGATTAAAAGAATTTTAATTATCGTTAATTACAGATTACTGTTAGTTAGTTTAGGTTAATTTTGCGGGTCCTCACACATGGGTATCAAAGGGAGAGCTTATATGGTTGATTTGCGTAAAACCAAGTTTATTTCCAATTACAAGTAATAAGTTTCAAAGCATGTACAATAATTAAAATTCATTTGCAAAGATCAATTTTACAGTTGGATAACATTCATCATCAAAGTGTGAAGGATACCCTCCTGTCACAAGGCTCCCTGCCCAAACCCATTTGGATAGAAATCCAAAATAGTTTACCAAAGTCCTTTTTAAACCCAAAACCAACAGCTAACTTTGAGTGGCTTTGCTAGCATGTCCATGACCGTGGACACGGCTAGTCGAATAGATTTACACTGTGTAGAGGTGTACAACTTTACCCACATGACATGACTTCTCTAGTTTGTTTGGCATTCGTTAACGCCACCTCACACTTCCTTTGGTGAGAGGTCTAGAGCACATGACAAAGCCTTTACAATGCATCGCTCCACTGCAGTCCACCCTCGCTAAGGTTTCACCCCCTTTGGATTACCCATCCGCAGGGTTCAGGGCCCCTCTTGCGCCAGGTGGGACTACAAAGGTCGTAACATGACTACCCACACACCAAAAGGATCAACCATGATGGTGCTTTGCAAATTAATCGGCCAGATCCCGCCCATATAGGACAAGTGGTTGCACGATGGTGGCTAGCAAGATGCGACTCGCAGACCGGTCCTTAACTGGCTTGGGCAACCACCACATACCCTTGGACCTCATCCCTACCCAGGATTGAGTCCGTGCATAAACATTGCACCAGCCAAGCCAACCAATCCGCCCAAGACAAAATCCATTTTCCATTTATGTTTTTCCAAAATCATTTGCCAAAACCTCCATGATAACCCAATGTCATGGCTTTAAAACACATGATTCTTTGGTCTTTCGGTAGAAACACTTCCCAAATCAAGATTTTGGTCTAGCAAGATTAAGCATACATTTTTCAAATGCATCTGGTTCTCACTATTGCAAAAACCAGATTTTACCTAGGGCGTCAATGGATTTGGTTCAATGTCGGCAGTGACCATACAATGGAAATTAGGCATAGCTACAACCTTAAAGACAGGTATTGAAATAACTTAGTAAAGTAAGCATGCATTAACCTTTGAAATGGGACATAAATAGGTTGAAATAATGGGTGCAATATGATCAAGAGTGTAACTTGCCTTGCTCAAAGGCTTAAGTGTGTTCTTCTTCCTCAAAGAACTCTTGTCCTTCACTGCCTTCGCAATCTACACGGTGGGAAACAAAACAACTCAAATAGAGCTCTAGTAAGATCCAAAGAAACTCCAAAATAAAACTAACAGAGAGGCTAGGTGATCAGGAGGAGGTCCAAGGAGCTTGCTGGGGGAGGTCCGAAGAGCTGGTCGGTTTAGCCAAGGAGTGGAAATGAGCAAAGGGTGAAGAGGAAGGGCTGCCCAAGCTTATATAGCCAGAGACGCCCAGATTTCCAAGGGTAGGCGTGTTCAAGAGTTGGTGAAAAGGACAATGGGAGCAGGCAAAAGATGGGACAAAAGAATAGCACGGGTGCTGCAAAAAGTGGTAGCATTTAATGTGACACAACAGGCATTAAATGTGGGGAGACTCCCATGTGCAAAGGACATGGTCAAAGGTAAAGAAAATGGGTGTGACTGTCAAATGGGACCAGTCAAAGCTTGAGGGGGAGGTCCTACGGACAGGAGGTCCAACAGACACCACAACGGGGAGGTTCTGACGGTCGGATTAAATCAAGAGGAGGTCTGAACGGTTAAGATCTCCAAAAGGGAGGTCCTAACGGTCAGATCATAAAGGGGGAGGTCTGGACGGTTAAGATCTCCAAAGGGGAGGTCCTGAAGGACACAGGGAGGTCCAAATAGACAAGGAGGAGGTTCTAGAGGACACAGGGAGGTCTAGACCTAAGGAGGCTTGGACCAAGGAAGAACAAAACCTGTGTAGAGAAGAGAAGATCAGCAAAGCTCCACAAACCCAAATAACCAAATGCGAGTTTTAGTTTAAGTTTGATTTAGTCAAGTGAAATCCATCTGAAATTCTCAAGTTAAGCTTTGAATTTTCATCAAAACAAAATGGTTCTTTTTATTTTGAAAATTAAAAAAGGCTCTGGAAATCAGGGTGTTACAAACCTACCCCCTTAAGAGAATCTCGACCCCGAGATTCAAGCTTGGTCAGCAAAGAGGTAGGGATAGTTGGTTTTGAAGTCTTCTTCATTTTCCCATGTGGCTTCACTTTCAGGGTGATGACTCCACTGCACTTTGTATGCTCTGATGATTTTGCTTCTAGTGACACGCTCCGCGATGTCCAGAATTTTGATTGGTCGCTCCACATAAGTGAGGTCTTCGTTAAGGTCAATACTTTCCAGTAGGGTATGGTCTTCAGTGACTCGAAGGCATTTCCTCAACTGGGACACATGAAAGACATTATGCACCACTAACAAGGCTGCTGGCAGCTCCAATTGATAAGCTACTTCACCCTGCCTTGCCAAGATCTTGTATGGTCCAACGAATCTGGATGCTAGCTTCCCTCTAGTCCGAAATCTTCTAACTCCTCTGACACCGTCTTCTCCAACCCCGTCACCATCATTATCATCGCCAACACCGTCTCCTCCTTCACTGCCGAGAAACAGGGTGAGGGATCCTGGCCCGTGTGTGGCGAGCCCTAGCCCAATGGGCCAAGAAGAGGAATAGGAAGGTGAAAGGGAAAATGTCAGAGGAGGCAAAAACGAGAGAGGGGGGGTCCTCTCCAAGATCGCCACCAGCGCCGGCGATGCCCCCACCCCTCTCTACCTCTCTCTGCGTTTTGAAAAGGAAGAAGATGGTGCTTTCAGGATGACGTGTATGGTGACATGGATGCACACAAACATTGATGTGGATGCACATGTGGGTGCTATATATTACTAGGAGTCCACGTTAGCACAAACCACCGTCGTGTTAGCCGAAATCACGGTGGTTTCAGGTCAAAGTTGTTTTATGCACCAGTATTGATAGTTAAGGGTGGTGTTTCAAACAGTTTTAGAGTTCGAGGTTGAAAAGATGGACTCGGGCGATAGTTGAGGGTTGAAAAGTGGACATTTTCCATTTGTATATCAACGAAGAAGCCAATTTTGTCTAAAAAAACCATCCGACTGGATGGAAACAGAAACAGAGAAAGAACCGCCACAAGCTAGGCAAGCCGTGTAGAGAAATACTACTCTAATGTATAATGTTTGAGGGGACAACAATGGGATAGGATATTGTTGAGGAGCCAAGCTGACGAGTCCAGTCCGAGCGATTACCTCGTAGACAAACTCAGAATCATAAGAACAATGCAAGAACACAAGAACAGAATAATAAATCGAATAAAGAGATATGAGGGGACTTTATGCTTCTTTTTATTACCCTTCTCAAAAATATTTACAATAGTAGAGTCCCTCTCGTTTATATAGAATACTGAATAAGAAGACCACTGTAAGCGCAGACTACCGGCCTGGATCCAACCCATCGAATGACTCGTACGAGGCTAGGAGCCTAGACTCAACCCACTCCTACAACAACTCCTATAGATGCCTCTATCTCGACACTTCTTGCTATCTCTCCAAATAGTAGTGGCGGCACCAACGGACTCGAGCCCCTCGACGGCGAGTGAGCGCAGAGTAGCGGCGGCTCCTTGAATCCTGCGCCAGAGAGGTAGCTGAGGAGGGACAGTGATGGGCAACAACAATGTTCGGTGACATCGCGGGTCAGGTACGGCGGAGCTCAACTGGAGCGATAGGACGTGAGAATCGAGCGATGGAAACTCAATGGCGTCGAACCTGCGATGGTGAGATTCCCCGCTGAGGGAATCATCACGGATCCAAGGCTGCAAATCTTAAATGGAGATGAGTAAAGAGGAATTCCTTGTCAGTATGTTGGGTGTGTTCATTTTTGTCTGAATCTTTTGAGTTGAATCTTCAAACTTGTGTTGTGAAACTTCTAAAACTTGAAACTCTTTTGAAACCTTCTGAAACTCGTTTGAAACCTTTTGAAACTTGTGTCCAAATCAAGTTTCAGACAATAATCAGGAACTTCAAACTCCTTTGAAACCTTCTGAAACTCACTTGAAACCTTTTGAAACTTTGAAATCTTTTTCAAACTTCTGAAACTTGCGCCCTGGAACACCTGAAACTCCTTTGAAACTACACTTGGTGTTGTGAAATTTAAAAGCGTGTGGAGCTGAAACCTTAAAAGCGTGTGGGTATGTTTGGTTCACTGGATCATGCCAGGCTGTACGAGTGGATGCAAGTTTTAGGTTGTTTAGTTGTCTGGTCGAATGGGTGAGGCAGACTCAGCACGTGCAAGACTCCTCTGAGCTTGGTCTGAGGGAAACGCGAGAAGTAGAGGTGGCTAAATGGAACGTACCTCGCGGCTGGCCCAAAGCACGATACTATTGACTTGGTCCAAACATACATCGAGTCATGCTTAGGTCGCGACCTCGGCCCACCATGGCACACATAGTATCGTGCCTCGCACGGTCGGCGCGCAGTGGTGGTACACACGTAGGTGGCGGAGGCGGTGGCTCCCACGGTGGTGCACGACGGAGGTGGTGGTAACGACGCCTGGAGGCGGAGGTGGCGGCGACGCGCGACGGAGGATGTGGTGCCAGTGGCGTGAGGCAGAGGAGGAGGTGGTGGTGGTGCGCACAGGCAGCGCAGGGGGAAGGCCTTTATCTAGCTGGGCTACATGGGCCTATTCCAACTTGTCGGGCTAGTCATGCCCGAACCAGCATGACACGACTTGGTTAGCTAGCTGGGCCAGCCGGGCCAGAACACCATTTGGCCACCTATGCGAGGAGCCGAGGAGGCTACTTCGCTGCTCAGCCAGACCGTGTGCAGGGTGGGGTGAACGTGTGGAATCAGTTCACCTCCTCCCTTACCATTTGCACGACCATTTTTCTCATTGTCTCTCCACTCACCTTGCCCCAGAGCACCACCGCCCAATCTGCTGCAGGAGAAGATGAATCTCACTGTTTGTTATGGCCAAAGGACTCCCCATGCTACCTCAGTTGCGTTTCCTCACTTGATTTCACATCTTCTTGCTCCTGGGTTGGAACCCTAGCCCGGTTTCTTCCTCCAGGTCTAGGGGTTCAGATTCCACAATAGCACCTTCTGAGGCAAGACAAATCGTCCACCCAAGGAGTAAGAGACTATTCGCCTATCTGGACAACGATATGGTGGATTACCACGCAGATGGCTTCGAATTTTTGCAATGTTGACATGACCATAAGGTAACATATCTAGTGCTATCCATATTAATACGTGTTGTGTTAACTGTTCCTGTCTCCACTGTTTAGTCTTTCTATAAGAATATTGGAGGATGTCTCATGAGTAAGATGGTGGAGATCGATACTTCTAATTGTGAAAGACTGGGAACAAGCTGGTGCATGAGCACAACACTCGGTAGATAATCCAGAGTTGGCGGATGTATTCGAAAATATGTACCTAGACAAACGACACTTAGGACATAGATGTATGCAGAACTATAGACTGTAATATTTTTTCTTTGCCAGTGTTTTCTTATGTTGAGTTTTTACTTGGCAAATATTTTAACGAAACAACCATGCAAATATTAATAAATCACTTTATTACATTTTCAATATATTTATCTCTTTTTATGGGTATATAACTCATTTTTTAATCTTTATTTTGAATTATATACAATTTTCTAGATTTGTTATATATATATATATATTTATATTTATTTATTTTCTCGAGTCGAGATGATTACGCAGACACTCGACCCGTCAAACTTAACGTGCTTGGACCGACGTCCGAGAGACCGGCGTGTCATGTCGGTCGGCACCTCAGCCCACAGCTGGTGACCCGTACCGGGCTGGGCGGCCCATTTAGACAGGTCAGGCAACGTCCCACCGCGTAAGGCGTACCGACTAACGAGTCTTCTCGTCTCTTTCCTCTTTGACCACCCTCTCCAAGTCCCAATTCGAAATCCCCAATCCTCATCCCCACCCCCACCTTCCAATCCCTAACCCTAACTCCACCTCCCCTTCCCCGGCGAGCGCAACCGGCGGCGAGCGAAGATGCCGGCGACGGCGGGGCGCGTTCGCATGCCCGCGAACAACCGCGTGCACAGCAGCGCGGCGCTGCAGACGCACGGCATCTGGCAGAGCGCCATCGGCTACGACCCCTACGCCCCCGAGAACAACAAGCAGCAGCCCCCCTCCTCCTCCGTCTCCGCCAACGCCGCCGCCGCCGCCGCCGCCGTCGACTCCGCAGCCGCCCCCTCCGCCCCCGCCGCCTCCTCCGACAACGCCTACACCAGCTTCCAGGGCCTCCTCGCGCTCGCCCGCATCACCGGCTCCAACTCCGACGAGACCCGGGGCGCCTGCAAGAAGTGCGGCCGCGTAGGCCACCTCACCTTCCAGTGCCGCAACTTCCTCTCCGTTAAGGAACTCGACCTGGACGACGACGTCCAAGCCAGCGCGCTGGCCGCCGCGCAGGCTAAGTTCGACGAGATCAAGAAGAAGGCGTCTGGTGCGAGGGACGCCGATGAGGAGGGTTCCGCTGAGGAAGATGAGGACGAGGACGACAGTGATTCCTCCGATTCGGACATCGACCCTGAGCTGGAGAGGATAATCGCTGAGCGTGAGCGTGCCAAGAATGGGGGGAGGCGGTCCAGGGAGGAAGACAAGAAGACAAGCCGCCATAGGAGCAGCAGCAGGGGAAGATCAAAGCACAGGAAGAGCAGGAAGAGTGATAGCGAGGATAATTCGAAGGAGGAGAGGAGCAAGGACAAGAAGAAGAAGAGTAGCCGGAAGAAGCATGAAACATCAGATGAGGATAGCAAGAGCGATTCTGACAGGAAGAGGCACAGGAAGAACAGGAAGGACAGGAAGAGGCGGAGGACCCACCGCAGGAGTGATGACTCATCGGACAATGATGAGTCTAGAGGGGAAGACAGGAGGCGTCGCCGCCGCCACAAGCGACGGCATGACCGGAGGGATGCATCTGACAGTGACCGTGGCACTAAGTCTGCAGATGACATGAAGCGATCCAGCAGGCGACGGAGGCACCGGAGGTCAGAAAGCAGTGGATCAGATGAGGATGAGCGACATGTTCCACAGGGGGCAAAGCGGTCCGAGGAGAAGAGCAGGGAGCATAAAAGGGGCTAAAGAGGGGTGCTGAAGCGGTAACTTGCTCTCAATGATGCTATCGAAGCCCTCTATTTACGAACAGTGCTGGTCCTTTGTTATTTGGCTTGTCATATGGTTGTTGCATTTGAAGAACGATGCTTAATATGTATAACTTATTGGTGTCTGTGACTGAACTTTGAACTTACTATGCATAAATGGTTGTCTTGAAATTAATAATCTCTGCATATTTCATATCACTTGTTTTTTTTTCTAGATGATATTGTAAGAGAGGACTAGCATAACACAACCTATAATGTAGTAATGGAGCCTGGAAAGCATCCAACTCTATCAAGATTGACTTTGTAACAAAGGGAATAAGCTCTTCAGTAACCGCCGATATTCTGGGGATAATAGCTCTTTGGTGTGATGGCTTATTCTGGGGACAATGCCTCCTCACTATTTCTTGATGTTTCCATGTTGCGTATTTCAAATTTGCTGCAAATTCATGTGACATAGTAAAATTGATGCCAAGATACTTTGGCAACGTTTCTGAACTATTGACTAGTTAGCATTGGGGTTGATTTGTCATTCTAGACGTGATAGCTCTGTATAGTCCATAGAATTGAATTTGATGTGACAATGCGCCTTTCTGCATCAAGCGGATACAGTATTCTCCACGTTTTTATTGGCAGATTCTGTACTAATTTTGTTGATAAATCTAGTATGGGACAATAGGAGTAAATTTCTGTCTTGTATACCTCTGTGCAACACTAGGATGAGTTGAGAACTTGTTGGAAGACACTTGTATAACAAGAGCACGAGCTGTTGTATATGTTTAGGGCTTTAGGCTTTCCAAAATCCAAATTGAATGGTGAATGCTCTTTCACTATTTCATGCATTAGTAGGGAGGGTTGAGCGAGAATTGGCTTCATTTGTAGCATAAGCCATTGATTTAAGTCTATTGAGGTGGTCTTCTGTATCCGGTTCTTGCGGGAAAATTTCTGGAGCCCGATCTTGTATTGATTCAAGTTAGTTAGTGCTAGTTTGTAGGCCATGTTCTTTAGGATGCGTGGTTGATATCTCCTAGGGCAAGGCTACTCCAGTTCTGTTTTCTTGGTTATGTTGTTTCACATCGAAATTTTTCCACCAATTCTTTATACCTAGTTACTTGACCATTTACCGATGTCATTCCCATCAGTCAATTTCTCATCCATGGTGGAATGTGATTCGTTACCACTACAATGCTGCTAGGTAGAGTGGACTTTGGGGGTTCATTCTAAAAATAATCTTCTTTTGCACCTCCACAGCTCCCACTACCATTCTCCAAAAATCTAGTTCCCCTAATATATTCAAACACGTGAGTTTGAGAAGAAAACAATATGTTCTAAGATGTGACAAGATGAAATACCTGTGGTGATATAAAGTTATAAACCCAGACCAGTATTGCATATCAAAATCTGTTCATCTGATACGAAGTTCTATGGATATAGTCTTCCCGTAAAATCCCTAGAGCTCTTTGCATACATCGATACATACAGATCTGTTCGTCTTTTTTCTTGTGATTAGTTCCTTTTAGAGTTTTATTGTGATTAGTTGATTAAATTTGTGTGAAGGGACTCTTTATTTGGTTGTGTTATTTTTATTTTATAATCAGGCATGTTGCTAAGTATTATAATGGTTCATGTTTTCCCCGGTAATTTCTTGCATGTCGTTTCCTGTCTGAGACAGAATGATGGTGATTAGAGCATCTTTAGTGTATTGAATCGACGTCGATTTAAAGTCATGCAACGTAAGCATTCTAGGAACTGAACTTATTTTTCTTCAATATATTGAACCGAATCCTATTAATAACTGGGATCCATGTTACATTAAAAAACTACAAAATAATAATATCCTATCTCAAACGCACTCTCTTCTATGTAGTTGTTTAATACTCATATGAGTTGTTTAATGCTTTGAATCGATTCCTAAGTAAAGTTCGATTCCATGCATTTTTTTTTTGGAATCGACCCCTCTAATGTAATAAATCGCTTCAGTGCCTTCTCTCTCCTCATTTGAACCGACTAAAACACAACATTGGAGATAGTCTTAGGCACAGCTGTTGGTATGAAAACTAAAACACATGCATCCGTTTTCTGAAGTGCCGCTGTACAGCCGCTTTGGTTATTAAGAGGAAGATAGGTGGTTTTGATCTCTTGGGCAACTATCCTTTTATGTTCTATTTTATCCTTATGTTTTTCTGACCGGGCAATGTGTATGCATGTTAGCATGTCAAGTGAATAATGGCTTCAATTACTCAACATATTATTCTTCGGCTGGTGGAATTTAATTTGAATATTTTGTTATGCAAAAGCACGCACGTGTCTTGCTCAACTCTGCAGGATATGAGAATGCCTTATTGATGTTTCGATTTAACCAAGTGTTTCTTCAGTACGATTTTACTCTATATAAGCGTTACCAATCAGATCAATTATATGTCCTTTTGACTAGACCTGGCGTGCTATTCCAGTCCGGCTCGAGGCACGGCCTGGCACGCCAAGTGGTGGGCTGTCCCGGCATAGCACGAATGGGAGGGGAGGGCCGGGCCGAGCCCATGGACAGGGCGTGCTGGGCGGCCCGACATGACAGCAGCATGGTGGCACACTAAGCCCGCGAGCGCTTGGCTGTGACATCGCGCTGCCCACGCCCGCGCGTGCCTCTGTGTCGTCGCTCCCATGTGCGCGCGCCTGCGTCCGTCTGAGGCGTGAATGTGTTGCCGCCCCCGCATGCGTGTGCCGTGCCTGGCTCTGCGACTGCATCGCTGCCCTATGCACGCCCTTCCTTTGCGTCGCCGGCTCGTCGCTCATGGCAGCGTCGTTGCGTCTTGACGTGATTGGCCACCCACGACGCCTTGGGCCGGGGTGGGGTGGTGGTGGTGGCGATGGGGGTGGGGAGGAGGAGGAGAAGAGGGGAGGTGGTAGGGGATAAGGGGGAGGCTGGGCACAGCAGGGGAGAAGGTGGAGCCGTGGAGGCACTGGGGGAGGCCACGCCGTCGGGGGAGGTACGGGGGAAGGTGGAGGTCGGGGCTGCTGGGGGAGGCGTGGGGGATGCCAGGGCCAGTGGGGAGAGGGGGAATGGGGAAGGCACCGGGGGTGGGGGGAGGTGCTAGGGCAGGGGGTCTTGGCGACTTGACCGCTTGGGAGTTGGGGGCAGCATGGCGAATGGGGGAATGGGGATGGAGGGGGAGGGGGAGGCTGATGGTCCATCACTTAGTGTCTCAGTGCATCACTCCATCACACAAAGGCACACAACTACGCAAAGTGAAGTGAAGTGACGATGGGGGAGACAGGGAATCGTGGAATAGTTTTTTTTTTTTTTTGGTGACGGGTGATAAGACATGGTGAGTACTTTTAGAAGAGATTAGGAAACAACGGACATGTGGAAGAGAGGCAACGAGTTGCGAGGGAGAAAGGCAACGGTCGTCTACCCCTTTCCGGTGACAAGACGGAGCAGAGAGAGGGAGAGAGAGAGAAGGCAACGGGCAAGACAACGGTTGCTTTGAGGAGGTACTTGACAGAGTGCTTGTTTGAATGTGATGAAGGTAATTTACCAGATGAGGCACTACGAACCATTGCTTTCTTAATTCGGATGTCTCCTAAACGTCAACAGGTTATTCTCTCAGAAGAAAGGAAGAGGAAGTAGAGGCTGTCTTGGATTTAAGGCAGCAGTCGCCTTAAATCTTTGGCACATTGTGGCACAGAAGGATGTCCAAGTGATGATGAAGTGAGCTTAGGGAGTGACAAATGCAGCGAGGATGAGGGCTGTTGTTCCAATACTATGACCAACACTGCTGATATGAGTGGAACTGACAGAGGTAAAAATTCTGTACCCGAAGCTAAAGATTGTCTTTCCCAATTAGAGGAGGTTCTCGGTACACCTTGTGGAAGGATTGAAGACTGGAGGTGCGGGACATTACAGAGACAATGAAGCCTCGTTCGAAGAAGGTTGTTGGTGCCAACAATGTGAAGGCGACCAGATGCTCTGTGACTGGATATTACCTACAATTTGGTAGTAAGCATGGAAGCTAACATGTGGTCATCTGGCTAGGCATTTGGGTGTGCACTCAACCCATCACTCCATCAGGGTTCAAGTCCCAGACTGCTGGTATCCACGGATTGTAGGAGTAGACACGAAAACGTGTGACCGCGCTTTGTGAGACCTTTGGTACCTCAGATAAACGGTAGGAAGCATCTGTTGTGCTTTTTTCAGTCTCGGACCTCTTGCGTGTGCTGCTTCCGCCTGCCTATTCTACATCAGTGATTAATAATTCTGCCGATTGGTCGATCAAAGTGAGATTCGATCATGTTACCTTATGAAGAAGAGTGGAATGATTCTGGTTGAAGTCGAGTGTGTCGTCTTCCTTCCTGATTTCGGGAAATTTTCGTATGGCAAGTTAACTCGGATTCAAGAAGAAACAGGCAGCAAAGCGAGTGTGGCAGTGCAGGATGAAATGCTAGATTCACGCTTATTTCTTGCCTTTGATAACGATATGCCTATCCTTAAATAGAGGATGGCTCATAACAAGAATACCTAATATTATGGAAGCAAACCAACTAATTTAGTTAAGTAATCAAGTAATTGGATAACTACGGAAGAAAATCTCCTAGCGTCTTGCGGCTCAAGTTGCCGCGGCAGCTGTGCCTGACATCGCTGATAATAGCGACCGTGACAATACATTTACCATTTCATTGCAAAAATAATTTCCCAACATCCACAAGGATGAATGCACCACATTCTTTGCCTGTACTTTCACGGCTTTCAGAAACACAAGTTGACAAATAAAAGCACCCTGGTGGATTCAGTATTCCAACAACCTGATGGAACATAAACTCACGGCCGGTCTACGCAAAAACCTCCAGATTGATACAAAAGGACCGTAAAAAAGAAGGCAAAAAAGAAGAGACTATCCCTTATGGGTGAAGTTCTATCTAGAGCTCGAACTACCAGATGATGCCCCTTCGCTTCGCATCCTATCTGGAACGCCATGCTGCTGAATTCAGCCAGGCACTGCAAATTTCATACGACGGCCAGAAGCCTGCAATGAAGTAGAAGGTCATGAACCAAAAGCAGCAAACAACGTTTTGCATGTTACGCCCACGATAAGCATTTTCCCTCCATATGCCATGTAATTCTATTTTGCAATTGGGATTTGGAAGGGGATGACAGAGCATTTGTCAACACAGAATCCAAGGCATCCTCTTGTGTTGTCAAACAGTAAAAAACAGCCACTAACATTCCTTTGTTCCAACTACGTAAATAGACTAGCCCTTGCTTCTATATCGTATTAAATGGTAACCACAAGCCTTACAAGAGCATCTACAATAGTCCATGTCACTTGTTACTAATAGGTACACACATAAGCATTTATGTGATATAGAGGAGAAATAATGAGGAGAGGAGGTGAGCTTGTTTTTAGATGAAGAAACAAGCAAGTTGTTGATACCAAGACACAAGAAACAACAAAATAGCTATTGAAGACTTGCTTGTTACCTAAAAACGCGTTTTGTTTATATCAAGAATTATTCTGCACACTTGTAACAATTAAAGTTAGATACAAGCTTAAGAAACAATCCATTGGAATGCTTATTTCTTTTTATTAGATTGAGTACTCTCTCTCTTTTTAGTAACAAGCTAAGAAACAAACTATTGTAGATGCTCTAAAAGTGTGCATGGATAATCAGTAAAGTTGGCTATCATCCTTGTTGATAAAAATACACGTTTTTCTCATGGGATAAAGGTATGTAATGCCATGGTATGCTTCTCACAACCATATGTATCATGAGAAAATTTCTGTTTAACAAAATGGCATTGTTTGTTTATTATCCATGCAATTTCTACAGTGCCAACAAGCAATGCTGCTGTGCCTGACATCTAAAAGTATAACCAAATTGTCGAGAAAATACCAGTAGTGTGTGCTTCAGCACAGTTGCTGTGCACATATTGCTCCCACGATCACGAGAGATCAGCAAGCGAACATGTGGAACAGCTTTCCAGCTCTCTCCAAGAGCAGGCTTGGGAGCTCCATTCCCAGCAACCATATGATTGGTTACCTGGAGTTAATGCAAAAGTGCAAACCGATGATGAATATAAGAACTGCCTATTTCTTTCTGATCTGACAGTTTTCGCTAAATATAAGGCACACGTTTCAAACATTCTATAAGTTGTGAGCCATAGAAATTTGTAAAATCAAACGTTTAAGCCAAATAGTTTGTCTGACCAAAAAATCCATTTGTACTCTTTTAGATCCATGGACTTGTGAGTTGTGAAGAACCTAAATATGTATACTTGTCCATCCTTGGCTGCCTTTTGAGTTTCGATAGTTAGCATCCAAGGCAATTAAAGAAAAGTTGTTCCAAATACAAGGGCTGCCAGTGATACCTTTTCCAAATTATAAAAAAGGAACTAGAGAAACTAAAGCAATATTGTTTGCACGCAGGGAAATAAAAGATGGACATACGATAGCTTGCAGATATAAGAATTGACTGTAGCAAGACAACTTTGCAGACTTGCAGCATGCAAATTCAGGTGCTAGACTTCGATATAAAACTGGAGATGTACATGAACAAATACATCAAACTCACTGATACACCAACAAATTACTTATATAACTTCTCTGACAACAAGTAAAGCAGGAAACGAATTAACACAGGATATTTTACAGGAGTATGGAACATCTTGTTCTTTCATAAAGATGGCACGCTGAATTAGTGAATTTATAAGCAACAAATACATATCAATTAGTTATTACAGACAAACATTAGCCATATGAAAAAAAATAAGTTGGTGTGCATTCACCGAAGGGCTGTGCCCATGAAATAAACTCTCCAAGCATATCCATCATGAAAAAGGACCGATGGTGATATAAAATAAAAATGTATGGTTTGCACAAACAAATGAGATAAAAAAAGTTGGATGCACACACTAGCTCCATGGATCATAAGAATATTTTAGAAAGGCAGTCGCAGATATGCTCAATCCTAAGAATACACTTTATATGCCATGAATGATTACAAATCAAATAGGAGAGAAACAGAATTACCAGAACAGATAGATTATGCTCATCTGCTAACTTCTTTAGAATCATAGCCACTGATATCATCATCGACCGCCCTGTTAGGTTAGTAATACAGGTTCAGAGAAAGGAAACAACAATTTTAGTTCAAACAACACTAAGAATTAATGATGCCCCTCTCAGGAAGCAATCATGCCAGCAAATAATGTGTTTAGGAATTCAAATCATTAACAAAGGCACATTGAATTGATGACCAGCTCAAATTATCAATGTCTGGGGTGTGGCTGCACAATTGGAGATTAGCTGCCCCATATTGTTTAAGTTAATGGCTGAATAAATAAGCTATCTTGCACCAATTTTCTGCAGTTCATAACTCACAAAATCATACCTAATTTGTCTCAGCTTCTCATTCTTCTTGGATAGCTGAACTGCTAAACAGTAAATTATGCTATGTAAAATAATTTAGTACACAAATGTCACGATTTTGTGGCAAGGAACATAACGGGTATGTATGCGAGGTGGGGGGCTTCAGCCCTGGCTTGCCCCCAGGAGCCGTGTTGGTGAGAGGAGAAATGTGGAGGGGAAGGACACTAACTAGGTTCATGACGGGGGATAAACATCCGTCGAATGGAGGTTGGACGGCGACGACTTGAGGTAGAACGGCGCTAGGTGAAGGAGGGAACCAATTGGGGAAGGAATGGATCTAGAATTGCTGCTCAAGGAGAACACCAGAGCGAAGACTTCTCATTGTTCATTGCTTAATTCCAATAGGCATGCGGTAGGCCCCCTTATATAGAAGGCCCCCCCTAACAAATAGAATCTAATCTCAATCATCACCCTAACAAATAGAAACTAATCACTAACTTCCTAACAATGGGCCGGCTGGGCCCAGGGCCTACGCCCATGTCATTACACCCCTCCCGGACATGCAGCTCGTCCTCGAGCTGCTAGGTGGTGGCCATGGTTGTAGTCCCAGAAGATCCTTTGTTGATGACAGGGCACGACGCCTAACCCGACATGTACACAGGTGCAAATAAACAAAACACAACGCTGGAAAGAAATAAAGCCCTTTACATCTTGACTTATTTCTTATTTCGGACTATAAAAATAAATTAGAAACCAAGTTTAACCAACTTGTTTTGCTGCGCCGTCTTGTTGACTTGGTCGACACACCTGCAGGTGGACCCCATCCAAGGTCGCACAAGGAAAGGAGAACATGTAGATTTGGTCTTGGAACCTAGTTCATGACTAGATAACTACCGTACAAAGGAGGACTTGTACGGCGCGACTAAAGAGGGGAGGGGCTTAGGAGAGGGGACACCATGGATTGTGATCAAGAACCTTGGGAAAGAGACTAGATTAAGGGCTTGTTTGGTTGGTGCCCTGGATTCCATGCCTGGAAAAAAATGGTACCTGGAGGTAGCCTGAAAAGTAGATGATTTTTGTCTGGCCAGGCAAACCTGAAGATAAGTTGTTTGGTTGGAAGTTTGTGCCTGGAATTGGTGAATAAAAAGTAGACCGTTGGATGAAGCAATAGGCAATGAGATAAACTCGCTGCCGGGCACAGGGAGCCAGCGCCAAAGCAGCGCTGAGCCAGCTGCGTCGGCGAGCGACAAAAGCAAACGACCATCGGGCTTTCTTGAGTCTTGGCTGGCGGCGTGGAAAACCGCTCCAGGACGGCAAGCAAACAGACCCTAATTCTTTCTTATCTTCATGCAAAGAGATGACAATGCCGTCCTTGTATAGAGCCAGTGACATAACAATAAAATCTAATCTTTCCAACTAATAAAGATAACCTTCCTAATAGATAAGATCCTACATTGCCAAGTGATACAGTAACCTATGGCCGTGGTTCCCCATGGGTTCACACCTATGACCTACCCTGCGCGGATACTTCCGAAACCTCGCGTACCGGATACGGATATTGCCCCGATACACCCGGATACGTATCGGGGACTTATCGACTGATTTTCCTTTTAAAAAATAAATGAAATAATTCCAATACTTCGTGGATACCTTCCCGATACCTCTAAACCCTAACTCAACTAAAAAAGCACACGCCTCTCACTCTCTCTTCTCTCACTCTCTCTTCTGCTTGTCTCAATACCCGGGCGCCGCCCCCACTACCAAGCGCTACCTCCACGCCCGACCCCCTCCGCCCCACTTTGATCCTGCTGCTCGCCCACTTTGAGCCCTCTCTACTCTGTCCCTACGCCCGTCCCTCTGCTATGCCCCTACACCCGGTCCCCTCTGCTCGCCCTCACGATCCCTCTACTCCGCCCCACACCGCCCTCTTAGCTCCATCCCATGCCGCCACCTCACTCCGCCCAGCCTCTCTGCTCCACCCTTGGCACCTGTTATCTTCGTCTTCAAAACTTCGTAGGCAACGTCATCGGCATTAGATGGTTCGGGATCAGCGTAGAAAGCCCGAAATGTGTCCACTCGTTCGAGTATCACTCAAAGACGCTCTGACTGAAGAATCAAGTCGAATTGTGCCCATAGGTTCTCTTCTCTTGCTCGAGGGGTCTCAGCAAGGTAGAGTCGGTCGTCCACTGCCTCGATTAGACATGCAACGTCGTTCTGGAGGACTACGTCGATGGCAAGGTTAGCTCGCCGAAAGCTGGAGATGACCCGGAAGGCGCAGCAGAGGAGGACGTCCAGACGGCGTAATGTCGCCAACACGTGCCTCGGCATAACATCCGGCGGAGGAGAAATGACACTGTTAGCACAATGCCCTTCCGCAGCATCTGCCAGCATATGGCTGGAGAGGTGCTTGTACAGAATGGCCAGATAGGCCATCAACGCCGGCATCAGGCAAGAAGAGTGGGGAGCCATTTTTTTTTAACCCTATTCGTTTTTTGATGGAGGGTGCGAAAGAGAGTAGAGCAATGTGATAATCCATCTTCCGGTGACAGATGATCATTTTTATAAAACAAGGAGTAACATCGGCACATGAGACGAAGCGACGCATCGGGAGCCGAAGCGGCATTGATGCGCTTAAGGCATCGTTAGGGCAACACTTAATAGAACCTCCGCTCACACACAATTTTCACAGAAAAAACGTATTAACAACATAGTAAACCTAGTCGGTCATACAGTAATTAACAAACCAGATGGGTTATAGTAAAGTTACTAACACCATATAGTAAACGCATTAAACAATTGTAGTAAAAGTTATATGGCAGTAATATTAATCAAGGTAGTCAGAGTCGAGATCCTAAGTTGGATCGATTTGCCTTCGGTAGGATCGAAATCGTAGTATCGAATCGTAGAATCGGCGATTCTACGGAATTGTAAAAATACACATATTTAACATCTATACTATAAGTTTGTTTGATTCTTATATGGTTTACCACTTGCATGTTCCTTAAAAGCAGCTAGACATACTCCATGAATAAACATAGCTTATCATTATCAAGCTCAAGATTGCTCATGCCATAATATAGATATTTGTACTAGCATTACCACACTGATACGATATTTTGCATGCTCCTTGTTTATCTATAGTTTCATTCTCAGAAATTAATATCAACAAATTTTACTCTAAAACAAAATATCAGTAAAGCCTAGCCTCTAAAAAAAATTGCCCTAAGTCTCTACGAGTAGGATCGACAGTGCGATTTGGATCAACAGGCTGTCGTGGGTTCGTAGAACCGTAAGACTCAAAGAGTAGGATCGCGATCCTAACTCCCTTGAGTAGGATCGGATTGGCAGTGAGATTTGGATCGACAGGCTATCGTGGGTTCGTAAAATCGTAAGACTCTAAGAGTAGGATCGCGATCCTAACTACCTTGATATTAACGTAATATGCAGTAATTGATACTAGTGTTTACTGTGTATAACCGCGTAGGTTTTTTCTTTTTTTTTTTGAACGGGCGTAGGACTCGGCGGCGCTCAACCCTCAAAGGAACGAAAAAAAGCAAGGTCTTTGAAGAGCTATACCAGCCCGCATTCTCGGCAGGAGCAGAGGCGATCTTCGTTTTCAGCACCCTCCAACCCACCCACCTCACAAGGTTAGAGAACACGGTTGTTTCTTTTGTTTGGATTGCTTCCTCTCTCGCGAAGTGGTTTTTTCTAGGATTCCGCACAGTAATTTAACCCCAATGTTTCATAATTTCTTGTTATACTAAGGTGATTTCTTCATCCCTAATTTTTGCAGCGTTTTTGGGATAGTTTTTCCTATTCAGATTTGAAGTAAAACAACTCCTCACATGCAGTAATTCATAGGATCCATTTTTTGTTTTTCTTCTTTGCTTTTTTGTATCCCCACACCAGTAGTAAAATGAGGACAACCGGCCACGTACCCTCCAAGGTGAGGAAGATCACCATCGAGGGAAGTCAGTCGACGATGGAGATTTACTTGGACCCCTCCCAACCTGAACCCATCGCCTCAAGAGCAGTGGTTGCAGACGCTTGCACGGGTGTTTCTCGGAAGAAACAGCAGAGCAAGAAGAGGAAAGCAGCGGTGCCCGCGACATTGGACGTCATTGCCTTGTCGCCTCGTGATCAGACCACCCATGAGATTGCAATGGTAAGTATGCACATATAGTAGTAGATGCACATCCTTTTTTACAGTAATTCAATAATATTATAGAATGTTATCTTTTTCACATAAACAGTAAACACGAGTCATGAATGCAGTAATTAGTAAACATATCATCAGTAAAAACGATGTTACATCGAATGCATGCTATGCGCAATAGGAGGAAGGGACCTTGGACGACGTGCATCAGGTGCGCTCCTACCCTTGTCGTCGCAACCATCGGTGAGCTGACGTTAGAGCAAGGGAATGAGGTCAAGAGGATAGGGTTCGACGCTCTGCTGAAATTCAACCTTGAGGGTTTGGAGAAGAGGGATATGTTGTGCTTCCTAATGGACAGGATTGACTCGGTCAAAATGGTCATCAGCACCGGCGGCGGAAGGAGCATCCCAATCACGCCTCACGCCGTTAAGTGCGTCCTCGGGATCCCTTGCGGCGGCGACGACGCACTGATGGTGACCCAGGTCACAGGGACCTCGCAGCTGGCCAAGCTGAAGCGTTTGCTCAGGGTACAACAGAACTCAAATATCAAGAACTCAACGTTGATCGCGCGGATTAAGACCGGAGGCACAGATGCTCTCACGATGAGGTGTTTCTTCCTCGTCTTCAGCAAGCTCCTTTTCCCGACCACCAACATCAACATAACCGGGAAGGATGCTCTGCTGACGAAGGATCTGGACAAATTCACCTTCGTCAACTGGCACAAGGCCGTTGTTGACGACCTTCGGGAGTCCATCCGCAACTGGAACAAGAAGGACAACACCACCAAGTCTATTAGTGGATGCACCGCATTCGTGCTTGTAAGTTACACAGTAAACTTATTCGCTACATTTAGTTTTTTGCACATCGATAAACAGTCAAATGTGTAGAGCAGGGATCACAGTAATTACCAATCTTAGATCCCAGTAAAACAGATCGCACACACAAATAATTTTTCTCGCACATAAAATGCAGTCTAACACACATAGTAACAGTATGTTTCCACTTTAGTAAAACAAACACTAACAAGTAGTAAAACAAGTAGGTCATGACCACAATAAATAGAAGCATCACATTCTAGTAAAACAATAAATACATGACTAACTTTTAGTAATATGTATATTAATAAGCAGTAAATTGTACATGACAGATCTACTACCTCAACAACTTGAGGTGCATCCACAACATCGACGCCGTCAAGACTCCCAGCGCCGCATACTTCACGTCTGTTCTCGTCGACAAGATGGTCGCGGCCGACAGGGCAAAGTCCCCGAACAGCGTTGACACGTTCGACAAGCTTAGCGTGAGTTACTGATGTTTGTCCGTATGTAGTAAAATACGATGTTCATTACAGTAATGTAGTTAATGTTTAATAGTAATTCATTCGTGTCGTTTGAATGGCGGTTTAGCGGCGAGGAGGGACTCACATCGGCATGGCGCGGCGGCAATTTGGACCCACGGAGTTACCCACACAACCCGTCGCGGGGCATTTCCCGAGCCTGCGTGCGTTGCTCCACGACGCGGTTGGATCGTTGGGCAAGGGGAAGCGGTGCCTGGCGATGGAGGTGCTGGAGAAGTTTGATGACGAGGCCGGGAGGGCGATGAGGCAGGCGGAGAAGGCTATGGCGTAGGTACAAACGGCGCATTACAAGTCGAGACGGTGCATACGAAGGTAGTCAGCGTCATCAGAAAGCTGCTCGGGGCGGCAGATGTGTCTAGATCGGCATCCAGCGCAGGTGGGGCGAAAAAGGCGAGGAGCGGCAAGAAGGCGCAGACGTCGGAGCACACGAGCACAACCCCCACACCAATACTCGCAGTGTTCCTGGACTCTTCGACGTAGGTCTTTGGAGACCAGAATCTGCCGCGCGTACTAGCGTCATCGTCGTTGGTAGTGGTGACGGCAATTTCACGTCGCCGATATCTTGTCGTCCGCAACAACATTGCCGTCATACAGCTTTGGAGATGGCGACCCGCCTCCTGCGTCTACATAATCGCCTGCAACCCAAACGCCGGTTGAGCCCACGTACGGCGGCAAGAAGCAGCGCGCGACAAAGATCGCCACCTCCCCTGGTGCATTTAGGAGGTTCCGTCTACATCCCAGTGTCATCGTTGTTCCATCCGACTCAAGAAGAGGGAGAGGGTGACAGATCTCAAGGTATGCATCATATCACAGTAAAACATTGTAATATGAGCAGTAAATAGATACATTATACACAGTAAACAACAACAAACACAGTAAACTTATAAAGCGAACACAACAGAGCGAGTAAGGTGCATGCAGTAATTGTGTTTCTGAACACAGTAACGATTAAAGCAAACACACAACAATTTACTGATTAAGTGCATCTGTTCTTGTGCAGGCCAGGTGAGAGGCGGCGACGTCGATCAAGCATCGACAACATAATAGAATCGATCGAAGCCGACGCGATCCCGAGTTTACACCCCGCCGCATACACTATATAGGCCCCAATCGAACCGGCGGTTGCGGCGCACCACGAGTTACTGCCCACCATCCCAGAGCAAACTGAGGTACTGAATGCAGTAAAACGCGTATGTATAGTCAAGTAAGGGTGGTCGTTCTTACTGTAATACATATCTGATTCTTTTTTATCGCTGGAGTCAGTAAACAAGGGATCCATCGATGTTCCGTTAGAGCCCCCGACAGTAAAGGAGCACACTGACGTAACAACACAATAAAACATGAGGGGGGAAAGAAGTAATTTACTTACTTTTGGCAGTAACGTGGTCCATTTTTTTTGCAGGTGCCAGTAAAGGAGACCGAAACCGTCACCTCAGAGGGGCCTCAGCCAGTAAAGGAGGTAGAGGAGGCCCCTACCGCGTGAGCAAAGTCAAGGAGGCGCAAGTGGTTAGCGTCAGTGCGCCAAAGGTAGATACTGGGGCCATTGACAGTATTATGCGATGACATATACAGTAATTTGTTGGGACACATGATGATAAAATGTTGTTAAGCTTTCCGCGCGAGGAGGCGATGAAAGCGCCTCTGCGTCTTGGCGTAAAGACACTTGAGTAGACCAGCGTGGCAAAGGTACATAGTTCATAGCAGTAACTTATCACGATATTTTTCAGTAAAGACAAATACAATACGACAATAAATAAGAGACACATGTCTTTTTCCGCAGGATGCCGCTGCTAAGCCAAAGCTTAAGATAAAACTCGTCGATCTCAGGCTGGCAAAGACAACGGGCACAACGGTGACCAAAAAGGGGGCTCCTATGGAGAAGACAACTGAAGGGAAGAGAGTTCCCCGCTCAACCTAGGGGGACACCAGCGATGCCGGTGCATTTGGGAAGAGGCTGGCAAAAGCTCCCAAAAAACTGGTGTCGCCATTCAAGCCGTACATAAGGGGCCCGGAAGTGCTCGTGGCCACAGCATAGAGGTGAGGGAGCTGATATGAAATGACGAGAGCCTCAAAAGGTAGGAGAATATCGCCACACTTTTACCGATACGTGAATGTTTTCTTTTACTGCTCTGTCAATAGAGTTTACTAGATCGACCAACGTTTGTTTACTGAGGGTTCACTTTATGTTTTACTATGGGTTCACTTATATTTTACTGCTAACACGAACGACATTTTTACCGCAGCCTTGCTTTGCTCCAGTCCAGCGATGGATTCATAGCGGCCACTCGAAAAGACATTGCGGAGTCGTTCAAGGACAGACAGATGACAGAAGACATGTTCATCTCTCAGTTCATCGAGTGTTTGCGCCAAGACAATGCTGACCTAAGGCCTCAAAGCAATGGGTACAGGGCGTTCCTCCCTATCGATCTGTTGGAAGTTGTTTTTTCGCAAAAGCCTTTTTTTAATAGTAAACGGTTATTCGCGTAGCAGTAAATCCTATCGTCACCCTCAGTAAGTTTTAAACTACTGTGTTTTGACCGTCGATAGAAACTGCTAAACGTGGAGTACGTTAAAAACGAGCAGTACAACAATGAACAGGCTGTGAGCATACTGAAGGAGCACATGGCGGCGGTAGACATCACGCGCATAAAGCTGGTAAGTAATTTACGTCTATCCGACGTGCATCCAATAAATATCATTCATGATCTAGTAAATTACATATTTCATTACAGTAAATCTCCTACATCACGAACAACATTTTTACTGTCGGTTTTTATTCCCTTTGCAGCTCTTCCTCCCAATTTTACACAATCAACACTGGTCCATTTACTACTTCAACATAGTGCAAAAGCGCATGGAAGTGCTGGACTCCAACGATTACAAGTAGAAGGGCACAAAAGTGCAGGACCACCATGATCCAGTGAGGAAAAGGATAATCCCTCGCCTATGCACAGCCCTACAAGCCGTGACCAACGGGAAATTCCCGATCGTCGTGAACGGGAGGGTGCACACCATGGGGACACCGAAGCAGGTCCTAGAGAATGATTGTGCCTTCTTCGTCACGAAGTACTTGGAGTTCTGGGACGGCGAAAGCTCGATGCTGGCAACATCGATGGAGCCAGTAAGAATTTCCCACCACCCGCAACACGCAGTATTTTTTTTCAGATGTATACAGTAAAACATACGATTACCGGAAGAACTTGTGTAACATTTAGCAAATACATGTTTACCCGTGGGTATACCAGTAATGTCGTTCTCAAACAGCAATAAAATATTATCAAACTCACAGTAACTAAAAAAAACACAAAGCGCAAGTAGTTTACAACAGTAAAATGACATGCCTTTTGAATTAATAACAAGTATAATTTACGGTAAACGATAACTGTAACATCCCAAATGTAAAAATGGGTGTGTGTTTCAAATGTAAGAAAATGTACAGAAATTAAAACTTTTTCTCACATCTTGAAACTCTTGAACTCGCCTATAATTCTTGTCTAAAGTTGTGGAGTTCAAAAACCTAAACCTCCTTGGACTAAAGTCCAACCCTTATTCAACTTGTCACAAATCTTGTGCCAAACTTTGGAGAACATTTTCCCTTGGTTCTAGAGTTGATGTGGGACTCCTCTGAAAAATATCATAAGTTTCAAAACTTGTTTGATAATTTTTGGAGGTAAATCAAACCCTAGAACAACCTTTGGGAATTTCTGGAGAAAAATGCATTGCACAAAAACCTCTGGAAATTTTATGTAAGGTTAATCCTAAAGTCAGCAAGCTCCAGTTAAAATTTCATAAATTTTGGAGTTGTTTTGCTATCTCATTTAAATCCCCAAAGTCTCAGCTGTTATATTCAAATTCATATGGTCTGCACTGTTCCTTGGGCCGAGCCACTTTCCAATTTGGGTCAAAGCCAACCACATCAGCAGACCTCCTTTCCTTCCACTTGAGGTCGTTCTTTGTTGGATTCGAGATCCAAAGGCCACGACCTCTCCCAAACAGCTCTGTCGGACCTCCGCCTTGTTGAGGTCGTGGCAGTTGGATCGAGATCCAACCGCCCACGACCTCCTCGATATCTAGCACACATGACCTCCCGAGCCATGTGTTGTGCGCCGCTGATTAAATCCTGACCACGACCTCCCTTTGTCATCGTGCGCACTGAGACCTCCCGCGCGCTGAGTCGTAGCCATTAGATCGAGATCTAAAGGCCACGACCTCCGCTCTCATTCGTTGCCGTTAGATAGAGATCTCACGGCCACGACCTCCTTCTCATCTCGTAGCCATTGGATAAAAATCCAACCGCCACGACCTCCCTTGCGCCATGCGCAATGGCTAGGACCTCCCCTCTTTTGATCAGCGCCCTTGGATGTAAATCCGCGGTCGACCTCCTTGGTGTGTCTTGCGGCGTCTAGGACCTCCCCGTTTGTTGTGCGCGCCTTGGTTGAAATCCAAAGGCCACGACCTCCTCGCTTCATTATGCGCCCTTGGATTGAGACCCAAAGGCCATGACCTCCACATCCGTGGCGATGTCGTGCGCATCCTTAAGTCCTCCCCATCAGGTCCGCGCCATTGGATCGCAATCCAACGGCTAGGACCTCCTAACCCCTTTTTCCTTTGCGCCTCCGCGCAATGGTGATCTGAGGGTCATGACCTCCCCAGTCCAGATCGGGTGGTCACGACCTCAACCCTTTCCTTTAAAACTTACCGTTTCAGATCTGAGGGCTAGGACCTCCCTATCTTTTTGCATCCGACGGTTGATAGGAGGTCCTGTTCTTCTCCTAGCTCTGGCGCGCGCATGCGCCATGGCAGTGAGGAGGTCAGAGGCAGGTCTTGTCCCAACGGCTCTGAGCTGCGCGCATTAAATGCGTGTCAGTGTCTTTCCGCCCTAGGCCATGCTCTGACCTACCTACCCTGTCCCCTCCGTCTTGTCCAAGCCATGGACCTCGCCATGGGCTAAGTTCACCATGAGCTTAACCCTTGGCTCATGACCTCTTCACCTCTGGCTATATGACCTCCTTGGTATCTCCCCTTGGCTTCCTTTACACTCCATTGAGCTCTGCCTTGCCACTGTGCTTGGCTGAGCTCCTCCTCCACAGACCTCCCCCAAATCGCCATTGAAGACCTTGGAGCTTCTTGGTGGCAGTGCTCCTGTGGCTCCCTCTCTGGACCTCTGCTCCATTTTGCTCCTCTTAACTTCCTGGATTTAAACCCTAACTTGACTTTGGGTTGACCTCTTCAGGAAGGAGCTAAGTGGAGCTGGAGCTTTTGGCATGAGCACATTTCTTCTCGGCCGGTCCTCCTCTTCTCCAACCTTCTCAGCTCCTCCGGACCTCCAGGTAATCTTCCTGATAGTCCTTTAGAGCTGGGCACCTGCATGTATGTTGTTGCGGAGCTTTAATTTCATAATGTGATCTTGGCCGTGTTAGCCCTCTTATTCATCTCCGGCTCGTCGCCGTTCTGGACCACCAGCGCCGTGGGAATGGTCGGCGTGTCTTTAACACTATTGCGCTGCGTTGGTGCTCCTGGATGGCGCGCCGAGGTCCTCATCGCCCGTGGCAAGCCTTGGGATCCTCTCGGGATTTTGTCGGACGACACTAGCACAACGCCGTTGTCGTTAAGACAAAGATCTCCCCTTTTATGGCTAATCATCTCCCATCATTGTGGCTTTAATGTGTCCTTAAGCGCTGCATGCGAGGTCTTGGGCCGTCTATCTCAGATCTACGGCCATGACCTCCTCGGGGTATTCTTTGCAAAAGACCACCCCTGGTCTTTTGTAAGGACAACCCTCAAGACCTCCCTCCTTGCGATCTCAACCGTTAGGACCTCCTCGTGTGAGATCTTAGCCGTTGGGGTCCTCCCTGTGTGGATCTCCTCCGCGTAGGACCTCCCTCGTAAGTTCTCACCGTGTAGGACCTCCCTTGGGCGATCTTGACTGTCCAAGACCTCCTCCTTCAGATCTTAACCGCCCAGACCTCCCCTTGGAGATCTGAGCCGTTAAGACCTCCCCTCTTGTGAGATCTTGACCGTTAAAACCTCCTCGTGTGAGATCTTAGCCGTCGGGACCTCCTCTTGTAGATCTTAACCCTTAGGACCTCCTCGAGGTCATCTTAGCCGTTGAGGTCCTCCCGGTGTAGATCTCGGTAGTTAAGGACCTCCCGTATTGATCTCGACCATTGAGATCCTCACTGTGTTGATCTTGGCGCTTAGGACCTCCCGAGGTCATCTCGGCCGATTAAGGTCCTCACAGTATAGATCTGGACCGTCTGGTCCTCCTCGTGTGTTGTGGTGCATTGGATGCGGCATCAGCGGCCACGACCTCCTTCCTCGTTCTTGTGGCGTTCTTTGGGAGGACATGGACCGTTGGATCCAAGATCAGCGGCCCATGTTCTCTGGACTGCTTGTAGCGTGCAAGATCTCCTGGGAGGTCTTGGGCTGTCCGATCCAGGATCAACGGCTCATGTCCTCCCACGTCTTTACTGGTTTTTAGAAAATCCAGTGAGCTCTTATTTTGTGAACTGAAAAAGATAATAACTTTGAAAATGCATAACTATTTCATTTTAAATCCAAATGAGGTGATTCAAATTGTGTTAGCTCTGGTTTGACCTGGGCTCTAACCTAAAAATGGTTGTGAGCTCAGTTCAGCTCCAGAAAATGGAATTGCCAAATAGGTTTCAAAACTAACTTTAAATGTTACATTAAAAACTCATTTAACTTGTAAAATGCATAAGTAATTCTCTAGAGCTCATTTTTGAGTGAATCCAACTTTGTTGGCTTCCTCTGTTAGTGCACTAAATGTTAGAATAGGATTTAGGCATGTCACTATTTTTAAAAGATTTGTGGGTGCATTTTAGATGTGCTCATTTTCATATTTTTGAAAAATCATAAAACATGCATCATAGCTCCAAATGAGATGAATCCAGTTGGGTTGTTCATCTTATGAGGTGCTTGTTTTACTGTAAAAATTTCACTTGCACCACCTTTCTAGAAAATTTTACTAAACAATTAAATTAGTGAATAGTAGCAGTTTTTGATTTTTAGAAATTTGAAGCAGATTTGTTTTGCTCATATCTTTTGCATTAAGAATCCAAATCAATTGGTTCTTGTTGCTAAATTCTCTAAAATCATCCTCTTCTTTCTTTGTAAAATTTCAGAGCATTTGGAGTTTGTTTCTTTGTCTTTGTCTTTTTAGTTTTCTTCGTTCTTATCGGTTCTTTTAGCCTTTTCGTTTAGGTGTTGCGAGTGTGTTGATCCGTGGCGAATCTCTGCAACAAACCGAGCATAATCAGCAAGGCAGCGGTTTGATCATATCCATTATTGTCCCATTACTTTAAAGTTTAATACTTTGTTTCACTTGTATGTATGCATGCTACTTTGTGTTAAAATATCGATTAGTAGAGCCTATAGATGCATATCCTGTAGGCAAATGTTCATTCTCTACTACTAAGCCTAGGATTATCTTGCTGTGATTTAGAGTTCGATGGATGGACTTTTATCACTTAGTAGTTTACGTTGATAATGCTTAGAAATGCTTAGATAACGGTAGAAATGGGCGGTTGTTGACATTATGTCGATGACCTTGATCACACTAAAATTATTATTCTATTATGTCCATCTTGTGCTTTGTTACTTTGTAAACAAATAAAACAAAAATGAAAACAAAATTGTTATTGACTTGGGCACAGTGGATGTTGGTGTGATATGTTGGGTGTGAATGGAATGGTGCCTAGGTCCCTAAGGACCGAGTTACTTGTGTCACTAAGCTAAGCGCTTATGTGTGCTAACCACACGAGGGTATTAGGAACCCTCTTGGCTAAGTACTTTGGGAGGTGTTAATTGGGGTTGCGGTGAGTAAAAGCTGTTTTATAAGGGAAAGAGTACATGATTTGCTTAATTTGGCCGTTGTCTCCTACCTTAGGGTTGTCGCGACTCTTAATTAGCATCATTCATTGGAAATGCCTCGTAGGACTTAGCCGTCTTAAGCATACCAAAGGAAATGTGCTAAATAGCTTGGCTAAAAAGCGATCGGCGTGTGGGTACATTGGTACACCCTGCGAGGTTAAAACTATTGAATAGCCTCGCCCTAGGTTATGGACATGTTTGGTAAGGTCGTGCAAGAACTAGACTACAACATTTAATTAAAACTTGATGGGTTGGTATGAATGGATGTTCATACTATTGTGGTGGCTATTGGGTTAGTCACTTCGGGATTGTTGTTGTCATCTATCTATTGTTATTATGTTACTTGTCTCGTTGTTACTTGCAAATTAAAATGAATTGCAAAAGCGCTTTGGAATCTATTTATATATTGCAAATGAAAACTTGCTTTATGCTAAAATAAGTCCAAAGCCTCATCCACTTAAATAAAGCTTGCATCCACTTAAATAAAGCTTGCATGTAGTTAAACTATAGTTCTGTTATACTACACGTCAGTCTTGCGAGTACATTTTTGTACTCATTTGCTTTGCTTAATAACTTTGTTGCAGAGGAGGTAGGGCCCAAAGGGCTTTACTTTTGTGAGATGTGCTGCGGTTGGGAATCGAGCTAGACGGCTTGGTTGGTTGCCTTGTGGGCTAAAGGCAAACCTTGTGGCTCTCTTTTGTTTATCGCCATCTTATGACTTTTGCTTCCACTGTGTTATCTTTCTTAGTTGTATTTGGCCGGTCGGCCCCTTTTGTAATAGCTCTATATTATGTATGTCTTTTATTCTAGTCGTGCTTTGGTTCTATGTCTTGAATGGAATTGATGCATGATTTTGTAAAAGGGTGTGTATACTGTATTCTAGGAAGTATACATATCTCGAAGACACGAATTATTATATTTGTGATGCTAGGGTCAATGGATGACTAAGCATTACAAGCCTAATAAACCGGGGTCCTCACAATAACATTTACCGGATCAGCAACGTGAGGTCATTTTCGCAGTAAAAGCATCACCCCGAAAATTACGGTCCCCATCTTCCTCACCTAAACGGCAGTAAAACCTTTTTATAACGACACGAGGGTGACGCGCTATCAGTTTACTAACAAATTTTCACCGCCATTTGCGTGTTGGTAGGTTTTTACCGTCAATTTATAACGGCACCGAGCAACTTTTTCGGCTATTTTTGATCTTGCGCGTGCGTTTCTTCTTGAACTTCGAGGGGGTTTGACACGCGCGGAAGGGTTTTACTACCGATTTCGGTAGGAGGCTAGGATATTGGCCTTGCCAGCGTAGTCTTGAGAACAGCGTGAAATTTGCCGGTAGCACAGGTGATATATATATATATATATATATATATATATATATATATATATCCCTGTATTGTTTTTTAGGAACTGGCGTATCGTCGTATTGTGTATCTGTATCCGTATCGGAGTATCCGGGCAACCTAGCCTATGACAGTAGATGGGGAGGAGATGAAGAGAGATAGGGAGATTAGAGATAACTTCTTGCTTGCCCTTTATTGAATTACATAAAAAAAATTAAAATCAATCATCCTAACTTGATGGGCAAGGTTTTCCTAACAGATTGAACAAGAGATGTAATCAAACTCGAAAAGTATTTTTGAACTAATCTTAACTCTTATTCCTAATTAAAATCAATCATCCTAACTTGATGGGCAAGGCATAGCCAAGCCGCCAGCCTAGGCTGCGGTATCCTTGACCTGAACGTCAGCTCTACGAGCTGTGGTCCCACGATACCGACAACACTAATAAGGAATTACTGACATGACTACAAGGCTATGCAAGTACCTTGTGAATTCTTCCCTCCGTTGATGGGAGCAAGTAGAGATGATATTGAATCAATAATAAGCAAGCATATCTTGCTACCGCCATTGTTTACCTATTAAGCTTGTGACATGAGAGAAGTTTTCAAGATAATAAAAATTATATCGAAGACTTCCCTTCATACTCACCTTGTCATTGAGTGAGAGTTCTAGTTGATGTAGTACTTCAAACAAAGCAAATATATCAAATACAGACTCACAAATAATGCTGCTCATGACCCTCTTAAGCCTCACATCCTTTGGCTGCAAGTCAAAACCTCGTAATTAGAAATCTAAGCAATATAGCGCATGCTCAAACATTTGTCACTTGTTAGGGTAATCAAATGGAAGCAATAAGTGTCCAACATAAGGTATCATCTACTTATACCATAACAATGGAAATAATCATGATAACTCCCTGAACGACAATAGGAAAGAGCAGGATATAAATATGGATGATTACTAACCTCTTCGACAAAAGGGATGGGAAGCTCATCAATAATTCGAGCAATGCGGCTAGGAGAGAAGGAATTACTAGTATCCAAGTACATAACAACACCCATATGCCTGGCAGCAACGTGTGAAGCAGAATACAGACAGACCTGCAGTTGCGTGTACATCAGTACATGGACTAAATAACGGCACAGGCTTATGATTTAGTTTACAGTTGTTCCAAGACAACCAGGTCAAGAAGTAAGCATATGAAGTATCTTCAAGTTAAAAAAGATGATTAATTTTTTCACCTGTGTTTTACCAGAAGATGAGGGGCCAGTTATTTCCGTCAACTGACCTTGGCGCAGCCCACCTCCAAGAAGCATGTCGATGCTAGGAATTCAGGGCATCATAAATTATAATATAATCTGCTTGTTAAAATAATGTGATTTTCTGCATAATGATAGGGAGTTCCTCTAGACAGAGATCGGTAGGTCAATAAAAGAACAAGAGGTCTCAATAGAAACGGAATAATTACATTCAAGATAGGAGTACCCTTCAAGTCCAGTCGGGAGGAAATGCTTTCTTTCTGCCGCGTCTTTCAGCAAGTCCATCCCATTAGACCACAGCCCACACCAATTTTCAGCGGGAGGTCGATCTTGATTCATGTCCTGTATCATGTCACAAGTTTTGAAGTCCAAGTACCAAGAATGTGCTGCGTATGGAACATTTTACGCGAGACAGGCTTGCATCTGACACAATTGCTAAGATCCTATTCTCAGGACAGACAAGATGAATACAAAATCAGATGAGTATTCGCACGGTTCGATCAGTAGTAGGAAGCCAGCATGCAAAATCTAAAACCCTCCTCCTCATTTGCCCCCACAGGTTTAGCAAACCGGTTCGTTCAGTTTGTTAGAAATAAGGGATTGTTCTGTAAACATGCGAATTCCACTATGCTTTCATCTCCTCTACCAATCAGGCAATCACCACTAACAATCCCAGTCTGAGGGCTGACCCATGTCAATTTTTACAGCGAATAAAATAAATTGGTGGACTGCTAAATTCTCACCCAGATGTAGAGTTCATACCCAATCGTGGAGCTCTTGCAATGCAAAGTGCATTCTCCAAGATTTATTAACAGAAGATCAACATGAGGAAGAAGAAATCAAGTAAGTAGAGCCGGGAAGTGCATGTATGATATGATCCTGACCTCGCCGGCAGTTGGTGTGTGGCGCCTGGTGAAGCAGCAGCCGGAGGAGGAGGAGGAGCCGCTGGTTCCTCTCCCGCTACGGCCCGCGCCATCGCCCGCCGCCATCGCCATCGCAGCAAGACTACTTTTGTCAGGCGAGAGGAGGACCTTAATTAATTACTCAGCCCAAGGCCCACCACTCTTTAGGCCCAAGCAAACCGATCACCTATCTCTAACAGGTGGGCCCCGCGGAGAGGCTTTGCCTTGGATCCGAAATCGGAAGAAGAACATCTCAAATAGTAGAGGGAATTGAACGTAAGAGTAAATTGCAAAATTGCATTGAAGCTCCTGAATTTGCGCGGTTGTTAGCTCCCTGAACTTGTAAATTGCTTTTTCAACTCCTTAAACTTGCTTCTGTTTGAACGGCAGTCAGATTCGCTTTTAACTAACGGAAGTAGTCGACATGGCACACGATCAGCTAGAGAAGTGTTATGCATCAGGGCATAAAGGGGATATCCTCTCTAGTTTCTGGTTTCCCCCACAAGCACGAAAATGAGCATGGCGCTGACCATGACGAAGATGACGAGCTGACGGCGGCCAGCTGCCGCAGCCGATGATGAGCTCATCGGCGTGTTGTCCCTTCAACAATTAGTGAACTAGATAATACTGCATTGAGGCATTGATTTCACAAATACTACATTGACGCAAAAAACATTAACAACCGTCAACAGCTAGATACTGGTGCTCTGATTTCACAAATACTAAATGTCGTCTAAACAAGCCAACAATTGTATCATACCAGGACCAGGGTCAATCTCATCAAAGTTAGACAACGGCAAAAAAAATCATTCAAAACCAACAGAAAAGTGAAGAGCAGTACCTCGCCGGCAGACTGATTGGGGCTCCAATCGACGTGATTCGGCCCAAATCGTCCGGGATTTCGGATAAACTTTTGGGGAAATCCCTGTACTGAAGCTCTGGGGTGAAGACAACCACGGTTGTGCACTCTGAACAGATTTGTCTGTATTGCCTCACGTCCAGTGTTCAGAATTGCGCCGTTGTGCCCCGTCGCCGGCGATGGTTGCGGCAGCAGTGTTGGTGCAAGATTTGTGGGTAACAGCTGAGATTGGGGGAGGAGAAGATGCCCTTAGGCGAAGAGCGAGTAGGGGATTTGCTCAGGGAGATGCAAGAAGAGGCCTCCATCTCCACGATGTAAGCAAGGGCTAGAACGCAGCAAGAACCAAGGCTGTCGTGGCCATTGCGGTCAAGAAGAGAGGTGGGGAGAGACCGAGAGAGGAGAGCAAACAGAGATGTGCGAGGAGACTTACTCGTGGAACCTACATGGAAAATTCTTTCCACGCTGGCAAGTGGGCCGCATGCATGGGAGGTTTCATCCGACACACCCTATCTCATCAGCCGTTAATTTTGCTGATAAGAAAAGAATCAACGGCCGATAAGAAGTGAGACAAGGAGGGGTTTCACATAAGGCTCTCCTCTAGTAGAGTTTCTTCTGTCATAGTCTGTGTCAGCCCCAAAGAAGCCATATCAATTGGTTCCGTCACATAACACCGAATCTGACTAGTGCTGCAAACGGATCAACCACGCTAGTTTAGAGAGCTCTCGTACAATTTACTCTAAACGCAACCAACCCAACCCTAGGTGTCTGAAGTCTGCCGGCGCCGTGCCCAGGTCCTATTGTAATACTCTTTCCCCGCGGTCACGCACGGAGCAACTGGGAGGGCGGCAGGCACGCACTGCCGGTGATATTTCGACCTTTAGATTCAGTCCCTCCAGAACATTCTCCCTCCCCGTCTTCTTGAATCATTATATCCATGGTCTCCTTCTTTTTTCTTCTTCTAGCATGTCAGCGAGCTGCTCGGCCTCAAGTAATGTAAGGCTTGTACTGCTTGCCCTGTTCGTTAGCTTGAAATAACTCCAATTGGTGGTTGCAAGTGCAACTAGGGAGGGATCTCCCACCTTCGGCTTCTGGTTATCTGACTTCACCAATTGGACATCACAGTGCAAGTCTAGTGTTTTTTAGATGTAATAGCAGTTATAAACTAGGACGGGAAGCTTGTGTGTACTGCCCTGAATTTCATGGCGACATAGTATTTGCTTCACAAGTCCAAAGGAAATAGGACTTACAGTATGTTTCTTTCTGTTGTCAATTGTTCGCTCTCAATATAATGGTGTAAAACGGAGGTCTTCTTGAGCCACCCCCGCGCATCTTGGATGGATACCGTTGATTCATTCCGAGAGGATATCTGCTTCATCTGATTGGGTCATGGTTCATGGCTTAGTTATTCTTGCTATAGCCATTTCCAATGTGTCATCTGCTATTTTCTGTAGCCCAGACATAACTAGGAATTTCAACCGTGCAATTTGAACATGAAGTGTTGACATGTCTCACTCAAATTAAAAACTATCCTTAACTCATCCTTTGTCGTTCTGTTCTATGTAGGCAGGTTGGCAGGTATAGTTGGTACCTGCAATGTCAGATCCTGGCAGGGATAGCAGCATGCAGCAGCTAGTCCCGATAGCACCACCAGCAAAGGCTTCTGGTGGTGACAGTGGGAAGGAGCTGCTGGTGGTGGAGAGTGCGGGAAAGGGCTCAGGAGGGTCCGTCAAGCTACGGGAGGATGAGGAATCTAGGGCTCAGGATTGGTATTTCTTATCCTCATTGACAAATTGCATTTAGTTGGTTCAACTAGGCTAAGACAATATGTCCTAGTATCCTATATAGTATATACTAACGCGACAGTAAACACAAATGGAAGATAAGCTTATGCAGTTACGCTAAGAATTAAACACATGAGCGCATCTTCTCGACCTTGTTTAAGGTCAGGAAATTGACGAACCACAGATCGTCTCACAATAGCAATCCCATCAAACTATATCGTTTACAGGAAGCACACTGAGTTGCCGGTAATTACCACAAAAACCAAACAAATCTTAAGAATACAACTCTGCTTCTGTGAATCTGTGATGGTCCCATTGAACATAAAACTATAAAAGCAAGAACAGAACACATCATGTTCAGACAACAAAATATCCTCCATTGTTCAATTTAAAGTGCACTCCATTGATAAGCAGTTAAGCACTCCAGGATATACTGCCTTCAAAGTTCAAACATTCGATTCAAACAAAAAAAAAACAGAACATTTAATCCATGCTTCAATGCATTGTCACCAACAGGAATTGCAAAGGGGGGAAATAAGTGTTCGTGGCTTCATGCTTACCTTTGGGGAACAGGGCGGGCGGCCGACGAGAAAGATCGCAAAAGGGGCCGCAGGCGGAGCCGGTGGAGGCGCGAGGGAGCCGGCGGAGGCGGGCGAGATGGCCGGCGGGGACGCGAGGTGGCCACGAGGGGGATCCGACAGAGGCCTTGGGCGTCTTGAGAGCCAAGGCGCCAAGGCCCACCAGCGTGGAGAGCCGTGGAGGCAAAGAGATGGCGCAGGGAGGCCGTGAGGCGGCCGAGATGGCCGGCGGAGACCGATGAGGTGGCTTGGCGAGAGGCGCGGCGCGGCAGTGGCGCGGCTCGAGAGTTGAGACTCGCGTGAGTGCCAAGTGTGTGACGACGCCTCGCCGCGTCGCGCCTATACAAACCCTAAGTGGTTGTCTGGATCTCAGTAATAAGAAATAGGTTTTAAGAAAACTAGTTTTAAGAGAATTTTTAGCAAAACTGGTTTTAAGTTGTTATTTTGTTAGGATGAATTTAAGGAATACTTTGTTTGGATCAGAAAAATTAAAACAAGCTTTCTTCAATGTAGTGTTTGGCTAAAAATAAAATTCAAAATGAATTTCTTTGTCTGATAATGGATTTTTACTATCACGGTGTGTAATATATCACGGTGTGTAATATATTTCTTGTTAGAAACGTACAATCACTGCATATGGTCACTTATCTGTGTTGTGTTGAGTTCAGCAACTGGAGAATAACTGAATAAGGAGCCGATGCTCTGGACGAAGCAGCTGCACAAGAGAAATTTGCAGGTTTGAATCGGTTTTCCATTGCTAGTTTGCTACACCATCGATCGATTTGTCTCATTGGCCTTTGCCGCCTAAGGCATCCTCATTGCTTGCAATGCGCAAGTCGTGGCGCCGCCTCATCTCCACCCGTGAATTCGTCCTCGCACACCACCGAAACCAACCCCTGCTCCCCATCGTCCATGTCCACGACGGCGTCTCAACACTCTTCTCGTCCCCGACCTAGGGGATGACATTCTCCGGTCCATCATCCGTTAACAACACGAACGTCTGAAACTGGGAGAGAAGTTTCTACATCTCTAACCCGGCCACTCGCCAGCGAGCCTTACTTCGGCAGCTTGTTGAACCGTTGTTTTCTCCTGGTAAAATCCGTATCGCCGGGCTCTACAAGACCGTGCTATACAGCAATCTTGTCTTGGACAAAATCAGAGAGCGACATCGAGTTCAGCGTAGTATCCGGGGGGCGACATCGAGTTCAAGCATGATGATGTCAGGGGCGCCCGAGCTCATGGCAAGTGGAGTTTGTTGGCGCTGATAAAACTTATTTTCACAAAAATGACCAGCCCTTGTTTTTAGTAAAACGTATAATATTGGATTTACAATAAACCGGTTTTGCTTATCTCAAGAGTTAGTTACCCAATCCAAATAGAGATTTCCTAAAACGATTCTAAAACCGGTTTTGGGAGAATCTGTTTTCACAAAACAAGAGATCCAAACAAGGCCTAATGGAGGCATGCCGCATGGAGTGACCGATGCTGTGATGGTCGATGGACTGATGGCCTAGTGGGCTGTTGCCTGTTAGGCCGGTATTCCGGATAGATGGCCTTCGTGTCACCTGGATAATCTGTATTCGACGAACTGTATTTATTTTCGTTTCCGACAAAAAAATTCATATTCGTTTCCGATTCGAGAAAAATCCGAATCTATTTCCATCCAGATTAGTCGGAAACTATCTAATCCGTTTTCACCCCTACCTGGAGGTGAAACTGAGGCGCATCGTGGAGAACAGTGAGAACCCGAAAAATTAAACAAATCTAATCCTCGATAATCGGTAATTGGCAGTAAATTAAAATTTTCTAAGCACGACCAAAGCATAACTTCAGATTAATATTAATCGCATCGCCAAACAAATCTATACAATATTTTATTGTCAAGTCAGCATAAGAATTTACAATATGAATTTGTACAACAAAAATGAAGCACTATTACAATCACGAATTAACTACATCATGAAAAGTATACAACCAGTCATCCAAACCAACATACAACCTCTCATTGCCAAGAGGAGTAATAGAGCATAATTTGCAACATAGATATAACCCAAAGTCAATTACAAAGAATTCATTACAAAAGGACATACAACATTAATTCAATCACAGAATTAATCACAATATGATTTCATTTCAAGCGAAAGTAAAATATTACAAACTCAGAGTCATTTACAAGAATGCATTACAAGCAGAAGTAAAACATTAACTTATTACAAGGATTATTTACAATAGATCACAATAGTAAATGACAACTCTGAGTATAGTACAAAAGGAAATAACAAAATATTGCATTGCATGTCGCTGAAGCCTTCCTTGTATCCCTATTCGTATATCGCCAGCACGTCGAACCCTTCCTCGAAACACATTTCCATCATTTGCCAAAAACTTCGAAAACGATTAGCAAACCGAAAGCAATAAATTAGAATTAGAATGAAGAAGGATTGCCGTCAGAATTCAAGAGGATCACCGAGGTTCCTAGACCAACCTAGGTTAGTCGGCACTGTCTTATCTCCAGTAGGTTTCATCACCCAAAAATTTAGAGAATCTGACACCCACTTTTCCCGACTTACCTCAACCATAGAAAAATCCGACAATGCTGATGAACCATTGGTTCATTCCTTTTACCTAGCCCAACACTCACTTTCCATATTACTGACTTACCTGAACTGCAGAAAATTCGGCAAATAGTGAGCTTTGGACTATTGGACAATAGCCAAATAGTCCCATGTGAGATGTTGTATTATAGTTCAACTGTGTGGTATGTGTCAAAAGTCAAAACATGTTTGACAATTGGCGGTCAACATAGTCTTTGGGCACCGGACAAGTCGTAAGTCAAGTTTTATGGGGCAAAAAGACAACCTTTTCATGTTTAGAATCATCCGTCCTGCCTTTTTCTGTTTTGTTCTTAGGTCTGGAAGCCTAAAATTTCAGTTTGATGTTCTCTTTCTGGAGTGGACAAATAGGCTTTTGTTGTAGGTTCTTCAAACCCATCAGTTGAAAGATTTCCCTTTTAGATGGATGTTGAATTACAATATATTGTTATATTTTAAACTTCTTTTAAATGCATATATATATATATATATATATATATATATATATATATATATATATATATATATATATATATATATATATATATATATATATATATATATCATTGATTGAATTCTAGGCAAATAATAAGGATGTTTGCATGGAAGTTATCTACTCTTGCTCCCTTATTGAGATAGCCAATTATTTGTACGGTGATATTTTTTATTGTTATTCTAATTAAATGGCATCATAGCGAAAGGTATATTTATGATTCTAGGTTCTAATATTCAAAAAGAAATATTTGTTTTAGTCGTTGCCACCAAAATTAGGACGCAAACAACAAACGAGAAATAATGTGGTAATTAAATCTTTCATATTTTCTATAGAAAAAAGGCTGGCTTTTCTCTTGCTCGTCAGATGTTCTACAGCATAGGAATTGTCATGGGCATGCTTGGGTAAGGGCCGATCTAGGTGTTCCTGGAACCATGTGGCAAGCTGACAAGACAGCAATTTGCACCACAAAGAAGAATGAGAAGAAGAGAGACTAGGAAAGTTGGGTTTATTTCTTGCTTAGGTCCTGTTTGGTATAACTCCTACTTCTAGCTTTTTGTTTAGATCTTGTGGAGTAGTACCAAACTCCCAACTTCTCAAAACTGTCAGATTCTGCTTTTTGCGATGAGCTGTCTCGAAAATGAACTAGCAACGAGGAACAGCCTTTACGCAGATTCTCGTGGGAATCCAACCTTACAGAAACAAAAATGCCCCTTGAAGTTGGATGTTTCTACCCGCAAATACCATCGAACTACCCCAAAGGAAATCCCACCGCGCGACCCCAGCCTGTACCCCTTCGCCTTTCCCCTTGCGTCCTCATCTCCTCCTTCTGCTCTCGCGACAAGGCGATTTTCGCCAGCGCTGTTGCCTCCGCATGCTCCCTTCCACGCTGCACCAAGCAAAGCCAGGATGAGGTGACATCTAGCGAGGAGGGAGGAGAGGAGGCGGTGATTTGTCGGGGAATGGAGCTACATTTCCAGATATGAGATGGATCGAATCCGAGAAACAAGAAGGGCCGGTGTGTCCATGGGCGTGTAACATCCCAATTGTATAAACAGGGTTTGTTTCAAATGTAATTAAATGTGTAGAAATTAAAACTTTTTCTCACATCTTAAAACCCCTGAACTCACATGCAATTATTGTCCAAGAGTTGTGGAATCCAAAACTCTAAGCTCTTGTTAACCTAAAGTCCAACTCATTTTTCTTTTGTCACAAATCTTGTGCCAAAACTTTGGAAATATTTTTCCTTAGTCCTAGAGATGATGTGGGACCTCTCTGAAAAATATCATAAGTTATAAAACTTGTTTGATAATTTTTAGAGGTAAATCAAACTCTTGAACAGCCTTAATGAATTTCCTGAGAAAAATGCAGTGCATAAAAGCCTCTGGAAATTTTATGTAAGGTTAATCCTAATGTCAGCAAGCTCCAGTTAAAATTTCATGAAATTTGGAGTTGAATTGCTATCTCAAATAATTCTGCAAAGTCTCAGCTGTTAGAAATTGAATTCAAAACATGCACTGTTCCTTGGGCTGAGCCACTTTCCAAACTGGTCAAGTGCAACCTCATCCCCTGACTCAACAGACCTCCCTTTCCACCCACTTGAGGTCGTAGCCGTTGGATTCAGATCCAACCGCCACGACCTCCTCCGCAACTTTCACCATGAGGTCCTCCCATCTCATTGAGGTCATAGCCGTTGGATCAAATCCAACAGCCATGACCTCCCTTTGTTGTTAAGCGCCCAAGTCCTCCACCCCATTAAGGTCCTGTGCTGTTGGATCAAAGATCCATGGCCATGACCTCTCCTCGCTGTCAAACCACTCAGACCTCCCACCTTGTTGAGGTCGTGGCTGTCAGATCGAGATCCAACGACCACGACCTCCCGTGATATCAAGCGCCTCGACCTCCCGCTAGTCGAGGTCGTGCAGATTGGATCGAGATCAACGCTCACGACCTCCCCATCCCTTTCCAGTGTCTTGCCTAAGGGCCAAGACCTCCCCGCACCTCAGGTCGTAGCCTTTAGATCGAGATCCAATGGCTAAGACCTCCTAGCTCATCTCGTAGCCCTTAGATCTAAATCTAAAGGCCATGACCTCCTGTGCGCTACACGCAAGCTCAGGACCTCCCCTAACTTGATCAGCACCATTGGATTAAAATCCAATGGTCCTGACCTCTTTTGCGCTTCGCGCAGCACCTAGGATCTCCCCATCTGTTGTGTGCCCTTGGATTTAAATCCAAAGGCCATGACCTCCACGTGCCTGGGCAGCATCGCGCGCGGCTTAAGTCCTCCCAGGAGGTCTGCACCGTTGGATTTAGATCCAACGCTTTGGACCTTTTGTCCTCTTATCCTTTGCGCATCCACGCAATGAAAATCGGAGGGCCACGACCTCCCCAATCCAAATCGGAGGGCTGTGATCTCCTCTTTTCGTTTAAAGCCTTACCGGTTCAAAAACACATCCGAGGGCCAGGACCTCCCCATCCTCTTTATCCAATGGTGGATTTGAGGCCCTGTTCTTCTCCTAGCTTGGGCTCGCGTGCAAGAGCTATGGCGGTGGAGAAAATCAGAGCCGATCATGTCCCAACGGCTCTGCTCTACGCGCATTAAATGCGTGGCAGAGCTTTCCGCCCCCTAGACCATGCCCTGTCCTAATCTACTCTGTCCCCTCCATCTTGTCCACACCATGGACCTCCCATGGGCTAAGCTCACCGTGAGCTCAACCCATGGCTCATGACATCTTTTGCCCTAACTATAAAACCTCCCCGTGGCCTTCATTGGCTTCTTTTCCACACCTCACCGTTTTACTCTCGGTTCTGAGGAGCTCAAACCACTTTGACCTCCTCTTGGCCGCCATTGCTGGAGCTTGGAGCTCCTCGGTGGCACAAGTGTTCCAGTGGCTTTCCTCTCCATCTCATTGTTTCAAGTTGTGCCATTTCCCTCTGTGACTAAAGTCCTAACTTGTTTAGTTGGGACATTTTCAGAGGAGGCCTCACTTGGAGCTGGAGCTGGAGCTTTTGGCCGTGGAGCTCCTCATCTTCTCCAGCGCCGGTCCTCCCCTTCCTCGACCTCCTCAGCACCCTCTGGACCTCCAGGTAATCCTCCTGGTAGTCCTTAGAGCTTGGCACACGCTTGTATGAAATCGCTGCGGAGCTCTTTAGCTTTATTGTATTTTGGCCGTGTGGGTCATCTTGTTCCTCTCCGGCTCGCTGGCGATTTAGGCTGCCGTCGCCGTCGAGAGTGGTCCCAGTGTGTGCGCAACACTATTGCGCACACGATGATGTCCTTGGTTGTCGCCGGCGAGGTCTGTATCGCTGGCGATGCCCACATCTTTGAGCTCGGGATTTTTGTCGGACGTGCCGTCCAGCGCGTGTCGTTAAGACATAAATTTGGGGCAGTAAATGCTCCATCATTGGGAGCATTTACTGCTGTCTTAAGCGCCTGGACCTCCTTGTGTCCCGCGCGCCTTAACTCCCTGTCCGCGCGCGCTCGCGTGTGCGCGAGCACTGTGGCGCTGGATCTGGACCGTCCAGGACCTCTTCTTGTCAATCTTGAATGTCCAGGACCTCCTCTTGTCAATCTTGAACGTCCAGGACCTCCTCATGTGAGATCTTAGCCGCCCAGACCTCCCCTGGAGGTCTGAGATGTTAAGACCTCCGCGTAGGACCTCCTCGAGGTCATCTCAGCCGTTTATGACCTCCCCGGGTTGATCTTGACCGTTAGGGTCCTCCCTCGGGCAATCTAGACCATTAAGGTCCTCCCTTGGAAAATCTGGACCGTCCAGGACCTCCCTCGAGAGGTCCTGACGATGTAGATCTTCCTTGGGGAGATCTTGATAGTTTAGATCTTCCTTTGGAAGATCTCAACCGTTGAGGACCTCCCTCGCTTAATCTGGGCCGTTCCGGTCCTCCCCCTTTCGTTGTGGTCCGTTGGATGTAGCATCAACGGCCACGACCTCCTCTGCCTTTGGCGTGCTTGCGTTCTTTGGGAGGACATGGACCGTTGGATCCAAGATCCACGGCCCATGACCTCTGGACCTTCGCGAGCGCGCGTGCACATGGTTCACTGGGAGGTCTTGAGCCATTAGATTCAAGATCTATGGCTCATGTCCTCCCCTGTCTTATTGGTTTTTAGGTTTCCAGAGAACACTTATTCATGAACTGAAAAAGGTAATAACTTTGAAAATGCATAACTAATTCATTTTAAATCCAAATAGGGTGATTCAAATTTCTGTAGCTCTGGTTTGACCTGGGCTCTAATCTAAAATTGGTTATGAGCCCAGTTCAGCTCCAGCAAATGGTTTTGTAATTAGATTTCCAAACTAGCTTTAAATGTCTCATGAAAAATCCTTCTAACTTGTAAATTGCATAAGTAATGCTCTGTAGGTTATTTTTGAGTGAATCCAACTTTGTTGGTTTCCTATGTTAATGCACTAAATGTTAGAATAGTATTTAGGCATATCACTATTTTCAAAAGCTTTGTGGGTGCATTTTAGTTGTGCTCATTATCATATCTTTGAAAAATCATAAAACATGCATAATAGCTCCAAATGAGATGGACTCAATTGTGTTATTCATCTCATGAGGTGCTGGTTTTACAGTAAAAATCTCAGTAGCACCACCTTTCTAGAAAATGTTGCTAAATAATTAAATTAGTGAATAGTAGCAGCTTGGTATTTTTAGGGCTGAGCAGAATTGTTTTGCTCATATCTTTTGCATTAAGAATCCAACTCAATTGATTCTTATTGCTAAATTCCCTAAAAATCATCCTCTTGCTGCTGTAGAAATTTCAGAGCAATTGGAGTTTGTTTGCTGTGCTGTCTTTTGGATTTTCGTCGTTCTTATCGACTCTTTTTGCCTTTTCGATTAGGTGTTGACGAGTGTGTTGATCCCGTGAGTGACCCTCAGCAACATCTTGAGCAAAACCAGCAAGGCAAGCAGTTTGATCATATCCCATTATGTCCCATTACTTTAAAGTTTAATACTTTGTTTCACTTGTATGTATGCATGCTATTTTGTGTTGAAATATCGATTAGTTGAGCCTATAGATGCATATCCTGTAGGTAAATGTTCATTCTCTACTACTAAGCCTAAGATTATCTTGCTGTGATTTAGAGTTCGATGGATGGACTCTTATCACTTAGTAGTTTACGTTGATAATGCTTAGCAATGCTTAGATAACGGTAGAAATGGGCGGTTGTTGATATTATGTCGATGACCTTGATCACACAAAAACTATTATTCCATTATGTCCATCTTGTGCTTGTTACTTTGTAAATAAACAAAAATGAAAACAAAATTGTTATTGACTTGGGCACAATGGATGTTGGTGTGAATTGTTGGGTGTGAACGGAATGGTGCCTAAGTCCCCAAGGACCGAGTTACTTGCGCCATTGATCCAAGCACTCTTGCGTGCTAACCACACGAGGGGGATATGGGACCTCTCTTGACTAAGTACTTTGGGAGGTGTTAGTTATGGGCTGCTTGATGAAACTATTTTTATAAGAGGAAGAGCTCATGATTGCTTGTTTTGGTGGGCAGTGTCTCCTACTCTTTGGTTGTGTGCGGCTCTTAACTAGCATCATTCATAGGAAATGTCTCGTAGGACTTAGCCGTGCCGGCATACCAGAGGAAGTGTGCTTAATCATGTGGCGAAAAGACGGTCTGACGTGTGGGTACATTGGTACACCCCTGCAGGGTTAAATCTATTGGAATAGCCTCGTCCTAGGTTATGGACACGCTTGGTGATTTCCTGCAAGAACTAGACTAAACACTTAATTAAAACTTGATGGGTGATATGAATTGGGTAATTCATGCTATTGTTGTGGTGACTCGGGTGAGTCACTTCCAGGTGGTTCTTGTTGTTGTTATTATTATTGTATCGTTGTTACTTCAACAATTAAAAATGCTTTATCAAATTGCTTTCAATCTACTACATTATTGCAAGTGAAAACTTGCTTTATGCTAAATGAGTCCAAAGCCTCATCCACTTAAATAAAGCTTGCATGTAGCTATTTATAGTTCTGTTATACTACACGTCAGTCTTGCGAGTACATTTTTGTACTCATTTGCTTTGCTTAATAACCTTGTTGCAGAGGAGGTAGGGCCCAAAGGGCTTTACTTTTGTGAGATGTGCTGCGGTTGGGAATCGAGCTAGGCGTCTTGGTTGGTTGCCTTGTGGGCTAAAGGCAAACCTTGTGGCTCTCTTTTGTTTATCGTCATCTTATGGCATGTTGCTTCCGCTGTGTTATCTTTATTAGTTGTATTTGGCCGGTCGGCCCCTTTTGTAATAACTCTATATGATGTATGTCTTTTATTCTAGTCGTGCTTTGGTTCTATGTCTTGAATGGAATTGATGCATGATTTTGTAAAGGGGTGTGTATACTGCATTCTGGGAAGTATACATATCTCAAAGACACGGATTATTATGTTTGTGATGCTAGGGTCAATGGATGGCTAAGTATTACAAGCCTAATAAACCGGGGTTCTCACAGGGCGATGGGCCACCGCCGTCGCCTTCTGCTGCTGCACCGGGCCCCCATCCGCGTGCCCTCACGTGCATCTCCGCCCGAGCAAGTACGACCCCTCCACCACCTTCTCTGCGCTCAAGGAGTTCATCCTCACTCGATGGCCGCTAGGTGAGAGGCAGATTCCTATCGATTTGGTAGCGTACATGTATTTTGCGTCCTGGTCTGCTTGTTTGATTTGGTGACCAAAGATGCGTGCCTCTGTAATTCTTGATGCCATGCGGTTTTTTTGGATCATGTATTGCTTTTTTGTGTGGTTGTCGCGTGGTGCTTATGTAGTGGTAGTCTTTTTACTACATGCGGTTTTGCTCGCGGCAGATAAGGTTATTGGTATGCTTCATTTTCTTCTTCTCTGGATAGATATGCCTGGCATGCTGAATTCATGCCATTCTCATGTGTGGATTTTATGTTTGATTCCTTTATCAAGACATGTGCTTGTTTATATCTTTATGATAACTGATAGCATGGTTAGTACTTAAATGTTCTTGAACTACTTTCTATAGTGGTGGGTGCCAAGTGATCCCTTCATATTATGCTTTCTGTAGTTAATGGAAATGCATCCCTTATATGGCTAGGATGAAAAAAAACTATATTATGTGTTGTGTGGTTATTACAATTTACAAATGTTGGTTAAGATTATAGCATCCCTCTCTCGCAAGTTGTGACGCCCCATGTCATTACCCTAAGGGTAATTACACTTAGGCATACGGATTATTATTCGTTTGCTCAGTAAAACACTGCTCCAACGAATAGTAAGCCTTTACCAGGATTACGCAGCAGAACAATAAGATAGAAACTGTACATTTTTATTCCAGTACTAGCCACGCAAGGCTATGGTTCTTAGTACAAGTATTATACAGCTACAAAAGGAACCTCTCCGCTTCTCTCGCTAGCCTTGAAGTACCGGCCGCCTATTCGTCCCATGCGTCAAATATGGCGTCCATCTCGCCCTGATCCTCGTAGTCAGTGCCATCTCCTCCTGCGATTGCTCTAGTACCTGCATGTCCATCGTCCCGCTCAGGATAGTTCCCGACCGGACTAGGATCTACAAAGGAGAATACTAACAAGGTTGAGTACACGAGTGTACTCAACAAGCATTAATAGCAAAAAAATGCACTAGATGACTATCTCTATTTGTTATCATATTTTCTATATCATCTCTTTTCTGAAAATAATTTATTAGTGGCTTCTAATTTGTTAGCACGATTTAAATTAAATAAAACTTTTCAAGCCCTCTGCTAAGTTAGCACTCCCCACTATAACTGTACTACTGTCTATTCGCGCTAAGGTCAAAAAACCCGAGGTTCGCGTTTAACTAATTTACTACAAAGGCACAGGATTGCTTTAATTAATTAAATTAACATGATTAAAATGGTTCAATATGCCCGACTATCTACCAGCGATGCGCAAGATTGCTATGCATGCAAAAATTAACTTGTTATTAACAGAACTAACGGCAACACAGCTCATTTTAGTAATTAATCAACAGATTGACTTTAAGTTGGTTAATCCGAAAAGACCCAAGTTAAATCATTCATTCGCAAAACTATGCAACTAATACTCATTTAATTTAATGCTAAAAACTAATGCTACAGACACAAGTAGAACAAATTATTAACCTTACACAATTTCCTAACAAAATTTTCCCTAAACCTAAACCTTCTAAACCTAACTCCCTACTAACCTTAACCTCACTTTCTCTCTCTATCTACAACCGGCCGGCCCTATCCAACACTCACTCACTCCCAGCACTGACTTCTTCTTTCCCAAAGCTTCTCCTCTTTCCCTTCCACCCGATGCCGCCGTGGGCTCCTCACCCGCCACCACCGCCTGCCGCCTCCATGCCTCTGGCCCGCTCCTACGCCGTCTCCGCCTCCACGGCTGCCCGCCCTTTGTGCCCATCATGGCGCCGCCACACCTTAAGCGCTGCCCATGGCGCCACCACCCGTGCTGGCTCGCCTCTCGAGTCCGGCTTGCCGTGCTTGCGGTCCTCGGTATTGCCGTCGACCTAGTCGCCTCCTCCACCAAGCCTAACGCCTCTGCCGGTCGCCACCACGCCCGACGCCACCGCGTCCTCGCTTCCCGCACCCGAGGCTCGACTCGGCTCGGTTCACGCCCATTGCGCTCTCCGGCTCTCTCCTCCTTCCGGCTCTCCTTGGCCTCCCGGCCGGGAGGCCAGCCGCCTGGCTCGCTCCTCCTTTTGCGTCGTCCACGCTGCGCCCCTACCGAGCAGCCGCCGGCTCCCGAGGCCGCCACTGCTGGCCGCACCGTCGCCTCCCGACCCGGCTCGCTTAGCCACCGGCGCCGCCGCTTGTGCTTGCTGCGGCTCGATTCTCCCTCATTTATCTCTGTGATGCATACTTGCTCTGAGAACTAAATGGTGGGTTCCCTCTGAGGCATACTGAGGGCTATTGCGCTGATGCTACTGCTATGAAAATGGTTAGATGATGTGGGCTTACCTTGTTGGGATGAGAATTAAATTGGTAGTGGGAGGGCTGTTGGTCGTGTGGAGATGTTGGTGCCTTCTTAGCTCCTGCCGGCTTTCTCTCTGGTTCCTGTCGCTGGCTTGGCACTAGTCACAGTGGTCGATGTGGTCGGCCATCGCCGATCCACGCTCATTGGCTTCCTCTTCTTCTTTGTGCTCCCTTCCTCCTCTACTCTTCTCTAATGGATGTGGGTGATGATGGGCAAAGATGGTGGTGATACTTGGCTCGATTTTTGGTTGTAGGGGGAAGTGGTAGTGCCTGGCTTGATTCTTGGTTGTGGATTTGGGTGTTTGGGCTTGAGTTCTTGCTCTGGCTACTACTTGCTTGCTTGTTTGGCTACTGGGTGTGGCTCTTGTTCTTGGTTGGAAGGAAGAAATGTATTTGGGATGCTGGCTTGCTTTGTGCTGGGAGATCAAATGGGACTTGTGGCTTGCCCTGTGAGAAGGGGAGGTGGTTTTAAATGGGGGATGCATTCGGCTAGGAGAGTAGTGGATGGTGAATGTCCACTATGCCCCTTGCCGCATCCAAATGCTTTCCTGCAATACTCTTTGGGGCTAAGGGCCTTTCGGTCCAAAAGGGGTGGTTTGGTTATTATACTTGCAAATGTGGGTGTTGGGTTCTAATGACGCTGTATGATGAGACCCACGAAAGTGAAAGGTGCCTATTGACTCAGGTTGGCCTGGCTATCTTAATTATCAAGGGGCTGACTAACTCCGGTTGGTCAGGGTACCTTGGTGATTGAGGGACCGACTGACCTAGGTTGATTTGGGAATCCTAATGGACTTCGGGGAATTCTGATGACCACTTCCTATATTCTAATAATCACAAATGCTGCTTTCAACTTAGCTTGCTAACAGTTTTCTAATTTTTCTAACGAGCGATCGAAATGGATCGCGAGATGGCTCTATGGACTGGCGCTCAAGGGACAAGGTGCCAAGGATGGTTGCTGCTACATGAATGCAAGAAATGGATCATGTTTTAATTAATTGTTGTTATGAACAATGCAGTTGATTGTAAAATTAATTTTGGAACAAGCAATGGGTTTGTAAAGTATTACTTCTGTTTTGCGATTGAAAAGATGCAACGCTCTCAAGGTTGTAACAATTATGCGCTTAAAACCAACTCTGAAATTACACTTTGTTCCGGATTAAACGAATTTTAATTATCACTAATTACCAATTACTGTTAATTTGTTTAGGTTAATTATGTGGGTTCTCACACAAGTTAGGTACTCAAATGCAGTTATCTATATAATTGTTCAAAATTTACATGAAAAGTGTCAACATCTCCTATGCTTTTGGCAGCCATCTTACATGTTTACAGATAAAGAGCACTGTGGACCATTTGAGTACTCAGAAGATCGTACAAACTTGACCGTTGGGATAGAGGCTTTAGAAAACATCATTTTTGCCCAAAGATATGAAGAAAATGATAATGATCTTTTGCTCTGATACCACTTGTAGGATCGTTAATGATAATCAGAGGGGGGGGGTGAATGATTGTAATCCGCAGTGGAAGCTTTTTCTTCAAATCTACTATCTTCTGATTGTTCAACGCTAATATCAAAGAAGCATACTGAAACAAAAAGACAGCAAATAGGAGGAAAATAATTTTCTCGATCAGTAGTAAGATGCACATGTATCAGATAGCGAGGCAAGGTACTATATCGAACAACGCAGATCTTGTAAAACAAAAACCAATCAGTAGCTTTCGATTGCTTGGGTTTGGAGCTTGATTTGATTTTCTGGCTTGCGTGTTATCTCGGTACTAGCAACCAAAGACATCCACCAAAGCTCCCACGGGATTCTTCTAGAGATCGATCACACGATGCAAAAGCCTATTCTCATGTTCACACAAACAAAAACCACACCTAATCTCACCTCAAGCTGCCAGCCCTTAAAGCTTGTCACAAAAACTCACGTGATGAAAAAATCAAGCTGCAGCACACAAGCAAAAAGAACAATCAATCAACAGTACGATTCTTTGGATTAAGTCAATGCAAACATACTCTACATTATGTTTCAAGTCACGGCCGTCAAAGCACGCCTCACCTTCATGTGCACAGCCGCTGCTAACCCTCACCTTCATGTGCACATCCAATAGCACCTCTCCAGCCGCCGCCAGCCAAGAGCCAAAACTGCCGAGCCCCCAAAACCCTACAGCCGCAAGCCTTTTATACAAGGAACTCATCCGATACCTAATCACATACGGCAAGGAATAAATCCAGAACTCTAGAACGTGTACACCCGTCGGACCATACATGTACAGCCCAAACAACCCATAATTCTAGTTCCTAATTTTTCTTAGCCTTCCAAGTTTGGACACCCCAAAACTATCATGTGTCGTAGCCTCCGGACTGCACATCCGTAGATCCAACACGCATCATCCATCTTTGATCTCCACACGCCCTAACTCGAGCTCGACTGTCTCCTCCAGTATCCTCGACCCTCTGGACCATGACTTCGTACTAAGCCATCTCCAGGTCACCGCCGTAGACCACGATCGCCTCCGAGTTATCCTGCACATGCAAAGACCAAAACACTATCTTTTCCCAACACAAGTTCTTTCCAACTTGACCGACATTAGTCCACACACACCACACACCTCAAATAATATCAATACCCAATATTGTCAATTATTCATCAACTAAAATATACTAGACCTAGCCACATGGTCTAACAATCTTCCCCTTGATGAATACACTGACAACACTTCAAAATTGTGAATTTGAAAGAAAAGAAATTTGCAAAAAGAAAGTTTCAAAGCTGCAAAGCAAACACTTCAAAACTACAGTGAAAAACTCCCCCTCAACACAAGGGAAGCAAAATTCTCCAATTTGTTTTTTAAATTCTCCCATTTTTTACTCCCCCTCAACACAAGGAGTTGAAAAACTCCCCCTCAACACAAGGGAAGCAAAATTCTCCAAATTTTTTTTAAAATTCTCCCATTTTTCTCCCCCTTTGGCAATGGAATCATCAAGAACTTCAGAGAATGAATAATTATAAAACAAGGGAGCAAGGAGAGTAAAAATCAAGAAGCTTTGTAGATTATCTAAGTCACTTTGCATTGATTTAGCAAATTAACCAAGCCATCTTTTTGAGTAGAGCTATCTAGATCATATAAAGTCATATACCATATAGCAATGTCAAAAACAAGTCTTTTGGAATGATTATGCAATTTAAATTCGTGACAGGCATCTCAAACAATGACTAAACTGATCATAAGCACCATAAAAAGATATCACCAAGAAAAGTGAGAGCTTAATAGTGAGACACAAGTTAAATCTAGATGAGCTAGCAGTCTCATATAACACCCTATTGCTTCACTTTCAATTCTTATTTGCATGTGGCATGCTTGTAGCATACTTCTTTTCAAGAGTGGCATGCTTGTAGCATACTTCTTTTCATTTAAGCACTTTTGTGTGCATATTTTGTTTTCTTTGAATATGTATAGCTATGTATGGCATGCTTGAAGCATACTTCTTTTCATTTGAGCACTTTTGTGTACGTATTTTTCTTTTGAATACACATAGCTATGCATGGCATGCTTGAAGCATACATCTTTTCATTTTCCTTTTCTTAACCCTTTATCTTTTATAACATGCCAAATTGAGTGAGCATAAAGGATTGCAATGAGAGACATACTTGCTACAAATCCAAGATTTAAAATAAGACTCACAAACAAGCGCATCCTTTTCCATGGATATCTCCAAGTGATAACAATAATCAATCTAGTCAAAGTTTTTAGCCATGTCATGCTTTAGTTCTAAATATAGCAAGTTTATTAAAACCAGTTAAGATCAAAGCTACACAACACATGAATAAATATGATAAAGAAAACTCTACTATCCATTTGATTTCAATGGCTTGGACTAGGTGAATTGTTTGATAATAACAATCAAAAGCTTCTGGACTTTTAAACCCAAACTCCCCCTCAAAATCAGCCCATAAGATGCAATATACTCAACTTACTTTGCAAAATAGCAGATCATGCAGAATCAAACTGTTTTGAGAAAGAATCATCAATCTAAAAATTAAACTCAACAAGGTGAAGATCAACATCACCTTTTTCCACATAGTCTCTCAGAAAATGAAATCTCTTGGAAGCCATCAAAGAAAATGAAGAACTATCAAGTGATCCAATCAAGCAATGATGTAAAAGACTGGAACCAAATCAAGCTCATGTTCTTCAACCACGTCAGCTGTTCTTACAGCATAGGAAACATCGGTCTCACAGTATTAGAGTTAGTGAGATAAGATTTAGGGATCCAATACTGAGATACACGATGAATAGGAGCAACAAAACCAGAACAAGAACCATGTGTGCGTGAGCGATCAGAATGCCAAAAAGAGGCCTGTCTAACTGCTCCTTGAAATGCAGGCAATGCTGAACAAGATTTATTTGAATGATAACCCAAACCAGCACGTGAACCAGATTTAAAATCATCATAAAAGTTCTCTAAAAACCTAGCTTTCGCATTAGTTCTAGAAAGAACAAAAGTGGATGCACGTTTTTGTTTTAATGCATTCAATCTTTCCTTTTTCTCTTTCTTAACACGCCTAAAGCAAAATTCATGCAAGTGCCCATCTCTACCACAGTAGGTGCAATTATATTTAACATAATTAGATTTCTTTTGAACAGATAAGGTAGCACCTACAGCATTAGCAGAAGAACTTTGCATAAAACCAGCAGATTTAAACACAGTTTGTTTTGATTCAGATTTTACTTCAAATTTTTCAGGTTCAAGAAGCTTAACAACCTTAGGAGAATGATTCTTGGCATGCTCAATAGAATTAAATCCTAGACCTTGACTTTTAACACTCACTTTTGATTTGTCTAGGATCATGTTCAAAATTTTCTTGCCAAAAGAAAATCTCTCTAAAGTGTCCTTAAGATATTCATTTTCTTTAGTTAAAGTAGAACAAGTTATGCACTTAACAGATTCATTCACAGTTTTCTTAGAAGCACTAGATTGAGCCAATCTTTCTTTTTCAGTAAACTCATTTAGTTGTCTAGTTAAAGCTTCTATTTCTGTGCTAAGCTTAGGACAATTAGTGCAAGAGAGTATCTCATGATAAAGCATCTGTTGAATAGATTCCTGAGATGAATTTAGTCTAGCTTCTAGCAATTTACAATTAGAGCAAGCTTTAGATTGAGTATTTGAAATACTTGACTCTAAACAAGTAGAACTAGACTTGAGCTTTTCAATTTCATCATATGCAAGTTTTAACTTTTCATCACAAGAATCATGTGCTAGTCTTAACTCATCAAATTTAGTATGTATAGACCTAGCAACCTCCAACTCAGAAAATAAAACTTGGCAAGACTCACAAGATTCATCATCAGGAATAGAAGCTTTAAGTCTATCAATTTCAGAATTTAAGTTCTCAACAACAAGATCATGTTTCTTTATTTTCTTTTTATACTTTTTGAGCTCATCTATCAACTTAAGCACAGCACGAGATAAATCTGTATAAGAGGGTTTTACCTCATCAAGATCACTGTAGAGATCATCATAGTTAAGCTCCTCACCGCTCGCCATAAAACCCATCCCTGTGAAATCCACCTCCTTTGCCTTCTTGCCGTTGTCCTCATCGTCGCTTCCAGAATCAACATCACTTAATTCAATCTCATCAAGTGCTGAGAGTATCTTTTTGATTGCCTTACGATAATTGTGCTTCTTGGTTGAGTCAATCTTGGATTTAGAGCGACGAGTTGGTACTTTGTCATCTTTGACCTCCTTACTCCTCAGTTTGGGACAATTCATCTTCATGTGGTTTAGCTCACTACATTCATAGCATCTGATTGGACCACCTCTCTGCCTTGATCTGATGTTGTTAATTGCCTTGGTCACCCTGTTGGAAAAGAGTACAAGCTGCTCTTCTAGAATCTCCTCTAACTGTTCATCTGTGGAAGAAGATAAAACAGACACAAGACAAGAGCTCGAAGAAGCAGTTTGCATGGTGTTAGTCATAAGAGCCAAAGATGAAGATTTATCAATCTTAGATGGCACAGCTTCCATCTCATAGGTTTTCAATATAGAGTAAAGATTATCCATGGTTAAAGTATCTAGATCGATAGTTTGATTGATAGTTGTGACAACCATCAACCACTCAGAACCTAAAGATCTCAATATCTTAGTTGCATTATCTTCATCAGTTGAAATAACACCAACACCACGCAAACTACTCAGTATTTTTTCAAAACGAGCAAAAAGATCATCAATAGATTCACCAGGTTTCATAGCAAAATCAGAATACTCTTTTTGATAAAGATTTTTACGTACTTTCTTAATTTTAGTAGTTCCCTCATGATAATCACAAAGAGTCTTCCATATTAAGTGGGCAGAGCTAATATGAGCTACATGATCAAACTTTTTGCGAGAGATTCCTTGAAACAACAAGTTACGAGCTTGAGCATTTAGATCAACATTTGCTTTATTTAAATTAGTAACAGTAGCAGGAACCACATAAGGACTAGAAACCTTATTCCATACATCACTACCTTGAGCCTTAATATATGCTTGCATACAACACTTCCAAAAAGCAAAATCAGTACCATCTAGCATGGGGGACGATTCACATACCTATCTGACGCCATAGCAACCTTGCTCTGATACTACTTGTAGGATCGTTAATAACAATCAAAGGGGGGGGGGGTGAATGATTGTAATCCATGATGGAAGCTTTTTCTTCAAATCTACTATCTTCTGATTGTTCAACCTGCTAATACTGAGAAGCATCTGAAACAAAAGACTGACAAGCAGGAGAAAAATAATTTTCTCTCGATCAGAGTAAGATGCACGTGTCTTGTAGCGATTGCAAGGTACTATATCGAACAACGCAGATCTTGTAAAACAAAAACCAATCAGTAGCTTTTAGTGCTTGGGTTTGGAGCTTGATTTGATTTTCCGGCTTGCGTGTTATCTCAGGTACTAGCAACCAACACATCCACCAAAGCTCCCACGGGATTCTTCTAGAGATCGATCACACGATGCAAAAGCCTATTCTCATGTTCACACAAAAAACCACACCTAATCTCACCTCAAGCTGCCAGCCCTTAAAGCTTGTCACAAAACTCACGTGATGAAAAAATCAAGCGCATGACACACAAGCAAAAAGAACAATCAATCAACAGTACAATTCTTTGGATTAAGTCAATGCAAACATACTCTACATTATGTTGCAAGTCACAGTCGTCAAAGCACGCCTCACCTTCACGTGCACAGCCGCTGCTAACCCTCACCTTCACGTGCACATCCAATAGCACCTCTCCAGCCGCCGCCAGCCAAGAGCCAAAACTGCCGAGCCCCCAAAACCCTACAGCCGCAAGCCTTTTATACCAAGGAACTCATCCGATACCTAATCACATACGGCAAGGAATAAATCCAGAACTCTAGAACGTGTACACCCGTCGGACCATACATGTACAGCCCAAACAGCCCATAATTCTAGTTTCCTAATTTTTCTTAGCCTTCCAAGTTTGGACACCCCAAAACTATCATGCGTCGTAGCCTCCGGACTGCACATCCGTAGATCCAACACGCATCATCCATCTTTGATCTCCACGCGCCCTAACTCGAGCTCGACCGTCTCCTCCAGTATCCTCGACCCTCTGGACCATGATTTCTTACCAAGCCATCTCCAGGTCACCGCTGTAGACCACGATCGCCTTCGAGTTATCCTGCACATGCAAAGACCAAAACACTATCTTTTCCTGGCACAAGTTCTTTCCAACTTGACCGACATTAGTCCACACACACCACACACCTCAAATAATATCAATACCCAATATTGTCAATTATTCATCAACTAAAATATACTAGACCTAGCCACATGGTCTAACAAACTATGAATTGTATCATTTCAGTACTGGTACGTACAGGGGCGGTCCCAGCTATAGGGCGAGGGTGGGTGGCCGCCCGAGGTGCCGGCGTCGGCGTCCCCCTGGTTGCCGTGCGCGTTGGGCGTCGGCCTCGGCTTGGCCACTCTCGGTCGCAGGCCACACCATGCATGCCGCTCTGCTGCCGCGCCAACACTGCGCTAGCTGCACCACGCCGCTCCTGTGCTGGGCCACGACGCCGCGCAGGGGCCACTCCTACGCCTGCGCCCGGCCTTGGCTGCCGCTCGCTGGAGCTGCCACCAAGCCATGGAGCTGCTGTTGCTGCCATGCGCCCGGCTGTGCCTCCAAGTGCATAGGGCGTGCCACCTTCCCCTTCTAGCAAAAATGCTCAAAAGAGCTTGCATGCGAAAGCCGATTATATGGATGGGATGCTCGAGCGATGAAGAACGCGATGGCGTAACATGCATAGCTCGATTTTGTGTTCTTGGGGGTGATTGGAACGAGAGAAGGTATGGTGATAAATTTGTACTAATGTACTTACTCGGTGACTAGAAGAGGATTGCTGAGTGGTTCTGCTGTTCGGGAGAACAAGAAAGATAAAAGGCAAGTGGGGGTGTGAAATTTTTTTCAGTATCGACAGAATTTCGCTGATCAGTATATTTCAGAACCTAGACGAGCACCCACCATGTATCTCTGAACATTTCAGGACACGGACATTGTGTGGTTCAGGAACCCACTGCCGCACTTCTACCCGGATGGCAACTTCCAGATCGCCTGCGACCACTTCACTGGCAACCCGGACGACTAGAGCAACAAGCCCAATGGTGGGTTCACGTACGTGCGGTCCAGCACGGAGACGATCGAGTTTTACAAGTTTTGGTACGCGGCAAGGGAGAAGCACCCGGGGTTCCACGATCAGACGTGCTCAACTTCATCAAGATAAAAGGCAAGTGGGGGTGGGAAGGAATGCCTTCGGCTGGGATTAAAGAATTGGCAGAGGGGGCTTTGCTAGATGGGTGGAGTTGGCAGCGAGGAAATGAAAAGGAAATGGAGATGGAGAATGGCAGTGGAGGGGAGATGCTTCGGCTGTGCATAAGGTTAGGAATAAAGAATTAAGTAGATTAAGAATGACTTCGATTTCACAGCGAACTTAAGAGATCAAGAATGCAAGTATATATATAGAACATTCTACGCCGAGCTCCTAAGATCTCAGGCCGACACCGGAGAAGACGGTCACGGCGCTACGACTCCGCCCTAGCTAAAATTTAATCCTGAGTCTGCCACTGGGTATGTAATAGCATTTAATTATCATTTGAACATTTATACGATATGAAAGTACCTTGTTATTCCATGAAAATTGAATAAAAGTCTGAGTACGTTTCCGGAGAGAAACGAGTCGGCATTGTCCAGGCTGATTTTGCACAAGTTTTTCCTAGCAGTAGTACGAATCTTTTTATAGTAGAATCAACCACCAGGTGGACTTGAATAGGAGAAGCACGTACAGGCACGTACAGGTCCATTTTGTGCTACATTTCCTCGTTTTGTAATGCATGTTGCTCCATTTTGTATGTGGAGTTTGCTTCATTTTGCACGTACGGGTCCATTTGGCAATGCACATTTCCACAATGAATAGGAGATTTCCTTGTCTAATAATCTGTGTAGCAAGTATTACAAGACACAATTAAAGTATTTGTACAAGAGGTAGCTTGGTCTATTTGCCTCTAATCCTCTCTCATATGGTTTTTGGAGCCAACCTACCAGCCAAATGCTTTCAACAGACAGCTCCAGATTCTCAGAGAAGTGAATTATCAGAGAACCAGGAGCAAAATCTGGAAAATGAGAATCTAGAGCTCTACCAATAGACCTGTTCAAAAGGCGGGCCGGGCTGGCTTCTGGCCGGGCTTGAAAAGCCTGACCGAAAATGGACAGGCCCGAGCTCGGCCCGAAAAATCATTTTTTGATTTGAAAATAATATTTTAATCATTTTTCGGAATAAAAAAGTGATATTTAATTTATTTTCAGAATTTTAAAAATAGATTTTCACTGCTTTTTCGGGCCTTCGGGCTTTTAGGCTCGGGTTTCAGGCCAAAAAATCAGTCCTAGGCTCAGCCCGAATAGGATCAGGCTTGGACCAGACCGACGGACCGGACTACCCGTGAACACCTCTATCTACCAAACAAGGCCTTAATGAAAAAGGATGACATTGATGTGCTTATACAGAGCCGACCACCTAACAATCCAATATAATCTCTTCATAACAATAACTTGATAACTAAGGAATCCCAGCTAGCCCTACTATTGTGGCTGCTTCCCTCTTGTGCGCCATCATATGGGTCCTAATGGGCTATATGTGACAGGACCTTATTTACTACGTAATTTTTTCTGGCATTATTGTGATCAGTATTGGCATAATGGCACCTAATATAGCCTATCGATAGTCCTTTTTATTTAGAAGGTGGCTGTGATTATGTATTTCTTATTAGAAGTGTCAACTGATGTAATAGAATAATATATTTTAAAGATTACAAGTGTGACACACAGACACAGTGATACCCTCATTATTCAGTGATCATGAGATAAACTTTCTGGTTCAAAATCTATGTCATGACCTCCCTGCATGTTGTGGATTTAATTGCAACCTCCAACTGGAAATTGTTTAATATGTGATACCATTGGATATAGTGAGACTCACTGAGATTTAAAACTTGTACCTATAGTTAAAATGTTAATAATATGGAAAATGATGAATCAGTTGTTCTCCATGCAATTTTAAGATTTTGGTTCTACCAATATGAAAACTATGTTTCCTTTAAGTTTTCGCTGACAATCTATGCAACCAGATGCTACTGTAGCTAAAGGCCTGTTTGGTATGGCTCTGCACCAAGTTTTTGTAGCTCCAACTCTAGCTTCACTCTTGGATCCACTTCTATAAGAAGTTGGAGCAGTTTGAGGAGGTATCTGGTTAGAAAGTTGACTCCAGCTCCAGGAATGAGAAGGATGTTTGTAAAAAGACTACACTACTCTCGTTTTGTGACTTGTAATCTTTTTTTGTATTTTATAACTTATAACAGTTTAATAAGTTGATTTAAGTCATGTTGTACTTTTTTTTGCCATGTTGTGCCATCTTTTTTGCCCATGGTCGATTTTTTTAAAATAAAACATACATAAACATATGAAATTCATAACAAAGATTCTAATTCAATGAGTATCATAATGAAAGCATAGAGAGCTCAGGAATAAGAATTACAGTGCTTCCCAATATTGTAAGATGCCCTATGGTCTACTGTCCATATGCACCTAGTTCATAAACTTGTAAGATAAATCTATGCTAATTTACACATTATACATAACATTTAACTCATCTCTGGAACCTTAATCCTTAAGAAAACATTCTGGGATAGAAAAATTATGACAATTTTATACAACTCTGAACATCATCTAACATAGCAACAACTATCAATTCATCTCTGAAAATACACATCCAAAATTCAAACCCAGTGAGGTATCTCACACAGATTGGCTTCCCGTGTATAGCTAATATGGATAGAATGCAAAGAACCATACTGATGAACTAGACATAATGAACCATACTCAATTTTGTACACATTGCATGACTGTAATTAGGCAGAACCATCTTGGTGCATGTCTACATGCAAATCATACATTCATCCTCGCTTTTCACATCCTTGTTACAAAGCACCTTCCAATCTTCCATGCGCTTCCTACTCACTATGTCTTTGCATCGACCCTTTGAACAGAATTGCACATCAATTCTATGTACATCACTATTCGATTATTGAAGTTACAACAATAATTTGAACAGAATTGCATGTGTTCAACTACTCTATCCACAGCTCTGCAGCAATTTAGTTTGGGCATCCTCTGTTCTTCCTTCTTCATGACATAAGCTTTCCTTTGTGGACTCATGCATACCAATTTATACAGAAATCAGAACTCAGTTAATGGCTACCAATTCACACAGAAAACGTATTACAAACTATCAACTGACTAACTAGCAATTACCACCAAAATAAAGTTATAGCAGAGCTAAAATCATTCTTAGAAACTGAAATCATTCTCTAAAAATACCGAGAAACTGTAATCCAAATCGTTCATTCATGAATCATTCATTCATCTGGTTCATGGACAAAAAAAGGAGCATGCTAGGCATCACCACAACACACTAGTTCTTGTCTAATTGAACTTCTCTTCTTAAAAAAATCATTATTATCCTAAAGCTTTCTGAATTCTTTTGCAACAACCAGACTAATTCAGTAATGAATAGTACAGAGAGCATGGATCTAGACATGAAAGTATTGGCACCAAAATTATTTCAGATCTAAACATGAAAGTAATTTGCAACTTTCCTTTTTACAATCATACATTGTTGAACATCTAGGCACAAAATTATTTCAGATCTAGGCACAAAAAATGATTTTCTAAATAGGAGGTATGGTATTTCAGATCATGGCCACCACTGATGAACCAACAATTATCAGTATGCATCTGTCATTATCCGTGTGCTGATATTCGAGCTCAAGTCCATCTAGATTCCAAGAATCAAGCAACAAAATTCCAATGCCATGAATAACTCAGAGTTTACACCCAACACATATGGAACTCAAAACTAATAACAGGAACTGAAGATGACATGGGCACTGAACTCATCGGGGAAGAAGCTGTGTGCACCGAGGGGAGGACGAGGACGCTGGGTACGCTGAGGCTAGGGTAGAAGATGCTGAGGCTGGGCCGTGGAAGAAGAGCTCATGGAGGACCGGGCCGGTGAAGAAGAGGTCACCGGGGAGGAAGAGTCGTCGCTAGGGACTTGGGAGCCTGTAAGATCGAGGAGGCTGACTAGAGGGGGAGGGGGTGAATAGGCGGTTTTTAAAATCTTTTGGCTAAAACCGAGTTTTATGTGGAATTATAAATCAATTTGATTTTGCTCAATTAAAACCTAAATCAACTAGTCTTGACTAAGTGCACCAACAATATAAGACTATTGATAATGATAGCAAACATACAAAGACTATAAGCAATTTAATTCTAGGAATGTAAATTGCACAAAATAAAACACAAGAGAAATAAACCACAATGACACAATGACGTTTTACCGTGGTGTTCGGAGACTTGCCGGTCTCCCTTAATCTACGTTGAGGTAAGCCCAAACTAATTGGACCAGCTCCACGAATTAAGCCAAACACCTCAAATCCACTAGTGGTAGCTCTTTCTCGCTCCGAGTAGGTGAGACCTTCACAACACACCGGACCTTCTCACAAGCTTCTTGAGAAGATCACCGGTCCACGACACCTCCACGCCATCTAGGTGTCGACAAACACCAAGAGTAATAAGCCAAGCCCCTTACTTGACTCTCACCACGTGCAACGAATGCACAAGCTCAAGTGGATATGAAATCTACCTCTAGATGCAACACATGCAACTAGAGACCTCTAGCCTTGCTCACAAGGTGCAACACATGCACAATTCAGAGGAGAACTTCACACTAGCTCAAGTGAGTGAAATGGGATGCCAAGAGTTGTCTCTCAACCGGCCAAGGTGGGTGTTTATAGCCCACACACAAAAACTAGCCATTGGGAGCAGAAATCAGAAAACTCAGCTAAAATACAGTAGTACCACCGTTCAAAGCCCGATACTACCGATTTTTGCTCAACGGTCAGAAAGGGTGCATAAAAGGCTCCAAAACTAGCTGTTAAAATTTTTAGTGTGGTAGTACCGCAGTACAAAGGCCGATACTACTGTTCTGCGGTAGTACCGCTTTTCTCAAGTGGTATTACCGCAGTCCAATTTCAGCATAGGCGACACTCGGTAAAAAGGTCATAACTTTTGACTTCGATATCGGAATTGAGTGATCTTGGGCTCTATGGAAAGTTTATTTAGAAGGCTACACAACCCACCTATTTGATTGATTTAAAAAATATTTGATCAAATCAAAAAGCACAACTCTAAAGAGCCACTACCATAGTCTAAGTCTAAAGAAATAGCAATCAGCAATCTTAGACCATGCTAAGGGAAAATGAATGAATCCTAACAATTTGCAAAACACATTTACAAACTTAGATCATACCACAAGGAGTAGGTACATGGACTTCAACCATTTGCAAAACACATTTGCAAAGTATAGTCACATGCTACAAGGATTAGATGCATGAGCCTCGACTATTTGCAAATAATAGCATCATGCTAACGAGAGCAAGAGCAAGCACAACGAGCTATCAACAAATGACACTCTTAAGCTACTAGTCAAGACCCCTCTTAATAGTGCGGCAACCTATACTAGCAACTCGGTCTTCTAACCAAACACCAAGATCGATAAAAGACTAGGAACACATCCTTAGCCCTAGCTAGCCATATCTTTGCCTTGCACATCCACTTGAAGCTTGATGGCGCACATCTTCACTTCAAGACTGGGTCATTGACTTGATAACCATTAACACATGATTATTTCCTTTACTTCAAGTTCTTGACTTCAATATCATCAACACATGATGATCTTCTTCACTTAGGGATCTTGACTTGAACATTATCAACACATGATGATTTTCTTCATCCCGAGTTTTGACTTGATGACGATCAACTCTTGATGTCATCCGAAGTCTCCAACCTCATGGAACATAACCTATTCATACAACTCATAGAAAATGTTAGTCTCACAAACATGATTATCATTAATTACCACAACATACCATCAACTCATAATGGTGAGACAAGATACTTCAATCTTTCCCTCTTTGGCAATTGATGATAACCACTTCAATTGCAAATAATTGAATGTAGATAAATATGAGTATATATGAACTACACAAATTTTATATACTCAAGGATATGTTTCAAGGTAGAGATCCTTAATATATGTGGAAAAAGGAATATGAATCAATACTAAGGAAACCACAAAACATAGAGTGAACTCCCCCTAAATGTATGCATACACGAATATGTAATAAAAATATATGCATATATTCAAGTTAGACTTTTAGTGGAGTTCAACCTATATTTTGGTTTCGAGGAATGCAACAAGATATAAGAATATGATGTCAATTGCATACCTTTTTGATTTTCACCTTTTTATCCAATTGAGACTAAGTAATAGGTATAACAATAGAAGTGTTAGTCTCATAAATATATTTATTATTAATAACCAAAATACCCCATTAACTCATAATGGCGGGTCTAGATTCTTCAGAGCCGCCGTCGCCTCTCCGCCTCAATGGGCTGCGATGGGGCTGCAAAGGGGTGGGGGGATGCGAAGGGGCTGCGAAGGGGGGGGGGGGGATGTGAAGGGACTGCAAACACTAAGGAGAAAGAGTCGCCACCGAGGACTTGGGAGCCTCCGTCGCCTCTTCACCTTTGTGGGTTGTGATGGGGCTACGAAGGGGTGGGGGGATGCGAAGAGGATGGCGACCGGCGTGGGGGATGCGAAGAGGAAGATGTCGGGGAGGATGCGAGGAGGAAGACGCCTAGGACTTGGGAGCTGCCGCCCTCTAGGGTTCTGTGGGCTGTGACCAAGGGTTAGATAACTGGACCGGGTATGAATCCCGGCCACCCTCCCAGTCTTGTGTAGGCCGGTTACTCACCGGTTCTCGGTCAAATTCGGTGAAATTCATTTAAATTCATTTGAAATTCATTCAAAAATTGAAAAATCGTCGGGATTCTTCCTCCCGGCCACCCTCCGATATCCGGTAACCGGCTGGTAACCGCCGGTTACCGGCCGGGATTTTGATCCCTGGCTGTGACGATTTGGGAATCAGGAGGAAAATGAATCGAGTGCGAGGGGGTGGGGTGCCGGGTGGGAAAGCGGAAGGGGTAGTCCAGTGGCATATTGCGGGTAATTTTTCTCAACTTCTATGGGTATTTCGATTTTTTTAGCTCGCGGCTCCCCACTTAGAGTAAGGTTCTACCCGCTCCCAAAAATTGCACTACGGGCTGCTCCACTCTCGGTTGCTCCAACTCCAAAAATTTTGTGGAGCAACCCCGTTTAGCGCAGCTCCACCCACTCCAACTATGAAGCTAGGAGTTAAAGTCATACCAAACAGGTCATAAGTGTGTGTGTTTGCATGTGTGCGGCTTCCTAGCTTATTTCACTCCCTCTTTGTTTGCTACTCCCATCTCTTCTCTGTATTAAATCACTAAAGAACATGGCTGATTGCATTGCTAAGATATTTGAACAAAATTGCAAATAGAAGTCATATTTTCCCTTGCTTGTGTTCTTATAGAAACCATTGGAGTTATGCAAATGAAGTACTGTTCAAACAGATATATTTATTTATGTCTATTAAGTATTAACGCTGAGTGCAAAATGAAGCACAAGAGAGTATGCCGCGTCATCACACTTGCCTGCAGTCATTCGATTCCAATCCAACAAACACAAATGCACCAAAAAAGGACACTCAATGGAGCATACATCTAGGACATACTAAGTGACACTCCATAGATCATACACCTAGAATCATCTACATATTTCTATAGAATAATAAAACTTTATAATACAAATTTTCTCGCACTAAATTACAAATAGAGAGTAGGATTACTGCGAGAACATGTGGGCACAATCCTAGGTTATCTTTTAAACCACTGTTGACTTGTGTGTAGGTTAAAGTATTGGATGCATACAATTAGTTCCAGTGGAACAAAGGCTGTCACTGTCAGTGTTCTAAAAACAGGTCTACTAGGTCGTATACAAGGAACGAGTGCCCCGACTTGTTACCACATAATGGTCGACCGAACGAATACCACATACTGTTTTTTGAAGGCAATTGGAATAATCGCATTTAACGTTGTATTGATTCAGCAAGAGTCTATATAATACATGAGGCAACCGATTTGGTTGAGATATATGCCAAAATATACAATGTAATAACTGGGAAACAATCTCCCTGATTCTAGGACTATATCTCCCTGATTCTAGGAAACAATCTCTCCCTGGTTGATAGTGCATTGATCCTGGCCGGTTTGTTGGTAGCTTTCCTCGCCATGACGTGCGCGCCAATGCACGTAAACATGCATGGCTAACACCCCTCCCCCCTCGCAGTTGGAGCGGGAGCGGGGCAGACGTTCAAACTGGAGCAGAATTCCTTAAAGAGTGTCGCCGGTAGGCGCTTGGTGAAGACATTCCTCATATCATTATTCTCAGTTTTCTTCTTAAAGCTAGTTGTCTTGTTTGGTTTAAAGTCTTTGTTATTCTTGCCACATCTCTTCTCTATGACATTTGCATTAATCTGATTGTTTTGACTGGAAGTGTTTGGTGTATTTTTTTGCTCTTGCCTTTTCTTCCACATCAAGAGCAACAATGAGATCCTCAATAGATATCTCTTCCCTCTTGTGCTTCAAGCTAGTGGAAAAATCCCGCCATGAAGTAGAAAGTTTGGCAACAATGCATACAACCACAAACTTAGGAGGCAATGTGCAACCCAAATGCGCAATTTCTCTGACCAGTAGCTGAAGCTCATGAGCTTGTGCAACTATAGAATTTGCATCATCCATGCTGTAGTTGAAGATCTACTCGCACATATAGAGCCAACGACCAGCCTCAGTTTCGGCATATTTGTACTCTAATGCATCCCACAACTCTATGGTGGACTTGAAGTCTATGTACACATCATAGAGTTGATCTGTCAGAATGGCCAGTATGCATCCAAGGGCTATGTTGTTATCTATGTCAAACCGCATGGTCTGTTCAATCGTAATTGGATACTGTAGATGGTTCACCCACCACAACCCCAAAGACATGAGCCAAAACTTGACCTTTGTCTGCCATCTATGAAAGTTCTGACCAAAAAACCTCTCAGGTTTCATAGCATCAGAAGCACCGACCATTGCTGAATCACAAAATAGTCCACAATAAGGTTTCTAGATTGTTGGACATGTGGTCAATATTTTAATTCCAGATTTTAATATGAGGCAAAGATCACAAATAACTAGAAATGCATAAAACGATATCAACAACAGGTAACTCATTGCACTTCTAAATATACACAAAGATAGGACTATAACAGAATAGAGTGGTCTTATGACTAACTTACAGTTGGGTTCGATGAAGAACAGGAAGCAGCGCGTCTCAAAGTAGTACAGGTCGTAGTTGATGCAGCGCAATGAGCGGTCGCGTAGATACGCTGTCTAGAAACCTTATTGTCGTCCCATGCAGGTAAACTCTGTGACAATGGTTCGGAGATATCGGCCAAATGCACGCAGAGGAGAAGGGATAGCTTTAGTTTGATAGCACAACTCTTCAGCACAGAAGAAACAGAAAGGAAGCTGGAAGAATGGAAAATGTTTTTCAAAAATGGTCTTTGGTCTGGACGCCTCCAGCTCTTTTGAGGTCGAGTCAATTACTCTCTAGTAACTGAATTATAAAGCTCATATTAAATTATTTGTAACTGCTAATTCAAAACTAATTAATGGTAATTAAGCAGTGTTTATCAGATCCTGATTACACACTGGTTTATAATTTCGACCACTGGTCTACAGCTTCAACCAGTGTATTTAGACCATATTGGTCTATAAATCCGACCACATTAAGACACTTCGACCACTCTGGTCTAAGACTTCGACCACCTTGATCTAAGACTTTGCATACTTTGGAATTTTAGGAATGAATGAGTCTTTATACATATGGGCTCAATTCCAATACTCACTAGTATAAGTTCTTGATGATATGGAAGACAATCAAATCAATTGCATTTGAAGATGCTATTAGACTGCAGGCCACCATTTGTTGGAAATAATCTTGTTGTTGTCATGTTATTTCAGTTCATGCATAGCATTGAGTATGTGTTCATGCAACTGTTACTAGTATGCCCATGGTAGAAGTAATGGCATGCATGCAGTTGTTACTAGTGTGTTAATAGGTGGAGTTACAAATGCTTATTTGCATGTAGTTAAGTTTTTTCAAGATAAATAAGAGGAGAAGCAAAACAGAAAATGTCAAGGTGAGAAGCACCAAATTCGTTTCTCTGTTCTTCTTGTGTTCGTGAGCGCCCGGTGTGTGTGTTCTAGCTAGAGGAAGCGATGTGTGAGTTTTTGCCGTGCTCGGGCCAACAATTGATATCGAGCAAGGTTCAATATGAGGAGAGTGCCCACCGGTGGTACCGGGCGGCAGCACGGCGCGCGGCGCGGTGGCGTGGCGTGGAGCGCGGCAGAGACGCGGGCGGCAAGCGTGGCGCGTCGCCACGGTGGTGGCGCTCAAGCCGGGGCCACGCCGTGGGAGCATGGGTGCGAGTCAGTTGCCGGGCCGCAATGCGAGAGCGTTGTCGGCGAACGACGCGTTCTTCCACCATCGATGGCGCCATGGTGTAGGCGCCACGGACACGGCGATGTCTCAAAAGCGGCGGCATCGGCAAAGTTGTTTGTGTATATGGCACAGTAGGAGTGTTGCATGTGTCATTTATTTCTTTGTATGCACGTAGGAGGTGTGTTACATACGTGCGTATATTTGTGTCATGGTCATGCATGTAGATGAGTCAGTGCATGATGCATGTGTGTGTGCATGAGTTCTTGTAGGTGTGTCCAAGTTCTCATGTGTGTAAGCTCTAGTAAGAGTCTCCGTCGCCGTCTAGTTGTGTTACCGGCGAAAGATAATCAGAGCTGAGGTAGAAGCAAAAGACGTCGGCAAGTTGTGTCACCGGCGGCATGGTCAGCAAGAAGAAGGCAAAACTCCTTGGAGATGCGTCAGGAGATTAGACTTCGACTTGTGAAGTAGTGACAACAAGATTAGGGGGAGAATGTTGGAAATAATCTTGTTGTTGTCATGTTATTTCAGTTCATGCATAGCATTGAGTATGTGTTCATGCAGCCGTTACTAGTATGCCCATGGTAGAAGTAATGGCATGCATGTAGTTGTTACTAGTGTGTTAATAGGTGGAGTTACCAGCTACTTATTTGCATGTAGTTAAGTTTTTTTCAGTATAAATAAGAGGAGAAGCAAAACAGAAAATGCTGAAGGTGAGCAGCACCAAATTCGTTTCTCTGTTCTTCTTGTGTTCGTGAGCGTCTAATGTGTGTGTTCTAGCTAGAGGAAGCGATATGTGAGTTTTCGTCGGGTGCCTGGGCCAACACCATTCCTTGAAGATTACTACTTCTCACTAGTAGAGGCTCTTGATGATATGGAAGGCAATCGGTTTCTCCCTGGTTTGGCTGTGCGCATGAAGTAACGTCAGGGGACACCTCTTTTAGTAGACTGGGCATTGTATGGTTACTGTAAGATGAGATGGATACCAGTGGACAGTTTTACCGGAGCACAGATGGAGCACTGTTTTCTTGGATTGAATTGTGTACCTGTTCCTGATGACATGGCCATGCATGAATACTTGCCTTCTTGGTCAGCAATGTTCGGTTTGCTCCATGTTCCTTCTTTTCTTTTCTTGTCTTTTTTACGGCTTGCTCATGTACTTCAGGAGTTGAAGTGAGATATATTTCAGCATCTAATGCTTTAACAGCTAGTTGGCATCTGTTATTCACTATATACTGTCATTACTGTGTGCTCCGAGTGAGGCATAGTTTTATGTCTTGTAGCATTAGGAGTTAGGATCGCACTCCCAACTTATGTTTGGTTAACTTGGATGCAGTTCACTTGCGCTGCTGGTCCACCGAAGATTCAGGTGTTAATTTCACGAGAAAAATGCATCGTAGATTTCTGAACTAGCGAAGTTGTATCAGTTAGCTTTTTAAACTTGTATTTTACTTTCTCAGCCATCTGAATTTATGAGATTGTGCCACTTAACTCCTTAAACTTGCATTTTACTTTCTCAGCCCCCGAACTTGCGAGGTTATACCACTTAGCTCCTTGAACTTGCGTTGAAGTGAAGTTTGTCGGATGCGATGCCAGCGATTTTATCCCCTCTGAGTCTGATGGACTCGTCGCCGCCCCGTTACGGTTGTGTTCATCGTTTCCGTCACCTCACGCCGACAAAAATGGATTCTTCGGGTCTGGGAACGTGCCGTGCTCCTGTCTTCGCCGGAGCTCTAACATCGCAGTTTGCCGCCGCCCTCGCCCTTTATCGGACCCGGATTCCGAGAATCCAAATCCTCTGTGAAAACATTGTGCTATTCCCTGGATCAGTAGATAGCACTCACATGCACATTGTTGAATCAATTATACATGGTGTGAACTAAAACATTCAAATATATTACAAACACAGAGTGACATAGACCACGTTGGGTTGAGTTTTACAAAAGGGCCGAATATGCCAAATTGATTACATTACATGAAAGCAACATAAACTACAACGGAAGCAAAAAGGGTAAAGCCCATCTCTCCACAGGCAAGTGACTGGGGTAACCTGTGTGCGACGAATATTAACCAAGAGCTGGATAATATCGGTTGTACGCAAGTACCAACGAGTCCACTAGACTGGAGCGAGACCTAGACTATAGAACTATGCTACTCTTCATCGTTTCCTTGTCCGTCGATTTCTGGGTCCTCGTAATAAGCATAGTCTCCTTGATCCTCATTGTCTGAAGGGTTTGGGGAGAGCGAGAATGAGCACAACTTTTGTGCTCGCGATCCAATACACACAATGCAATAATATACATGCAAGGCTAAACAAGGTTGGCTCGGGTTCTTTTATTTGCTAAAGCAACATTTCCAATTATCATAATTACAAATTCCTATCACTTAGCATTTTTAACAAATTGCATTTTATTAAAGAGAATAATTGTGCAATAAATATATCAGCAGAGGTTACCTCCACCTTAATGCTTATTTTGATTATGGTTACATCTGCCACTTAACAACACTAGGGTACTTCCACTCAGGGAAAAATCCAAATGACGGGTTACGTCAACCCGACAAGCTTTCATCCCACCCACAAAGGTTTTTAAAATAGAATTAACTCTAGTTAAGTTCCCATGTCCGCCTTTGACCGTAGGCGCGGCTGTTTAAATAGTTTAGACTCTACAGAGGTTGTACATTGTACCCACAAGAGATAGTCATACTCGTTACCCTATATGATTCCTTAGTCATGTAGTTGAGCGACCGTCACAGTAACATTTCAAATTACCTCACCCCTTCTATCACTTCACCCATATGGGGTTACACCCATATGTTGTGTGGGATGTTCGCCTCGGCGACCTGGAGTAGTTGAACTACCCCTCAGCGACTCGCTTACTTCATCTTACACTGGTGTCCCATTCAAGCCGGAAGCATCACGCGCTTGCACGTTCCCATTAACCATCCAGCGAGATGACATTCAGGGTTTAATAAATTTACTAAGCTAAGTTGCAATTTGCAGACTTGTGGTTGTACTTGTTTTACACAGGAGGTCATGACAAGATTAAGTTCTTAATTCATTCAGGCGGTTCGTACCACATACCAACCACTCTCGTGCCCTGATGGCACCCACCATTCATTCCATCCACCTAGATGTGGTAATAGCAAGTTATTAGGGTTTTGAGAAGTAAAACTAAATTATCTCATTCATTTCAGTCATGGACCACCAATGACTGCCCAAAACTATTTTATATTTGAAGAGATGATGATTGGGGTATTTAATACCCCGGTACTTAAGCAAGACTAACATGTCGCTTAAGTACAACCTAAGCTAGTATTTACCACATAGTTACTAGGGTGACATGGAATAATAGATTCAAATATCAATGGATGGCATATTAATTAAGTAATTATCAAATGAGTATTTAACTACCTTAAGCTTTAACATACATTTGATTAAGGAATTAAAGCATGCAATTTTGGTAATTTAAATGAACATAATTTACATAAAATGTAGGATCAATATGATCAAAGCAATGACTCGCCTTGGTTATAGGTAAGAGAGTCTTGATATTCTTGTACTTGGTCAACCTGGAGATCTCCCGCGTCTTCGAATCCTATTCGGACGAACGTATCGGAAAAAAGTGCAAACAAGCAAAGAGAGAAAATAAATATAAAAGAGATAATAAATGAACTCCAAATATACAATACCTATGACATTAGTAAGATCTTCAATTTACAAAAATTTTGAAACAAATTTCATAATTTTTGGAGTTATAATGGAGGAGAACGGAGCTTCCGAAGTTTAAATTAGAATTAAATTAGAAATTAAAAAGGGAGGGGGAGAGAGAGAGAGAATCTGACACGTGGTCCCATGAACAGTTCTCGGTCCATGTGCACAGAGCATAGACTGGAGGTCCATATACACTGTGCACCGGTTTACGTGTGCACCGGGTGCATGGGAATAGTAATGCACGGGCCCACTTGTCACTGAAAGGAGTGGGGTTGAGATGGGTGATTAAATTAAGTGGCCCCATTACTGTTCAGCGGGCCCGCATGGCAGTGACACCAGAGGCTTTAAGCCGGCAATTAAGGCATCATTAAAGCCAATGATTACTTTTAGGGTCCAATTAAAGTGGCTAATCACCACTTAACTCAAATCCCGACCAGGATTTTGGCCATTAAGGCGTTAATGACGCCCTGTGCTGGTTGGAACGCGCCAGCGCCGAGGGCTTCACGGGCGCGTGCGGCCACGGCTTGCCACCGGCGGAGAAGGGGGCGGCGGAGCCGGGGAAGGGCAAGGACGAGAGGCACTTGGCGAGGCGGGGCACCGGAGCGATGGCACGACAGAGGCGAGCGGCGGCGGAGGCACGACCACGGTGGAGATGAAGCTCCGGTGGTGCACCGAGCCGAGAAAGGGTAGCACGGGCAAGAGCTTGGTGAGGTGATCTCACTGGGTCGACAATGGGGGCCAGAGGATGACGATGGCTGGCGGCGGGTGGTGAAGAAGGTGGCAATGAGGCGGGAAGATGGCCAAATTTGGCGGCGGTGGACCAAAGCGAAGGGGTTTGAGGAAAGCTTCGGCTTGGCGCGACGTGGTGGCGGGTGGCAATGTGATGCGGCGCTAGAGCGATGAATCGACAATGAGGGCGGCTCACCGAAAGGGGCGAACGCTTTCTTGCGGTGGCTTACCAAGAGCTTCAAGGGAGCGGCGTGGGGGAGAGCAAATGGCACAGGGGCCCTCTTATAGGTGGCCAAGGTGGCCGGGGGGGGGGGCGTTGGAGCAGCGAGACGAGCGTACGGTCCAAGGCGGTGTGGGCGGACCAGCGTTGGGCGCGGCGACGTCCCGGACGGGTGGTGATTGCGATGAGGCGGGAGGGCATGTTGCGGCAGGTGAGGCGCAACGAGGGGCGACGACTTGGAGCTCTCTGCTGATGCGGGCATGGGCCGGCGAGGACAGCCATGGCATCACAATTGCGCGTGGTGGAGAGGACAAGGCAAGGGTGGGGTGCCAAAGTCGTGGCTGGCAGCAGGAGCAGGCGGAAGTGGGTGGCGGCGTCAGCACACGGGTGGCAGAGGCTGCTCATGGGCTTGGCTAGGCGGTGGCGTCACTCGGTTGTAACAGCCCAAAGTTCTGTTACCAAATTTAAAATAAATGAAGTTATTATTTTGTTGGACTTTCTGAATTTGAAACAGTTGTATTGCTTTAATTGAATTTCTGAAGTTTTAAAAGCCAAAAAGGAAGTTTTACTAAAATTTTTGAAGTTTTATTTGAGTTAAAGTTGGAAATATTTTTATTAAGTCCAAAATAATTCTAGGAATTTTTGTGAATTTTTCTAAAATTTTTGGACTCTATTTGCTATGTTCCAAAAATATTTGATTTAATGCTTAATCCTTATTTCGAAAATAAAAAAAATAATAAAAATAAAAATTCTGATCGGACTGGTCCGGCTTTCACTTTGAATAGTAACCGATGAACAGTAATTTCGAATAAAAGAATAAAAAAAAATATATTTTATTTTCCCATCCGGGCGGACCCGAGTTCCCATCGGGTCACTCATCATTTTATTGCTCCCATGCCCAGCACGCTCACGTGCAAAGTCCAACACAATGAGCCACCTAGTTGCCCATTTAGTTTCAATTAATGTCTGTCTTTTACTTTCTTTTGTTTCCATATTTCTCTCTCTCCTGCCTTCTTCAACCGAACGTTTTGCTCTCTGTTGCCTTTCATGCCCTCAGCCATCAATGGCAGCCATGCCCAGCTTGCCTCTATGGCAGCGCCGCCGGCCCTGGCCACCTCACCACCACCGACCACCGCTGGTGCCGCCCCTCGCCGCGCTGCCCCCGGCCACCGACGCCTCCTCTCCTCTCCTCTTCCCTTGCTGTCCAATGAACAACAGCAAGCCGCCATTGTTGCATGCGCCCAAGCTCCGCATTCGGCGTCCCCAACCGCCCCTACCTCCCCGCGCCACACGCGCACGACCCGCGCTCCACCTCCACCTCCACCCCCACCTTCTCCCTCCTTCTCCGCGCCCAAACCGCCCGTGCGCCGCCCACGGCCACCACGCCCCGCGCCACGATCCCCTCGCCCCGGCCTCCCCATGCCCTATAAAAGGGAGCACAAGGTGCCCCCATTCCTCCTCATCTCTCCTCCATCACCCATTCTTCCTCTCTCCCTCTCAATCACCGGTGATTTGAGTTCTTCACCACGCCATTGAAGCTCGGTTTTTCTTCATCTCCGGTGCCGTCGAGTCCTTCTCGGCCATCCCGACCTCACCATCGTCATCGCCGCATCAAGGCCTACCCCGTGCTCGCGCTGCCTTCGCCAGAGCGCCTCCCGAGCTCGTCGCCGCCGTTGAGCCCGAACCCGCTGCCGCTCTCACCTCACTGCCGCCACCACCGCCGCCGCCCTTGCCGCCACCTCCTACGGCATCGTTGCAAGGTGAGCGATCCTTTTTTGTTCGCTCGGCCACTCCTCTTTTTTTTCCTTCATGGCGCAACCCATTTCTTCCTTGCAAACCGTGTGTCATTAGGAGGTTGAAGATCATGAACAGTATCAATTTTTGTCATGCGTTACCCCTTGGTACATAAGCATTTTTATCTTCCAAAAATTATTGCTCTCACATGTAAAGTCCAAATCCATTTATTCTTTCACCTAAATTCATCTAAATTCATCTACTATTTTTAGAATTTATTTTGTAATTTTTAGATTTTATTTAATTTCCGTTAATTATTTGGTCCATTTTACGCGTCATTGCCGCCGCCGGCCGACCGTGCACTTTCCAACACAACCGGAGTGAGCGTTCCATTCCCCGCGGTTCCCTCTTTAAATCGCCACAAACCTCATCCGCTAACTCCTCTCCGTTTGGCCGCAATGCCGACGTTCGCCCACCATCCGCCGACGGATTTCTCCGTCGGACTACGTCGCCATCAAAGATCCTCTCGCCGAGCCGTCAACACCGTTGAGTTCGCCTCAACGCATTCAACAGCATACTCTCTCGCCATAGCCCTAAAACTCCTTCTTTGTTCCCAGTTATCCGAAACCATAATTTTCGATGAATAGTACAATTTTCGGAATTTTATTATTTCATGTAACACTCAACCTTCCGGAATTTCGTTCTCACTCATACGAACTCCGATTGCGTCGATTCAACTTCCTAAATTCATATAAAATCGATACCTTCCTAGCAGTATTTATGTTATAATTTTTGGATTTTATTTGGATTTTATTTGAATATTATTTGAATTCGAATCGTTTACGCGTATAGATTTCGACGACTTCGGAGAGTCAGATATTCGACGCCGTTTGAGAACATCGATTAACCAAGCAGGCAAGTTACACCCTTGACCATATTTGCACCCATTATTTTACACTATTTAAATTTGTTTTAAATTATTATTGCATGCGTATTTATATTCAAGTAATTTAAATCCTTGTTTTAAGCTTTATAGTTATTCCTATTCCATTGTATAGCCAAATATTGTCAGATAGACTATATGGAGGACCATTCGAATGTGATATATATCTTTGGAGGTAGAAAGTGGAAATATTGGATTATAAGATAATATGATCGTTGGATATGAGATTAAAGAAATTGATTTGTTGTTGAGGTTAAATTACAGAAATATATTTTTGGGCATCAGAATATTGGAGATGGAAGTATAGGATTACACAATTGATGGACATGGGATTGTAGATACACATTATGGATGGATATTGAATTATAGAGCAACATGATCATTGGATATCAGATTATATGAATACATGATTCTTAGACATTGATTACACATCTATGCAATTGTTGATTGTTGGATTATAGTGTAGAATAATTGTTGGAGATTGAATCATAGGAATGCATTAATGACGGATGTAGAAATAAGTGATCAATGGATATTGAATGGTAGAGATAGCTAATAATTGATATTGGACTATTAAGATTGAATTATAGAAGTAGTCTTTATGGAATATTGATTTGCTTGGATGTTGGATTATAGGATTAAATCTTGGTGGGATTTTGGGAATAAAACTTGTTTAGATATTAGAAGTAGATAATTGTTGATAATGGATTAACGAAGAATGGATTATAGAAATAGATAATCATTGGATATCGGATTATCAAAAATTGGATTATAGGATTACATAATCATCGGATTTATGGGTGTTGAATTATTAGAAATAATTCATTAAGGATTAATGGATTGATGGATATCAGATTATAGAATTAGAGCATTACTGAATGTTGGATCGATGGAGGTCAGGTCATAGAAATAGACTGATATGGTGGATGTTGGACTAATTAATATTGGTGTATAGAATCACAAAATTACTGGAGTTTGGATTATCGGATTATGAACACAGTACGGATGGTTCACCTACCGGTCTCGTACCTGACAATACCTTGATATTGAATCCCTCAACCCTTGTTACCTTAGATGAAAATCTGGTTTATGCAATAGTATGAACTAGAACTTTTTGAGAAACATTATGCTTAGCCGTGCTTAGACCCAAAAATGTTGATTTGGGGAAATTCAGCCAAGAATCAAATATTGTTTAAATTGTATCCATGGCATTGGTGTGTTATGGAAGTTTATAAATGATCTTGAAAAATGAAATAAAATGATGGTTTGTACTTGGGCGAAATGGTTGTTTGGATGGTGCATGTCAATGCACGGGCTCAATCTGGTTAGGGTTGAGGCCCAGGGGTTATTTGGAAAGTCGTCCAAGTCAGTTAAGGACCGGTCTTCGAGCCGCATCTTGCTATGCCATATCGTGCAACCACATGTCCTGAGTATGGGTAGGGGACCTGGCTGACTAATTTGCAAAGTGCCATCGCAGTCGATCCCGCGGATTGTGTGGGTCCATCTCGGATGGCTGGTCATATTATGACCTCGTTAGTCCCATCGGCGTAAGAGGGGCCCTACAAACTCTGCGATTTCTATCCAAGGAGGGATGCTGAAACCTTAACGGGGTGGATGCGGTGGGATGGCGATTGTAAAGGCCTTGGCATGTGCTCTAGACTGCTTACCTAAGGTAGTGAGCGGTGGCATAGATATATGCCGGATAAACTAGAGAATTCGTGTCATGTGGGTAAAGTTGTACAAACTCTGCAGAGTGTAAAACTATTTGAATAGCCGCGTCCGCGGTCATGGACATGCTAGCAAAGCCACTCAAAGTTATACTTTGGTTTTGATTTCAAAATGATTTGACATAAATGATTTTGGATTTCTATCCAAATGGGAATTGGGCGGGAAGCCTTGTGATAGGAGGGTATCTTTCACCATTCATGTGTGAATGTTATCTGACTATTAAATTGATTTAGAAAATGAATTTTAGTTATGTAATAACGCTTTGGAACTTAGTACAAGTATTTAAAGAAAATCTTCGCTTTATGCAAATTCAACCATATTAAGCCTTCCTTTGAGATATCCATGTATGCATGTCATTACATTATTTGTGGGTGTAACTTGCGGAGCCAGTAGTTGTGCTCATTCTTGCTTAATGCAAATAATTTCAGAGGAGAAGAACTTTGCTACGGTGTGGATCTCGACGACTAGGCCGCTTCCCAGCTTGATTGCGCGTGGCGGCATTAACAGACCCTACTACTTCTTCGTCTTCTCATTGTGTTTATTTTATTGTTGGCCCGTAAGCCTCCTTTGTAATCAACTCGTTGTTATTTATTAATAAAGTTGTGATATGATTTTGTTACCATATTTGTTTCATTGTGTGAACTAGCTACCGATCATGGGACTAGTTCAGAAATGCACAGAGGATTTGGGAGTGTTAAATCCGGATCTTACATCGGTGCTTGGTGGCAGAGAGCACGAGGGGAGAGAGAGGGGGGCGCTTGAAGGAAGAAGGAGGCGATGGGAGCCAGGCCAAGCAGTGCTGAAGAAAAGAAAAGCCAGGGGTGGCTGGGCCAAGCGGGCCGGGGGGAGGAAAAAGGGGACGAGTGGGCCAGGAGCTGCCGGGCCGAGTGGTCCAAGAAGAGAGGAGGGAAAAGCGGTTCAGCCCAAAGAGGAATAGGGCTGAGCCCAAGGAAAAAGGAAAGGGCCAAGAAAGAGAAAGGGGCCCAAAACCGAAAAAGGAGAAATTCAAACTTGAATTTGAATTTCAGAAATCAAAGATGTTTGAAACACAAACCCGAGCTTAAAAGAAGCTAGAAGTTTTTGAGAAAAAACTATAGTTTGAAAATCCAAGAACCGAAATAATCACTATTCACCGTTCGAAAACAGGAATGTTACACCCTTGCCTCCTCTGAGTCGACCGTGAGAGAGAGAAGTACATTCCCAGTGCCAAAGCAGGGGCACAATACTTCTCTCTCTTATGGTGATTCACCAGCTCAGTCTTTCCTTTTAGCAAACGACAAAATGGATTTCATGCATGATGAGTAGCTTCTGCTCTGGCACTGAGAATGTACTTCTCTTTCTCTCTCATGACTGATTTAGAGGAGGCAAGGGCGAAGGCGGCGGCAAGCCACGACTGTGGAGCTCTGGTGAAGACGCGAGCACGGTGCGTTCTCGGGCCCGAAGAATTAGTGTTTTGTCGGTGTAAGGTGAAGGGGATGATGAACACGATTGGAACAGGACGGCGATGAGTCCACTGGACTTGGAGGGGACGAAGTCGCCGGTATCGCATCTGACAAACTTCGCTTCAACGCAAGTTCAGTGAGCTAAGTAACACAACTTTGCAAGTTCAGAGAGCTGAAAAAGTAAAATATAAGTTTAGGGAGCTAAGTGGCACAACCTCGCAAGTTCAGAGGGCTGAGAAAGTAAAATGTAAGTTTATGGAGCTAAGTGACATAACCTCGCAAGTTCAGTGGGCTCAGAAAGTAAAATACAAGTTCAGAGAGCTATCTGACACAATTTCGCAAGTTTAGAAACCCATAGTACAATCTTTTCTAATTTCATTGTATAGGTTTCCCAGAGAGAGAGAGAGCAAAGTTAATTTTTATTATCTCGAAGATTCTAAAACACTGTGTCATTGATTTAACGGGTTTTGAAATGGCGAGGAATGACGACATGCGAGACCCATACGAAGATAACTACCGATATTTAATATGCTAAGATAGGTTTTTTCTTTGAAGTTTCCATGTGCCATGGGAGTTTTTCCTCCCGAGGGATGGGCTCCAAGGAGAGAGATGTCACCACAAGCCCTACCAAAGCTGGAGTAGATGGTGGCGCCGACCAGGTCGCGGTGGTGGGTTTAGACCGTCGAGGGTGAGAGGATGTGAAGAGCCATCAGATGAGATGAGGCTGTGTTGGAGCCACAATGGCACTAGTGCGGTTAGGCTTCCAAGGCGGGTTCGATTTAAGCAATAATGGTATGAATTGATCGAATTTTTTTAAATAATCTATTTTTTATTCGAAAATACAGAAATAATATCGCTTAATTTTTTTTATAGAAATAATCTCGTGTCGCCGTACAGTTGGGCGACTCGTGCAAGTCGCCCAACCGCCGTGCGACAAATCTTCAAGCCGCTCAATGGAACGACGACTAGAGCGTGACTGGATCTAGTCGCCAAACGGATGCGCGACATGTGTCGGAATCGCCCATTTGTAGAGCGAGTTTAGTAAGTCGCGTAGTGGTTGGACGACTTAGTTCAAGTCGCCCAACCACTAGATGATTTTAGCTAATAAACCTGAAATTATGCAAATCCAATTGGAACAATTGTGTTAAAATAGATATTACATTTTTAGGTATTATATTTAGCAAATCGTATTGTATGATGTTATTTTTTTTAAAAGATAAAAGTGTGGTGACAACGTTGGTTGGTCTATTTGTTATTTTTGTAGAATATGAAGGGTACAAAATTTATCAGACTTGCAATAATATTTTATGATCGTCGTGTATTATTGTAGTGCGCTAAATTTCTGTAGAATTTTGTGAGGACGATTGAGATAGTAATGAGTGGTAAGTAGAAAGGTAAGTGATATTATGATGCATCAGGGAGTCTCTCCTCGATGAAGTCGTCTGAACGTATACGCGTATATAGGCAGGTAGTCGATGAAATACTTTATGAAGCTTATATAGAATATGATTGAAAAGGCTGAGAACGCACGTTGTGGTTATGAAGATGCCATAAAATATGGAGGATTCGATGGCGGTGCGAATGGTTCTTTCTGGGATTCCACTAGAAGAGGCATACTTGCAATATAGGCTTGCTTTGATGGCTTAGCGGAGATACGGAACGAGAAGTACATTAAAGTCCGCGGATAGAAGCACGTTACACGTAGTCACATGGCATGATAGTTCGGCTAATTGCTTTAGTCACCCTCGCTACTACTACGGTACACTGCGACACAAGCATCCGGATCATATAAGTATACATGCCTTTAGGGGATAGTAAAAACATGGGGGGTAGGATGGGGGACTATTACGTAATGGCCTGACCTACTGCTTGGACCGGGACTATTTTCCCTTCTTTGCTAGCTCGACGTTGAACTCCTCGCTAGCCTTCCCATTCCCCTTGTCGCAGGACTGTTCATGTTGGGCTGGTATGTTGAAGTCGTCCATGTCCTGCGATTCCATGATGTAAGTGCACCGTATAGTGAAAATCATAAGAAGGATGTAAATTCTTCATCACTCACATCGTCGATACGGATTACGCCTCGATCGAACACGAATCTGTTTGCGGTGGGCTCAGCCGCATGGGCCTTTCCCTTGCCCTTGTCGTGGGACTGTCCACGTCGGGCTTGTCGAAGTCGTCCATGTCCTGCGATTCCATGATATAAGTGCACCGTATAGTGAAAATCGTAAGAAGGATGTAAATTCTTCATAACTCATGTCGTGGATACGGATTACGCCCGAGCGACCGGATACGCTGTGGCGGCCGGGCTCAGCCACATGAGCCTTTCCCTTGCCCTTGTCGCGGGACTATCCACGTCGGGCTGGTATGTCGAAGTCGTCCATGTCCTGCGATTCTATGATGTAAGTACATCGTACAGTGAAAAACGTAATAAGGATGTACATTCTTCATAACTCACGTCGTCGATATGGATTATGCCCGGGCGAGTACTAGGCTCCTTCGGTGCCTCCTCAATAGGGTCTAGTACGTAAGGTTTCCACCGCATGAAGTTCTCGGCCCGCACTGAGTAGTTCAGCATGTACTTCTGCTGGATGAATGCCCTATCGTACATCTCCGGGCCGTCGATCCACTGGAAGAAGTGGCAGCGTATCTCGGGCTACCATTACGTGGGGATGAAGTTAAAAATTTAAGGAATTCAACGTTGGGAGAGGAAAATCGTCGCGCGAAAAACGCTTATGAGGTAGTGCCCGCGACGTAGTACGCCCCCGTGCGGTGTGCAGGTGTGTGGGTGAATGATCTCTACCAGTTCGCCACACACACTGCGGGATTAGAAAACGTGGTGGTACTGGAGCATCTTTCATTGAAAAATCTGGGTATTGTAGCTTTTTCCTCTTCTGCTTAAGCTACTTTTACTTCTGCAACATCCTCGCGTAGAAGTTTGTCGAAGAGTCTATAGCTGGGTGTAGTGTTGGGTTTGGTTCAACTCCCTTTTATAAGCCCCTTGGTTGGCATGGTGTGGTTAATTTTATGCAGAGTCCTGTCTTTTAGTTCTAAAAAGCTGAGGAGGTAGAGTGTTGTTATGACCATCTTAAAAGCTGGTGAGGCAGAGTGTTGTCACGTTTTTCTTTGCAGAGTCTTGTCTTTTCGGTTTGAAAAGCTGGCGAGGCAGTCAGGGTTGGCAAGTCGATCTGAAAAGCGTAACCCTGAACCTAAACCCTAAACTGCGCAAAGCTGTCACCTTTGGTCTTATCACTGCGCAAAGCCAGCCCGTGTGGTCTTGTCACTGCGCAAAGCTGCCTCGTCTGGTCTTGTCATTGCACAAAGCTGTCTCCTTTGGCCTTATCACTGCGCAAAGCTGGCCCGTGTGGTCTTGTCACCGCGCAAAGCTGCCTCGTCTGGTCTTCTCACTGCACAAGGCTGTCTCTTTTGGTCTTATCACTGCGCAAAGTTACCCCGTGTGGTCTTGTCACAGCATAAAAGCCATCTCGTCTGGTCTTGTCATGCAAGCCAGCGACCATATTTCGCTGGTCTTATCATCTGTAAGCTAATACATTACCCGCTTTGTTAGCCTCCCCCCGCGGGCTATAAAATGCACGCCCCACGCTCCGAAAGTAGGACCACTTGACCCTTGAAACCGTAGGAAGAAGAATCTTCTCCGTCGTACAGTAACATACGATGGCAGATGCCTAGGGACCGACCCAACCGGTCACCGGCGACCTTCTCACCGAAAGGAGGAGAACTTGCCCTAACTACGGTTGATGCCGAACAAGCGTGCTCAATCGGTATGGCGAAATGCGCATATGGGAGGACACTATCGTGCAGGTCATAGACTGCCTTTTCGATGGCGGACGGTGTTTCTTCCAATGTCCATATTCTGGGGTAAATAGTTTTGTTCATGTTACTGCTAATACATCCTCCATACTAACCGTCCCTTGCAGCAGATGGTGAAATGCAACTTTACCCGCTGGATCGATCCTCCCCATGAACGACATGTTTCGATGTACGTGGATACATTGTGGAACCGAATCTTTGATTTGGAGGCGCAAATTGACGATCTCAAGGAGCAAAATGATGATCTCCGCCAACAGACGCAGCGCGAGAAGGGCAACGAGGAGGTCGTGAATATAGGAAGTTCCTATGATCCCACATGCTGCTGCGCCAACCCTAGCTGCATATGTGCGTGCCATTACAACGACAGCCAGCCACGTCCGAGGCGTCTAACTGGAGAACACTCTATGTGGGTAGCGAGAGGCACCTTCTACCATTAGGCACGGGTGAACCTCGGTAGTCTCCCTTTCTGTACGCACTTATGTTCAATCTCCTAAAACATGTAACTAAATGGTGGACGCGTCATTGCGGTTGCCTTTTATCAAGTTGACATGTTGCATCGATGTGTCGCGTGCTTTAAGCTATATGCATTGAACAAACATGCATTGTATGAACGAGTACTAAAAACCGAGCTATTCCATACCAGACATTATCCGCTAGAATTAAGACGAGATATTGACACTTCAAATAAAGTTGAAATTTACAATTACGATACAATTAGTTCCACAGTTGTGAACCAAAGTACTGACTGAAGTACAAGTTACAACATACTAGCAGTTCTAATACAAGTTCCTTCGTGTCGGCAGGCGCCTTGCAAGTTCTCACAGTGTGACCTTCCTGGCGGCAGCGGCTGCAACGTCTACCCGCCGCTGCAGCTTCCCCTTCATCCATATCGTTCCGAATGCGACGACTCTGCCGACGGCCCTTCCCCCCTTTCAACAGGTCTAGATCCAGAATCCAAGTCCTATTTGCAGTATCCAACGTGGCAAAGTTACCCACAACCCCGCCTCTTAGCTCGCCGCACCACACCGCCGCACCTTTCCTCATGAAGTATTCCGATACGAAGTTCGATGGGTCCATGTGGATGGTTCCACATGCGGCGAGGACATAAGAGCATGGCTTGTGAAGGAGCTTTAGCTTGTTGCATGTGCAGCTAGATTCATTCACATGGTCTCCAAGGCATACCTCATGGGTAACAAGAGACCGAGCCGTCTCGAATCCAGCTCTGTCTCGGAGGATCACGTCGAATCGATGCTCAGATTGCCCATTATGAAGACCGTAGCGATCGAGCCTTCTCGGTCTTGGCTTTGCATGTATCTTTGTAATCTTGAGCAAAGAGGGTGTACGTGGGTTGGCCGCATGAAGTGCAGATTTGCATGCCTTTCCCTGAAATATCCGATTGTACCATGCAGAATGCCTTCGACGATGGCGACAAGAGGCTGAGAACGGAGGCCCCCCTAATAACCCAGTTGTACACCTCTGCAAGGTTAGTGGTCATTATGCCATACCTTGCACCGCCCGTGTCGTGCTGTAAGGACTACTTCTCCAATGGCTCGGCCTCAATCCAATAAGAGAAACACCCGATGTCCCTCGAGGTCCTCCACGTCAAATGGGGAGGGTCGAGCTCCCGCAGTGGTGTGAGGCGCCGGCCGTGCCACCCGAATGAATGAGGAACGCTTGTTCCTCTCGACGACATGCTTCTGGTGTGCTCGCCCAACATCTCGCCTAACGCATCAAATTTCTGCCGCTTTGGTTACGTGATAGCAAGCCTCTTGAACAGCCTTCATCAGCGGTTGCTACCGAACTGTTTGAAGAAGTTGGCCCCCAGATGGCGAATGCACCATCTGTTCCTCAGGTCTGGTCAGGGGAACGGCTCATCGGGGTCTTGCTGAAGTTGTCAGATGGCCTTTATCATCCCGGAGTGGCGATCATGGATTATGCAGACATCAGGACGTGCCCCAGCTACTCCCACCTTCAGATATCGAAGGAACCACAACCAGCTGTCGAAATTCTCACTTTCCACGAAAGCGATGGCTAAGGGAAAAATCTGATTGTTGCCATGAACACCAATTGCTGTCAGGATCATGCCCTTGTATTTCCTAGTTAGAAATGTCCCGTCCACTGAGATCATGGGCAACATGTGTCTGAATGTATTGATGCAGGGACCGAATACTAAGAAGGTCCTATACAATACCATAAAACCTAGCAGCGGTCTTTTGGATGGCTGGTCCTTCACAGCAATGTATGTGCCTGGGTTCCTGTCCTATAGCACTTGGAGCATATGAGGAAGGTTGTCGTAAGATGCTTCGAAAGAACCGAACCTCCTTTCCAAAGCCTTCTTCTTAGCATGCCATGCCTTCGTGTAGCTAATCTTGTACTTGAATTTCTGCTTGATAGCCACCATGATGTGCTTGGCCTCTATGTCCGTCTTCTTCACTATCTCTCCGTACATGACATTGGCTATGAAGGTGGACGTCAGGTTGCGATGCCTCGGCAAAACACTACTCAGCAAGCAGGAGTGCGGCTCCACCTTCGAGACAATCCAGTGAGTCTCGTACTTGGGTCTACTCTTTCTCCCGTATAAGGCCTCGAAAGGTGCCATACCGAGACTGGCCTGAAAGCTGTTGTTGTAAGAAAACTCGGCGAATGGCAAGCATTTCTCCCAATGCTTCCCATAGGAAAGAACACACGCACGAAGCATGTCTTCCAAGACTTGGTTGACCTCTCGATCGACCATCGGTTTGGGGATGATATGTCGAAATTTAAAGCAAGACGAGTTCCCATAGCCTCTTGCAAGCTATGCCAAAACGAGGCGTGAAAAGGGATCCACGATCCGACACAATCGCCTTTAGCACATCGTGCAAACTCACGATGCGGGCAATGTAGAGCTCGCCAAAAGACCTACAGAAGGTCGGTCTTTGACAGAAGGAGATGTGCCACCTTAGTCAATCGACGATGACGACCCAAATGGCATCATTCTTCTTCGGGACGGGTAGACCGTGATGAAATCCATTCCGATCGAATCCCACTTCCACTCAGAATGTGCAAGGATCGAAGCAGACCATTTGGTCACCGATGTTCGCCTTCACATCGACAACACACGCCGCACTTGGCAACGAACTTGGCAATTTCCTCTTCATGCAGTCCACCAAAATCTCGACGGAGATCCCGATATATCTTTGTGGCCCCGGATGAATGGACAAGGAGAATCATGGGCTTCATGAGAATCAAGTCATAAATCCATGTCCTTTGGAACCACCAGGCGCTGTCCGAACCTCACAACACCGTGCTCATCCTCAGAGAAGCACTTGGCTATTCCGTCCTTGACATTCTGCCTGATTCGGGTCACTCCAGCATCCAACTGCTGAGCGGCCTTGATCCGATCTACCAAGGTTGGTTGCACAACCAAGGTAGCGAGAAATCCATGCTCAACAACCTCCAAGTTGAGGCGCTGAAACTCTTCCAGAAGAGAGGGCTGATGCTCCTTGAGCAACAAGGCATTACAATGCGCCTTACGACTAAGCGCATCGGCAACGACATTAGCCTTGTCCGGATGGTAGTGAATACCCACATCATAGTCTTTGATCAATTCCAACCATCTCCTTTGCCTAAGGTTCAGATCTGGCTGGGTGAACAAATACTTCAAGCTTTTGTGATCCGAATACACTTCACAACGATTACCGATAAGGTAATGTCGCCAAATCTTAAGGGAATGAAACACAGCAGCTAGTTCCAAATCATGGGTAGGATAGTTGAGCTCATGAGGTCTCAATCGCCTTGATGCATAGGCCACTACCTTGCCTTCTTGCATAAGGACACAACCGAGGCCTCGACGAGAAGCGTCGCAATAGATATCGAAGCTTCGATGAATATCGGGAAGAACGAGAACGGGAGCGGTGGTCAAACGCGTCTTGAGTACTTGGAAACTTTCCTCGCACTCATCGGACCACACGAACTTCTTGTCCTTCTTGAGCAACTCCGTCATCGGCTTCGCGATCTTGGAGAAGTTCTCGATAAAGCGACGATAATATCCCGCTAAACCGAGAAAACACCGCACATCGGTTACCGAACGGGGCTAACTCCAGGATAGCACATCGCTGACCTTGCTAGGATCAACGGCCACGCCTCCAGCTGAAAGCACATGGCCCAAAAAGGCCACTTCCTTCAACCAGAATGCGCACTTGCTGAACTTCGCATACAGCTGGTGCTCACGCAGTTTGCCCAACACAAGCTTCAGATGCTCGGCGTGTTCCTCATTATTCTTGGAATAGATAAGAATATCATCGATGAAGACCACGACGAACTTATCTAAATACTCCATGAACACCGAATTCATGAGGTTCATGAACAAGGCAGGAGCATTGGTCAAGCCGAAAGACATGACGGTATACTCATACAAACCATAGCGAGTAGAGAACGCCGTCTTGGGAATATCCTTACGTCGAATACGAACTTGATGATATCCCACTCTCAAATCAATCTTGGAGAAAACCTGGGCTCCAGATAACTGATCAAAGAGATCGTCGATGCGGGGCAAAGGATACTTGTTCTTTACCGTCACTTCATTAAGCGGACGATAATCGACGCACATGCGCAAAGTACCGTCCTTTTTCTTAACGAAGATAGCCGGACAACCCCACGGAGATGAGCTAGGGCGAATGAAACCCTTCTCCTAAAGCTCATTAAGTTGCTTCTTCAACTCCACCAACTCGTTCGGTGGCATCCGATAGGGCCTCTTCGAAATCGGGGCGGTACCGGGAGCCAACTCGATGACGAACTCGAGATCACGAACTGGTGGCATCCCAGGAAGATCCTCGGGAAAGACATCCATGAAGTCACATACCGTTGGGACTTCACGAATATCTGGAGCTGGCTTCGCTTCAAGTGCGAAGAGATGAGGGCCTGACAGCTTTGGCGAAAATCGAACCTGCTCGCCGGATGGACTTGTAAGATAGATGAGCTTCCGGGCGCAATCGATTTGCCCCATGTGCTGAGACAACCAATCTATGCCAAGAATCACATCTAAGCTCGCTGCATTGAGGAGAATAAGACTGGCTACAAATCTTACACCCTCAATCTCGATAGGAACATCCATGCACTCCAAATCCGCTCTCAACTCCGAACCGAGAGAGCGAATGAGCAACAGGACCAACAGAGGAGCAAACAAAAGATCACTAACAGCAGCAAAAGACTGAGATACAAAAGAATGAGATACTCCAGAATCAAATAAAACAGTAGCAGGATGGGAGTTAACAAGAAGCGTACCCAAAACGACGTCAGGCGCCTCCTGTGCCTCCTCAGCAGAGATGGCGTTGACGCGACCGCTGCCCACATCTTGGGCTACGGGGACAATCTTCTGATCCTGAGAAGATCCATGACCTTGCCCGCGTCCTCCCTTAGGACGAGGGGCTGCTCCAGTCTTCTTAGGGCAATTATTTGCATAATGGCCCTTTTGGTTGCAGCCGAAGCAAGTGACGTTGAAAGCTGGGTTGCGGGACCACGGATCGACTCGCAGTGCACGTGATCGGGCACGGCCGCGAAGGATGAGGGCAGTCTTGGCAACCTCGGGGTGTTGAAACTTCTTGACCGGTACCCTGAGACCGATCAAGCGAGAAGAACTGGCCTTGGACGACTTGTGGGCCTCCCACTTGTGCTTGCGGGAATCCATAAGCTCCCTACCAGAATGTTCCGCGATGATGGCCTTGTCGACCAAGGTCTGGAAATCACGGAAGTCGATGATGGATAGCTTGTCCTTCACTCCTCGCACAAGCCACCCCTGAACTTTGCTTGCTTGGCCATATCGGTGGCCACATCCTCGGGAGCATAACGAGCTAGATGGTTGAACTCGCACACATACTCCACGGATCGAGCCACGCCCCTACTTGAGGGCGAGAAACTCCTCGCTTCTTGATGTTCATCAAGCCGGGCAGGATATGGGATCGGCAGGCAAGACTGTAAACTCCCCTGTGACGGTGTGGTCTGCGGGTCGCATGACGAGAAAGCTCTCCCACCATGACAAAGTTGCACCCTCCACCGGTGCGATGCAAATAGCACCTTCTCGTTCTCGCATCAAGGCGATAAGCCGAAGCTTCCGCTCCACCGAGACGGCCAATCGCTCAGATCGAGCGGGTCCTCGGACCGAAAAGGTGGGAGGCCGAGTACGAAGAAACTCAGCGAGGGCCCCACGAGATCGATGGGCATTCCTTGCCCGGATCTCAAGCACCGGTAAGGGTGAGGTGTTGCGCACAATGACATCCAGTAGCACTCTCCTGTCATCCGCACGGTTACGCTCTATCTGAAGAAGAACCTCGGCCATGGTCGGAGGAGGAGGAAGCTCCTCGTCCGGACCAGCTGCCTGGCCTTGGCCGCTATGAGTACGAGCCGCCATCCTGTTGAGAGGGAAAGAGGTTAGCAACCCAAGAACCCAACAATTAGAAGCTAACGAAGGCGAAGGCTAACGACTAGGGGAATGGAATATCACCCTAAACGAAAGCCAAAACAACAAGTAAGTGGACTTTAAAAGCTCCTAAAAGACTCCAAAAACAGCAAGGGAACTTTAGGAATAAGCTCAACTTCTCTATGCAATTATCCCGTATTGAATGAACGAGCAATTGGTTGAGAAGATAAAATTTCAGCAAGCTATTTTAGCTCTAATTCTACTCAAAGGCAAGGTTAAACCAGCGAATTAAGTGTTAGATACTTAGCTAACTAGTATCACATCTTACCCTTTTACTCCCACAAGTTTTAGTTGAATTAACCTCTCATTTTCTACCTTAATCACTAGCTTGAGCTCGCTGCCCAAAATGCTTGCTTGCTGTCCTCAAATCCCAGATTTGAATTCCAGCTCCAAATACTTCCATTCTTCACCACAAGACAGCCAAGGCTTCAATTTTAGAACTCTCATAGGTTTCCCAAAACCCAATTAAACGATAACAACTATCTTTGAAGGAAGGAGAGGTAAACAATTTTTAAAACTCAAATTAGAGTAAGATGAGAGAAGAAAGCTAAGATAGGTAAGGAGTAAAATCTGAGAAGTACTTAAGCTTTCATAAACTATTTGATACTTTGAAAATAGGTTTTCCAAAATATCCTAAAGACGACCAAGCTAGGGTTTCTATGGTCAGTATGGCTCTGATACCAACTTTGTGAGGACCCTGATTTATTAGGCTTGTAATACTTAGTCATCCATTGACCCTAGCATCACAAACATAATAATCCGTGTCTTCGAGATATGTATACTTCCCAGAATGCAGTATACACACCCCTTTACAAAATCATGCATCAATTCCATTCAAGACATAGAACCAAAGCACGACTAGAATAAAAGACATACAATATATAGAGTTATTACAAAAGGGGCCGACCAGCCAAATACAACAATAAAGATAACACAGCGGAAGCAACATGCTATAAGATGGCGATAAACAAAAGAGAGCCACACGGTTTGCCTTTAGCCCACAAGGCAACCAACCAAGACGCCTAGCTCGATTCCCAGCCCATGCACATCTCACAAAAGTAAAGCTTTTTGGGCTCTACCTCCTCTGCAACAAAGTTATTAAGCAAAGCAAATGAGTACAAAAATGTACTCGCAAGACTGACGTGTAGTATAACAGAACTATAGTTTAATTACATGCAAGCTTTATTTAAGTGGATGAGGCTTTGGACTTATTTTAGCATAAAGCAAGATTTCATTTGCAATATTTAAATAGGTTCCAAAGCAATTTTGCAACTCATTTTACATTTGCAAAAACAACGAGACAAGTAACATGGTAACAAAAGGTGACAACAACAATCCTAGAAGTGACTAACCCAATAGCCACCACAATAGCATGAACATCCATTCATACCAACCCATCAAGTTTTAATTAAATGTTGTAGTCTAGTTCTTGCACGACCTTACCAAGCATGTCCATAACCTAGGACGAGGCTATTCGAATAGTTTTAACCCTGTAGGGGTGTACCAATGTACCCACACGCCGACCGCCTTTTCGCCAAGCTATTTAGCACACTTCCTTTGGTATGCCGGCACGGCTAAGTCCTACGAGGCATTTCCAATGAATGATGCTAGTTAAAAGTCGCGATAACCCGGAAGGTAGGAGACATCGCCCCAGCAAAGAATCATGGGTGCTCTTTCCCTTATAAAACAGTTTTACTCACCTGCGACCCCCAACTAACACCTCCCAAAGTACTTAGCCAAGAGGGGTTCCTAATACCCTCGTGTGGTTAGCACGCATAAGCGCTTGGCTTAGTGACACAAGTAACTCGGTCCTTAGGGACCTAGGCACCATTCCGTTCACACCCAACAAATCACACCAACATCCATTGTGCCTAAGTCAATGACAGTCTTACTTTTATTTTTGTTTTATTTGTTTACAGAGTAACAAAACACAAGAGGGACACGATGGAAAAATCATTTTAGTGTGATCAAGGTCATCGACATAATGTCGACAACCGCCCATTTCTACCGTTATCTAAGCATTGCTAAGCATACCGAAACGTGATCTACTAAGTGATGAGAGCTCATCCAACGAACTCTACATCACAGCAAGTAATCCTAGGCTTAGTAGTAGAGAAATGACATTTACCTACAGGTTATGCATCTATAGGATCACTAGCGACATTTCAACACAAAGTAGCAATGCATACATACAAGTAAAACAATATATTAGACTTTAAAGTAATGGGACAATATGGATATGATCAAACTGCTTGTCTTGCTGATTTTGCTCAAATTGTTGCTGAGGATCACTCACGGGATCAACCCACTCGTCAACACCTAATCGAAAAGGCGAAAAGAAACGATAAGAACGACGAAAATGACAAAGACAGCACAGAAAACAAATTCCAATTGCTCTGAAATTTCTACAGCAGCAAGAGGATGATTTTTAGGGAATTTAGCAACAAGAACCAATTGATTTGGATTCTCAATGCAAAAGATATGAGCAAAACAATTCTGCTCAGCCCTAAAAATACCAACTGCCACTATTCACTAATTTAATTATTTGGCAACATTTTCTAGAGAGGTGGTGATACTGAGATTTTTACAGTAAAACAAGCACCTCATGAGATGAATAACACAATTGAGTTCACCTCATTTAGAGCTATTATGCATTTTCTATAATTTTTCAAAAACAAGAACTTGAACAAAATTATAATGCACAAGTATTCTTTTTGACAATAGCAACATGTTCAAAACTAATTTTCCCAATAAGTTCATTAATAGAGGAATCCAACAAAGTTGGATTCACTCAAAAATAAGTTACAGAGAATTAGTTATGCATTTTACAAGTTAAAAGGATTTTTAATATAGCAATTTAAGCCTATATGTCAATAAAGTTAATTCTGGACATTTTTGTAACTATAATATGCTTAAAACCATTTTTAGATTTAAGTTTAGGTATTACCAGAATTAACAAAATTGATTTCAACTGAAAAGGAGTTAAAATGAATTTGTTATGCATTTTTGAACTTATCAAGAATTTTTAATACCATTTAATAAAGCTGAAAAGAAGTAAAGCTTATTTTCCTATTTTTCTGGAGTCATAACATGCTTGAAACTATTTTTAGGTTAAACTTTAGTTCATAACAGATTTATCAAAATTGGAATCAACCGAAAAAGAATTAATATGAAATAGTTATACCTTTTCAAAGTTTATTGCAATTTCCAGTTGTGAAATAAATCTCCCGGGGATTTAATAAATCTTTACCGAAAAGGAAATGGCGTGGCGCAACCTAGGCCGTTGATTTCACATCCTACGGCCCACGCAAAACCCACGACGACAACAAGACCCAATCCGACGGCTCAACGCCGTCGATCCAAGATCTAACGGCCCACGTGGGTGGTCCAACGTTCCTTTGACCGAGGGCCCTCGATTTAGCGATGGGCGGTGGGATGGAAGGGGCGCCCGAGCGTCCGAACAGCCCGGCGAATGTGGGCGCCGATCGCAGATCGACGGTTGAGAATAAATTAAACGCTCGTGATTAGAACAGGAAAATCGGCGGTTGGGGCCCACTGTCGGCCGACGTAATCACGCCTGCGGCGAGGTTAACGCGCGCACGATGCACGAGGCCCACCCGCCGCTGATCGAGGTCTACGGGCGCGGCGCACAAGGCGTGAGAGGCCCACATGTAAGCGACAGAGGACCACCTAGTGGTTTACTGTGCACACGGGGGTTACTTAAACCGCGGGCCCACATGTAAGCGACCCATAAGAGGCGGCTTAGGGCAGGTTTAATGCTAATCATAGATTAGGCCTTAATTACTGTCATTAACTTGTCTAAACGGTGACAACGGGCTGATTAACGTCCGGCAAAACCCCGACGAGGTTCAATGGCGAAATGCCGGCGATTTACGCCACCCCAGAGCGAACCGAGGGCACCTACAGGTGCGCAATAACAATGCGCTCCTGTCGGTACCACCCACACCTCCGGTGAGGGCCCGGAGCGGCGGCGCGACGGCGAGGGGCGGCGCGGCAATACACGGGAATGACGACAAGGTGATAAAGCTCCGCAGCGAGGTCATACAGCGGGTGCCTGAGCATCTACATGCTACAAGGGACTTACCTGAGTGACGCGGTGGAGCTGAGGTGGCCGGAGCAGTGCCGGCGACGAAGAGCCGCGACGGCGCTGATGACGAGCCACCCTGGACAACCAGAGAGAGCCCGGGTCATCAAAATGAGTTGTAAACCTCCCACTGATGCTACCAGAGAGAGGAATTGGAGGGAGGGGGACTCACCGGCACTGGAGACGAAGATAGGTCTTTGCGGCCGAAAATGGGGATTTTCCGAATTAGCCTTCCCCTGAAAAGATAATCCCAAATTGATTGAGGGTTAAGCTTCACCGAAGTGAGAGGGAGCAGAGGGAGCAAAAATTGGAGAGGGGATGCACCGAGGTACCGCCACCGTGAGCTTGAAGCTCGGCAATGGCGGCCAAGCAATTTTGGTGACTTGAGCTCTAACCAGCGGGGTGGGTGCTAGCTAGGGCTGCAGGAAGGTTAAAGGAAACCAAAGAAGGAGCGCCGGGTGCTTAAGTAGCAAGGAGGGAGAAGGGCAACGGCACGGGAACCTTGGATGCTTTGACCGCCATGGGAGCACCGAGAGCGACGGGAGCAGGTAGCGCGAAGACTTGCGGGGGCGGTGCACGACGGGCAATAAATGCATTGCAGTGACCCGTTGAAACCTGCACCGAGGTGACCTGACGAGCGCTGCCCACGCCGCTGCTCCGCCCATGGCGCTGGCGTGCGCGCGAGAGGCGGGAGGAGGACGATGACGCGGCGGCCGTCCGATTTTTGATCGTGTGGCTGAGAGGAGATCGAGAGGGTGAAGGGGTACGCGATCGTGGGCCGTGCGATACGAATCCAGCGGCCCAGGGTGCGGTACCATTAGTTGGTTGGGTCGAGTCACTGGGCTCGAGCCCGAGTCTGACTCGGACCCAACAAATAGTGATCCCAAGGGTTTTTAAAATAAACAGCTGACTTTGAGGAATTGTTTGAGGTAGCAAATCAGCTCCAAAAATTGTGAAATTTTTACAGGAGCTTGCTAACTTTAGGATTAACCTCCCATAAAATTTCCAGAGGTTTTTGTGCATTGCATATTTCTCAAGAAATTCCAGAATGTTTCAAGATAGCGCTTGACCAGCTTTGACTTGGTTTGACTTGCCTCAAAAATTATTCAAATAATTTCTAAAAATTATGAGAAAATTCAGAGGGGTCAAAAGTCACCCCAAGAACTTAGGAAAATTATTTACAAGAGTTTGGTACAAGATTTTCACAAGGAGGTTGTGATAGGAGTCAATTGGAGATTTTGATTTTTGGGTTTTGATTTTCCATAATTCCTTTGCAAGAATTACAGATTTAGTCAAGTACTTCCAATTGAAGAAAAAGTTTTAATTTCTACTCATTTTCCTACATTTGAAACACAAATCTAAATTTGGGATGTTACAGCTTCCTCCTCCGCTCGAGCTGTCAAGTCATCAATCTCCATCTGACGTACTATGCTATCGACATGCTTCCCTGCATCTGCCTAGGCACTGGCCTGAGCGTGCGGTGCACGATATTCTACCTCCACCTCCTCTTCTACCTCAGCCTCCTTTTCTGCCTCCGCAACATTGGCCACCTCGTCCTCTTCTACCTCCTCAACGTCGGCCACCTTGTCCTCTTCTGTGTCCACAACATCGGCCACCGCGTCTTCTTCATGAACCACACGCTCTGCGTCCAAGCTACTCCCACCAACCTGACGAGAGCCGTCGGAAGGGCCTCCGAGGAGTACCTTCAGACATGGCTGCACGAGTAGCACTCACTCGTAGCCACGGCGCCTACAGCCTTCCAGAAATCCCTTCCATGCAACCGTGTGCATCACTCTGCTCAACTCCCACCGAATGTGCGTGGGAGACCTACTCCAAACCCCTTGTATGATGACACTCGACACCTCGGGGTCCAAGGAGAAGCTTCTGGCGAGCCAGTGTAGGACATCTCCGATTCGGGCATTCTCTAGGTTCGGGTGTACCAAAGCGACGTGCTGGAAATTACTTAGGTCAACACCGTACGGACCTTCATGAACCGTACCAACACCGTAATGCACTTTCAATCTTGTGGGCTCCAACATGACTGCAAATATTACAAACGTTGCAATAAGTGATTTCTTGACATACATTCCCCATATACGTGCTAAACAAACAAGTAGCTACACATCGCCTACATTCGGCCGAGAACAAGAACAAACAAGAGTATTACCTTCACGCGGAGATTCGTATCAACAAGCTTCGTTCGTCTTTCTCTTTCACGTCTTGAGCTCCTCTCCTCCCAAACCGCCCTCTCCCGAGCTCTGCTCCTCCCTGTGTACCTCTCCCAAGCTCCTCTCCTCCTCCTGTCTCCCTTTCTCGAGCTCCTCTGCTTCTCCCTCTCCCTACCTTCTCCCCTTTTTCTCCTCTTTCGATTTGCTATGCTTGTCCGCCGAGAGAAATGGTGAAAGAAACCATGATGGGATCTGAGCTAGCTTTCTATATGACCGTGTAGTCACTCAACCGTTGGACGACTTGGCAGGAAGTGCTGGTCCAAGGGTTGAGCGACACGTGGACTAGTCGCTGAACCATTGGACGACTTGGCAGTAAGTACTGGCCCAATAGTTGATAGTTGCTCAACCGTTGGACAACTTGGCAGGAAGTGCTGGCCCAAGGGTTGAGCGACACGTGGACTAGTCGTTGAACTGTTGGATGATTTGGCAGTAAGTACTAGCCCAACGGTTGATAGTCGCTCAAGTGTTGGACGACTTGCAGGCCCAACAGTTGAGCAACACGTCGTCGAACTCTTTAGCGACTAGGTCACGAACGATTCGAAACTAATATATTAATAAGTAATAGAACAATGCTAAAGGGAATGCATAGACAACCATGTCATAGTAATTACGAAGGAGAATACGTCAACACATAATACAAGTTATACAACAATGGTAGAGGGAATGCATAGACAACCATATCATAGTACCTACGAAATACAATACATAAACACAGAATATGTAAACCCCCTCTTTGCCACCCATTAGCCACATGACACCTCCTCCATCGTCGCCACATCCCACACCGGTCGCGCCCGACAATATGCCCTAGCAGGCTTTGAGCGCGAGGGGTGCCTGGCCGAGGCCCCAAGCGAGGAAAGGCACTTAGGAGCCCTGCTGATCCGTGGTCCCAGGGGGCTCGACTCCACCTGCTGCTGCGTGATCACTAGGGGCCCGCTAAGCTGCTCACCGGAAATAACCTCCATGGAGTGCGAGGCTCGGTGCCCCAGGACCTCTTGGTGCTTCACAATCTTGATCCATGTCC